>CM048654.1:58709610-59909610 GCA_026413185.1 Pueraria montana var. lobata
TAACTTTTAACTGGATGATGTTTTCTTAAAACTCACCGTTGGATTGAAAGTTCCTTTCACATAGATCATGTATACAAAATTTCAAATTAATCCAAAATTATTTGTTACCTCATTCATATAGATTAAAATCGACGTAATATAAACTTTTCAAAATATACTAAAATGTATCATTTGATTACCTTCTTATTGTTGTTCAATTTTGACAAAATTTGACACAAACAATCTTGGTAATATGTAGATATAATTTAACGGTTGGATCGATAAAAAATTTCATTCTATATCAAGTTATTAAAATAGTGTAACTCCTTTAGAGTTACACTGGTGTAATTTGATCCCTCCTCTATATATATAAGGTCTAACCATAGTAGGCAATAGCATATTGCAACACAATGTGGTTGTCTGATGCTGCATTTCGCTATTGACTACTATGCATAGCAAGATGATTGTCATTTTGTTTTCTAAGATATATATTACACCATGTATATAATATATATGTTGAAAAATAAAGAAAAAAATACATACAAATAAAACATATTCAAATTAAAACTTAAAGTTTCCATAATCAAATGGGACACAACAGCAAACACCAGGTAGACACTACAAGATAAAGTGGATTTAATAGGGTTAAATTTGGTGTTACTTGCAATTTTAACCTTCATTAAGTGTGTTACCCGCGGTTCGACTTTCCCCAGGTAGTACCTCTGTGGCTAACGTGTTACCTGCGATTTTGAGCAACCCTTGAAAACACAATATCGTAACCATTGGGTTTTACCAGGGGTTTGAAACCCCGTTATGTACCTTTATGTACCTGTAGCTTATTAAACCTTGGTAACTATCGACAGTTTATAAAACCCCCGATAATTACCAACTATTTGTAAAAAAAATTATTTATCGTTTTCTTCAATTTTTCTGGTCCCCTAGATTCACATATCCAAAAATTGGTGCGAAACAACATAATCATAATTATAACTTCCCATTCAGAATTCGTAATATTGCTTTCTAGTGATAAATCAGTCATCTTACCGCTATCTGAACATTAGCTCGGATAAAATACTACAAATCTAGATTAGTTAGGACTTTCTAATATGGATGTAACCAGGGAATTCAAGCAGGCCCGGCCCTGAGGGGTGTTTAGAGGGGCGACGACACTGGGCTCCATGACTAAAAGAGGCCCAAAAAAAAAAATTAATGTGAGGAGGAAAAAAAGTTTTCAATTTTTTTGACAATAACTTAATCCTGCTGGCTTTTTCAAAAACCTTTCAATTACTAATTTCAATTTATCCAAACATTAAAGTTAACAAAAATTTAATTTCCTCCAAAAAATTAAACGTCTATTCAGATGTAATATTTTGTATTTTTATATACTTTTAAGTAGAGAAAATATTTTGCATATAATAAAATATATCATTTTAATTAAATGTTACATGTTTATTTTTTTATGGAACATATGTTTATATTTTACAGTAAACTTAAATATGTTTTTGGACCTTCAAATTTGAGTCATTGTTGCTTTTGGTCTCCTAAATTTAAATTTACTTTTTTTGGTCCCTCAATTTCGAAAATGCTCTTTTTAATCCCTCTTAATTGATTTTTTGTGGTTTGAATGCACAATTTATGGTGGTTTTGTACTGTAAGAGGTACTAAAAAATATTTTTTGAAATTAAGGGACTAAAAAAACAAATTTACATAACAAAAAATAACAATAACCTAAATTTAAAGAACTAAAAAAACATTTAAGCCTTTACAATACTTGTATACAAAGGGCCTCTACGTATTATTTCGCCCTGGGCTCCTAAAATGTGAGAACTGGCCTTGAATTCAAGTTCTTAATATTTTCTTCTAGTTCTCTAGGATAAAACACTCATAAATAAGATAATTCATCTAGTCCTAAAAGTAAGGGTGTTACATGTAGAATATCATTGGCAAACGAGGATTCTTACAACATGGTTTCTTCAAGAGGGAAAGTTGCTATATATAGATTAGCTTAGCTTAGTTTTGATTATTCCCTTCTTCCTTGTCCCCTTTCTATGTATTCATTTATGTTCTAATCAAACTTTGAGTGACCTTTGGTGGACTTTGTGGGTAATTTTTGATATATTGTATGTGTACGAGTGCATGAGTACTTAGCATGAGCATTCCCCATGTTTAAAACCTTTTGAAAAGGTTTTTAGATTGCTGAGTTTTCAAACTCTGAGGCAAGTATTCAAATACTTGCTTAGGTATTTGAATACTTTGCCGACATAGAGTTGAAAAATGAAAATCTACTACAAGTATTCAAATACTCTAAATGAGAAGTAATTGAATATTCAAATTAGTATTCAAATACTTCTCATGTAGAGGCAACAATATAAATTCAGCACTTGGCTTCAAACATTGTAACAAAAAATCATCCTATAAGCTTTGAAATTTTGGGGTAATCTCTGTCTAAGGAAATTCACTTTGCTCTCTATTGTTCTCTTCAAGATTGATTAATTGCAATTCAAGATTGACTCACCTATGTGATGTAATACCTATATGAAATTTATGAATTTAAAAAAAACATATCATAAATATAAATTTATAATTATTTAAATTGAGTATTTATTTTTGTTATTGTAAATACTATGTTTACATGTACTTGAATTTTGTGTTTATAATTAATAATTTTTAAATATATTTATTGAAAAAATTAAAAAAAATTATAATTATAATTTTAATCATGTTGGTTTTTTAGTTTTAATTATGTGATATTGATGAAGTTTTAAATTTGTTAACTTCATTACAACTTAAATTATTATTATTATTATTATTATTATTATTATTATTATTATTATTACTATTATTATTATTATTATTATTATTATTATTATTATTATTATTATTATTATTTGGTTCTTTAATTTTGATTTCACTACTTGCTATATTTTTAAGTTATCAATCTATAATTTCTTTAAAAAAAATTACTTATCTCTAAGGATCAATATGTGTTTCAAATTTTATTTCTTATAATTTAACTATTGTAAGTATTATTTATCTATAAAAATTATTATTTGTGTTACTAATTTTTTAAAATATTATTAGAGGCTACTTCTCATATGTTATTAATATTTTTCTCATTCTAAGTAAATTCAAAAGGAAAATGTTGTTCATAATAATAATAATAATAATAATAATAATAATAATAATAATAATAATAATAATAATAATAATAATAATAATAATAAATTTCTTTCATGTCGGTCAATTATAAGACATTGTTATTTTTTATTCTTATAAATTCAAATCATAAAGAATACTATAAATTCATTACATATAATAAATATGAAACGGTTGTAAAGTATACAATAATAATAATAATAATAATAATAATAATAATAATAATAATAATAATAATAATAATAATAATAATAATAACTCACTATTATTGCGTACTTTACAACTGCTTTATATTTATTATATGTAACGAATTTATAGTATTCTTTATGGTTTGAATTTATAAGAATAAAAAATAACAATGTCTTATAATTGACCGTCATGAAAGAATTATATTATTATTATTATTATTATTATTATTATTATTATTATTATTATTATTATTATTATTATTATTATTATTATTATTATTATTTAAGATTTGAATAGAATTAAACTAAAAAACAAAGTAAACTAAATTGTAAAATCTCAATTTTAAATATCTACAATAGTATTTAAGATTTGAATAAAATTAAATTAAAAACAAAATATACTAAATTATAATATCTAAATTTTAAGTATACTAAATAAAATTAAGTCAAATTATTATAACATATAAATTATATCACAATTTGTAAAAATAGAAATTTATTTAAAATATTATCATAAAAATATTTTATGTATGTGCATAAATTATATAATAAAGAGCAATGTAAGTCATTTAATCCTCCATTATCATAAATTTGATTAAACCAAATTAACGACTATTGTAAAGTTAAAGTTTGATCAATGGCTATAAATTCTTCAAGTGAAGTTTGTGTGTGTGTGTGTGTAACACTGTGGATTTTTTCATAATGTATGTTAAGTGCTTGATAAATACCACAAGAGGAAATTAAATTTAAATTCATGATATTTAAAAAATAAATTAATAAATAAATTGTTTTTGTTATGTGTCATAGTGTTTTTGTGTGTGTGTGTGTGTAACACTGTGGTTTTTTTCATAATGTATGTTAAGTGCTTGATAAATACCACAAGAGGAAATTAAATTTAAATTCATGATATTTAAAAAATAAATTAATAAATAAATTGTTTTTGTTATGTGTCATAGTGTTATTGATAAATTTTCATAAGTGTTGGACTTAGATTGCGGGTCTCATGTCTTTTAGGCCATGTAAGTGAGCTTTTAGTGGTAGAAGGGGGAGGGGTGTAGTTAGAAGAAGAAAAGGTGCAACTAGTAAAAATTTAAATCTTCCCCAAAGCTTTAAATGTAGGAAGCATCACTCTTTCTCTCATTTCTTCATTCTTCCCTTCCTTTTCAAGTCTCCTCTCCTTTAAGCTAGGAGCTTTGGAGTTCATGCAAAAAGGAACTTTGTTCCTCTTCTCTAGAATTTCTTAGATCATCTTTGGGTAGGTAAGCTTCTTCCTTCTTCGTCCTTTGTCCTCTATATTCTAATTTCCTCTCTTTTCAAGAGACCTTGAAAGGGGTTTGATGTGGGATCTTGAAGGGTGGACCAAAACTTGGTTGAAAACTTGAATTGATTTTGGTATAAGGCTCTTCTAGCTTGCATCTATTGCAAAACTTGAGGAAAGAACCCTAGCCACTTCAAGATCTTTCTTTTGATTTCTTCATCAAGAAATTTCAAGAGCATAGGGTAAGGGAAGCTTTAAATATTGTGAATGATTTGTTTGTGTGTGTTTTACATTTGGAAATGGATTTGTTTGCTATGGAATGGTGCCTATTTGATTTGTATTTAGTGGAATTTAAATTAGTATTGAATTGGAAGCCATTTAGGGTCTTTATGCAGAGATTCGAAGTTCTGCAGACCCTATGTCGCTTAAGCGGAGGTATTTCTCGCTTAAGCGAGACAAACTACAAAGGAAATTTTGTTGCTAATTTTGGGACTTAAGTGCGGGTGAATCCAGGCTTAAGCGAGAATGGAGCTTAAGCACGAATTGACCTAGGTTTAAGCGCCAAAATCAGAATAGAGGAAGTTGTCTCTAGAATTCACGCTTAAGCGAGAAAACCTAGAAAGGAAGAATTAGCTTATGGAATTCTCGCTTAAGCGAGATATGAGTGGCACTTAAGCAAGATTTCTTGCAGAACATTTTGTAAATGGCTTCTAAATGAATTTCAATTGGAATTTTCTTTATTGTGCAAGGATTGATGATGTTGTGAGATGAATTAATAACATGTGAATTCTATAAACGTGAATACAAAAGAAGTATTTTGAATCATAAAATGATTTTGTTGAGGTGTTTATATGAGGAGATATAATTGTTGTTTATTGATGAGTTGATGATATATGTGATTGGATGTGATGATATGCGTGTTGGTGAGTAACTTTGTTGTTGTAAAGCTATCCCTTTACATGTCCAAAATGAGTTAGCTTTGTTCTTTTATAAGATTTTAGGAAAATGGATACTTAGGGAGGGAGAGTTACATGTCAGAACTCCGATCCACTCAAGCAACCTTGGGATCTCGCTTAATGGATATCCTCCCGAGTACCCACCCCCATGTTTTATTTAACTTTGATTGGCGTGTTGGAGTCACGAAATTGATTTATAAAAGACTTGATGGATTCATTTAAGTATGTGAGGGATGGGATGGATGTTGTTGAGATGTATTTAGACCCTTAAGTTAAGACATAAGAGATGACAGGTATGGAGGTGTTGTATCTAAGACTGTAGGAGATTCCAAATATGTGTTGTCGCTGGAATACGGTGGGTGCACAGAAATATTTTGAATGTTGTATGTGCACAGTTGGTTCAAGGCATATGAGTAGGCACGTAAGTTAATGGTGCTCGGTTGGCTCTCAACCTAGTGTTGGGGGTTTTCGTGGTGGCTAACGAGAATGGGCCTATAGAATAGATGAGCGGGCAAATCCCTATAGATGTAAGGCCTTGCAAACCTACAGAGGTAAGTCATACCAACACTAATCTATTTTTGATAAAATCACACTTCCCCCATAGGGTCAGAGAGTGCGACTACGATAGGGGATGAGGCTCATGGGGGACTGCTTATATGAGGTTGAAACTCCATGGAATAGAGTCAGTGTGTAATGTTTAAGGTTGCCTAATGGCTGTTGGTGTATGACATTTGTGATGATTGATTTATGATGAGATTCTTTTATAGTTGATGTACTATGGTGATTATTGATGATTGAGGTATGATATGTGATGATTGGTTGGCATTATGGGATCCTCTTTGTATGAATTAAAAATATTTTGGTTTTCTTTCTATTAAAATACCAAGTGTTATAAATGGAGAAAAACTATAGATATGAATACTTTCTTTTAATTGATTTTAAGTTGTGTTTTACATAATTATATAATTATGTTCTTATTTAATTTCAAATTATATTTTAAACTTGTTTATTCTATAAGCTTACCCTTGCGTGTGGTGCATGTGGTTGTGATGATCTCGGACATCGTGTTGGAGGGAGCAGATGGTTAGGAAGAGGACTATTCTCTTACAGACAATGCAGGCGGACTATTCTCTTACAGACAACGCAGATGGACTTACAAGGACACAAAGACACGTTCTGTCTCCCTTCTCTTTTGTTTAGTCTTTTGTATAGTGTCGACCAGCTTAGGCATTTAGTTTTATTCTATTATATGATTGTAGCTAATGTTGTATTTTCTTATAACCTGTATAAAGAGCTATGAGGCATCAATTTGTAATTAATTGACTTTAAGTGCATGAATGGTTTGTATGCTTTCTTTTAGTAGACAAGCATCTAGGTTTGAACAATAAAAAAAATTATTACCAGTTACTTCTTCCACAATAGTTTAAAATTCAAAGCTTTGATTGAAACTTAGGGGACATTTGGTAAGGGGAAGTTTTTAGTTTCCTGGGAATCTTAAATTAGGAATATTGGTTTCCCACGTTCGGTATCAATTTTAAAAAATAACATTTCTAGGAAAGAATGTTTCCCGGGAATGTTTTTAGCTGGGTTTCCCACAAAACTTTCCCATGAAGGGAGGTGGTGAAATGCAAAGAATCACAATAGAAGGGGGGTTGAATAGTGTGTTAAATAAAACTCAAATCTTTTGCAAAGATGGAGATATTTCAACTTAAGTTTTACAAGGAACTTGCAAAACAGAAGATTTCAACTATAGTCCAATTGTTTAAAATAACAGTTCAATGGAACTGCGTTTTAGCGTATCGTCCAAGCATAAAGCAAAAAGTTTTTCGTGAATATAAAGTAAAGAGACTTGTGTGTATAATGTGAAGAAATAACTTAAAAGAATAACTGGTAAGCTTAAAAGCGATAGAGTAAAAACACTTGGTTTATACTTGTTCACTCAATCTGAGCTACGTCCAGTTCTCCTTCAAAAACCTTTGAAGCCACTAATCAAATCCTGATTACAAGCAAGTCATATATACCCTGCCACTTCTGGCTACAAGTATTCTCTAAGTCACTTCTGGCACACCTTTAATCTCCCCCTGAGATTAAAGAACACCCAAGTATTCTTTGTCACTAAGCCACTCATGGCTTTCCAAACAATTGTTTGTTTACAAGTTAATAGATAACTCTCACATAGAGGATATTACAATGTAACTTGAATACACAGAATGACTTAGCAAATCTAAGAAGATCGCTCTTTTTGCTCAAGTGTAGGTCGTCCAGTCGTTTTAGCAGAGTTTCAGCTCTTAGAAAACTTGAATGCTTCGTTGTTGATTTCTTGAGCGTTATCCTCTATTTATAGGCAGTTTGGTTAAGATATCCGTTGTGGGATCTGTGCCTTTGCCAATAACCATTCTCTCACAATCATATGACCGTTGCTACGTGTCAGCTCGGGGTGGAGAGAGGGAGGAGACAACAGTACATGCAGCGCCTCCACTTCAGTACGATTTTTGCATAGAGAAGCTTTTCTATCCCCTGTGGTACACTTTTTGAATTTTCAAATGAAATGTCACATATGATAAGGAAGGGAATAAGGAACATTTTCAGAGAATCAACATCGAAAAGCATAAGTGTACTTCTACACAATCATAGGCACATTATATAATTGTTTGATAGAAAAAAGATAGTGAGTTATATAAGCGATGAACGCTTCTTCGAATGGACACAGTGTTTACACACTGGTTTTCACAAAGGATTGGATGCTTGTTTTATAACAATGCATTGGACGTTGGGTTTTATACTTAGAAAATAGGTTTCCAGTTACTCATTGGACACGCTGTACACATAGAGATATCTTGTTTGAGTTTAAGAAAATACAATACCATTGAGGCATTGGACGATGTGGTACCTATAATACTCAAACATAAGACATTAGATACTTCAAAATTTATTCTTATTTGTTGTCATCAAAATCGAAATTTGAGGGGTTGGATATCGTCCAAAGTCTTAGGTTCTAACAATCTCCCCCTTTATGAGATAACAAATAATGCTAAATTTTGATACGAGCAAATACATAATCATATAACGATATTAGAGCAATGTTTATATGAATAATTATGCTATGCCAGTAGGTGTTGACAGGGTGAAAATGTATGAAATGAAGTACTCCCCCTGAGTTCAACATTTCTCGTGCATTTGATAAGATATAACAAATAATATTGCATGTTAACAATGTATCAGAAATAATGGTTATCCAAGTGAAAAACATATCATAGATATGGATGAGGAGTTTATGATCAAAGACACCTCATATATTAAATGAATAGCCAAGAGAGTTTCACAGAGTGGTGTAAGTAAAAAAGTACTCTATGACATCAAAATTCCAATTTCTCCCCCTTTGTCATCAACAAAAAAAAAGGTTCGAAACATGGAAAAATGATTTGACCATCATGGTCACCTAGGGCTGTTGAGGTGGATCTTGTGGTGGAGGTGGTTGCTCTGGTGGTGCTTGAGGTGGTGGTACAGGTTGTTCAACCGGTGGTTGCTGTGGATACTGCTGAGGCATATGTTGAACTGGATGAGCAATAGTGCCAATGAGATTAGCAGCTGTTGACTGGATCTGAGTTACCAGCATCTGTGATAGTTGCATGAACTGATCAGCAATAGCATTTTGCATCATTAATCTATGATGTGCAGCTTCAGCTTGTTGCCTCTGCTGGAAAGCACGAAGAGCAGCCTCTATCTTAGTTTGATGTTGCCTAAGAGCTTGTTACACAATCTCTTGGACTCGATCTTCTGAAACACCCTGAGGTTCAACAAATCGCAAGGGAATGATAGCCCTTGGACTTGAGGAACTGGCAAGCACAACTTGTCTCATTCCAGAGTGTGCTTCATTGGACGCATCAGCAACATGCATACTGGTGGCAACCTCAGGAGTAGCTTTGTCAGCTGTAGACTCCGATGGTTGTGGCATTTTAGTCTCAACCACTGGTTGCATTTCTTCATCTTTGGACGCTTCAGATTGGACAGTTTGTTCCTCATGTGAAGTTACAAAGTGTTCAACGTCCACTTGTACTTTATTTTCTAAGTCCAGTTGAATAAGCACCTCATTTACTTTCGCAGAAGCTTCGTCCAGTTCGGCTTGAGTTACCTGTGGTTTGGCAACCTTTGCTATTTTTTCTTGCATAGCTCTTTCAGCATTTTCTCTTTCAATTTGCTTTAAACAACCTTTCTCAGCCTCTGCTGCTAGTTTTCTTTCAGCTTCTTCTTGCTGAGCTCTTTCATCTTCAACCCTCTGTTGTTCATGAAGCATCTGAATCTCTTGTGCAAATTCAGCACGGTCAAGATGATGAATATCATATACTTTGTTGCTTCTGATGATTGGTAGTGTCCTTAAGACATCTAGAAAATCATCATTATCAGTCAGAAAGCAAGCAAAGGTATCAGTGAAATGATACGTTTTGACTGGGCGTAGGACTTCAAGGCCTTCCAGTGGATGAATGAGATCGTCTTTGGAGCATCCAGAACTTGAAGCTTTTTTAGTATCTTCCCATAGGATTTGTTGCCAGAATGTCTTGGCTTCGAACATATCAAGCGGTCTTACAAGCTTGCTAGACTTGTCAAATAAATGTTTCCATGGTTGTGATGAAAACTTCAGTTCAATCTTTTCTTCTTTGGACTACATCTTAGTACCATAGAACTTGAAGCCTTTCTTCTTTCTAGCATCATAAAGAGGTAGTCTGGGACATACCTTATCAAGAACAAACTTGATATCAGTTAAGCGGTTGATGTGGAGGTGAGGGGGATAGGCTATTGCTTGATCTTGTAGATATATTTGTTGAAGCAGTTTGCCAAGATCATTAAAATCATTGGGTTGGAAATTCAACACTGGAGTTCCTGGTGGAAGTGGAAGGAACTTGGTGATAGGGGTCCAAAGCTGAATATCTTTTACCCATCTCACCCTTGGAACTTTTGGAGACTTAGAAGGATCCAAGCTTTCTTTGTAAACCAATTGCAGTTCAGCAACCATTTCCTTGTCTATGTTGGAAATGGTTGGCTTCCTTGGAGCAGGTTTCTTCTTTTGTTGAGGTTTGCCAGATTTATCAAGAAGTGGCCTAGCATACTTGGAAGCTATCTCTACCTCTGGTTCAGGAGGCTCTTCAGCTACTAGACGCACCCTTTGCTAAGTACCAGTAAGACATGTATGAAGGCTCTCCATCCTAACCAAGTTTGGATAAGATTCTCTTGTCCATATTGGTGGAGGATTGCAAATGATGGTTCCTTCTAGTAATGAAGCATAGGTTGCAGATTGAGGATGAACATAATCATACCTCGTCCAGTCTGGTGTAACAACTTCCGTGAGATTTTGCTCAAGTGATTCTTGAAGAGTTCTCCAAATAATGTCTCTCTTCTTGCAGTAATTATGTTCATTCCTTGTCAAGAATGCAATAAGGAACCTTTCTCTGTCAATCTCTTCATTTGACTTCACTTGGACCTGTGGTGGAATGGTCCAAGGTGCCCATGCATCTCTCCAGGTGTCCCTTGGACGCACTCTTCTTGTGAGGTCCAGCTGGAGAGGTGGATGTTGTGTTGGTGTAGAAGTGGAAGCAACTGTTGGAGCATCTGGTAGAGCAGTGGTAGATTCACTCTCAGTGTCTTGAGAGGAAGAGGGTGGTACAAGAATTTTTCTTGGCCTTGTAGCCTGAGTCTTGATTCTTTTTGGCACATTAGCAGGGAAAACATAATCACCTACTTTAGACATTGCAGAAACCTTCTGTTTCTTTTGCGATCCAAACCCAACTTCTTCTACTTTTCTCTTGATTTAGCCAATTGGCACATTATCATCATCAACAGAGTCGCTCATTATCTTCAATTTGCGAACTCTGGGTTTCTCTGGTACAGGTTTCACTGAAGCAGTCTTTGGACACTACTCAACCTGTGTAGGTTTGGACGGAGTAGTCCTTGGAAGCTTCTCAACCTATGTAGGAGGATTGGATGGTGCAGGTGCAGCATTTCTCTTCTTAGTTCTTCTTTCTTTTTTTGCTTTCTCCTCTTGCTGTTGTGACATTTTCCTTGTCACCTTCCTGGTTTCCTGATTTCTCATCAGCTTTTTGATTTTCTTTCCAAGACCCAGGAAATCTATTTCTTCTTCTTCATCATTTTGAATGAGCCTACTTTGCTCAAGTCTCTTCTTATTTATGCTTTCTTCGTCCAATTCCCTCGGGACCTTTATAGTAAGCTTTATCTTCATGGGCTTTATGTTAGACTCCCCAAATCTCTGTTGGGTTACAATCAGCTCTCCTTTCCTCGTGATTGCCTCATTTTCAGCATCATCCAATTCATCATAGAAACGTTGATAAATTTTCTGATCCCAGAAAATTTTATTTAACAGTGCAGCATAAAAAATATCATCATTATCGCCTATGGTCTTCATCATCCTCAGAATGTTGAGGTAGATGGCTTGTGGTAGGTTGAATGGAATGCCTTCCATTAGGTGAAATCTCACGAACTTGTGCAGGTCCGTGACTGGGTCCTTAGACCCAGCTTTGTGCAGGATACTCTTGCTGCACACTTGCTGCCAAATTTTGGCTTCTTCACGCATATTTTTGTATTCAATCTTCTCTTCTTTAGCAGTCTTGTTATTGCATAGCACCTTGCTCACATGATTGCCATACTTTTCAGCCCAGTTCAGTCAGTACTGATTCTGTTCCTTGATACAGCCAGTAACTTTGGCTATGGACTCAGTGGATAGAATCACTTCTCATTCCAGCACTGTGGATACTATTTATCGTTGAGTCTCGAACCTTGCATTCCTCTAGAACATTCTAATAAGTCCTAGGTATATCTTCTGGTTATTGTTGAAGTAGCCCCTTATCTTGCACTTCAGTAGGCTTTCTTCAATATTGAGACCAAGACCCTCAAGGTATTTGATATCGAAGAAGTGCTCGACATGAACAGTAGCGGCTCCTTGAGTAACGATGATGGTTTCAAGGTAGGTAGGGATATTAAGTTCAGAGGCCATTTATTCTTCTAAGTTCGACATTGTAGTAAAGGTTGGATTTTTAGGTTAGCAGGGGAGTGTTTAGGTTGTTTGTGAGAGTGGAGAGAGAGAGAGAGAGAGAGAGAGAGAGAGAGAGAGAGAGAGAATGCTTAATGTAGAAGATGATCTCAGAGTAAGAAAATTGGTAAAGTGTTTTTCTGAATGGTTTTGACAGGTTAAGTAAGGGCTTTGCTTGGAGAAAACAAAACGGTTTTGGGCTTTTGAATTTTTGAACGTGGAGGTTATGCCACTAAACCCGCCATGATGAGGCGTGCTGAGGTTATGGGTAACTGTGTACGATTATCAACAGTCGAGTGACTCAGCATAGAGCATTAACTCACACTTAATTAAAACAAAACCGTTTTAGCCATTATGTAAAAACATGTTAAATGAAAACACATAACAAAAAAAAAACATCGTCCAGTCATTGGACTTAAATGTAACACATGCAGTGCACATGCATGACTAAGTGACTTTTGGACGACATGTCCATTAGACGCTATAGTCACATTGGACACTACATATAGATGTTAATCATTCCTTTACAAGGTCCATGCCAAGTCTATTCCTTAAAAGGACTAGCTTGTCTTTAGTAAGGGGTTTTGTAAATATATCAGCTAGCTGATTATCTGTGGTTACAAAATGTAATTCCACAGTACCTTTCTGAACATGATCTCTTATAAAGTGATGTTTAATTTCTATATGTTTTGCCCTTGAATGCAATATAGGGTTTTTAGAAAGATCAATTGCAGCTTTGCTATCACAGAAGATAGGAATGTTACTCTCATATACACTGTAGTCCTCAAGTTGATGTTTGATCCATAGAATTTGAGAGCAGCACTTTGCAGCTGAGGTATACTCTACTTCAGCAATGGATAGTGCAATGGTTCCTTGCTTCTTGCATATCCAAGAGACTAAGTTTCCACCAACGAAGTGACATCCTCCACTAGTGCTTTTTCTTTCAAATCTATCTCCAGCATAATCAGCATCGCAATATCCAACTAATTTGAAATCTTTCTGTCTTTTGAAATATAGACCAAGATTAGTTGTTCCAACAAGATATCGAAAAATTATTTTAACAGTAGTTAAGTGAACTTCCCTTGGATCAGATTGAAATTTGCCACATAAGATTACATTGAACATGATGTCAGGTCTGGACGCTGTGAGGTATAGGAGTGATCCTATCATTCCTCTGTATAAGGTGTTGTCCACCTTCTTTGAACTATCGTCCAGTCTAAGTACTATTGTTGGATGCATAGGAGTTTTCATTGGCTTTGCATCGTCCATCTTAAACTTCTTCAGAAGCTCCATAACATACTTGGTTTGATGTATGTATATGCCTTTATCAGTTTGTTTGATTTACAATCCAAGGAAGAATTTCAGTTCTCCTATCATGCTCATCTCAAACTCTGTCTGCATCAACTTAACAAATTCCTCACATAGAGATTCATTAGTAGCACCAAATATAATATCATCAACATATATTTCAGCAATGATAAAATCAGAGTTATAATCTTTGCGAAACAAAGTAGTGTCTACTTTTCCTCTTGAAAAACCATTTTCTGAAATAAATGAGCTAAGTTTTTCATACCAAGCTCTTGGTGCTTGCTTTAGTCCATATAAAGCTTTGTTAAGTTTGAAAACATGATTAGGAAAAGCATCACTTTCAAACCCTGAGGGTTGTTCCACATAGACTTCTTCTTTTATCAGTCCATTGAGGAATGCACTTTTTACCTCCATTTGATATATCTTCATATTGCTATGAGCTGCAAAATGATAGTAAAATGATAATTACCTCAAGACGAGCAATAGGTGCATAAGTTTCAGTATAGTCTATACCTTCCTGTTGTGAGTAACCTTTGGCTACCAGCCTGGCTTTGTTTCTCACAACTTTACTTGTTTCGTCCAGCTTGTTTCTAAACACCCACTTGGCTCCTACAGCTTCTTTATCATCAGGTAGTTCAATAAGTTTCCAGACATCGTTCTTTTGAAACTGGTCAAGTTCTTCTTGCTTTGCTTTGACCCAACTTTCATCTTCCAAGGCATCGCCCACAGTCTTAGGTTCTATCTGCGATATGAGTGTTGTATGACCTTGTTGTTGAAGTGGAGATCTGGTTCTGACTTTATCATTTGGATCTCCAATAATTTGATCTTCTGGATGATGTTTCTTCATTTTCTAGTTGCGTCCAGTTGGTTCTCTTTGTTCTTCTACTGGACCGTCTAAGGGAGCATTGGACTCTTCAACTGAGACATCACTGTTGGACGTGTTTGATGACTTCTTTGCATCATCCAACCTGAGTTCTGCAAATGATTCATCCAACTCTGATAATTTCTTATCAGGCTTAGTGTCATTGAACTTCACATGGATAGTTTCTTCAACAACTAAGGTTCTAGAATTATAAACTCTATATGCCTTTGAAGTTTCTGAGTATCCAAGCAATATTCCTTCATCACACTTAGAGTCAAACTTTCCTAAGTTATCCTTAGTGTTCAGAATGAAACATTGACATCCGAATGGATGGAAGTAGGATATGTTGGGTCTTTTCCCTTTCCAAAATTCATATGGAGTCTTTTTCATGATGGGTCTAATATAAATTCTGTTTTGCAAATAACAGGTCGTATTCACTGCTTCAGCCCAGAAGTGTTTAGGGG
The DNA here is from genome assembly GCA_026413185.1 of Pueraria montana var. lobata. Lineage (NCBI taxonomy): Eukaryota > Viridiplantae > Streptophyta > Magnoliopsida > Fabales > Fabaceae > Pueraria > Pueraria montana. The sequence goes on from CM048654.1 coordinate 58,724,821, forward strand.
TTGAATTGTCATTCAACATGGTTTTGGCCATCTCTTGGAGTGACCTGTTCTTCCTCTCAACAACACCATTTTGCTGAGGAGTCCTGGGTGTTGAGAAGTTGTGATGGATACCATCATCCTCACAGAACCTTTGAAAACTTTCGTTTTTGAATTCTGCCCTGTGATCACTTCAAATCGAAGTAATGCATAAACCTTTCTCATTTTGAACTCTTTTACAAAAATTATAGAAGACCTTAAAAGACTCATCTTTGTGAGATAGAAACATGACCCATGTCCATCTTGTATAGTCGTCCACTACAACCAATCCATATCTCTTACTACTTATTGAGGCTGTTCTTGTAGGTCCAAACTAGTCAATGTGTAACAGCTCAAGAGGTCTAGAAGTGGAAACAATGTTTTTGCTTTTGAAAGAACATTTTACTTGTTTCCCTTTCTGACAAGATTCACAAAGAAGATCATCTTTGTATGACATACTTTGTAATCCTCTCACGAGGTTATGCCTGTTAAGCTTTGAGATTAATCTCAAGCTAGCATGCCCAAGCTTTTTATGCCATAACCAATGATTTTCTTTAACTAAAACTAAGCATGATACATTTTGACTTGATAGTTCCCCAAGTATAATCTTATGTAGATTACCTTGCCTCTTTGCAGTAAAGAGAAGGGATCCATCAGAGTTCTTGACTATACATTCACCTTTGTTAAAGGCAACATCATATCCACTATCACATAACTGACTTATGCTCAGTAGATTGTGTTTGAGACCTTTAACATAAATAACATTATCAATAGAGGGATAGGGTGGCATAAAAATCTTACCCATGTCAGCTATCATCCCTTTCTGATTCCCTACGAAAGTGACTATCCCACCAGTCTTGGGTTGGAGGCTTTGGAACATACACCTTTCTCCTATCATGTGATGTGAGCACCCACTATCCAGGTACCATGACTAGAGTTTCTTTCCTGTTGTTAAGCATGTCTGCAACAGGAACAATTTTATCCTTAGGTACCCAAATTGACTTGGGTCCTTTTTTGTTAGTTTGAAGGGCACTGGACGCTCCCTTCTTAGGCAGATGTTTGTATTTGGACGTTATATATCCAGGTTTCCCATAGAAGTAACAAACATCTACATCTTCGTCATGAACATATTTCTTTCCCTTATATCTATGTCCTGATCTGACATTGAGTCTCTTACAACCTCATATTTTAAAAGCATGTTGAGGTTATCATATCCCTTGACAAAGTTGGATAGATCCTTCTTTAGGCTGTCAATCTCTTCATGAAGTTTCACAACATCATGTGGTTGACCTCTTAAGGAAGTATTTGTTTCAACTTTCAGAAGCTTCTCAACTTGCCTTTTGTTTTCTGCTTTGAGAGTTAGAATCTCTATGGAAAGCTTCATCTCTTTAGTCCTTGATTCCTCACAGGACTGATAAGCATGATTGCAATCATTTCATAGGGTTCGTCTATCCTCTTTTAAGGCTTTATGTTCTTTTGAGAGCTCTGTAAACTTTTTCTGTAAATCTTCCTTTTCACTTTCAAGTTGTTTGAAACTATTTTCTAAAACTTCTTTTTCTTTTGAAAGTGATTTGGATGATTTCTTCAAAGTTTTGTAAGCCTTTGACAGAATTTGAAAGTAAATCATGATAAGCTTCTTGAAGTGATTTTAAATCATTAAAGTCTACCTCATCTTCCTCTTCTGGTTCGGAAGAATCTGATGTAGTATCTGCCATCAAACATATGTTTGCTTCTTCCTTCTCTTCATCGTCCGATGATGAGTCATCGTCCAGGTCCTCCCATATGGACATCAGAACCTTCTTGCCCTTCTTTTTGTTGAAGACTTTCTTTTTCTTATCCTTGCTCTTCTCAAGGTCTGGGCATTCTGATTTAAAATGTCCGGGCTTCTTGCATTCATAGCACACGATTGGACTCTTCTCCTTCTTCTCCTTGAGTCTTTTCTTGTTCAGGTTTCTCCATTTGATCCACCTTTCTTCTTCCACATAGAGTGGATTCTCTTGGATATGAATGATAGCTCATCACCCTCGTCTGAGTCATCGTCTTAAGATTGCTTGCCTGATGATACTTCAGCTTGCATGGCTTTGGACGATGGTGCTTTCTTTGGCTTCTTGACACTGAGTGCCAGAGACTTGCTTTTCTTTGCATCACCATCTTGCTACAATTCTAGCTCATGCACTTTAAGAATTCCCACAAGCTCTTCTAAGGACATATCATCCAGTCCTTTGGTTGCTCTCAAATCTGTAACCTGTGGTCTCCATTGCCTAGGCAAACTCCTCAGAATTTTGTCAATATGTTCATAGTTATTGTAATCTTTACCATGTGCTCTAAGCTCATTTAGTATGGTTTGAAATCGTCCAAACATACTTTGTATGTCCTCGTTTCCCTCCATACTAAACAGTTCATATTGACGCGTAAGAAGACTGAGTTTGTTACGTTTTACCTGGGTGGAACCCTCATACATTAACGCAAAAGTGTTCCACATCTGTTTAGCGCTTTTGAAACTGTGCACTTTGTTGTATTCTTGTTCGGATAATGCATACATGATGGTGTTTCTAGCTCTGAAGTTGAGATGAAATCTATGTTTTTGCTCCTCCGTCCATCTAGCCTTGGGGATCTCGTTAAGGTTCTCATCGAATGGAATGTAGTCGCCTATCTCCACAATGTCCCACATATCAATATGACAGGATTCAAAGAATGCTATCATTCTTTGCTTCCAATAATCTTATTTGACACCCTTGAAGTGTGGTGGTCTGTTCACAGTTTTTCCCTCGTTTTCCATCTTTCTCAGGATTTGGTTGCCTTTATACTACTAATTACTCAACCCAAGAGGCCGAGCTCTGATGCCAATTGAAATGCAAAGAATCACACTAGAATGGGGGGTTGAATAGTGTGTTAAATAAAACTTAAATCTTTTCGCAAAGATGGAGATATTTCAACTTAAGTTTTACAAGGAACTTGCAAAATAGAATATTTCAACTATCGTCGAGTTGTTTAAAATAACAGTTCAATGGAACTGCGTTTTAGCGTATCGTCCAAGCATAAAGCAAAAAAAAATTCGCAAATATAAAGTAAATAGACTTGTGCATATAATGCGAAGAAATAACTTAAAAGAATAATTGGTAAGCTTAAAAGCGATAGAGTAAAAACACTTGGTTTATACTGGTTCACTCAATCTGAGCTACGTCCAGTTCTCATTCAAAAACCTTTGAAGGGTTCCACTAATCAAAATCTTGATTACAAGCAAGTATTATATATCCTACCACTTTTGGCTACAAGTATTCTCTAAGCCACTTCTGGCACACCTTTAATCTCCCTCTGAGATTAAAGAACACCCAAGTATTCTTTGTCACTAAGCCACTCCTGGCTTTTCAAACAACAGTTTGTTTACAAGTTAATAGATATCATAGAAAGGATATTACAATGTAACTTGAATACACAGAATGACTTAGCAAAGCTAAGAAGATCGCTCTTTTTGCTCAAGTGTAGGTCGTCTAGTCGTTTTAGCAGAGTTTCAGTTCTTAGAAAACTTGAATGCTTCATTGTTGATTTCTGGAGCTTTATCCTCTATTTATAGGCAGCTTGGTGAAGATATTCGTTGTGGGATTTCTGCCTTTGCCAATAACCATTCTCTCACAATCATATGACCGTTGCTACGTGTCAGCTCAGGGTGGAGAGAGGGAGGAGACAACAGTACATGCAGCGCCTCCACTTCAGTACGATTTTTGCATAAAGAAGCTTTTCTGTCCCCTGTGGTACACTTTTAGAATTTTCAAATGAAATGTCACATATGATAAGGGAGGGAATAAGGAACATTTTTAGATAATCAACATTGAAAAGTATAAGTGTACTTCTACACAATCATAGATGCATTATATAACTGTTTAATAGAAAAAAGATACTGTGAGTTATATAGGCGTTGGACGCTTCTTCAAATGGATGTAGTGTTTACACACTGATTTTCACAAAGGATTTGACCCTTGTTTTATAACAGCGCATTGGACACTGGGTTTTATACTTAGAAAACAGGTTTCCAGTTACTCATTGGACGCACTGTACACATAGAGATATCTTGTTTGAGTTTAAGAAAATACAATACCATTGAGGCATTGGACGGTGTGGTACCTATAATACTCAAACATAAGACATTAGATACTTCAAAATTTATTCTCATTTGTTATCATCAAAATCGAAGTTTGAAGGGTTGGATATCGTCCAAAGTCTTAGGTTCTAACAGGTGGGAATCTAACTTTCTTGAGTTAAATTTTTCTTTTTTTACGGCAGTAAAAATATCTTGTTACTCTTATTATATTATTTAATGCAGTAAATAATTAAAGTAATTGGTAAATATATCATAAAACTCTTTGATTCCCAGGTAACTTATATAAATATTTCCAATAATATTTATGATTAACCAAACAGATTTTATTCCCCAAGAATCATGATTCCCAGAATTCATGATTCCTGGGAATCATGATTCCCAAACATGAAAAAACTTCTCATCTACCAAACGTCCCATTAAAGTAATGTTACAATATATATATAAAGAGAGAGAGAGAAAGAGAGATTTGTTCCTAATAACATATTTACGGCTTAAATATGAATTTAGTCTATGTAATTTTGTGCCTTTTCAATTTTGGTCCCTATAAGTTTTTTTAAGGCTTAATTATGTTTTTAGTCCTCAAATTAGGAGGTCTATCTTTTTTAGTCCTTCAAATAAAAATTTACATTTTTAGAAGTAAACCAACAAAATCACAGTGTATTTGAATGTGTTTTGGCTTGTTAGTTTTTAAAAATAATTTTCAAACATTGAGTTCAAGAAAATAAAAGTGAGTAAGAAAGATGTGAAAAATATAAGTGATACAAAATTGAAAAAAAAAATAAAGTATCTTAGAGATGCTACTACCTTCGTCCCTATAAATATAAGACTCTTTTAACTAATTTACACCCTTTAAGAAAAGTAGTTAATTTAGTTGATCACATTAAATTTGTCAATTATTTGAACTATTTTCCAAAATTACCCTTAATTTCTCTCACCACTTAATTGTTTATCACCTAAGAGTAATTAATGTTTGGAGAGAGAAGACTGTAATTAATTAAGGGTATTATAGGAAAAAAAAGTAATTAATGCACTGGAAGAATGTCTTATAAAAAGGGACAGGCAATAAAGTGAAAATGGTCTTATTATAGGGACGAAGGTAGTATAATTTTTTAATTTTAAAATTAAAAATATTAATTTTAAAAATTATTTTACCAACCCAATATAACACCTTTTTTTTTAAATGGACAACAATTTTTTAAAAGCATGGTATCCATGTTAAAAGTATTTTTTTCTCTTTATTTTAATTATGAGTAATACTATAACCAACGGCTATTTCCTTTTAAAAAAAGTATGACGAACAGCTATTTCCTTAAAAAAAAGTATGACCAACGGCTATTTCCTTAAAAAAAAGTATGACCAATGGCTATATAAAGATTAAGGTGGAACTACTAACCCTAACCGTAACACCCACATAATCTTCCAACTTCAGCCAACCATCTCCTATGTTCTTCGTCCTTTTGCACTGAACAATTTAGATCAATCATATATCTTGTCTCTCTACTCTTTTTCTAGTTATTTGCACTGAACAATTCAGCCACCGACACAAGCAAAATCTCGCAATTCCTCCAATTCTTGTCTCTACTTTTTCCCTCTTGCAATAGCAATAATCTGAAGGGGATGTGGCGTTCACTGCTCAAAAATCAAAGTGGGGCTCCCTCGTGCAACTTTATCCAAATTCCCGATCCAAAGAAAGAGTGTGTTAATTGATACCATTTCTCAACAATTTTCTTCCATCTAAAACTCTCTTTTTTTGTGAATTTTATTCTTTAAATTTTGCTCTTTTTTTTTAAATAGGAAATTCATTACAAAGTCTGATGAAAATAATTTTTATTTAATCAAGTAAAATACTACTAGATTCAGTACTATTGTTCTTACAAAGAATCAATTAGTCTGGTATTTTAACCATACTCAGAATTTGAAAATCACATTGCTTTATTTCTTCTCATATTTCTTAGAATTTCATATTTAAAAATCTAGGGTGGTTCTACTCCACAATTACAATATCATAAAGAAAACTCTTTTAATATGACATTTTCTATATAATTGATACCCGCATATTATTAATTATTTCATTTAGGTTAAATTGATATTTCGTCTCACATGCATATATAAGCAACTAATCATACGGTTTTACTCTGGTGTTGTAGACCACTAATGTTGTTGTTGTGAAGAGATGGGTGGAACTTGAGGCTTCTGATGAGATTGATGAAGCAATTGAGCACGGCAGCTGCTTCTGAGAAAGACCATAACAGTAGTATGTATCCAAAACTTCATTGCTTGATAATGATTTTAACATTTGGCTATTTTTTTTACTTAGTGCTTCTAGAACTGCTTCAATATTAGCCATATATCAATTTCAAATGGTTTATATAGAAAGGAGTGTTGAAATTATTGTAGTAATAAAACATGTAGACAAGCCGTGTTGAGAAATTCCGAGGCCTTAGGCAAAACTAAGACATTTTAGTGTGAATTATTAATATATTCATATCATTTTTCTATTTTTTTTAATTGTAAAATTACTTATTAGAACTTTATAATTAAGTAATTCTATCATTTCGTTCTCAAAAAATAATATAGTTAATTCATTCAATAGATCTTATAACATTGTAAATTTAATATAGGATTTAAGCAATATTAATTTTAAAAAACTTTTGATAACCACATTCTTAGAGGTATCATCAATTATATTCTATCAATAATAGATACATTTAGAGATGAATCTATCTTTTGATATAACTTAATACTTCTAATGAAATATCGATTTATTCTACTAAAACAACTCACAATACTTTTAATTCTAAAAGTAAATCAAAACTATCAATATCAAAATGTTCACTAAATTTTAAAAATTAATAAATAATGAAAATTAATAGATCTCTAATGCAAACAACCAAACACCAAGTCCAAAATAGCAACACCATATCCAATTGTCAATTACAACAATGGGAATGAAATAAAAAAAAAATTAAGTCTATAAGGCTTAGAGCCTATATAGCAAGTTAGTAACTACCACTAATCTTTAAAAACATTCAATATCATATTCCGCTACAATATCAGGTGTCTCATTCTCATCTTCATTACTATCACCATTCTTGTGTATCTTTTCCTCCTCCTATGGACTTTCATCACCATTCTCCTCTTCTTCCTCTTCTTGCACTATTGCTTGCTTTCTTCTTTTCCGTGGCCATATATACAACACATTTTATTTATTCTTCAACCTATAAACAACAGACACCACAACCACATACCATAGCACAAACAGGCAACTAATGTATTTCCTTAACATAAAGCAAATGTACTCATTATAAGCAAATTATACTCAAACATTCTAAACAAATTGTACTACTCATTGAACCTTAATATACACAACACAAATAGATTTATCACAACCATATATGTCTTAACATATAAAAACAAAAATACTCATTGGATTCTGAACAAACATTCTTAACAAATTGTAACAAAAAACAACATTCTAAACATATAAGTTTACAAATTGCCAATTTGAAGGAAAAAAAAAAGTAGCCCAACGTTGTTGAATGTTAGCAATATACTACTTAGGCATTGAACCCAGATTGTTGAAGATCTACAATTTCAAATAACATATGATAAAATATTAGCTCATGAACTAGAAACAAAACATAATTAATCTCACTTGTTGAGAATTGCATTACATCTTTCCATGGATCAACAATATTTTCGGTGACAATCATAAGCATATGCCTCATGACATAATATCCACACTCGTAACCCCCAGATTGCGTTTCACACTACTAATGAATATCAAATTAGAATATAATTAGTAACTATTTAAGTTAGTATTATAAATTTGTAATTGATAGTTGGTTTGTAAACTACTTACACGGGGGAAAATCCATGTAGGCTTCCTTCTAGATTCCTGACTGCAAACCCACTAACCTCTGATATTCGTCCATAGCTCTAACATAAGAGAATAATCATGTGAATTGCATTATAGGTTTCGGAATTATAAACACATCAAAAAGCAAATGTTTTAGGAATAAAAGCTTATGAATCAACTGTGTTTTTCATTTCTGGGTTGATCGTCTTCTTGTGTAACAAACACAATAACACCACAACATTTTGCCTAGGACAAAATAATCAACAATTGCCATTGGCTTCTACATTGGTGAACAATTAGTGACTAGTGACACATAATTTGAAATAACTTGTAAAGTTGAACTTACGAATGCAAGTAAGGTTCTAAGTAACACTATTTTCTGCCTTCATGTAGCCTATTTTGCAAATAGCCCTAAACATCTTGTATCTTATTCCCAACACTCTGAATGGATTGTGGATCCAAGAATCCATAAATATGTGCATTCTCCTCCTCATTAGTACATAAGTGATGTATATACCTAAGATATTGAAATAAATGTTAATTATAATAAATTGATATTTAATTAATTAACAATTTGCAAATTAAATCAACCATAATTGTATAACCGAGATGTTAAGCATCTCTGTACCCATATATACTTCCAAGATACCCCTCCGATGGATATAAAATGGCATGGTAGAGGGTCTGCTTATTACATTAGGATCCCAAGGTAGCTGTATAGGATCCTTAATTTTGCTTACAACCCTCAATAAACGTTCAAGTGAATCAGGTTCAGGTTCTAAGTACATTTAATTTGCAAATTTGTTAATTAGTTAAATATTAATTTATTATAATTAACATTTATTTCAATATCTTAGGTATATACATCACTTATCTACTAATGAGGAGGAGAATGCACATAATTATGGATTTAGAGATCCGTAATCCATTCAGAGTGTTGGGAATAAGACACAAGATGTTCAGGGCTATTTGCAAAATAGGCTACATGAAGGCAAAATACAGTGTTACTAGAACCTTACTTGCATTCGTAAGTTCAAGTTTACAAGTTATTTCAAATTATGTGTCACTAGTCAATAATTGTTCTCCAATGTAGGAGCCACTGGAAATTGTTGATTATTTGTCCTAGGCAAAATGTTGTAGTGTTATTGAGTTCGTTACACAAGAAGACGATCAACCCAGAAATGAAAAACACGATTGATTCGTAAGCTTTTATTTCTTACACATTTGCTTTTTGATGTGTTTATAATTCCGAAACCTATAATGCAATTCACATGATTATTTTCTTATGTTAGAGCTATGGATAGATATCAGAGGTTGGTGAGTTTGTAGTCAGGTTCTAGAAGGAAGCATACATGGATTTTTCCCCGTGTAAGTAGTTTACAAACCGACTATCAATTACAATTTATTATACTTACTTAAATAGTTACTAATTATATTCTAATTTGATATTCATTTGCAGTGTGAAAGGCAATCTGGGGGTTATGAGTGTGGATATTATGTCATGAGGCATATGCTCACGATTGTCACCGCAAATATTGTTGATTCATGGAAAGATGTAATGCAATGCTCAACAAGTTAGATTCATTATGTTTTTGTTTTTAGTTCATGAGCTAATATTTTATTATATGTTATTTGAAATTGTAGATCTTCAACAATCTGGGTCCAATGCCTAAGTAAGATATTGCTAACATTCAACAATGTTGGGCTACTTTTTTTTTCTTCAAATTGGCAATTTGTAAACTTATATGTTTAGAATGTTGTTTTTTTGTTACAATTTGTTAAGAATGTTTGTTCAGAATCCAATGAGTACTTTTGTTTTTATATGTTTCGACATATTTGGTTGTGATAAATCTATTTGTGTTGTGTATATTAAGGTTCAATGAGTAGTACAATTTGTTTAGAATGTTTAAGTGTAATTTGCCTATAATGAGTACATTTGCTTTATGTTAAGGAAATACATTAGTTGCCTATTTGTGTTGTGGTATGTGGTTGTGGTGTCTGTTGTTTACAGGTTGAAGAATAAATAAAACGTGTTGTATATAAAAAAAACTTTTTAGATCAGTTATATACATAATCGATCTAAAAAGTTATTTTTTTTAGATTAGGCAGCGCAATAACCGATCTAAAAAGATAACCTTTTTACATTGGTTATTGCAAACAACCGATCTAAAAAGTTAGCTTTTTAGATAAGTTATCAAAACGAACCGATCTAAAAAGTTCTGACTTTCTATATCACTAGCATATACATCGGTTGTACAACCGATCTAAAAAGTCATTTTTAACCGATCTAAAAAGTCTTTTATGTAATAGTGTTAAAGGCTTATACTTTTTCTTATTTTCTTTTTTGTAATTGATAACTTGAAATTTTGGTAAATTGTTTTGGAGATGTTGTTGTACTTTTTGACTTAAAGAGCTACATGGTGTATGTTGTTTTTAATATTTTAGAATCCCTTTAGGTTTTAATTAGAATATGTTTTAATTCCAGATTTTTTTTGTTAATTTTTAGAATTGTATAATATAATATAATATAAATATACTTAGTAACTAAAATAGGGGGTTAGCCAAATATATAGTTATTTCTAGCAAAAAGCGAGTGCCATAAGCTGCAATTCATTATTGACTACTATGAATACCAAGATGACTTTTATTTTGATTTCTAGGTAAGATTCATATTACACAATGTTTCTAATATGTATGTTTAAAAATAAAGAAAAAATACTTACAATTAAAACATTTTGAGATTAAAACTTAAATTTTCCATTATCAAAAGGTTCAAAACAAAAAAACACCATGTAGATCTCTTATGCAAACAATCAAACACCATCTCAAATTTATGGAATTCAAATAAAAAAAAGTTTAAGTCATTTAGTCTTACAGGCTAGAGCAAGTTAGTAACTACGACTAATCTTTAAAAACATTTAACATCAACTTCTACTGCAATGTCAAACATCTCATTCTCATATTCATGATTTTCACCACTCTTGTGTATCTTTTCCTCCTCGTTTTCACTTTCAAGACCATCATCTTCTTCTTCTTCCTCTTCTTGCACTATTGCTTGCTTTCTTCTTCTCTTTTGCCTAGGACTAAAAGTTGCAATTGCAGTAGCCTTCATTAATCCTTTATGCCTTCAAAAGGAAAGCAAGCTCTAGTGCAAGTAGAAGAAGGAGAAGATGATCACGGTGATGAAAGTAGAGAGGTTGTGGAAGAGATCTACAAAACTGGTGAAATTGATTAATATGTATGACATTATATCTGAAGTTGGTGATATTTGAATGTTTATAATGAATAGTAGCAGTTGCTAACTTGCTCAAGCCTTTAAGTGTTAAAGGCTTAAACTTTTTCTTATTTTCTTTCTTGTAATTGATAACTTGAAAATTTAGTAAATTGTTTTGGTGATGGTGTTGTACGTTTTGACTTAAAGAGCTACATGGTGTATGTTGTTTTTGATATTTTAGAATCTCTTGAGGTTTTAATTAGAATATGTTTTAATTCCATATTATTTTTTATAGTTTTTAGCATATAATATATATATATATATATATATATATATATATATATATATATATATATATATAGTAACTAAAATAGAGGTCAACCAAATATTTAGCTAATAAAGTAAAAAGCGGGTGCCATAAGCTGCAATTCATTATTGACTATACTATGAATACCAAGATGACTTTTATTTTTATTTCTAGCTAAGACTAATATTACACAATGTTTCTAATATGTATGTTGAAAATAAAGAAAAAATACTTAAAATTAAAACCTTTTTGAGATTAAAACTTAAATTTTCCATTATCAAAAGGTTCAAAACAAAAAACACCATGTAGATCTCGTATACAAACAATCAAACACCATGCCAAATTGATGGGAATCAAATAAAAAAAGTTTAAGTCATTTAGTCTTACAGGCTAGAGCAAGTTAGTAACTACGACTAATCTTTAAAAACATTCAACATCAACTTCTGCTACAATGTCAAACATCTCATTCTCATCTTCATGATTTTCATCACTCTTGCGTATCTTTTCCTCCTCGTTTTCACTTTCAACACCATCATCTTCTTCTTCTTCCTCTTCTTGCACTATTGCTTGCTTTCTTCTTCTCTTTGGCCTAGGACTAGAAGTTGCAATTGTAGTAGCCTTCATTTATCCTTTATGCCTGCAAGAGGAAAGCGAGCTCTAGTGCAAGTAGAAGAAGGAGAAAAGGATCATGGTGATGAAAGTAGAGAGGTTGTGGAAGAGATCTACAAAACTGGTGAAATTGATTAATATGTATGACATTATATCTAAAGATGGTGATATTTGAATGTTTATAATGAATAGTAGTTGTTGCTAACTTGCTCTAGCCTTTAAGCGTTAAAGGCTTAAACTTTTTCTTATTTTCTTTCCTGTAATTGATAATTTGAAATTTTGGTAAATTGTTTTGGAGATGGTGTTGTACTTTTTGACTTAAAGAGTTACATGGTGTATATTGTTTTTGATGTTTTTCCCTTTAGGTTTTAATTAGAATTTGTTTTAATTCCATATTTTTTTGTTAGTTTTTAGCATTATGTGTGTGTGTGTGTGTGTGCATTGTGCAATATAAATATACTTAGGAACTAAATTAGGGGATAGCCAAATATATATAGTTAATTCCAGCAAAAAGCGGGTGCCATAAGCTGCAATTCGCTATTGACTACTATGAATACCGAGATGACTTTTATTTTGATTTCTAGCTAAGATTAATATTACACAATGTTTCTAATATGTATGTTGAAAAATAAAGAAAAAATACTTAAATTTAAGCATTTTGAGATTAAAACTTAAATTTTCCATTAACAAAAGGTTCATAACAAAAAACACCATGGCGATCTCTTGTGCAAACAATCAAACACTATGTCAAATTGATGGGTGTAACATCCTAAAATTTTATCCATAGGAAACAAACTTTCTCCAAGCATCTTATACCCTTGAAAAGGATATGTACTTGCTCATCGTCAAAGCTTGTATTCCCACAAACTTATATAAGTGCATACCCAACAGGTCTTAATCCATCATCTCTATAAACAGGATTAGTTATACTTTTAAAGGTTAGCATATAAGCTTTTAAAATATCACGTTTAACTCCAAACATCTTAATTAAAGGCAGAAGTACTATATTTTATTATAAAGGCTATTTTATTGAGACCTTCGTATATCTCTTTAGATTGAGATTAATATATGTAGTAATAGTTTTCCAAGTCTTGGGAAATATATTATATTAATGTTTTATTGAGTTGTTATAAGGATATTTATTTGGTATTAAAATTATGTCTCCTGTAACTTAAAAGAATAATATACCAGCTTATGATCATATCTTCTGTTAATGACTTAAGCTAGATGATTGAGTTTTGAGCTAAAACACTCACATATAAATATTTTACTACAATAAGAAGATGATATTTTAAGTTATTAGTTGCTATGGCAACTCCTTTTTATAAATTAAAGTATGTTGTTCTATGCTATAATTACTATAGCAATTTATTTTATGAGTTTAAGTATGAAATATTATTAAATAAAGTCTTATTAAAATTCAAGTTGCTATAGAGATTTACTAAAATAATCTCTCTTAAAACAAGTAATTTGATTATAAGTTTAAGTTTTTAAATATAAGTTGCTATAAGAGTTTATTTAAATGTAAATAACACCCCGAAAATTTCAACCCAGTAAGCAGGAACATGAGCGGTTAATTAGGAATTAATTGAGATTTATTTGTCTGTTTTAATATATATATATATATAATAAAATAATATGTTTCGAGTAATTAAATATAGTTAGTAATTAATTGAGTGATTAAGAAAAATGAAGGAAAGTAAATCATATAGGTATTTCTTTATAATGGTCCGGTAGAAAGATTTATAAGATTATATATATATATATATATATATATATATATATATATATAATATTCTCGGTAATTAAAATCCATGTGATTAATTCAATGAAATTAATTACTTGTGATAAAAGTTTCTCTGTGGGTAACTCTTTGTAATTAATTCTCTAGAATTAATTCTCTATAGTTACCTTTCTGTACCACTTGTCTATGATTAAAATTCCTTGTAACTGAATTGTTTGAGAGATTTCTTGTGGTTAAGTGTCTGTATTATCTTATTTAATTATTAGGTTGCAGTGTGGTGCGTATTTAAATTTAAATTATAAGATTGTCTGTGGTTGATTTCTTGAGATGCCTGCTAGTAATTAATTGAACTATGATTAATTACTAGTGGTAAATATTTCATATATCTATTGCTATGTATTAATTAATTAATTGATTTCAAATTGGTTTTAATTATTTTAATTATTTTAAATTCTGAAACTTGCACGCCAAGTCATCTTTCGTAAAATTCATCTGTGAGCAATTACTCTATAGGGAAAATTTTATGAGAGTTATTAAAAAGTTTCATTTCATAAGTTTTATAAAAATTAAAAATTAGATGTTTAAAAGTTTAGTTTTGAAATTTTAAAATCGCGTTCCGTTTCAATTACACTGTAATTCTACACTATGTAAATTAACTTAACACCTAAACCATCAACTCACACCCTAACCCAATTAAAATTCATGCAAAATCCCTTCCCCACTCACCATGTACTCCACGGCCACACCACCCCCATCTCACATCACTCACTTCTCACTTAATCAACAAGTCACTTAACCTTCTCTCTTCACTCTCTTTTCCCACTCACACCAACCCAACACCCACACCACCACTCAAACATTTTTCTCTCTTCTCTCTCCTCCCCTCAGCTGGCCAAAGAACACCACCACAACCCAAGGACTCCATTTTTGCTTCATCTTCCAAGGCTTGCATGCCATAGTTAGAGGCCTCAAAACCCAAAGCTCCTTTGAAGACTTCTCTTCCTCTCACTCTCCTCTTTCACACAAGCTCACCATTGTGGTAAGGGGACTCTTTTGTGGATTCTAAAGTGGCTGAAGGTTGGAGGATCCAGCCACTCTTGCATAAATGCCTCCATTGTTGACTGAAATTGTGAAAAGTGTGTTTGCATGTGTGTGTTGAGTTTTGTTTTCTTAAAATCTCTTTGGCAGTAGCTTGTGGTTGTGTTCAAAGTTTCTCTTCATCTTTTTCCTCTTCAGAAATTCATGGGATGGCTCCAATACAAAGGAGACCATGCCCAAATTTTGTTAGAACCCATTTCTAAACCCTTATGCATTTTCAAAACTCAAAAATTGGTGTTGGCAGTGGCTGTCTCACGTAGAAGCCCTGGACAGTACTTACATTTTTGTGTATAACTTTTGATCTAGCCATTAGATTTTGATCAAACTTATCCTCAGTTAAAGAAGACTCAAAATTAACCAACTTTTCTTTTGAGACCATTGTGAGATAACCTCAAATGAAGGCTTATCCGTGACATGAAATGGAGTTGTTCTGCTTGTGGAAACTGGTTCGGGCAATGTTTGATTTTTGAGCTTTTTACACCAAAGTAATGACTGTTTTTGAAAAATAATTTTTGTTCCTAAAACTAGAAAAACATAGATTTAAAATTATTTAAGTTTCGAAAATTTTCATCCAAAATTACTAATTTAACAAATTTGGTTTAAACAGAGCACATGCACGGATTCTAGATTTTGAACCTGAGATATAGGTCTTAGAAAAGAAATTACTGAGAAAAATGTAGGAGGAATTAGGATTCAACTTTTACCTTTTATGAAAGATATTAATGTTATCTTTTTACCATAAAAATTTTAGTTAAAATATCATTTGGAAAGTTTGAGAAAATTACACATCTTTGAGGTATCTTCACTGTAAAGAACATACTGACCTACGAACTTCTAGGAATTTTGATAATTTTTGTAGATTTAATCTGAGAGTGTGGGATACCTTTTTGAAAAATAGGTTTTATGGGCTTTAATTTGATATAATAATTTCATAGAACAAAAATCATTTGCTAAATTAACTTTGAACCAAGATTAGGTGCTGCTAAAAATGGGTTCTGTCTTAAATTGCCTTTGAAATGTGACATTTGGATTGTGGTATATTGAATGTTTAAATCTATTTATCTAATAGAAAAGAGAACCCTCACTTGCCACATGTCACTCTCTCATAAAAAATTCTCCCTCCAAAACTTCTCTTTCTTTCCAACTTTTTTCTCTTTCTTACTTTTTTGTTTTACTTTTTTGTAATTTTTTCATTTTCTTTTTTTGTTTCTTTTTTCTTTTCTATTATCTAAGGAAATTTGATCCTTATTATTGTCATTATTTTTTAACATATATTGTTTTATACTTTTTATATATTTATATTATTTGTATTTTTATTACATTACTGTTTTATATCTTTTATTTATAAAATTTTATATTCTTGAAATATTTAATATAATAATATGCTCAGTATTACATAAAAATATGTTATTATTTGTATTAAATGAATAATAAAATTTATATTAATTAGTTAATATATTTACTACAAAATAATAATGAAATATAAATTATCTAATAGAGAATAAAATAATAATTTGTTAGTATCCATTGACGTTAGCAAGATCTCTTTCAACCATAAGACTCAATTTTACACAAGCATATTTTCTATTACTAAGAACAAATAAGCGAACTTAATTAGAGTCAAATATTGTGTACAAATTTTTGTAAATGTATTAGATGTGGTTGAAATTTGATTTGTAATGGTGGTGAAGTCATTGTACAAAATATAAAGATATTATTGAATGCTTATAGTTGGTCAAGAAGTGGATTAACCTTAAGTTTTTTTTTTTAATAGTTAAAGCTATATTTTCATTTCAAAGCGAGTTGATAATTCTTAAGTCAAAACATAATTTATTGTATCCACACATAGCATATATATATTGTATTTTTTTATTTTATATATCAATAGTATTTTAATTTTAAATATTTTGAATTAATCTAGAAAAATAAAAATGTGTAAAAAATAGTGCATCACCATTAAACTCAAAGAAAAATTAAATTTATCTAGATAAAAAATAATAAATTAGTTAGATAAAAAGGTAATAAATAAGATGTTAAATTACTCTTTTAGTCCCTCTTTTATTTATGTTATTCAAATTGATTCCTCTATTTTTAAAATGTTCAATTTGGTCTTCTAATTAAAAAAAAAAAAAAAACAATGTTGTCTTTCCGTCTAAATTGTCCCTAATGATGTTAATGAAATTGGATGGAAGGGCAACATAGATCAACTTTTAAAAATTAGATGACTAAATTGGATATTTTAAAAATAAAGAAACCAAATTGAATAGTGTAAATAAAAAAGAAAAACTAAAAAGAGTAATTTAACCTTTTTTAAATTAAGTAAAAAACAATAAAAAAAAATTAGTGTAAGATTTAAGTTTTTGTTTGATTTTGGCATAAAACTAATGTTGTATTTAGCACCCAATATTTAAGTTTAGAGATTTTCAATAAAATTAGATGTGTATCTCGGATAATTTTTTGTTGTTGTTAGTATTAGAAATAAAGCAAATAGAGGAATTAGGTGGAATAATGTAGCCTAAAATTAGATGTGTATCTCGGATAATTTATAATTTTTTTACTAGCCTAAAATTTTACTTTTTATTTTTTTGGATTAAATATGATTTTTTGGTCTTCCAAATATCGACTCATATTGGGTTTAGTCCTCCAAAATAATTTCATTGCATTTGATCCCTGAAACTTTCAAAATATCCCTTTTAAGTCCTTTGTTTAGCTCCATTAATTTTTTTTCTGTTAAATGTAAGCTATCTCCTACTGTTGTAGATAATGTAGCTGAGATTCAAACTGTTATAATCAATGAATCTGGTGATGTTTGTTCCAAAAAATATGTACCACCAACAATAGGTAATATATAAGTTAAATTGTACGTGTTTGTTTGAAAATGACAGAGCTATAACCTTTTTTTTTTTATCTATTCTTGCAGGGCACAGCGCACACTAAATGTTAATGTTGGAAATCAAAATGCTAATATTATAATAGCCATTGATGTAAACTTTTATCAAAAAATGCTAATGCTGTAAATTAATTCTTGAAATTAATAACGATGATTATTTTAGTTTGTAATATTATTAAATCATGGCTATTTTAGTTTTTTAAATTGCAATAATAAAAACTAAAACAACTCACTTTTAATAACTTTAAGGAGGCTAGAATAGATTTTTGGTCCTTCATCTTTTCACTAAAACTTACTCTCTCCGGTTCTTATTATAAAGTCCAATTAACTAATTCAACAGGATTAAAGAATTTGATTAATTTAGTTGAAAGCATTAAATTTGTCTTAAATTGATTTTTTTTCCAAAACTACCCTGTAAACATAACTAACAAATATTAATGAGTTTTGTTTTTCTCTCTGTCACGTCATTCTAGACCTGACTTTAATGAGGGTATTTTTGTGAAAAAGTAATTAATGCATGAGACTTTTATATTGAACCTTATAAAAAGGACCAAGCCACAATTTTAGTTTGGACCTTATAATAAGGAGCGGAGGGAGTATTTTGGTCTGTTATCTTTCAAAAGATTTATTTTGGTCATTTATCTCTCAAGTTTTGATCAATGTTGTCCTTCCGAAACAATTATCTTTCTTTTTTAGAATTGATTTTGAACCTTTTTTGACTGATTAAGTATGTAAAACTTGTCAGATTAGATTTACATATAAGAAATTATGGATCACAACTAATGTTCAAACCAAAAAGGGCCACAAACATAGTGAAAATCGCCTGATAAGTGAGTCCCACAAACAACTGAAAAATGATATGATATTAGATTTTTCAGTTTTCCAAATGCTCGTGAAACTTACTCTTCAAGTGATTATCACCATGTTTATGACTCTTTGTTTCAAACATTAGTTGGATTTCATAATTTTTATGTAGGTGGATTTAATGAGACAAATTTTACGTTTGAATCAATAAAAAAACATAGTTCAAAATCGTGCTACAAAATCGAAAATGATCCATGTTTCAAAAATAGAACAATGTCCCAAATTTGAGAGATAAGACTAAATATAATCTTTGAAAAGATAAAGAACCAAAATGAATTTTAGTAAAAAGATAAGAAATCAAAAGTATATTTTATCCTTTTAAGGATTTTAATAATATTTTTATAATTGTAAAATTAAATTAATCAGTATTTAAAATTTTATGAACTAATTTAAGGATATTATTTGAAGGGAACCCCTCTCTCTCTTACTTTTTATTATTTATTGGGTTTTTTTTTATAAATAATAGGTTTATTTATTTAGGTCCTGGCTGGCCAGCGCTTTTGTGAGGCGAAGGTCATTTGTCTATCTGTATGATAAGAAAACAAATCCCCTCTAATTATATCACGTGTCAAATTTTTAGCAAGTTTTTTCTCTCTCAATTTTTTTCTCCTTCTTTCTTTTCTCAATTTTTTTTTATTTCTTCCTTTTCAGTTTTTTCTTTTTATGTTTTTCCTTTCTTTTTATTATTTGTTATGTTTTTCCATATGATAGATTCTATGATGTGTGTGTGTGTAATATCATAGATTCTATTATGTGTGAGTGTGATAGATTCTATGATGTGTGTGTGTGTAATATCATAGATTCTATGATGTGTGTGTGTGTAATTTATGTGTTTAAATATTTAAAAGGGTTTTAAATTAGATTACATTTAAATGATTTTGTAATTTTTAAATGTGAAATGATAAAATAATTCAATTATTTTACTACATTGTAAATGATAAAATTATCGAATTGGTTCAATTTGGATTGGACATAAAAATTTTCAAAACTCAAACCAAACCAATCCAACCAGTAAACAATCCTAAGACTACCTCAAGTATAATACCTGTAGTCTATATAAAAAAACTATTCAGATAGGGATAATGACAAAAATAATTTATTATCCGAATCACCATGACATTCTAAATTTGTAAAGTGTTGAAGATTCTTCTCATCCAAAGTAACATTAACAAGTCATTTGTTGAGACTAATGTAAGTATCATTACATGGATAGTCAATCACATAGAAATTACTTAAGATGTGTTAGTTATTATATTTTTTTTTTTTTTTGCTTAAATAACTTTTTAGTACCTGTAAAATTAGGCGATTTTGATTTTTCTACTTAAACTACCATTTTTTTTCCATTTTAGTACCTCACATATTTTTTTTGTTTAATTTAACTACCTGTCATTAGTGAGCTTCCATTAATTGCTAACATGGCTAACTAACAGAGTACCATGTCATAAGTCCAAGTCATTTAAAAATTGCTGACTTAGCAACCATGTCATTTTCATGGCAAGTACCTTTTTCAAAAATAAAAATTTGCTAGGTACCATATCATACAAAAATAAAGGTTTGATACAAAAATCAAAACACCCCAATATTTTATAAGTACCAAAAAGTTATTTAAGCCTAAAACAAAACAAAAAATAGCTAATTATCGTCATCATTGCACAACACAAATTCTCCGCTCTCTTCTTTTTCCTTTTTTCTGGCATGATACTTCTCAACTCACAAAATAAAAGTTAATTATTGTCGTCATTGTCACATGATATGCACCTCAACTCATCCCATTTAATGTCTCTCCTATGTTGTATTCACTCATTCTAATTCATGCAATTTTTTTACCCTCTCTTACTTTTACTGCTAACAACATAAGCATGGGATTCCCCACTTAAGCACCTCCTGAGGTCGATTTTGACTCCCTCTACTTCCACTGTGATGATGCTCTCCATGACGTCGTTTCCGATTCGCCCATCAAAATGCTACTCAACCACAGGATTTTGTTACATTACATGGTCGTTGCTACTGAGGCCACCATCGAAATCCTTCAAGTGCCACCCGAAAAGCCCTCAGAGTTCAAGAAGTATCACGCCGAGGAAGAAGAAGAAAAAGGTAGCGAAGAACTCATGTGGTGCAATGATGAAACGATTAACGTTTTTTTTTCTTTTAGGCTTAAATAACTTTTTGATACTTATAAAATAGGGGTGTTTTGGTTTCGATACCTAACCTTTATTTTTGTTTGATTTTGGTACTGACAAATTTTTAATTTTGAAAATGGTTATTTTTGTTTGATTTTGGTACTAACCTTTATTTTTATTTGATTTTGATATCTAACAAATTTTTATTTTTGAAAAAGGTACCTGCTATGGAAATGACATGGCTGCTAAGTTAGCAATTTTTAAATGACCTGAACTTGTCGACATGGCGTTGTGTTAGCCATGTCAAGAATTAACATAAGCTCACTAACTACATGTAGTTAAATTGAACATAAAAATATGTGTGGTACTAAAATATAAAAAAAATGATAATTTAGGTACCAAAATCAAAATTGCCTATTTTACAGGTACTAAAAAGTTATTTAATCCTTATTTTCTCACTTCAATCTTTTTACATTAGTGTTGTCTAATGTTTTACATTAATACTATTTAGTTTTTTTTTTTGCTTATATTATACTGATTCTTTTAAACTTGAAAAATGTCATTTTAAAACAGAGTTTATTAATAATGTAATAATAGATCATTTTAATTATATATACACAAGTGATTTTAAAATATGAATAAAATTTAACATAATTCGTACAAATGCACAGGTATTACGCTAGTTATCGTTAAATTAGATTTGAGTGACAGAGAAAAACATGTTTTGGCTAAAAGGTTTAAAATTTAGTGTAGGTTTTACCATTTTAATGAAAGGGATGCAAATCATCGTTTAAAATAATAAAAAATCTTGATTTAAGATGATAAATGAAATTACGTAATTAAATTAAATGAAAATAATTAAAATAAAACAAATGAAAAAGGGTATAGTATAAGTAGAAACTAAAAAAAAAAAAAAAGGAAATTTAGTAATAATTGTAATCATCTTTACTAAAATTAAAAATTAGTAAAAATCTAGAATATTAAAAAAAAAATTATACTGTAGGAGTCATTTAAAATTAATACAATTCTTATTTCATTATTTTAACTTTATTTAATCTGTGTGATTTTGTGTTAGTTCTCAAAGAAAAGAAAAGGTCTTGGAATCAGTGTTTTCAGAACCGGATCAAACCGGCCGGTTCAACCGGTCTGTCATTCGGCCAGGATGACCCTCAAAATCAATGTGCCAAAGAACCGGTCAAGAACTGGTAAAACCGGTGGTTTGACTGGTTGGACTGGTTCAATAAAATATTAATTTTTTTCTTTGTTTTTAAATGTTGGTCATTTTTATGTCTCAATTAGCACGCAATTATGCAAACTCTACAAATACAAGAGATAGAGTGAATAATTTTGAATCTTTGACAGATATTAGATATAAATATAAATATATAATAGTTAAAGTAGCATTGTTTAATTTACTGTCCACCATTAAACGAATTGGAAGAGTCATGGAAAACAAAAAATAACTCAAAATAATTTAATTATGATATTTTTAAGTGAAGTTTAACTTTTGATATTATGAAATTATGAATATTATATTATTTTATAATTATATTTAAAAATAAAAAAATATATTATTTAATTATTACCGGTTCAACCATGGTTCAACCACGGTTAGACCATTAAACTTTGAACAAGTACTTGCACCAGTTTAATGACGGTCCGGTTTTAAAAACATTGCTGCGAATACGATAGCAGTCAAATAGTGTGGATCCTATTATTTTGTAAGCTTCCCACTAATTAGACTACCTTAAAAGCAAACATTGACATGCATTACAAATTAAAGGTTGTGTTCGCCATCATCTGTTCAAAGAAAGACACACTTATTTATTATAATCGATGCGGTTTTTTGTTCATACAACGTGGTTCATGTATCTTTAGTCATTTAAATAATTTGCTTTCCAATTTCAACTTTTAATTGTGCAAGAATCTGAAAAAGAAGATCCAGTTTTAAAAAATGGGATATAAAATTATAAATGTCTACTCACACCGTGATTTTAATATACTCTCATTATAATTTATGATAAAAAAGCGTTCTATATATTTATTGAAATATGTTGCGCAAGAAGTGGACAATAATGTTATCAACGGGGGCGGACCCAGGATTAGAAGGCTGAGGGGGGCAATTTTAAAAATTAAAATTTACTTCATAAGTATACAAGTCTTAAATTTTATATATAAATATTTATAGCTATGTGTTTTTCCAAAAAAAAAAAATCAAGAGCATATAATAAAAATATACTGATATAAAAGATAAACTAAACATCCTTTTATGAAAGACTTAATTATTATTTTTTTACAGATTGAAGACTTTAAATTATAAATGTCAATTGTGAGTTTCACATGTCACTAATAACTATTAATTTATAATAAAAATTGATATATATATTAATCATAAATTTTAACAAAAATATCCTATTAATTATGTTATAAAAAATTATTGAACTAAAATGAATTATGTTACTCACCTTATTATCTTTTAAAATAATAATAGTTATCAACATAAAAAAAATAGTAGTTGATAATCATTGAAGAAGAATTTGCTAACAATTGTTAGAAAGTAAGAAAAAAAATAATATTGTGTCGTGACAATGCCATTATGCTAAGAGAACAAATTCCAGTGAACCTTTGGTGCATTCAAAGCTAGAAGCTCATGAGCCTAGGGATGGCAATGGGTAGGGTCCTATAGTACCCGTCCCCATACCCGCGTTTAAAAAAAATATTCGTACCCGGTCTCATACCCGTACCGGTAGCAACTTTAATCCGCATCCTCATACCTGCTGGATACCTATATACCCATACCCGCACCCACTACCCACACTTTACTTATGTATAAAGTTAATAAATCAATAAAAAATAGGCTTAAATGCAATTTTGATCCCCTATTTTGCACAATCCGCAATCTTGGGCCCTCTATTTTAAAATAGAGACATTTAGTCCCCCAATTTTGTAAAATCCATAATTTTGATCATTCCATCAAATTGAAAGCATTGACAGTTAAGAGATTAACGTTGACCTTGACGAGACTCAAATATAATGATTTGAAAATGAGATTATTTATTTATTTTTTTAATTATTTTAAATACTGGGTAATAATTATTTGATTATCTACGTCACTAAAGTACATGTTACGTTGATTTTAATGGTTGGGATAGTTGTGGGTCCTAATATAAAAATCACAAGTCTTAATCATTTATTTTAAACTAGTTATACGTTATTGAAGCACATAGCATGTCGTAGTTAAATAAATGATATTACCTTTTTTTTAAAATATATTTTTTATCAATTATTCTACTAAGTATTTAAAATAATTAAAAATTAAATAAATAATCTTGTGTCATGTCACTATATTTGGACCACGATAAGGTTAACGTTAATTTCTTAACAGTCAAGGCTTTCAATTTGATGGAATGACCAAAATTACATATTTTACAAAATTGAGGGACTAAATGTCTCTATTTTAAAATAGGGGGACCAAAATTGCAGATTGTGTAAAATAGGAGGACTAAATGTTTCTATTTTAAAATAGGAGACTAAAATTGCGAACTATGCAAAATAGAAGGACCAAAATTGCATTTAAGCCATAAAAATATTAATTAAAAAATTTCTAAAAGTAAATTGAAAATTCACACTTAAATAATTCAAACTTAACATTAAAAACATCCACACATCATATTAAAAATATAAAATATAAAATTATTATAAGTTATAACATAAATCTTTTATTGTTAGTTTTAGTTTATGGAAAATATAATTTTTTTTAAAAGAAAAGTATATATATAACATAATTATTTATTTAAGTTATTTTAATTATATATATATATATATAGTAGGTGCAGGGCGGGGCGGGGCGTGGCGGGTACTATAGTACCCGTACCCCAGCCCCAATAAGCAGGTATTTACCCAACCCGCTTGCGGATATTTTTGCGAGTACCTGTAGGGTCCGGGTACACTTTGTCATCCCTATTAGAGCCTAAAAAACAATGACAATAATAACAAAGATGAGAGAAAAAAAGTAAATTAATAGAAAGAGAGAATATTAGTTGGCGTGTATCAAGTTTAAGTTGTCAATCTCTTATATAATGTTGGTAAGTTTGTCTCATTTGAAAATGTTAATAATAAATAGTCTTTAATTCTTAAATAATTATAATGAAATTAATATTTTTTTTTGTCCTAGATCAGAGACCACGGGTATCCCCCAACTCATTGGGTCAGAAACTAATCCTGCTTGCTTGCGATGCGTGGCTGCCGCTGGTCCAAGGAAATTTTGCACACAGAGGAAATCAAACACGGTTTCTCCCGCTAAATAAATCGTTCCTCCACATGTGAATGTAGCGGGGCCTTACACCGCTACGCCAACCCTATGGATTTAATGAAATTAATATAGAAGAGAAACTAATAAAGTCATTTGATTACAAATGTAATTATTTATAACCTTTAAAATAATAAAAAATATAAAAAGAAAAAGACTTTTAAAAAAGGAAATAAATTATATTTAAATATTTTATCTAAATAGAAGGGATGTAATTATCTTCATAATATAGATTATAATAAAGAAAATAAAATATTTATTTAAAAAATAAATATCAATATCTTCATAATAAATATTATAAATAAGAATAAAATATTTTATGAAAAAATATAAATAAATCTTAAATATGTTTCCTGTTAAAATCACAAATATAAACAATTATCCTTTTTTTTTTTTTTTGAAAAGGAAAACTTTTATTAGAAAGGAAACCTACAATAAAAAGCACATCAACAAAGATTGTGCAGTTCCCAACTCCACCAATCTCACCCCTTACATAAATCCTAATTATTTTAATATTAAAAATATAATATACATTAAAAGAATTAAATTACAGAAATTTAGGGGAGGCCTGGGGGGCCAAGGCCCCCCAATGCCTAAAGTAGTTCCGCCCCTGGTTACCAATTTTCATTACTCTTCTTTCAACTTTTATAATAGGGTAAAATATATTTTTGGTCTCTGTACTTTCAGAAAAAACTTGATTTTAGTTCTGTACTTTCGAATCAACTATTTTAGTCCTCAAACTTTGAAAAACACTTGCTTTTAGTCCCTCCCCTCTAATGGTGTTAATATTGTTAACGGAAATACAATTTTCAGTGGCTATAAACCGCCACAAAATACACACTCCTCATGTATTTAAACTCAACATCATTGGTGGCTAAAAACCGTCACAGATTCTTAAAAAAAATAGACACATAATGTGTCTTCGGTAATGGAAGAGACGGGCTTTTTGTTGAGTTTGAGTCTTTTTTTTTTAATAATCTTTGTGGCGGTTTTTAGTCGCCAATGATGTTAAGTTTAAATACATGAGAAATGTGTATTGTGTGGCGGTTTATAACCGCTGGAAATTGTATTTCCGTTAACAGTATTAACACCATTAGAGGGGAGGGACTAAAAAGCAAGTATTTTTCAAAGTTTGAGGACTAAAATAGTTTATTCGAAAGTACAGATACTAAAACCAAATTTTTTCTAAAAATATAGGGACTAAACATATTTTACCCTTTATAATAAAGTAAATCACGTTTTGAAATTTAGGAGGCCGTGCTAGTATACAGTAATGACTCAAACCTCAAAGATCATTATATTGGAACTGCAATTCAAGACTATGAAGTTGTTATGACTTTTCCCTATCCTCCAGTTTGGACTTCTATTATTCGCAGCAAGTATAGATGTGGATCAAGCCTATTTCCGATTGTTAATAAGGAAAGACAGGGAGTAATTTCTGGAGGGGAATTTGTTCCACTTAGGATACTTTCTGTCAAAATATTACATGAAGGTTGGGTGATAGAAAGTGATAGGCGCAGGATAACTATTTTATCACTACTCCTATCAATCTACCATTAACACTACAAGAAGTTACACTGGAGAATATAAAATAAACTTGATATTTCTTCATTGATGATCAATACATTGTAACCTTACATTAAATAACAACCCTAATAAATGACAACCCTACATGTGTCATCATCTAGTATTCTTAGAAAATTAAAATAAAACTATATTATAAATAATATCCTAATATTCTAATATTTAACCCTATCCTATATAATCTTTTAACCACTTAATCTTCTTTCTATTAGTTTTTGGAGAGATGCTTGGATTCCAAGATGTGGGAGATTGATTGAGTCTTCTGCTAATAATACTCCAGAATTTGAGCTTCAAAAAAGTTTGGTGGATTATTTGAATGACAATGGGGGATGGCTAGTTGAAACGTTCAAGGATTATTTACCTCCTTTGATAGTGAAGCAATTAATAGATGTGATTATTCCTCAAAGGCCAAATGTTGGTGACATTATAGCTTTGGAGTAAGTCAAGTGATGGGGTATTTTCTATGAAAACTGCGTATGAGGTGAGTAGCAATTCTGACATGTCTCTAAACCATGTTATTTTTAAGTTGGTGAATAAGTGGAAGGGTCCTAAACGTGTTAAAGGCTTTTGACGGAAAATTAGCCATGAGTGCACCCTTACAAACTCAAGGAGAATGCGTATTGGTTTATTAAGTCACTCGAATTTGTGCTCTATTTGTGATGGTCACGAGGAGACTCTTTTGCATCTATTCAGAGACTGTCATGAGAGTCCAAATTAGTTTGGCAATTTTTCATCCGAGTTGATTCAGGGGGTGACTTTTATTCCACAAATGACTGGATATCGTGGTTGAACTCTAATCTCTCCAACGTGGTATGAGCCTATTGCTAATACAAGGCATTTAAATGTGAATATGATGAATATTACATGGAAGTATCCTACATTTGGAGAAGTTGTGCTAAATTGTGATGGTCCTATAACTGATAATGGTAATAAATCTGCTTGTGGAGGGGCTTTAAGTGATCATTGTGGCTCTTTCATTTGCGGCTTTAATTTGTTTGTAATCTGGGAGGTTGCTTAGTTGAAGGCTATTTTGTTTGGGCTGAAGCTGGCCCTGGTCTAGAGGGTTCAGGAAAATTAGAGTTGATTCTGACTCTCAGTTGACAATACAATTTTTATCTCGAGGCTATTGCATGACGCATCCTTGTTATAATATTGTCCAAGCTATGCATGCAGTGCATTCTCATTCTGTGCAAATTACTTGGAACCATATTCCGAGAGAAGCCAATCAAGTTGCAGATAAATTGGCAAAGCATGCCTTGATGACAGATGTTGATTTTCATATATTTCATTTTACTCCTGATTTTATTGTCTGGGTTAAGATAGAGCTCAGATTGCTTTCCCTAGAGGCTTTTAGTCTCTGATATGTGTTATTCATTCACCAAAAAAAATGGTAATTTATTTAACTTTAAAAGATGATGAGCTTATTCACCAAGGAAACTTGCAAATAAAAGATGCAATTGTGAAATTTCAATTACAAAAAAAAAAGAGTCTGGTATAAAAATTTCAACATATATTTAAATTTAAAGCAACATTTAAAATGAAAATTTTTAAATATTTTAGTCCCTGTAAAATGAGCACATTTTGATTTTGGTTCTTGTAATTTTTTTTTAATCCTCCAAAATCTGAAATCACTGTTTTTAGTCCCTAAAGTTCATTTTAATGTAGATAAAAAACATTTATTTTAGGGATTTAGAAATTCTTTTTGGAAGTATTATATGTTGACATTGTACCACAAACTTACCTGAGATAGTCATTTGACCCTCCGCTAAACGCATAAGCAATTAACGAATGTCACTTAACAGTAAGGAACAAAAATAAAATTTCAACTTTTTGAGGGATGAAAAATATTTTTTTTTTAAGGATTAAAATCAAAACTCACTAATATTCTTAAATATATTTAAACCTAAAAAAATATTACTACCAATTTAACTAAAAATATTTATGAGGGATGGCATAAACACTCTCAACTAATTTTGGATTTTCCTTAAGAGGGATGGCATAAACACTCTCTCTAATATTCTTCTTCTAAAACTCTCCGTTAATTAAGTCATTGTCCCAAATTTTTCTTTAGGTACAAACGGCCCCCACCTTATTAATTGAAAAGAAAACTACAGGAAGCTACTCCAACTTGCATAATGAATGCACAAAAGCTGTCCTAATTGACCATTTGATTTGACATATGCCCACTTTAACAAGTTGGAACAATGTTTCTCAATTCTTTGTGCTTCTACCGTTGGAAGCACACAAGTTCATCATCTCAAAGACAGTATCCAACGGTAATCGAAGAGCTGTGCCACCAATTTTCTCTGGCGGATCTTAAGAAATCAACCGACAACTTCAATGAAAACAGACTAATTGGATATGGAAGATTTGGTAGAGTATACAAACGTTGTCTCCAACACAATGATGCCTCTGATCGTACAGTTGCAGTGAAGCGATTTAATGCAGAATACATTGAAGCACACAAGCAGTTCAAGAAAGAAATAGAGTTGCTCTCTCAGCTTCGTCACCCTAATCGTCCAGTTCCAACATCGTGTTGTTGCAGACATATTTGTAACACCCTAAAAATTTGTAACTAAAGATATAGTAGATATTGTGTTAGTGTATATTATGACAACTAAATTGATATTGAGATTAATTACAATTGAAAATTTAATTTAGCTAATTAAGAAAGATCTAAAAACTTTGTATGATTTTATGTGGCAAATTTCAGTAAAATCCTAATTAAAAACTAGAATTTAATTACGTTGTACATAATTACACTACGTAAATTTATACTATGTAGAGATAATTTAATTAAATGTTTCCTAAGATAATTATTCACAATGAAAATTTAATTCAATTGATTAAGACAATTTTTAATTATATAAATGTTATTTTATGTGATCAGTTTAATAAAAAAAAAATTGGACTTAATTAGAATCTAAATTTTACACGGTGTAAAATTGGACTGTGCAAGATTATACTGTATAATTTCACATTGTGAAAATTAACACTGAGTGAGATTAATTTGAATTACACTCTACTCTAGATGATTAGCACAAGAATTAAGGTTAATTAGTGTGAGATTTACCACTTTCGGTTAAAGCAAAATTACTATTTTTACCTAAGTCTACTTTAACCATTAATAGCTAAAATTTTCAAAAGCAAATTAACCAAAAAGGAACCATTGCTTGGCCGGCTGTACAAAGCCTCCTTTGATCCACAAAATTCATTCAACCATCACCTTTTTAATCTTTGAATTTTTAAACCCCTGGACTAATGAATTGAACCCACTTCTACGTTGGCATATAAGTGCCAAATCAAAGGAAAGAAAGAAAAATAAAAGGGGAAGAAACTTACCTTGTGTGCTGGCCGAGAATTGCTAGGGGAGAGGGAGGAGAAAATTTGTTTCTCCAAAGCTTGGTTGAAGACTTGTTCTTGACTAAGGTTCCTCTTGTGCTTAGGTAAGTAAACTTAAATCTCATTTTCATCTATATATTCCTCTCTAGAATTTCAAGATCTACCTTCCTATGGTTTAAAAATTTTATTTTGGTGACTAGGAAATTTTTAGACACAACAAGTGTCTATTTCTTGACTTGCTTGGGAATTTTGTGTTCATCACTTGAGGTATAGAGGAGTTTCTTTCTTCTCTAAGCTTTTTTCTTGTTTTCTTGTTTAATATTAATTGTGGCTGTTGTTGGTAGTCTATAGACACCATGGATGTCACAAGAACTTTTGAAAAACTTGAAATGAACTAGTTGTTATTTTTGCTCTACAACTGTGTTTGATTTTTCGTCTTGGTTTTCGTGCATTATTTTGAGTGTGCAAATACATTTTTCTATGTTTTGATGCCTCTGGATGTCATGGTATTTTTCAGATTTTTTTTAGCACTGTAACTATTTTTACCGGATTTATTTTTGAAAACTGTTGATTCTTAGAATGGGGCTGTTTTGATTTTTATAAAAATTTTAGGACGTGATTTTGGAAAACTAGAACCATGGGTTCGTTTTATATACCATGAGGGTCATCAATTAATTTTTTTTAAGTCAAAAAAGCTTGGAAAGTATTTTTACCCATTTTCTCTTTGAAAAACCCAAAAGCTGGATAACTAAGAGATAAAATGAAAAAAATAACTTTTCATGGGAAATTTGCTCTGAGAAAATTTCGTGACACATTTTAGACCATGCTAATTGTCCATGAATTTTTCCAGAATTTTATAAGTGCTTTTTGTATTTAAATATATTTTCTCATTGTAAACTCTGTTCTGGAACAATATTGATGTTGAAATACAAAAAGGGAATTTCTTTTATTGGACCATGCTGGAAAAATTATATGTGATAGCCCAAATTCTAGGGATGTTATCTGTAAAATTTCATGAAAAACGGAGTTGAATTAGTACTTTCTAAAATTCTTAAAGTGTGTTTTACAGAGAACATCCAGCCACTATTTTTAATTCCAAAAATATTACTTGTGGATTGAATCTGTGAGAGCTAATTTTATTTGTTAATATATGCATCCTGAGAAATGTCTCTGCAAAATTTGGTGAAATTCTAAGTTGATTTACTTTGTCAAATAATTTATGATTGATGATTTCAGCTCTATGCGTTTAATTGTAATGTACTTGGAATAATTGCCTAAGTGATGTTGTTTGGCTTCTTTGTGTTAATGACGAAGTATTCCACTTAAAAAGGGGAATCTTCCCATAAATTTTAGTGTATTAATTATTAATGATGTTTGTGTTTGAATTGTGATTTATTGACTATTACTATTTTTTTTCTTTTTTTTTCTTTTTTTTTCGATTGGCAAATGTTAGTTATTAATTGTTAGTTTTTTGTTAGCGAAGAGATTCAAACCCACAACCTCTCCCTCCTTCCCTTCTCCCTTCACCACCAAACCAACCTTATAACTCCTATTGACTATTACTATTTATCTTGTTCATAACTATAAATTGGAGACCGGGAGGAATGCGATCCTCGGACGATGAGTGCTGGAATATTGTTTGTGCATGTTAGTTTTTGTGATGGTTTGTTGATTGTGGGAACAAGAATATTGCATTCTTGGATGGGAGCAAATGAACTCCAAATGGAGCACATTTGAGAATACTAGGATGGAATTCTAGTAACTAATAATATTTACTATGAACAATAGTGAATAAATTGTAATTAAAGAGTGTGAATCTAATAATATTATGGATTGGTAATTAATTAGTACCTTTGCACGTGGAGGATGATAGGTATTTGGACTTAGAAGGAAATTTAGGACCCTTGCATGGACCTTGAGACTCAATAATTAAATTAAGCATAAAACTTGAGAGTGAGCAAGGATTCAATAAGATGTAATAAGATAGAGAAAATCATTAACCGGGTCATGATTGGGTGATGTGCATTACGCACGTGTGTTTTGTTGTGGTTGATAAGTTATTGTTTGCTTCTAGATGTGAGAAACAAAAAGGGGAGGAAGAACCTCTACCGTTGGGTCATGCATGACCGTTGAAATGGAATTTGTTCGTGGATAAATGCTACACGTCGCTTGAGAAGGATAACCTTACATGATCGAAAGCCAAATGGGCAAGTGTTGAGAGGTCGTGTGGAGGCTTTATCTACGATGAGCATTATGCTTGTGAGATGACGTGGTCGTAATGTTTAACCACTGTGATAGTGGAGGAGTTGGATCTTCGTGTTGTATGTCTGGGACATATGTTGATTGAGGATCGTCGTCGAGTACCTTTGGTAGAAAAGCCCACACGGACCTGTAAAAGATGAATCCCGATGGGGAGAATGGTTGAGGAGTCAGTCCTCAGAGTAATGGATGACCATAGTTGGTACCTGGGAGATGATCGTAAGGCAGGTTGTTCTTGGAGGGTAAGGCACTGAGTTGTGACGATAGATCACGTAGCTGACTCGGCCACCCTGACAAAAATACGAGTCATCATCAGTTGGTGAGAGCCCACCATTGTTCCAGTGGTAGTGGGCCCTAGTTGTGATAAGATGCAATGAGTTAAGGACTAGTCCGAAATATGTTCAGAGTTTCGAGTGAGACTCGAGAGAGCACCACTATGAAGTGGTTGATGCTATATGTTTGTTTGAGACCGTAATGGCCGTTTGTTTGTTAGTTTAGTGGAGGAGAGAGACTCACTCCATACGCCTTTATTTTTCAGATTTAGACAAATGATCTTGTGCAAACAACCAAGATGGAATGGAAAAGCTACGACAAGCACTGTGGACACAAGTGGACGTTTTAAGAGAAAGAAGATGATCCTTCTAGGACACTACATGGGTTAATTGGGTATTTTGAAATTTTCATTGAGTCACTGCTCTAAGTCTAAGTTTTAATATTATGATGTACCAATTCTTTATATGTGACTCAAATGTATAATATGTTAAATTCCAAGAATGTAAATGCATGAATATATTCAGTTTAATAGAATAGTATAATGATGGATCTGAGGATGTTCTTAATTAAAGAATATTTTGTTATGTTTAATGGTTTGCAACGAAGTTAATGTCTTATAAAATGAGTTTGATTTATTAAGACCGATATTTCATTAAAAGGGATTATGATATGTTAATAAGTTATTATGGATGATTGTCGTTTGGAATTTTAAGTAACAACGTTTTAAAGGAAAAACAAATTTTCCCGTATTTTAAAGAATGTTTTCAATAATTGGATATCAAATCATTTCTCAAATTTCTTAATTAATAAGAATATCTTTAATACTAAAAATGGGTGTTACAATATTGCTGATATGGAGTGATATTTAAAACCTTGGCTTTTCCTTACAGGGATCACAACTTGAGCCGAAGCCGGAACCAATTGATGTAGATCGTATTCTGGGTGATATTTTATATTCTGAGTGTACAAATGCTTCATTCCACATGGCTATGGAGTGTTTCACGGTCGGTGCCATCACAAGATAAATCTGATGTTTACTCATTTGGTACGGTTCTACAAGAAGTTGTGTGTGGAAGGAACTATTTTAAGGTTGCATGGGCACCAAGTGGTGATTATCTATCTACAAAAAGAAGAGAATTTCTCGAGAAGCTAGTTGTGGAGAATATTGATCCGAATATCAAAGGAACTATTGCACCAGAGTGTTGGCAAGTCTTTATAGATATCATCTTAACATGTTTGGAATGGCCATTTGAGCTTACTCTATTATTGCCCCAACAAGAGTACAACCTAGAAACCGATAGTTGTTAAAGCATTAGTGACGTAGAAGACATGTTTCCTACGTAATTCGGTTGTGTTCGCCATCATCTGTTCAAAGAAAGACACACTTTATATATTAAAATCGATCCCGTTATTGGTTCATACCACGTGGTTCATGTATCTTTGGTCCTTTAAATAATTTGCTTTCCAATTTCAATTTTTAACTGTGCAAGAATCTGAAAAAGAAGCTCCAGTTTTAAAAATGGGATATAAAATTATAAATGTCTACTCACACCGTGATTTTAATATACTCCCCTTATAATTTTATGATAAAAGCGTTCTATTTATTTATTGAAATAAGTTGCGTAAGAAGTGAACAATTATGTTATCAGTTTTCTTTACTCTTCTTTCAACTTTTTTAATAAAGTAAATCACGTTTTGAAATTTAGGAGGCTGTGCTAGTACAGTAATGACGCAAACCTCAAAGATCATTATATTAGAACCGCAATTCATAACTATGAAGTTGATATGACTTTTCCCTATCCCAAGTTGAGGCTCAAAACAAAAGTGTAAAGCTTGTGGATAAAATCTTCTAGCAGATTCAATGGGTGTGCTTTTCAAAGGTTGGTTTTCTTCTCTCTCTTTTTTTCTTGTCATGTTTATCCACAACCCATATGAAAATTTATGCTTCCGTAGTTTTAGTCTTTTCATATTTGAATCATGGCAAAACTCAGATCAAGTTCCTTATATTATTGCTATCAAGTTCTCCAATCAAATGATGAGATGTTAATATTAATTGTTTCCAAAAAAAAATTATTAAATGGATGATATTTAATATTGGAGAGAAAATTCACATGTCCTCATCATTTGATTGAAAATTTTGATAATAAGGCAGGGTATAAGAAACTTGATGCCAAGCTTTGAAGTATATTCTGCTAACTAATATATATCCATCATGGTTTGCTATCAACTAGGGAACCAACTTGTTTTCATGTACATGTGGCTGTGGTGGAGTACTTGTATTTGCGTTGAATTAGCAAGTGACAGTTTGCATCAAGGTGATACACTACTGAACTGCACAACAGTGCTATATTCCAAAAATGGCAATTATAGTTTGAGTTTTTCCAAAACAAATCTGCAGAACCTGGCTAACTTGGTTATACGTTCAACCAAGTATGATTTCCTAGTGTGGATAGCAAATAGAAACCAACCTGTTGACCTTGACTCTGCAGTTCTATCACTGAACCACTCTGGTGTGCTGAAAATAGAATCCCAAAATGTGAAACCAATAATCCTTTACTCTCTACCTCAAAATACCAACAACACTGGCCATGTCCGAGATCCCACATTGACTAGTGATACGATTAAAATAGAATATTTAAGTGAGGCACAACCTTCATTTCACGAGTTAGGTCCAAACCCAAAGTCTAATAACATTGTGGCCACTTTGTTGGACACAGGAAACTTTGTGCTTCAACAACTTCACCCCAATGGGACCAAGACTCTGTTGTGGCAGAGTTTTGATTACCCTGCTGAGGTTCTGGTTCCTGGAATGAAATTAGGTGTTAATCACAGAACAGGTCATAAGTGGTCGCTTATTTCGCGCTTGACCGATCCAATCCGAACACCTGGTGCATTTAAGCTTGAATGGGAACCCACAAGAGGCGAGTTGATCATCAAGAGAAGAGAGAAAGTGTGTTGGCAAAGTGGTAAATTGAGAAACAATAGGTTTGAGCACATTCCAAAGGAAGTCCAAAGTTTTTATAATTACACCATTTTGTCTAATGAGGATGAGAACTCCTTCATTTTAACAACCCTGAATGGCAAGTTTACACATTGGATGTTATTGGAAACTGGGCAATTAAGCAGCAATGAAGGAGATATTGCAAGGGCTGATTTGTGCTATGGATATAACACTGATGGGGGGTGTCAAAGATGGGAGGCTATATCCACTTGTAGGCAATTTGGTGATGTATTTGAGAGAAGGATGGGTAACCCAAATTATGATGATGTATTGAATGAACCAAATGTGAGTTATGGCTGCAGTGATTGCAGGGCTAGTTGTTGGAGTAACTGCAACTGCACCGGATTCAAAAGTCTTTATCGCAATGGAACAGGATGTATCTTTTTTCTGTTCAATTCTTCTATGCAAGGTGTTGCTCTTGATAGCACTCAGGCCATTTTTTACATGTTGGTAAAGAAGACCAGGCACAATGGCAAGTCTACTATGATTTCACAAATTCGTGCTGCACTTTTTGTTTATTGAAAAATGCAATCGAACACATTTTCTAATTTTCTTTCTTCTGACACACTCTTTTTAGTATGTGAATCTCATTAATTACTTATATCGCATTTCTAAATTAGTGAGATTCGCTTAAATTTCAATCAATAAGAAAAATTTATTGAAACGTAAGTATTAGAAAGTGTGTATATTGCTAGTAGTACTATTATTATTTTTTCTTTAAACTACTTTCATTGTACAACAATATTGATACATTTACAATATTATGTGTTAACATTGTAAAAATGTCTGTTTCACGACATTTACTATTTGGTAATTGATTAATATCAATTAACCATATAATACACATTAACCAAAAATTTGACACACGTATAAGAATGGTGAACAAAAAAATGTTGTACAGTCATCAACTTCCATTATAGTATACAAGTTAACATATTAGTTATCACATATAGCGCGTGAGAAATAGAAAATACATTGAAAGCTTTGCTAGATTTCATTCCAATTTTTTGTCCAAAAAGAAAGCAATTGTTTTGTTATCTTCACATTAATGTTGAACAATTTAAAAAACCATAAAAATATTTTTTTTAAGTGTTTAAGTATCTTTAGTAAAACCATACAAGTATTTTTTTTTTAAGTGTTTAAGTATCTTATCTTTACTAAGTATTCTTGCAGGTACTAAAAAGTGGATATGGAGAATTGTTGTAATTGCAACAGCTCTACTCATAATTTCCCTATTCATCTTATGCATAGCCACAAAGAAACGAAAAATTATGCTTGAAGGTAGCTAAATATACTTTATAAACATTGTAAACACATTCCCTTGATCGATCTTCAATCTTAATCTTTATGTTTCATCTAAATAGAAAAGAAAAGAAAAAGAACAGAAACTGAGATGCTAGATTTAGCAGCTTCCAATGAATCTTTAGGCATCAAAGATCTTGAAGAAGATTTAAAGTTATTTAGCTATGCATCAGTTGTGGCAGCAACAAATGACTTTTCTTCTGAAAACAAGTTAGGACAAGGAGGCTTTGGACCTGTTTATAAGGTAATATATATGAAATCATTGATGTTATGAATTAACAAGCATATTTTAGAATACTAATGATTTTATTTTTTGCCACTTCAGGGAGTCCTACCAACAGGAGAAGAAGTTGCTATAAAAAGACTTTCAAAAGGGTCTGCACAAGGAATTGTTGAATTTAGAAATGAATTAACCCTCATATGTGAACTTCAACACATGAACCTTGTTCGATTAATTGGTTGTTGCATTCATGAAGAAGAGAGGATTCTAATGTACGAGTATATGCCAAACAAAAGCTTGGATTTGTATATATTTGGTAAGGAATATGCTAAAGTCAATTTAATTATGTGCTATTTCGGACATAGACATAAAATTTGTTTCGGTTATTATGTAGTATGCAAGCACATAAGCAGGGAAACTTTGAGTTTTCTCAGTGGGATTCTTCAGTAATTGTTGTGGATACTAAATTGATTTCAGTTTCCCCTAACATGAACATAACAGTAAATATGTTTTATTTTACTCGTCATACTAATAAGCAAAGTCATTTATTCTTGGTACTCTAGCATAATATATATTCTAACAGATTAATTTGTTTCCATTTTGAAGATTCTACTAGAAAAATGTTACTAGATTGGAAGAAGCGCTTCAATATAATAGAAGGAATTTCTCAAGGATTACTCTATCTTCATAAGTACTCGAGAATCAAAATCATTCACAGAGACTTGAAAGCTAGTAACATACTTCTTGATGAGAATATGAATCCAAAAATTTCAGATTTTGGAATGGCAAGAATGTTTACACAACAAGAATTCTCAGCAAATACCAACAGGATTGTTGGGACATAGTGAGCTTGCTAATCTCTTTTGTCCAAAATGTTGTTCATGAATGTAGATATAGTTTATTTTTTGTCAAATTATAAATATTTTTTCTTGCAGTGGTTACATGTCTCCAGAATATGCCATGGAAGGAATTTTCTCTACAAAGTCTGATGTTTATAGCTTTGGAGTTTTGATGCTTGAAATTGTTAGTGGAAGAAGAAACACATGCCTATATGATAGTGATCGCCTACTAAATCTAATAGGACATGTATGTAAATTAAGTTTTGTTTCTTAGTTCTTTTAGGAGTCAACAATCATTTCATATCTTGAAATATTATTCTCTCTCCTAAATGGTTTCCTACAGGGAAAAAAACTATTTAAGTAGTCATAAAAATATTAGAAATCATACTAAGTAGTCTTTAAATATTAAAAAATTCTTCAAATCGATCCTTGAACTTTACTGAAATACATCAACTTAGGTATTAAAGCGATGAATATTCAATATTTTAGAAATAACTTAAATAATTTTATTACTTCTGGAACTATTTAAGAGAGATATTAATACTTCGAAGACAAATTTGGTGATTTATCCTTCTTTTATTGAATACTTTTTTCTCTATGTCTAATTTGAACCAAATTATTAGCAGGCATGGGAGTTATGGAATAAAGGTGTGTCTCTACAGCTATTGGATCCATCATTAAATGAGTCATTTGATCCTGATGAAGTGCAAAGATGCATTAATGTTGGCCTCTTATGTGTAGAACAATATCCAAATGATCGTCCCACAATGTCTGATGTCATATCAATGTTAACAAACAAAAGTGTCGCATATACCTTACCTCGAAGACCTGCATTCTATGTTGGAAAAGAGATCATTGAGGAAAACTTGTCTTATAAAGAGTTCAACACTTGTTCTACAAAAGAAATGGCTACTTTCTCTAAAGTATAATCAAGGTAAATAATTTACTGAATACTTGTTCATGGGAAAAATTTAGGGACATTTGTTAATGCTTCAAAAACAAGATGATTATGCTATGTCACTTTTTTTAAAACCAATTTTTGAAAAGTGATGACTACTTTTAACTTTTGAAATATTCTTTTAAAACATTTTTTTTATGTTTTTACCTTTCTTTTCAAACAACTTACATAAGTGTTATACTTTTTTAAAACATATCTTTTGATTTATAAAACATTTTTTGAAGAAAAATGGTTGAATAGCCCTTAATCTATATCTATATATACAAATTATTTCCATCATGTTAAAATATAATAAGTAGTACTTTGTATTAGGCCCATCTCTCAATATATATAAAGAGGGGAGCTTGCATGGGCCAACACGTTAAATCTGACAAATGCTTCATGCACCCCCTTTTTGCTACCTGCACCCCCTAAAATTTTAATATCCCCATGCAACCCTTCTTTATTAAAACTTGCTCTCTCATATTCCCATTTCCTGTCTTCCACCTTCTACTGTAGATGGCGAAGCTATTGGCCAGAGTAAGCTGGTTAGGGTTTCTTTTTCTTTTTCTAATTATATTTCCAGATTTCCTAATCCTTAAGTAAAAATTTTAGACCAAAAATATATGCATAATCCAAAATAATGTTAAGATAATTTCGAATTGAATAATCTAGAATGCATGTGTTATGGATTACTCAATTCAGAATTGTCCTAACATAATTCCGGAATCGTTGATCCGGAAGAGATGTAACATAATTCTAGACTGAGTAATCTGAAACACAACATACATTCCAAATTACTCAGTCTGGAATTATGTTACATCTCTTCCGGATCAATAGTTCCATAATTATGTTAGTTGTCTATATTACTTTTACGGAAAAGTTGTCCTGGAAAAGACCAACAATTCTGGAATGGTTAATCCGGGAAAGAAAAGAAAATAAAAAATGGCAACAAAAAAAAAATTTGGCGAACACCTTACTTGAAACAACGGGGACGTGCTGTGTTGGTGGTGGTGACAGTGCTCCTCCTCTACCTTCAATGTGGTGCTCCTCTTCTACCTTCAACGACAGTGGCGACAAGGCAAATGGGGGAGAATGAGAAGGAGAATGGGGATAGGTGGAAGAAGAGAGGGGGAACAGGGAGAGGTGCTTGGGCAGTGTAGAAGGAGAAAAGGAAGAGGAGGTGGTAGGATTTTGAACATAGGGGCATTTGTGTCTGTTCATGCTCTTTTAACATTCCTATGGGGTGTAGGAAGCAAAAAAGGAGGTGCAGGAAGCAACAGCCTAGATATAATGCAACCAGAATATTGGCAAAAAAATATTACCCTTCGCTTTCAATGTACGTGTTTATTGTTTAGTTTCAAAATCGTTTTGGATCAATTGCGTTTTAATTTTAAGCTAAAACAATTAACGCCGTCTGTCTGATTTGAGCTTGATTTGGCCCAAAAACTTGAATCAACTCAAATTAAGTCCAGCCGAACACATTTAATTGGAATAATATCAATATCAACTTCGACAACTTCACTTAATTGGAATATAATCTGATACAAGAGTATTGTTCTTCACATTGCCCAAGAAAACAGCATGTCTAGTATGATTTGCTGTATTCTTGTTCCAACTCGATTAAGCTTCTTGTACTAGATTACCTGTCAAATTGTTGCCAAAGGGGATCCCAACGCATCAAATATTTTATGTAAGTAGTTTTAAATTGTAGCAAAACCATGGTAAACAAAGTGTTTTGTTTTATATTCTTTTTGGAATTGATAGCAATTCCGACTTCAGATGATGATTTTGAATAGTAACAAGCTTTGGCAAATTAGAAATGAATTGATCAATTTTTTTTTTTTTTTTGACTGAAAAAATGAATTGATCAATTATGTATACTAATAATGGTAAGAATTTTGCCAACATAAATATATTTTGGAAGTACTACAAGAAAAACATAAATTAGAAATAGTCAAAAGCTAATGCTAATCATCAAAAGCTAATGTTAATTGTTATTTTTGTCTCAGTCAAGCAGCAATTTCAAGTCATTGCAAAAGTATTTGCATCAATCAGAAAAAGTCGTCACTTCTTAATGTTGGCCAAGCCAATACTAAAGTCAATCCTAAAAAAATAGTTAGTACGCATTAATTAAAACAGAGCATACTTTAGATTAATTTTTATACGCAAATAATTTTATTAAAGAAGATACAAATAGATGACATGAAAGAAGGGTTCATCCACACACCACAAAGAAAACAAATATATACGTTTTGTATTATTGCTTATAATGCAAACCAATATATAGCAAAGTAAAAAAAAAAAAAAAAAAAAACTAGTGTATAATTGATGTATCAAACATGAGAAACATGATAGTACCCTACAAAATTTAAAATCCAACATAAAAACTAGCTTTGTCATATCAGCTAGACATATACTCCATATGGGATTAGCGTACCAATCCAACAATAGTAAGCTCGCATTTTCTAATTTTCCTTTGAATCATACCTATGAGAGAGTTATAACAAAATCTATCAACTAAGGAAGTCAAAGTAGGCCAGTAGAAAAATAATACTATTTCTCTCAAGCCATATTATCCAAATCACCACATGTCATATTAATGCATACAATCCCTTTTTATTTTTTTTTATTTTTTTTCCTTTCACCATCCCTCTATTTTGGAGGTAGTGAGCAGTAGTACCTGGAAGAGAAATGACAACATCAAAATCAGTCCAAACATATACAACTAACTTATACTTTAGAGGATTCTAAGCCTGGAAAGAACAAATTGATAATCTGTTCATGAATCACAATAAGTTTCCTATACATTGAAAATAATATTTATTTATTTATATATTGACAGTTTGTCCAGCAAACAAACATTTTGAAAAACTAACACCTTTACCAAAACTTCAGGGAAAAAAATCCCATTACAAGATCATTAGAGGTGACAAGCAACAACATATTCTAGGGTAAAGAATGTGCATATTTTACTTAGATTAACTTGATTTTAAAAAATATACATCTTCAAAAATTTTAAGAAAAAAATATACATTAATAAGTGACGACTTCTTCTGACTAATGCAAACACTATTGCAGCGACTTCGAAATTGCTGCTTGACTAGTACAAAAATAACAATTAACATTGGCTTTTGATG
Source organism: Pueraria montana var. lobata (assembly GCA_026413185.1). NCBI lineage: Eukaryota > Viridiplantae > Streptophyta > Magnoliopsida > Fabales > Fabaceae > Pueraria > Pueraria montana. The sequence goes on from CM048654.1 coordinate 58,766,846, forward strand.
ATTAGCGTTAACTTTTGACTAATTCTAATTTATGTTTTTCTTGTAGTACTTCCAAAATATATTTATTGTGGCAAAATTCTTACGATTATTAGTATACATAATTGATCAATTCATTTCTAATTTGCCAAAGCTTGTTACTACTTTTCTAATTTCAGTCTTGCTAAATGGATGTCCAACTAAAGAATTTCAAGCACAGAGAGGACTTAAGCAAGGGAATCCCCTTGCCCCTTTTCTTTTTTTAATAGTGGCTGAGGGGTTAGCAGGGCTGTTCAGGAATGCTGTCCTTGATAGGGTGTTTCAAAGTTTCAAAATAGGGGATGAGGCTGAGTTCTCCATTTTACAATATGCTAATGATTCAATTTTGGTGGGTGAGGTTTGTTTTGAGAATTTATGGGCAATAAAAACTATACTTCGTAGCTTTGAACTGGTTTCAGGTTTGAAGGTTAATTTCTATAAAAGTAATATCTATGGAGTTAATGTGGTACAATCATTTCTACAGGCAGCAGAAGTTATCCTCAATTGTAATATTGCGTCCTTACCCTTCAAGTTTTTGGGCATCCCTGTAGGTGCCAACCCTAGAAGAGTCAACACCTGGGCTCCGGTGATTCTCTCCTTCAAAAAGAGACTAGCTTGCTGGAAGAGTAGACAACTGTCTATAGGGGGTCGTATAGTCTTGATAAACTCAGTGTTATCTAGCCTTCCGCTGTACTTCTTTTCCTTTTTTAAAGAGCCTAAAAAGGTGCTCAAGAAGTTGATAAGTATTCAAAGGAACTTCCTATGGTGCGGATTACCAGAGTCACAGAAGATCTCTTGGGTTAGCTGGGACCATGTATGCTTGCCTAAATCAGAGGGTGGTCTAGGGATAAAAAACTTGGAATGGTTCAATATCAACCGTCTGTTTAAATGGAGATGGAGGTTTTTGACAGATGATCAACAATTTGGAAGCCCGCGTTACGATCTAGATATGGACAGGCTCATGAGAAGGGCAGTCAACTCTTATCCTCTAGATCCAGTTCGATCTGGTGAAGAGACATTATGAAATTGGAGTCATTGACCAAGGGTCAAGGTTGGTTCTCAAATAATATCCAGAGAAAAGTTGAGGACGGTACAACAACTCTTTTCTGGTCAGATTGTTGGATTGGGAATAAGCCCATAAAAGAGATGTTTCCTCGCCTTTTCGAAATTTCAGAAGACAAACTTATCACAGTTAATGGAAAAGGGAGTTGGTTGGAAGCGGGGTGGCAGTGGAACTGGAGGTGGAGACGCAATCTATTTATCTGGGAAGAGGAATTGGTTTCTAACTTGATTACCATTCTGAATTCTGTTTCTTTGCAGGTTTACAAAGCTGATTCTTGGGCTTGGTTAATAGATTCCTCTAATAAGTTTTCAGTTGCCTCTGCTTACAAGGTGATAAGCGCTCCTCAACAACGAAATCTGCTAAGACAGTTGGAGGTTGATTTGTTTAAGAACTTCTGGAAGAGTACAGTTCCCTCTAAAGTTCTGACCTGTTCGTGGAGATTGCTACAAGATAGACTTCCTACTTGTGCCCAATTACAGAAACGTGGCATTTTGGTGTTGAATTTCGACCAGTCATGTGTTTTCTGTCAAGAGGCTCCTGAAGACTGTAAGCACCTTTTCTTGACATGCCCTTTTATTTATAAATTATGGCAACAGATTATGGGCTAGCTTGATTTTTCTTTTGTTCTGCCCGGGGATATAAAACAATTATATATCCAATTTGGGAGTTGTTTTGCTAAAAGGAAGGCATAAAAGATCAAACATTTCATATGGCATGTGACCTGTTGGTGTATCTGGACAACCCGAAATTCTGTTATTTTCAAGAATGGTAGAGTGGATTTTTTGGGTCTTTTGGCACAAATTAAAAATATCTCATGGCAGTGGATTTTGTACAGGAAAGGGGTGAAACCAGCATCATTCTTTTCAACATGGTGTATCAACCCTTTGGAGTGCTTTGGATGAGATAGCAGTTAATTTGGAGCTTTTCTTTTAGCATTGTTGTTTATGTTATGATTATAGAATCATTTCATAGGATGGACTACCTTTTTTGATACTATGTACAACTTGTACAGATTACATATACATCCTTTCTCTTTTGAATATATATAACCTATATATGCCTTCCAAAAAATAAAATAAAATAAAATAAAATCATCACCTGAAGTCTGAATTGCTATCAATGCCAAAACTAAACACTTTGTTTAGTGTTTACGATGCTTTTGCTACAATTTAAAACTACTTATACATAAAATATTTGATGCGTTGGGATCCCCTTTGGCTGCAATTTGGCAGGTAATCTAGTACAAGAAGCTTAATTGAGTTGGAACAAGAATACAGCACAGCAAATCATACTAGACATGTTGTTTTCCTGGGCAATGTGAAGAACAATACTCTTGTATCAGATTATATTCCAATTAAGTGAAGTTATCGAATTTGATATTGACATTATTCCATTTGAAAACTAATTGACATGTACTTGCTAGATCAGGCTATATACATAGCCGGTTCTGACATTTTATGCGAAACAATAGACATGGACCATTTATGTACAAGTATGATAAATATATATTTTATAAAAAAAAATAGACACACAAATTTATTGAAAATAATATATTTTATTACATACAAAATATTTTATCTACTCATAAATACATACAAATATAAAATATTACATGCAAATAAACATTTTATTTTTTTTGTAGAAATTGAAATTTTGTAGCTTTAATGCTTAAAAAAAAATTAAAATTAAGAATTAAAGGAGTTTTAGAAAAACCAACGAGATGAAGTTATGGCTAAAAGGAATTGAAATTTGTTTTCTCCTTACACTATAAGTGTCAGGATTTTTATTTTTTTTGTCTCATTCAATCATGGACCCTAGACGGTCGCACCGCAAAACGATCCCAGGACTGGAGAAAAGTACAGAAATGGTGAAAGTGAGTTATATAAGTTCTCATTTCATGTTAAATTCCATGTTAAAATTAATGCACATATTAGAGTTGTCCTTGTCCACATGCATGTCTTAATTTACAGTAATGTGCATTGTAAGTACCGTCTCACACGTACAGAATTTCATTTCAATCACCACCTAACTTTGAATACACTTTATTTATGTCACACCAAAGAAGTTGGACCACTATATGCATATGCTAAGATTGAGAGATTTCCTAGTACTACCCAATAATCTCGTGGAGATAATTAATTTAATGCTCAATTGATTTATCGTCTTTAAGCCCTTGTAGTTCATAACTCTAGCATCCACATTATAAATGATGTATTATTTTTTACAATCACGACAATAAAGATCAAATCTAACTACTTAATAAGAGTGTTTATAAACATACTCAATCTAACAAAAAAAAAAAAAATCAATTAAAATATTAAATACATTAAAAACTGAAAAGGCTAAAAAGTTAAAAATTCCAATTTTTTTATTGGATCGAATCATATTTAATTTTAAAAACAAATCTAATCCAATTCAAACCAAATTTATATATAAATATAAATTTTTATTTATAAGTTTATTATACTACTCATATTTACATTTTCTTTCTTATATATTTGTAAAATTATCACATAACTTATACTTATTTATGAAAAATATATTTAATTAAAAATATTTAGTTATAACTATTTAAATAAAGGTATATAAGTATAATTAAATTTATTTTAATAATCTAAATTTGAAGATTTATACTCCTATTAGCTATATAATGACTTTTAGATGCGATATTTGATATTTTTAATTATTTTTTATTATATTTATTAAATACCTTACTATTTGTTTAATAACTTCTCAAAAAAATAAGACTAAAACTAATCCAATCTAATTTAAGGCAAACTAATTGGATAATATAAAAAAATCGAAATGATTGGATCTAATGATTTTTTTTCTTTAAAATTGATTAAATCCATTGTAGGTCGTTAAATCATTAATCATAAATAATCAAGACTCCCATATATGATATATCTAATTAAAAGCCAATTTAACATGGTCGTCCAAGTATTTTACTAATTTGCTTGTATATCTCATGATCTTATTAAGTATGAAAGCAACGTAAACCGATAAATTAGAAGACTAAACAGAGATTCCACGTTATAGAAAGAGAAAGAACAAATAAAATTTACTTTGAGGACAGAGGAATTTAAGAAAAAATGTTGACATTGGTTGGCTTTGACGATAGCAAGGTTGACGAATAGATACTCTTACAATAGAAAACCAAGAAACGGTCAACGTTCCTCAGCAATGTTTACGTACTGTTGAGCCACAACATGGCTTTTTTTTTTTTAATACAACATGGCTAATCTTATTGATAAGAACAATAATTTAAGAGCAATTAAATAATTTAGTCACAATTGGAGTAATTAAATATTGCAAGGTTTATTAAATATTTTAAGAGCTATTAAATAATATTGCAAGGCTTATTACGTATTAAGTGACCTTCATAAATGGAGCAAATTGCAAAAAAAAAAAAAAAAAAAAAAAAAAAAGTTGTTCTTCACTATGTATATATACCAATTAATATGCTTTCTGAGCCTCATGTAGGGAATAATTTTCCTTCCCATGATGCCTTATTTTTTTCAAAGAAAGCACCCCCAGTGCTTCATCCTAATAGCTTTTTAATTTGCAAGAGAAGAAAATATAGGTCCACTTGGTGAAGGGAATAATAGTTTTCAATTTCCCAATATATAAAAATCAACCTTCTAAAGTGTTGCAAATTGTTCTATCAACCAAGTCAACTCTCTTAGCCCTAGAAAGACGTGGAATAAAAATTATTCCCACTAACTATGTTGTTCAAGAGTAGTGGTCTCTGTAAAGTCGTGAAATAAGAAGAAATTTCAAGAAGATTTATCTTTGCTTATGACCAAACTGGATGCCTGTTTTGGTAAATTCGTTGATAATGCTGCTCCTTTGATTATTTTAGTTCGTTTGGACAGAGATAAGAATTTATTTTATTTATGTTTATCCTTAAGAAATATTCTTCTAAAAATTTAAGAAATCTGAATTAAGGATATCATATAGTCCAAAAAATTTCATAAAAACCCACAATATTTAAAAAAAAAATTCCCTTTATATTTAGCTTGTGAAAACTCTACTGTCTCTCTCACACATTTGATTTTATTTAAATTCTCTTTTCTTAAGTAAACATGAACTACACTTTCTTCCTACGTAAATATTCTTCCTACTAGAATATTCTCTCTTAAGATTTCTCTTCTTCCCTTATCTCTTGATTAATTAAAATAAGTTTAACAGGGTCAAACTAAACAAATCAATATTTAGAATTGATTTTTCTTTTTTATGTTTGAAACCAGAGATATCCTAATAATTTTGCTCAAAATAGATAAAACTATTATAAACGATAAGTTCTCTCTTCTAATACGCTTTCAATTTTTAATGCAATTGCATACTTAGAACTCAAACTCGAAATCCTTAGCTAAATAGAAACAATCTAATATTAATTTATCTACACACTCTGTTATAATAAACCTCTTAATACTTATTTTCTATTTCTATGGATAAAAAATAAAATAAAATTGTTGTAACACTTTATCATTTTCCTGGATGATCGTTTGACCTAGTCAATAAGCTAAGACACTAATGTCAAGGAGTCAATACATATTCATCCCCTTTCAAGCCGGGTTCAAACGAAGAAACAAGCAAAAAAGCGAGGTTCATTCTATTTTCTTGTATGCAACTTTTGAGTTTGAAAAGGCCAACCATCTATGGTGAAGTACAAAAAGGAAAATGAGAACTGGTAAAACCTAGCTAGAAATTACCGGTTCAAATTGAGCAAGTTGGGGGTAACTTGTAAGGTCGAGTCAAATTGAGCATTTAAAAGCTCATGTTTGTCTCGGGGAAAAAAAATACGAATTCAATCATGTATATTCTTTTTGTTCCATAAACTTTTTCTTATTTCTTTTAAATAGTTTCAATTTAAATCTTACACTTTATTCATTAAAAAGGCATGAAGTTTGAGTTCAGTTTGTTTAGCTTATTATAACTTGATTATTTTTTATAAATATGTTACTAATTTATTTTTTTATTATCTAATTATTTAATGCATATTTCTATGTTAAAAGACGAGACAAAAGTTAAAGGATAACGAATAACGGAATGTTTGAACACAAAAATAATGTAATGACGATTTTTAATATAAAATTATAATTTACTAAGTATATCTTTATTAGTTATATAAAATTAATATTCTTATCATTTTATATATACATATCAGCTAATCATGGAATTTTATATTAAGTTTATAAAGTATGAATTTTTTTTTTTTAGTAACCATGTTAAAAAAATCAAGCCTAGTTTCACTCAGAAAACGATTTGTTGATTTATAAAGTATGATTTAATTCATCATTTATATAATCAAGTTTAAATCTATTTATTAAAATAAATAAACCTAATTAAGTAATTAATGAGTATAATTTGTGTCTTTACATGTAAACCCTCATGTTTTGGACTAAGCTTGAGGGCCACTCCATATAATAGACCACGTTGACTTAATCATGAGATCAACCTAAACTGTGAAGTATTGATTAAAGCCAACATTCAAGTACATATATAACTTCTAATATGCATTTATGAACAGTACATTGTACCTTAACCTAAAACAAAACTACTTTGTCGCTGCACCAAGATAAATACTACAAGAGGTGTGGCTTTTAATTAGTGACTAAAGAATAGTGATGAAAATAAAATTTATCACTAACAATATATTATTTGTGACTTTTTTTTCTCACTAATATATTTATAATTGTGACAAGAAAATAAGTTCTCACTATAATTTTATTAATAGTGACCAAAATATGTTTGTCACAAAGAATTGCCACTAATATCTACAAGTTTTATTTTTGCATTTAAAAAATGTTTCTATTATAAATTTTAGTAAAACATTAAAAAAGTATTTGCACTAAAATGTTTACTTTGTCATAGATATTACATTTCTTGAGTGACTATTTAGAAATAATCAATTATTTTCTATTACAAGTGACAAATTATTCATTATTAAAAATTTGAAATTTTTGTATTTATAATAATATATCAAAATATTTAATATTAATATATTAACATAGTTAATAAAATCAAATTGGATTAGTCAGTTTGATAAGGGATCAATCTGGTGACCAATCCTTCAACCCCAAAAAAAACCAACTAATCTTAGAAGTGGTGAAAAACGAGTAGAATTGTTCCAAATTTATCAAAATCAGAAAAATATATTGGTGTCTAGAAATGTATTTGAACTAGTCCTTTTCACATTTTTCAATTTTTCACTTTTTATAATTTTTAATCTTTTATTTAATCTAAAATACTTTTAAGATAAATAAAAGACACATGTTTAAAGATTACACATAAGTGTTTATTATCTTATAAAACATATAAATAGAGTCTTAGATACCCTTCGTTTGGTTGTAGGAACAGTAGTACATCAAAGAGTTTGTTAAACAAAGTACTAATTACAATCCCTTGAGATACCTTATGGGCATGGGTCCCCTTATTGATTTGTTTAGGATTTCGAAAAAGGTCTAGCTCAGGTTATGTAAGAGTGAATGCAACTCCATGCATGTCCAAAACCATGTAAATGTGTTCCTACTACCATATCCAGAAGTTTTGGCCAACAAAGAGAACGATTTTTGAGATGTCTATACATGAGAAATAGCAAGTTCTCTAGAATGTAGGGTTTGACATTCATATCTTCATTCATAAATTCTTGATATCGTAGTATTTATGGTCGAAAATCACGAACTATCAAACGAGAACTCGAACTTAAACTTTAGATGTATCCTCAAGGATGCATGATGTGCAAGTCCTCCAGGTATTTCTTTCCAATGAATATCGAGGTAACAAAACTGACAAATTACAAAATTATCAATAATCAAGGTGAACAAAATTCTAAAGAAGAAGAATGGAGAAAAAGCTTTGAATTTCGAAAAATGGAAGCTACATAAAATAGGTGAGTGTACAAATTAAAACTGTATATTAATGCAAATAAAAAGCCAATAGTAATCTAAACGTTATGATTTTGGACGGGTTCTAGCGTGCGTGACCAAAACATGTCACGCACGGTACAAAAGAATTTTCAGACGGTCAGATGTAAAGTTAAAAAAGCTAACGGTCACAATTATGAGGAAGTACAGTGTAGAAAACGTATAGGAGTCATTTTATTTTAAAGTCATAATAATCCAGGTGGAGTCACGTGACCCATCTTTCCTTACAACCTGACCTGTGTTATTGGTGTAGCGGCAGACTCCTATGTAAGTATCACTAGGTGACGAGTTCGATTCTAGTCAAAGATTTTTTTTTTAATTCACATTTTTGGTAAAAAAAAAAATAAACCCTGCTGCAGAGATTATTTCACAAATAAATCTACCACCAAGCCAACATCCTCAACATAATGACATGATAAAGCAATAAAATATATTATACGTTTAATTGCATTTTTTATCCATTTTTTAACTTATTTTTTTTATACATTATTATATCCATTTTTATCCATTATTACATAGATATTGCACTTAAATATTAGTATAAATTATTTGGTAATTTTTTTAAATCTTTAGAAATTTCCAATAAAATAATTTTTAATCAACTTAATGAATTTTTGAATTTTTAAAATAATTTTTTAATACATATGTAGTTTTTAATTTATTTGATATTATTAAAAATATATTATAATAATTTACCTATTGTCTAATTAAACTGTATTTAAGGATATCATTTGTTATTTTACCTCAACCTAAATCGAAATATCTTCACCTCTACCTCATTCAAAGTAGGAGTGTTCATAAATCAATTCAATTCAATGAAAATCGAAAAGATTGATCCAAAAAACCAAAAATTGAGAATATAAAAAATTGAGCGGATCAAAAATTTGGAGAAAAAAAAATATTGGATTGGATCGAATTTCGGATTCGATTTTCAAAATCAATCCAATCCAAACCGAACTTTTATATATGTTTATATTTTTATTCATAATTTGATAATATCACTCATGTTTATATTTTTATTTCTTATATATTTGTAAAATTATCACATAATTTATACCTATTTATAGAAATATTTAATTAAAAATATTATTTTACTAACTATTTGAGTTAAGATGCATAAATATAATTATTAAGTTGTATAAAATTTATTTTTGATATAGTTATATAATGACGTATAAATGAAATATTTGATATTTTGAATTAGTTTTTATTATATGTATTACATTTCTTACCATTTTTTTTTTGTGAGATCTTACCATTTATTTAATATTTTATAAAATAAATAAAATTAAGATTAAAATTGAAGACCAATCCAATCCAAACAGCTTAAAATTGGATTGGATTGGATTGGATCGGATTAAAATCTTAAACAAAATCGATTGGATGATGAATTAAGAAAATCAAAGTGATTGGATCAGATAGTTTTTTCCTTTAAAATCGATCAAATCCAATATGTAAACACGCCTAAGTCAAAGTATTTTTACCTCGATGGATTTTTTATTGAATATTTAATATAAATTATCAAATCTCATATTATTTTTTTTAACAATTGTGGTATTATTAATCAAAGTTTGTTTATTCAAAGGGAGAAATCAAACTTTGATACAAAAACATGTACAATGACTATATTCGGCAAATCATTTCAGCTAGTTTCTAGTTTTTTTATTAGCTAAAAAACTTGTTTGATTGTTTGGTAAACAAGCTTTTTTAGTAGATTCTAGCGTTTTTTGAAACGCTATTTAAGTAGCGTTTCAAAAAATGCTAGCTTCTAGTTTTTTATATTTTATTCCTTTATTATCCTTAAAATATTTATTAAATTTTCTTATTACCCTTTTTAAATAAAACAGAGTTTTATTATTTATTTATTTTATTTTATTTTTGTTACTATATTTTATATTTTTTTATATTACACTATTTATTTTAACCATTGCACTATTTTTAATATTTAATTTATTATTTCAACATTATACTTTATGACATTGACAATGATAAATGTTATATTTTTTGAATAATTTTATATTAGACTATTTATTTTAACTATTACACTAATTAACATAATAAAAGTATAATGTCTACTTAAGTGTATGTTTTTTTTACTTTATTTTAAACTTGATTAAAAATATTTTAAGATATAGTATAAGATTAATAGTACAATACTTGATGCGAAAAAAATGTAATAATTGAAACTAAAAATATAATGGAAATAATTTATCTATAAATAAAAAATTACAAGAGTTTAAAATTAATTAAAAAATTTAAATTATAACACCTCAAAATATATTTTTATCCATAAAATAAAATTGAAATTTATATAAAAACATCATATAAATATGTCAATTTTTGTCCTTTTATATTTTTCAGCTACTTCAATAGATAGTTTTACCGAACACTTATGATTTAATAAACTAGCTTAACAGCTTTCAATTACCAGCTTTCAGCTACCAGCTAATTTTTCAGCTTCCAACTAGTTTTGCTGAACATAACCAATAAATCATGCACAACGGTCAACCAACTAAACTAAACTCCCTTAGATTGTTTTATAAACGATATAACATTCGTATGCATAGGAATGAGGAGAGATAAGAATAACAACTGATATCCTCAAATACAGTTTAACCAGAAAATAGGTAAATTATAATAATATGTTTTTAATAATATCAATTAAATTAAACTACGTATGTATTAAAAAAATTATTTTAAAAATTCAAAAATTCATTAAGTTGATTAAAAATTATTTTATTAGAAATTTCTAAAGATTTTAAAAAATTACCAACTAATTTATACTTATATTTAAGTGCAATATTTATGTAATAATGGATAAAAAATGGATATAGTAATGTATAAAAAAATAAAGGGCAAAAATGGATATAAAAAAGTATTTAAAATGCAATTAAGCGTATAATATATTTTAGAGTAAATTACACTGACCCCCTTGAGGTTTACCCTAATTACACCCGATACCCCTCCATTTTTGAATCCTACAGAAACCCCCCCTAATCTTTGGACTTTCGTTACACCGACCCCCCCTCTTAAGTTTAAATTGTTACACCGACCCCCCCTCTTAAGTTTGAAAAATCTTACAATGACCCTCCCTTATGGGTACTCAAAATAATGTCAAAAAATGGAGGGATACTAGGTATAATAAGAGTAAACCTTAGGGGGGGTCAGTGTAATTAACTCTATATTTTATTGTTTTACCATGTCATTATGTTGATGATGTTGGCTTGGTGGTAGATTTATTTATTTGTGAAATAATCTCTACAGCAGGGTTTATTTTTTACCCAAAAAAAGTGAATTTAAAAAAAAAATCTTGGAGTAGAATCGAACCTGTCACCTAGTGATACTAAATACTAACGTAGGAGTTTGCCGCTACACCAATAACACGGTTCAGGTTGTAACGAAAGATGGGTCATGCGACTCCACCTCACCCCTATACGTTTCCTACACCGTACTCCCTCATGATCGCGATCGTTAACATTTTTAGCTTTACAACTGACTGTCAAAAAAATCTTTTGTACCGTGTGTGACATGTTTTGGTCACGCACGCTAGAACCCGTCATGATTTTGGATATAATACCAAGTAAAAAACAATGGTCACATAAACACTGATTTCTAGATAAGCTGATCATATGCGCATAAGCCCACGGTGTTACTTGTTTACAAGTTGTTAAAACATGTTGATATATAAATACTTGAAGATAAGCAAAATCTAGTAATGTGAGACAAGAACTTTTTGAAATACTCCAAAACACACAACATTTGGAACATTAGGTATAAAATGATAAAAGGAAAGTTTGAAATTTAAATTAGAAAATATAAAAGAAAAAATTGATTATTTTACTTGTAATAAGCTAACTTTAATTTTTCTGTCAAAAAAAAGTTAACTTTATTTTTTTATTTTTTGTTGAATTAATTAAAAAATAAATCATTATTCATGTTCCTTCATTCATTTCAAAGGTTACAGTTTAAGGGATAAATTAATAGCATATAGTATGCATTTCTGACCTTGTCTGACATCTTGGTGAAAACTTCCCTTCATTTCTTAAACTTGTATTTATTCCTTCTTGTTCTCTATTTGAGACCTTGTTGGTACATTTTTTTTTTCTCAGTCTCTGTCTGACACAAACACAAATAAAAAAACAGTTAAGTATTTTAATCATATTAACCCAAGTTTTTTAATTTTTATCCGCATGAATAGAAGATAATAACAAGAATTTACAATATTAATGTACCATACTGAACTAATTAAACTAAATCTCTTAATCGTATTAAAGCAAGCAGTGGCGGACACATGTATTGCGTTTCCTATTGTTTGTTGTGTCAATAAGATATTATAATGTTATCATATCGCTTATCTTATTTTGAATGCCTAAATTTTGCCCCATGATTTAGAGTATAGATCCACCACTGAAAGCAAGTGTAACTATATATAAAAACAAACATTTTGTCGAGCGATCAACTGCTTGTAAAAAAAATTTAACTCTTCCAGTCTACAAATTCATCCTATTAAAGCAAATCAAATCTTAACTAAGTTAAACCCATACGAACCAATCGATCCCCGTTAACCCCACGCCACCTAGGGGAAATTAACATATCACTTCATGAATTGCTGGGATAAAATTAAAATCTTATGCATATGAGTTCTGACTCAATCAAACCACCAAAACTTTGAACAAAGTCAATCTACAATTTACCCTCAACAAACATCAGTATCACACACACTTATCAGATGTCATGCGTGCACTACAATATATCCACTTCAATTTTCTCCTCCTCTCACTTTCTCCCACCACTCTACCCAACCAATCCCACAACATAACTTCCACTCTTATTAAAATCCCCCACCCCAAACACAAAAATATTTGCAAATTGCAACATAAAACAATTCAAACACTCTTTCTCAATTCTCACTCCTCAAATGGATTAAAAACTAAAAATTAAAAACCTAAAAAATTCACTCATTCATTCAATGGACACCAAGCTTCTAACAATCCGCACCCTCGTCTCCGCCCTCAGTTCCCCCTCCGACCAAACCCGCCTCGCCGCCCTCCGCCACCTCCGCAGCACCTCCGCCGAGGACCCCGCCGCCCGCCCCCTCATCTCCGCCGCCGGCGCCATCCCCCTCCTGGCCGCCGCCCTCTACTCCCCCTCCCACCCTATCCAGGACCACGCCGCCGCCACCCTCCTCAACATCTCCATCTCCGACCGCCGCCCCCTCGCCGCCTCCCCCGCCCTCCCGGCCGCCCTCGCCCACCTCCTCTCCCGCCACGCCACCTCCTCCGCCGCCTCCGCCGTCCAGGCCGCCGCCGCCACCCTCCACAGCCTCCTCGCCGTCGTCGCCGAGTTCCGCACCACAGTCGCCTCAAAACCCGGCATCCTCCGGGCCCTCGTCGGCATAATCAGTCACCCCGACTCGCCGACGAGGTCCATAAAGGACGCCCTCAAGGCGTCCTTCGGAGTGGCCCTCCACCCGCCGAGCCGGATCACGCTGATCCAGCTCGGCGCGGTTCCAGCGCTCTTCGCTCTTGTAGCGAAGGGCAAGGACGGGAAGAGAAGGGTTGGCATAATTGAGGACGCCACCGCGGTGATCGCGCAGGTGGCGGCCTGCGAGGAGGCTGAGGAGGCGTTTCGGAATGTGTCGGGGGTTTCGGTGCTGGCGATGATGTTGGGTTCGGAGAGTGGAAGTTGTAGCTTGAGGACGAAGGAGAATGCGGTTGCGGCGTTGCTGAATTTGGTGAGGTGTGGGAGTGAGAGGGTTTTTGGGGAGGTTAGGGACAAAGTTGGGGGCTTGGAAGGGATCTCCTACGTGCAGGAACACGGTAGCCCCAAAGGGAAGAGCAAGGCCGTGGCGTTTTTTAAGCTTTTGCTTGATGGTGGAAGCAGTGGTGAAGTTGTTCAAGATTTGTATCCCGTTGACTCAGAATCAGGTTCAAGTTGCAGTGGATAACTATAACAGCAAAGGGAAGGAAAATTTTGTCCCCTATAACTATAATAATCTTATTTTGTTCGAGCATGTTTGTTTGTAGTAAAAAATAAATGTGATTTAAAAAAAAAAAAGCTCTAGAGACAAAAGAATCACAACTTTTATTTTATTTTATTCTTTAGTAGGTTCAGTTTTGGGTGGGATAGTACTGTGTATAAAGTTATGACAGACTAGGTGTTAGTTTATTAAATTATTATACTCTAGTTGATCAAGCTAAGTTATGGCAAATGGCAACATTTGTTGTGTTGTACATTCAAATAGAAACTATGACAGTTAATAGCATGTTCTTTTATTCTTCTTCTGCTGGTGTATTTTTCTTCTTTTTTTTTTTTTTTTTTTCTTTTTTGTCTCTAATGCTTTGATTAGACTGCAACCTGTGTGTTTGCCTTGCTCATATTGTGTGTAGCTTTGAATTAAATAGTTAACCTAAAATACTTGTGCATCAACTGCTTTAAGAGGGTGATACAGTCTTGTAAATTGAGGAGCTAATATGAGCATGAACTGAGAGGGTACTGTGAGTAAATAGAACTTTATACCATCATCTTAACAAAAATATGCACATGCACAGCAAATTACACTGAGACTTCCCGTCTTCAAAATTCACATGATAACTTTTCCTTTTTAACTATATATTAACCCTCCTTACAGGGTACACAATGTAACGTGTTTCTTGGATAACAACTAACAAGGATATGCAGTATAATATATTTCAAACAATTGCAGGAGGTTACAATAGGAAATATCATGGAAGAAGGGATATCGTGTGAATTTAGAAGAAATTACAAGGAGTGTCGGTATAATTTACTCTAATATGTAATGTGATCTTATTCATGCATCCTTCAGATCATCTATTTTTAATAATTTGCACAACCTTCCTCAACGTGCTTAATATCAAATTTTAGAGATAGCTCAAAGAAACAGTAAGATATTAGTGTTTGAAACTAAGGAAGAAACGGTAAGGTAGTTAATTAGTTTTTGAAACTAAGGAAGAAAGTTTATAGCATGTATAATGTCCTGCAGTCAAATACTTATCCTTAAAAAAAAAAATTGTTGCTACTTGTAACGACTTCTTAGCTTAAACTGGCATGTTAGAAATGGTTGCTGCCATTTATCTGTAATTTTTCATGCTTCAAGTTTTTTCTGTTATGTTGCTGTGTGGTGATCATTTGATTGCTGGGAAGCACAAGGCTGAAAGCTGGGTTATAGTTATTGCAACACTAAATTTTGATGGTCCATTTCGTAGATTCATTATTTACATGAAGTGATATGAGTAAATTTTGGACTGTCATTGGTTGGAAGACTTTCCTGGTTTTAGGGTGTGTTTGGATTGCAGTTGCGTTCAATTGAACTCACATTGAACTCAATCCATCACTCATATATATCTTTTCTGTTTGTGCATTGGAAAGTGTAAAAATTCCATTTAACGCCATTTTAACGGATTTCCAAACATACACTTAATGTTTACGTGTTATGCCAGCCGATTTGTAGTCTTTGTTTTGGTTGCTTCTCACTGGAAACAGATGCTTGCTGGAAGAAATGTGGATCATGAAGCTGCACAATTCTCACTCTTGTGGTGAGAGGAATCCTAATCAAACAGGCTCTGAAAATCTTTGTCTGGCATCTTTTATTTAGAATGAAATAAAGATGTAGATATTGATTTTATGTTTGGATATCTAATGATGGGTGGAATATTATGGAATAAATTTACCATGCCACTGTTTAACTATTTTATGATATAATAAAGTTTCTATTTGTAGTTAAGGAAGTGGATGGAATGCTAAGGAGATCAGTGACTATACTTTAATTCAATCCATCTTATATCCCCAAATTGGGGGGGATAAAAATAAAGGTATTGGATAAAATGAAATGAAACACATTCTATCATTTTTCATTCCTTTCCATCTATTTCATCCTTTTCCATCAATTCAAACATTACCTAAGAGCTTATGGGTCATAAACTACAAACAATCATGGTTACCAGCATAATGAAAAGCTTTATCTTGGTGGGCAAAATAAAGATGGGAAGAGTATGGAGGCTGCTGATGCATGCTTTAGACCGTAGGATATATATGGCCTAAATGTTCTTTGTCACTCCCTCCCTCTTTTATTCCATGGAAAGAGTCTGAAAAGAAGAAACTATACACTTTTGCATTTTCGGGTTACCTAATTTAATTCTAGATAGTATCTGCTTATTCTGAGAATTTGAGCTTGAGATTTGGCACCTAAACTATTCAATATGCATGTCAATCCTAAGTAGCTAAATATTAATCCACAAAATAGCTACTTTGTTCATTAAGTTTTGTGCACTGTGAATCGGCAGCAAGTGGAGTTTCATGAATTCAAGATTTCTTCTGATTCCTTCTCCTAACTGCTCTTTCATTTTCATTTTTTCAATTATGTGCTGATCTGGTGGATTGTGATTGTAATATACAGTTTTAAAGGATACTATTTTAAACTCCATGTCTATTTCTTCTATTTCAGGGACTGAAATCAGAGACCCTTTCGAATTAATTGCTGAGTTGTTTTGTTCAATAAGTGCAAGATACAATATGTAACCTAGGAACTCAAACATAAGGCTAGTTTGAGAGAATAAAACAAAATTTTAGACAAAGAATTTAATGATAATGCACTGATAATATAAAACAATTTTACTACAATATACAAATAAGGAAATAACTTAACCAAAGTCAGATAGTTGCCTAACAATAATCCCTCAATCTTTTTTTTTTTTTTTTGAAAAGAATAATCCCTCAATCTTTGGAATTTGGAATTTATTCAGTCTTCCAACAAGAACTATCAATCTTCCCACTGCAATGACTGCGCTGACCAAATACTTTTGACCTTTGGGAAAATCCTAGACCTGCATGATTATTATTCAAAAGAATTAAAGGAATGTATCAATAGAGAAAGAAAATGACAACAACAAAAGCCTTGGTACTAGTTTTTAAAAATCTCGCCCTTTCTGGTTAGGTTATTGATTCAATGCATACGGTTACTGAGTTGAACATAGTTTCCTTGATTATATGCGATTTTGCCTCTTAGCATGTAGCTGCAGGGAACGACAGGCACAAGAGATGGTTGAACAAGTCTTTGTCATTTTGTCTATGTACTCCCTCCGTTCCAAATTATATGACGTTTTAGAGAAAAAAATTTGTTCCAAAATAGATGACGTTTTACAAAACCAATGCTGCATTAAATATCTTTTTCCAAGACTACCCTTAATTAATACTTAGTGGGACTAGTATAGTATGAATAATTAATTAGAGAGATAAAGGCAGTGTTTTAAGAACCGGACCGGCCGGTCCGACCGGTTCGACCGGAACCCGGTGGCTTAACCGGTTCGGTTCGATAAAAGAATCGGATGTGCATCTGACCCGGTACGACCCGGGTTGAACCGGGTTGAACCGGCCGGTTTTTGAAAAAAAAACCGGGTTGAACCGGGTTGAACCAGGTTGTGATGTGATTTTTTTTTTTGAAAAAAAGTGCTGAAATGATGTGTTTTAATTTATTTTTTTATTTTTTTTGTGTATGAAACTTATTTATGGACTTGTATTGTCATGATTATTGGTTGTTATTTCTTATTTGGAATATTAGGTACTTTATAATGACAATAATTTAAATTTTGAAGTATTAAATGATTAAATTATGTTAGTTATATTATATATTTTTAATTTTTTAATATATATCGAGTCAAACCGGTCCGACCAGTGACCCACCGGTCCGACCAGTGACCCATTAACCCAGTACCTCGGCCGGTTCGATGACCGGTCCGGTTCTTAAAACACTGGATAAAGGGTATATTAGGAAATTACTTAATATTTTCTAGAAAATTCAACAAATTAATTGCATTCCTTAATACCTGTGCCAAAACCTTAAACGTCATATAAACTGTAACGGAGGGAGTATAATGACATATTGATGGAAGTTATTACCACCTCAGTGTCCTTTAAGATTTTTATCAGGAACAAAGAAATGCAATAAATACATATTACAAATGTGTAAATTAATTAAAAATTAAGTACTACTAGAGAGTAAAGGTATAATTGAAAAAAAAAAATTGTATATTGAACTTTGAAAAAGATAAATAAATACGAACAATAAATTCTAAAAAACTAACTTTAAAAAGAATGGAGGGAGTATTTATGAATCATGATAGGAACCCTACTAAGACCATCCATGATAGGAACCCTACTAAGACCATCCGCATGCAAATCTCTTCACGGTATTTGAGAAAGAGATACCGTGCTTATACCATATTTGGCCCTTGAAGGAGAATTTAAATTTGGAACCAGTGCTTATTAGAGAACCGGTGCTAAAAAAATTGTGACCACCCTATCATATCTATGTAGATATTTATAATTAAATTATCAAAAAGTAAGGATGTAGATTTATTGATGGGACCCATTTAGTTAATTTTGTAGAGGTATTGGGTTTGAGAGAACAGGTGCTTATGAGGAGCTTGTATTGGGAAGAATAAAATTGAATGATGTGTACATATGGGATCCATTTAAGAATTCAAAAAGAGGTATTGAATTGGAGATGCTCTAACAAAGTTGAAGATAGGTGGTGATCAGTTACTTGTGTAGCCACCTAAAAAAAATGTAGCTGGAGTTTGGAGGGTTGATTCAAAATTAGATTGAATAGCTTTATTGGGAAAATGTGTAATTAATGATGCAGTTCTCATGCAGCAGGAGCAGAAATTTTGGAACCTAATCAAGCAGGAAGCTTATTTCTACTGAGGCAAAATGTAAAGCCGGTATCTTCATAGTTTATAGTCTAAGCATGATGTTATTGATGTACCATTTCTCATCTAATCTTTTGCATGTCCTTTCATGTTTGCTGAAAGTTTCAATTACCCTCCTTTTCTGTTTTCTTCTTTGTAAGCATAGCATAAAGTGGACTCACTTTGCAAGCCATTTTATTTTATAACCATTTTTTATTAGTCTTTGTTTCATTCTTTTATATGAGGGAGACTTCGTCCAAACGCCTAGCTTTTGGATGATGGTTTTTGCTTTATACACACTAGTGAGTAGTGACCCCGCATGGTTCTACTTCTTGGTTCTCACAAGTTTTTCCTTTTCGATGACCATACCATTTTCATAATGGTTCTCTAATGCAGTTTGCACTGTGCATGGGATTCCATATGCTTTATTGAAGTGGGTAAGACCAAGTCAAAATATTTATTAATATATATAAAGCTATTTAGTCAAGAAAGTAACCCTAGGATTTTCCCGGTTTTGTTATGGCTAAAAATGACATTTTGCACAACCAGCTAGCAAGTTTTGGTTTGACTAATATACCCTTTTGTTTTCAGTGCATTCCTCGGGAATGTTTTCAGCTTCTATAGAAAATTTTCAACCCCTACAAATAGAATGTTCTGACCCTATCTTCCTTAATTCACCCACTTGGCCACTTTTTTTGGCATTATTCATTCATTTCTCTTCTTTCTTTTTCCGTCAAGTCCCTCCTTGAGCCTCCTCCACAATAGAGTTTGCGTTTAGGAATGAGCAGACAGAGAGGATCTGCAAGGAGAAGGAGGAGCTGAAGAGGCGCGTGGAAATGCAGACATTGACGTGGAGATGATGAAGAGGGAATTTCAGGCAGGTATGTTAAATGTAGCAATCACCAAAGACTATAACAATAGTATAGTAGATACTTAATTCAATAACATGTCATTTTACTGTTACAGAGATCAGATATTGAGTTTGATGGGCTTTTCCTGTTATTCATCTTGGTTTTGCATTTCTTTCCTTTCAATGGTTTGCATACCATATGTGCTCTTATATTTTATTTGCATTGATGAAAATAATAAATCTCTCTAATTGTGATGAACATGCCTAGGTGATTGATTCATGGTGGTGGACAGAATATCAAAGTTACTGAAGAGAACAAGCATCAATTTTTATTTTGTTGCCAAGCATCACCTTCTTTCTTGGAAGGGTTCAATGAATTGATTCCCAGGCATTTGATATTGATATTCAATGACAAAGAGTAATAGAATTATTGATCAGTGGACTTCCTTATATTGATTGTAAGGCTTTCATTGCTTTACATTACTTTGACAAATGTGATAAATGTTTATTTGCTCTCCCCACGTGCTATGTTTAGTAGTATCTGCTACCTAGCTACCTGCAATTATACCGGTTTATGAGTTCAATTTATTTCTAAAGCATTTTAGTCAAGAGTGAGCCTCACATGATGGAGAGCTACTGCAGAGCATGCAGTTGGCTTTTATTAAGGAGAGATTTTACTAATACGAGAAATACAGGAAGAATAAATCTCAGTTAAAATGTTCTCAAGAGCACAACTCTTACGGATGAGAAATATCTCTCTATAATGACTCCAGCCCCCAAAACCAAACTTACCACAATATGCCCCCTTCCTGTGATGCCTACTCACTATTGCTAACTCAAACCTCTCAACACACCACCAACTCTTCACTCCAAAGATCTCTCCCGCCATCTCATCATTCTTCTTAATCAACATGTAAAACTATAGGACTCATAGCATAACACCAGTTTTGGGCCTCCTGTTATTAACTTTCCATATTTTGGCTCCATAAGACAATTGGCCATTGGGACTGTAGTACTCAGGTCCCTATCAAAGTTAGTTAAAATCTCATAATTCTGAGATGTGAATTTATGTCTCCAGTTCAGATAGTTATCTATTTGTAAGAGTCCTAACATACTGGTTAGATCTAACTGACCAAGCACAAAGAGATTTCGCGTTTCACATATCGAGTTCTATGACTATGATCCACGGTGATCTATAATTATAATGGGAATGGTTTATGATTATAAATTTGTAAACTAGAAGTAAAAGAGGAAGTAATAGCATTGATAATTTGTGTTAGAGTATGTATCCTACTGCAGACTGCAGAGCAAGCAGGTGGCTTTTTTCCCATGGATATTTTTGTGTTATTTGTAATTTGAGTGATTTGAGACAAGGATAGATATGACTGAGTATTTTGTTAATACATACAATGATTTAAGTTGTGTAAAAATTAGAACTCGAAAGCTCTACTGATATGTTGTTTCAAACTTGATACATGTGCAGCTAGCATGATTAAATAATCTCTGCCAAATTAAGGGAAAAGTGATGGGAGGTATGACTTTTTTTATGGCAGGGCATAACTGCATAAATCAACTCTTACTTTTTAGAAGTGTATTAAAATATTTTTTTAATTAAATTTATCTTCCAAATGCTATATATTTTTTTGAAAAAAAAAATCCTAATTGCAGCCTATTTAGTCAAATACAATTTTTGTATTAAATAAAGCTTCTATCTAGATTTTTATTATTTGTTTTCTTAAAACCATAATTTTAGGATTCAAAATAAGAACCAAATGTATGCATAAAAATACGTGACTTATATAATTTTAAGATTCAATTTTATAGTCGAAGAAATTAAAATATATATATATATATATATATATATATATATATATATATATATTCAACTAATATAATTAATTCTAGATATGATCGAAATAATTTTTTTTATGTAAATCAAGAATATCTCGCCTTGGAGATTGAAGGTCAGGAGCAAACATATTTCTCAATCTCTCATTGAGTTATTTAAAAACTAAAAAAAAATCAAAATTTTATTCTTATAATCAAAATTTTAGAAAGTGGTGTTGAATCATGTTTAAGAAAGTGAAGTTGTGTCATGTGTGTGTACGTGGCTGTCATGAAACAACCTAATAGCTAATACTACTACTTTGAAGTAAAATTTATAAATTCTATTTATAAGGTGTATAGTATAATTATACTTAGATAAGGTTTTGTGTAAGAATTACTTAAGATTTGCTTAAAGAAAAACATGTTATAGTTTCAATATAAAAAAAATCAAAATTGATATAGAAACCTTTTTACGTTTAAAAATTTATAAACTCATAACAATATATGATTTATATTACATGTTTAATTGATATAAATTCACTCATTCATTCAATGGACACCAAGCTTCTAACAATCCGCACCCTCGTCTCCGCCCTCAGTTCATCCTCCGACCAAACCCGCCTCGCCGCCCTCCGCCACCTCCGCAGCACCTCCTTCGAGGACCCCGCCGCCCGCCCCCTCATCTCCGCCGCCGTCCCCCTCCTCGCTGCCGCTCTCTACTCCCCCTCCCACCCTATCCAGGACCACGCCGCCGCCACCCTCCACAGCCTCCGCGCCGTCGTCGCCGAGTTCCGCCCCATAGTCGCCTCAAATCCCGGCATCCTCCGGGCCCTCGTCAGCATAATCAGTCATCCAGACTCGCCGACGAGGTGCATAAAGGACGCCCTCAAGTCGTCCTTTGGAGTAGCCCTCTACCCGCCGAGCCAGATCATGCTGATCCGGCTCGGCGCGGTTCCAGCGCTCTTCGCTCTTATAGCCAAGGGCAAGGACGGGAAGAGAAGGGTTGGCATAATTGAGGACGCCACCGCGGTGATCGCGCAGGTAGCGGCATGCGAGGAGTCTTAGAAAGTGGGTTATAGCCTAACTCAACCTTACAAAACCGACTTGTAAGGTGAGGGTTGCCCCACTTATATACACTATTGGCCTTATCATTAGTCGATGTGGGATCTCCAACACACCCCGAGGACTGGACATTTTGAGCGTGAAGTTTGCAAGACTAGACATCTGCAGGTGGTCCGTTTGCAAGACTAGACATCTGCATGTGGTCCGATAGCGGCCCGATAGCGGTGGCACGATAGGCCCACAACAAGGCACAATTGGCCCAACAACAAATCGTTAGGATAGGTTCTGATACCATCTTAGAAAATGGGTTATGGGCCTAACTCAACATTACAAACTGGCTTGTAAGGTGAGAGTTGCCCCCACTTATATACACTATTTTGGTCTTATCACTAGTCTAGTCGATGTGGAATCTCCAACAAGAGGCTGAGGAGGCGTTTCGGAAGGTGTCGGGGGTTTCGGTGCTGGCGATGATGTTGGGTTCGGAGAGTGGAAGTTGTAGCTTGAGGACGAAGGAGAATGCGGTCGCGGCGTTGCTGAATTTGGTGAGGTATGGGAGTGAGAGGGTTTTTGGGGAGGTTAGGGACAAAGTTGGAGGCTTGGATGGGATCTCCTACGTGCAGGAACACGGTAGCCCCAAAGGGAAGAGCAAGGCCGTGGCGTTTTTTAAGCTTTTGCTTGATGGTGGAAGCAGTGGTGAAGTTGTTCAAGATTTGTATCCCGTTGACTCTGAATCAGGTTCAAGTTGCAGTGGATAACTATAATAGCAAAGGGAAGGAAAATTTTGCCATCTATAATAATTTTATTTTGTTCGGACATGTTTGTCTCTTGTAAAAAATCCATGTGACTTACAAAAGAAAAAAAAAAATACAATTTTATTTTATTCTTTAGTAGCTTTAGTTTTGGGTGGGAGAGTGTGTAGAAAGTTATGACAGACTAGGTGTTAGTTGATTATACTCTAGTTGATCAAGCTAAGTTATGGCAAATGGCAACATTTGTTGTGTTGTACATTCAAATAGAAACAATGACAGATAATAGCGTGTTCCTATTATTCTTCTTCTGCTGGTGTATTTTTTTAAATTTTTATTTTTGACTCTATTGCTTTGATTGGACTGCAGCCTGTGTGTTTGCCTTGCTCATATTGTGTTGTGTGTAGCCTTGAATTAAATAGTTAACCCTAAAATACTCGTGCATCAACTTCTTCAATTGGGTGACCAGTCTTGTACATTGAGAAGCTAATGAGTGTATTCAGGGAGGATTCCGTGGGTAAATAGAACTATATACCATCATCGTATCAATAATCAATAATAGGTATAGCAAATTACAGTGATACTTCCTGTGATTTTTTCAAATTCACATGATATATCCTCTTTTTTAACTATACATTAACCCCCTTTACATGGTACATAATGTAATGTGTTTCTTAGAAAACAAAAACACAGTGTGGGATGTATTTTTAACAATTGCAGAGGGTTATTGCAGGGAATAAAAAGAAAGGGTATCATGTTAATTTTGAAGAAACCATAAGGGATGTGAATGTAATTTACTCTAATATGTAATCTGATCTTATTCATGCATCCATCAAATCATTCATTTTAAATAATTTGCACAATCTTCCTCAACATGCCTAATCTCAATCTCAGGCTAGCTTAAATTAGTGTTTGAAACTAATGAAGAAAGTTTATAGTATGTATAATGTCCTGCAGTCAATTACTTATCCTTCAAAAAACTTGTTGCTACATGTAACTAACGACTTAGCTTAAACTGACATGTTGGAAATGGTTTTGGCCATTTATCTGTAATTTTCCATGCTTTTAAGTTTTTTCTGTCATGTTGCTGTGTGGTGATCATTTGATTGCTGGGAAGCACAAGGCTGGAAGCTGGGTTATAGTTATTGCAGCACTAATTTTAATGGTCCTTTTCATAGATTCTTTATTTACATGAAGTGATATGCAAGTAAATTTTGAAGTCTCATACTTTTTCCTGGCTGTTAGTGCTTATGTGTTATACCAGCTGATGTGTAGTCTGTGTTATGGTTGTTTCTCACTGGAAATAGATGCTTGCTGGAAGAAATGTGGATCATGGAGCACAAATGCACAATTCTCATTCTTGGGGTGAGAAGAATCCTGATCAAAAGTCTGTTGAGCAGTGAAAATCTTTGGCTGGCATCTCTTATTAAGAATGAAATAAAGATGTAGATATTGATTTTTTGTTTGGATATCTAATGATGGGTGGAATATAGTTGAATAAATTTAGAATTTACCATAATAACATTGACTATTTTGTGATATAATAAAGTTTCTATTTAGGGAAGTGGACGGAATGGTAAGTAAGGAGATCAGTGAATTATACTTGATTCCATTCCATCTTATATCCCCAAATTGTGGTAATAAAAGAAAAGGTTTTTGATAAAATGAAATGAAATAGAACACATTAAATCATATGTTTCATTTCAGTTTCATCCTGTTTTTAGCACTCAAAACGATGATAACCAATGTCATTCTATTTCATTCCACTCTACTTTTTTTCCTCGATCCAAACATGGCCTAAGTGCTTATGGGTCACAACTCACAAACTGCAAACAATCTTGGTTGCCATGTGGAAAGCTTTATTTTGGTGAGCAAAATAAAGGTGGGAAGAATATGGACACTGCTAAATGCATGCTTTAGACCGAAGGATTTATATGATCTAAATGTTCTTTCTTCCTCCCACCCTCTTTTATACCACAGAAATTGGATAGAGTCTGGAAAAGAGAAGCTATGTACTTTTGCATTTTTGGGGTTACCTAATTTAATTCTAGATAGTATCTACTTATTCTGCTAACTTGTGCATGACCTTTGGCACCTAAATTATTGAATATGCTTGTCCATCTTAAATATAGCTAAAGTAATTCACAAAATAGCTACTTTGTTGATTGTTCATCAAGTTTTGTGCACTGTGAATCAGTAGCAATTGGAGTTTCATGAATTCGAGGTTTCCTCTTAGTCCTTCTCCTAACTGCTCTTTCATTTTCATTTTTCAATTATGTTGATCTGGTGGAGTGTGATTGTAATGTACTAAAGGATACTATTTTAAACTCCATGTCTATTTCTTCTATTTCAGGGACTGAAATCAGAGGCCCTTTTGAATAATTGCTGAGTTGTTTTGTTCAATAAGTGCAAGATACAATATATAACCTATGGACTCAAACTTAAAGGTTAGTTTGAGAGAATAAAACATATTTTGGACAACTACAGTATACAAATAAGGAAATAACTTAAACCAAAGTCAGATAGTTGCCTAACAATAATCCCTCAATCTTTGGAATTTGGAATTTATTCAGTCTTCCAACATGAACTATCAATCTTCCCACTGCAATGACTGCGCTGACCAAATACTTTTGACCTATGGGAAAATCCTAGACCTGCATGATTATTATTCAAAAGAATTAAAGGAATGTACCAGTAGAGAGAAAGAAAATGACAAGAACAAAAGCCTTACTGGCGTTTACTTGCGATTCTGTTTTCTGTTTTCATTTTCTATTTTCAGTTTTTAATTACAAAACTGTCACATTATTTTTATTTTGTTTTCTGTTTTCTAAGAAGATTTGTACAGGAAACACTGAAAACAACTTTTTTTTTGTTTTCTCTGTTTTCTGTACAAATCTTAGAAAACAGAAAACAAAATGAAAACAAGGTGACAGTTTTGTAATTAAAAATTGAAAATAAAAAATGAAAACAGAAAACAGAATTGCAAGTAAACGCCACCTTAGTAATATTCTCTCCGTTCCTAAAATCTTGATGTTTAAAGATTAATACACACTATTTAAGAAACATTTAATACTACTCACAAATAATATATTTAGTCTAAAATATCCTCATTTAATATCTATAGTGGAAGAAGTTGTGAAAATCTAATTTATGTGAAAGAAAATAATTAATGAACCTTGAAATGTATAAAATATCAAGAGTTTAGGAACAAAAATAAGAAACTAAAACATAAAGAGTTTATGAACAGATGGAGTAGTTTTTAAAAATCTAGCCCTTTCTGGTTAGGCTATTGATTCAATGCATACGGTTACTAACTTGAAAGTAGTTTCCTTGATTATATGCGTTTTTGCCTCTTAGCATGTAGCTACAGGGAACTACAGGCGCAAGAGATGGTTGAACAAGTCTTTGTCTGTTTGTCATTTTGTCTATGTATAATGACATATTGGTGGAAGTTATTACTACCTCCATCATTCCTTTTTTAGTGTCCTTTAAGATTTTTATCAGGAACAAGAAATGCAATAAATGTTCTGTTTCCTGATAAAATAGTTATTAAATTTCTTATTATAATTCATTTTTATTTCTATTCCACAATAAATACATATTATAAATGTATAAATTAATTAAAAATTAAGTATTTGTAGATAGTAGAGTGTAAAGGTATAATTGAGAAAAAATAATAATTGTATATTAAACTTTGAAAAAGACAAATAAATACAAACAAAAAATTCTAAAAAACTAACTTTAAAAAGAATGGAGGGAGAGTATTTATTAATTAATCATGATAGAACCCTACTAACACAGTTGAAGATAGGTGGTGATCTGTTACTTGTGTAGCCACCTAAAAAAATGCAGCTGGAGTTTGGAGGGTTGATTCAAAATTAGATTGAATAGTTTTATTGGGAAAATGTGTAATCAGTGATGTGATGCAGTTCTCATGCCGCAGGAACAGAAATTTGGAACCTAATCAAGCAAGAAGCTTATTTCTACTGTGGCAAACAAATGTAAAGCCGGTATCTTTATAGTTTATAGTCTAAGCATGATGTTATTGATGTATCATTCCTCATCTAATCTTTTGCATGTCCTTTCATGTTTGCTGAAAGTTTCAATTGCCCTCCTTTTGTGTTTTCTTCTTTGTAAGATTAGCATAAAGTGGACTCACTTTGCAAGCCATTTTAGTTTAAAATCATTTTTTTTTGTTATCGTGTTATTGGTACAAAGTATTCATCGATTTGTCGATGACTAATCTCTATCGGGGAATCTGATTGGTCACTTTTAGTGAGGTTCTCCATTCTCAATCATGTTTTTTCCATCCAAGGGACCGAGCCCAACATCACTCGGACCAACGACTTGTCGGTAGTTTAAAACCATTTTTTATTAGTCTTTGTTTCGTTCTTTCTTATGAGGGAGACTTCGTCCAAACGCCTAGCTTTTGGATAATGGTTTTTGCTTTATAAACACTAGTGAGTAGTGACCCCGCATGGTTCTATTTCTTGGTTCTCACAAGCTTTTCCTTGTCGATGACCAAACCATTTTCATAATGGTTCTCTTAATGTAGTTTGTACTGTGCATGGGATTCCATATGCTTTATTGAAGTGGGCAAGACCAAGTCAAAATATTTATTAAGATTGTCAAATTGTAAGTTAAAATATTTCAAATCCTCTTTTACTCAAGATCCGAAACATCATAGTTCACCCAATATTAAAAATAAAAATATTTTAGTTTACAAAAACTTTTAAATTTCATCAAAACTTTTGACTTTTGAGCCTTTTAAATCATTTATTACCTCAAATTTATTTTAAACTTCTAATTATTTGAGTGACAAAAAGACATAATTTTAACAATAAAAAATTATTAAGTGATCCAAAATTGTACTTTAATCAAAATAAAATGACAAAAAATGCAATTGAACTTAGGTAGTGTTTGGATAAGGGATTTCAAAATTTTAAGGAATTTAAAATGCATGAAAACTGAATTACTTCAATTACGTTACTTTCATTTTTAAAATATTTTTTAGAGTTTTTATGGTACCCCAATAATTTTGGGGATTTGATAGAAATTCTCTAATTAAAAACATGATTACATTCGTATCTTTCTTAAATGATAAAAATAACTAAACTAAAGTTCTGTTTTACCCTTTACTAGAATTGCTTTAGTTGTTATCTAAAAAAAAAAAAAATTGCTTTAGTTGATTTTGCAATTTTGTAAAGCGGAGTATATGTTTCGGACCCAATAAGGATGCTTATGCAGGGTCCAAATCCACTCATACGAGAAGGAACATTTCCAAACTCTCCACATCTTCCCCTTCATAATTATCGAGCAATTTGATTTGAGAAATGCTAGTAAAACAACACACTCTTTTCAAAAAAAAAAAATATTATTAGTTAGAATTAAATAATTTTATTAATTTTTTGTGAGTTTTACTTCTTATTTAACGAGTCCCACTCATAAATTTATAATTTTCAATAAAATTTAATCAATAAAAGAAAGTGTGTTAGAAAAAAAATGTATTACAAACCAGAAAATATTAGTAGCACTCCTCATTAGATTCAATTAAAAAAAGGTTCTAAATCCTCCCACAATACCATCCTACTAATCTTCCAGCTCAAAAAAAAAAGTATTCTCACACATTAAATGTATTTTTTTAATACCTTATATATATAATAATAGTAAAAAGATATTGTAAGAGAATATAACATTACCAACATGAAATATATGACAAATAACTTTATTCCTTAAGTATAAGGTTAGAGATTAAATCCCAAACTCATGCATATTTGAGAGAGATTAACCCATGAGGAATGCTAACGACAGTCTCTAACACTCTCTTTTTAACACTCTTCCTATTATTGGCTGAAATTTGTTAGAAATCATCAATTTTGGTAGGTCTCACTTCTAGATTAGGAAAGAGAATCATTAAATGATAAGAGAACTTACCAAAATTGATGATTTCCAACCAATTTCAGTCAATCATAGGAAGAGTGTTATAAGGAGGGTATTAGAGAGAGTGTCGTTAACATTCCTCTTAATCCATTCAATTCTAAGTCTATGTGTATTTAAGAGAGATCACCAATTCGTTAAACAAATCTCAAGACTAAATTTACAAGTGCATTTTCATCGCATATAGCAGTTTGCACCGTAGGAGTCTTAGCCTGTAGAGTTATTGTTATTAGAGTAAATTACAATGACTACCCCTAAGATTTCCTTTTATTACACTTGCCACTCCTCCTTTTTTGAACCTTACAAAAAACACCTTAATTGTTGGTTATTTGTTTCACTTGCCCCCCCCCCCCCCCCCCCCCCCCCCCGAGGTTTTAGACGTGAGAAACGTTAGATGTGTGTGTTTACGCTACACTGCTCACCTTTCCAAAGGATTCTTTTTTTCCTTTTACACTAATGCGGAAAATTTATTTTCAACTTTGCTACCATAGATGGTTGGATGGCTGACGATGATTCTGAAACTTTCAATATCTTTGCAATTGGACAAGCAACTATGTTGGAAAGGGATATGTCATACTGCAGGAATTTTTTTTATAAGCAAAATAATTTTATTAATTTTTTTTGAAAAGCCACTAGGAACATTTTATTAATGAAAGTGAAGCACAAGATGTGCCCACCTATCAGTACAACCATTCATATGCTGACATTTGATTGAAAATTAAAATAATAATACAGCAATAACAAATACTAGCATATGGTCCACCAACTCCACACCAATTCGATTCACATCTTCATATTCCCACCCTGTCTCGAATCTCCCAAACCACCACAAATATGCACTTCGTCTCCCTTCTCCTTCCAAACGAGTAATTTTCTGCAATCGCACATCGCCTAAGCACTATAACACCAGCATTTTCATGGAAACCCAATATTCGCCATCTCAACCAATACCCTGGACCTTCTAATTCTGAAACGAGAGAAAGGGGAAAAATAACAACACAAACGAGAGAAAGACAGTTGCTGACCTGAGTAGGTGAAAGGGGCAATTTCGGATTAACAACGCATTGTACTTCTTCTTTTTTTCTTCTTTTATTGAATTCACTAACGGAGGTTTAACGGTGTTAGCAGAGGATGTTAAAAGTAAGGGTAAAATATGTTTTTGGTCCCTCATTTTATCTTGATTTCTGTTTTTAGTCTCTCATAATTTTTTTTACTATTTTTAGTCCCTCATAAATTGTTTTGTTCTATTTTTAGTCCCTCATAAATTATTTTGTTCTGTTTTTAGTCCTTGACATTAATTTCAATTGTTAAGTGGTGACATTGCAGACATAAACTGTGTGTGAAAATTTCCTAATTAAGTTTCTAGTGACTTTTAACCGCTACAAATTTTTTGCAGTAAAAAATGTTTACTTTTGTAACATTTCTTGTGATTTCAAAAAATCTGGTATTCGAAGTTTTGATTTTTTTTTTAACCTTTCTGACAGTTTTAGTTTGCCAGAAAATTTGTAATAGTTAAAAACCGCTAGAAACTTAAAAATAAATTTTTCAAGCACAAATTATGCTCGTTACGACATCACTTAACAGTTAAAATTAATGTCAGGAACTAAAAACAAAAAAAAAAACAATTTTTGAGAGACTAAAAACATAGAAAAAATGTATGAGGGACTAAAAACAAAAATTTAGATAAAATGAGGGACCAAAAACATATTTTACCCTAAAAATAATGTCAAAAAAGAAAGGAGTGTCAAGTATAATAAAAGCAAACTATAGGAGTGGTCATTGTAATTAACTCTTGTTATTATTACGCTGCCCCTATACTGTCCACTAAGAATAAAATAAACCTATGATAACATATGAAAACCTCATAAAAAAAATGATAGCTCATGAAAGTATTGATACTGAAAGAAAAAGAAAAAAAAAAAAAAAAAAAAGAGTACCTCGACGGTTTTTAATCAGCGCACAAACACGATTAATAATAATAAAGTTCCCCACTATGAAAGGGTTTACTATTTTCCGTTGAAAGGAGGGGGATGAAAAGGTCTTTAATTACTGGTGCAAAGTCAATGGTGGTCCGTGAGATTCAAAAACAGAAACTATTGAATTAGAGATGTGAATCATGTGATACACAGTTACACACTGTTGTGTATTATATTTAGGGAAAAAAAATTGATAAGTATTTATAGTATAAGAAAGATAAGAGAATAAACTAAAATAAATTTTTTTCATAAATTAAAATTAAATTATACATATATAAGTTAATTTATATAAGTTCTCTCATTTAACTTTGCGAAAAAACTAATTTTAACTTATATATCACCTAATTTTAACTCATAAGAAAAGTTTAATTCATTTTATCTTCTTATTTTTCTCTCCTATAAATATATATTGAAAATTTTATTTAAACAAAATCTTAGGTTTACTCTTTTATAAAATGGTTTTTGCTTTTAAAAATCAAAACACAATAAAACTTGTCTAATAAGTATAGATTTTGAAAGAAAAAAAATAATAATACTTCCTTCGATCCTTTATATATAAGAAATAAATTATTGAATTTTTCATTAATAAATTTTACAATAAATTAAAGGTTTAAAAAAATTTAATAATTAATACATATAAAAGTGGGTCTATATTTCTTATAATTAGGATTAACTAAATATACTTATTTGTATTTTTATATAAAGGACAAAAGGGAGTATTACATTTATATTTTTATATCTAAAATTTAATAACAAGTTGACTTTGTTTTGTATTTTTCAAAAGTCTGATTCATGTTTTGCCTAATCTCTCCATTGTATAATAACTACCTCCAACTCCAAAAAAAGGTTTCCTTAAGATGGAGCTCGGCAAATACAATGATGACATATTGACATTGACTATCACGACAATGATGAAGAACACGATATTGAGGGGTAGGAAGAACAATCCAATAACAAGGATTTGCATGAGACAATAAAGATTGTAAGTGAAGGAGGCACGAGTTGCTTTGGCTTCATATTAGAGATGTGAGAAGCTGAACAAGGACATGATCGAAGAATAGGTGAAAATGATGATAATTTGGTTGACACAAACGTTTATGGTTATAGGGTTCAGAATCTTCCCATATTCCTCTTTAAACTTTGAAAAAATCAAAACACTTTTTTTTTTATTATTTGGAAAACCATTTTCAAAAATTATTTTTAAAAATATTTTCTAAAAACAAAAAAAAAATGATAAGACAATCAATCAAGTTCGTTTGAGATTGCATAACTAGGGATGACAATGAGTAGGGTACTATAGTACACGTCCCCATACCCGCACTTCAAAAAAATCCCCTTACCCGGACCCTACCTGCCTAAGTAATAACTTTAATACCCGTGCCCTTCCATGTTGGGTACCTAAATGCCCGTACCTGGACCCCATACCTGCCTGGGTAATAACTTTAATACTCGTACCCTTCCATGTTGGGTACCTAAATGCCCGTACTTAGACTCATACCTGCCTGGGTAATAACTTTAATACCCGTACCCTTCCATGTGGGGTACCTAAATGCCTGTACCGGTACCTGTTACTCGCACTTTAATTAATTATAAAATTTTGGTTAAAAATACAATAATAATTAAATTAAAATCTCATTCAAAGATCTTTATAAAACATAATATATAGAAAATTTTGAGAAAAGAAGCAAATAAGGTAGGTGATATTTTTTCAAAATTAAGGAACATGATATATCTCTAAGTAAATAATAAATATATGATTTATCTCTATAAGGAACATAATTTTTTGTTAATTAAATAACGCCATCTATCTCTTAGCAAATAAAGAACGTGATTTTTTTTTTTTATGGATTAAGGAACATGATTATCTTTCAGGTATTATTATTATTATTATTATTATTATTATTATTATTATTATTATTATTATTATTATGGGTATGGGTAATGGGTAATTACCCGTACTTGTTAAAATTTGTGGATAATTACCCGTACCCGAGCCCATACTCATTAAGTGGGTAATTACCCTATCCATTATGGGTAATTATTGCAAGCACCCATAAGGAATGGGTAGAATTGTCATCCCCATGCATAACTTAGCATTTTAGTTCTTAAAATTTTAAAAGCTTTTCGTCAATACACTCTCTAACATACTCATACAAACTTACCCTTTCTAATTGATTAAAATTTATTGAAAACTACAAAATTATGAGAAATGATCATTAGATATGATGTGAGACTTATAAAATTTTATCATTTTTAATAAATTTCATCAAATAAAAGAATAAGAAATAATATATTCAAAAGAGGGTGTCAGATAGTATATTCTTAACATTTCTCTATTTTGTAATATAAAATGACAGTCAAAAGTTAACATTGACTAAAATAACGGTGATGTTTAAAATTTTAAAAATTAAAATACCCAAATTTTGATGACTAACTTAAGAATTTACTCTTACACAAAACGATCTCAATCTTATCATTTACTTTTCATTATTCTTATTCTTCTACATCACTCTTGCTAATTAATCCTCGTCCTAAGTCGATCTAAAGTTTGTCAAAACAGCATCAATCTTAGCATATCCAAAAGATTAGGTAGCGTTTACTTGCAATTCTATTTTCTGTTTTCATTTTATGTTTTTAGTTTTTAATTACAAAATTACCACCTTATTTTTATTTTGTTTTCTATTTTCTAAGATTTGTACAGAAACAGAAAAAATAAAAAAAAAAATTATTTTCAGTGCTTCCTGTACAAATCTTAGAAAATAGAAAACAAAATAAAAATAAGGTGACAATTTTGTAATTAAAAATTGAAAACAGAAAATGAAAATAGTAAACAAAATTGTAAGTAAACGCCGCTCGCTTTGGTTTTGAAAATTATTGGTGCTCTTCAAATAAAGCACCGTATATAAAGCATCAAATTAACAACCAACGATACTATTTGATCGACCTTTATAATTATAAATTAGTAAACTTTCATCCGTACAGTGAAAACCAACTAGTATTTTAGCCTGTATACCTACACAATGGTACTTTGCTAATTTTCTCCTTTCTATATCAAATTCTTCTCGTCAATCTTTGTCACACTCCTCCTCCAAGCTCGAAGTATGATTGGTAGGAATGGGTATATGTAGTGTTGTGAAAATCGGCCTGGTCATCGATCCGGTGGAGGCACTGGATTGATGGGTTAGTGGTCGAACCGGTGGGTCACTTATTGAACCAGTTGACCCGGTATATATTAAAAAATTAAAAATATATATAATATAACTAACGAAATGTGATCAATCCATACTTCAAATTTTAAATGATTGTCATAATAAAGTAAATAAAAGTTAAAGGATAATTGAACAAACTACGATTTACATAATTATTTATTGCTATAAATTATTTTGTTGGGTAATGAACTGGTGAAGATGTATAAAACACATAAATATTAAATCATATTAAGAACAGGATAATAACAATTAGTTAGTATATATTATTATCAATATCAAATAATATTATATGAGCACATTATTATATACTATTTAGCAATTATACTGTATAGTTGAACTGTTATAATAGTATTATAAATTCTCTAAAAAAATACTATAAATAATTATATAAGATATATATATTAAATTTGTAACTTTTATATCTAATGCTTAATGTGACTTAGTGGTAAATGTACTAGTGTTGTGTCTGTGTTGCTGGGTTCGATTCTTAACAAAGTGTTTTTTGGCTTGTTTTAAATTGATTTGTTTTAAGTTGCTGGTTCGTTCGGACCGGTTCAATCCGATTTTTAACCGGTTTTGACCGGGTTCATGATGTCATCACCGAGTCAGTAACATTTCCGATCTGATCATCAGCTCGAACCGGACATGGGTCCGGTTCCCGGCCGGTCCGAGCCGGGTTTTATAACTATGGGTATATGCAAAGACACTTCCACACTCAAATTATCAACAAAATCTCATATATGATAACAAGAGTAATACTCCCTCCTGTCATTTTTATAAGAAACAAAAAAATATTCTTTTTTTGTCCTAATTATAAGAAACATAGACACACTTTAAGCTGTATTAATTATAAGTTTTCTTTTTTATCCTTCATCTTGTGAAATTCATTGATGAGACACCTATTCATTTCTCATGCATTTATTGGTCTATTAACCATACAAGTTAAACTTATTGGTGGAGGTGCAGTGTCATTAATGTAACCACTACTTAAACCAATTAATTTAAGGGGTACTTTTGGAATAAAATTAAAATTTATGACATTATTAATTATAACTAACTAACTTAACTACTTTTATTGGTCTTGACAATTTAGTTATTTGTTTTTTATATAAAGGACCGGAGGGAGTAAATGACAATGAATATTGTGTTACCTCGAGAATCTAACCTTTTATTTATACATATTTATGAACTTCAAGATCTATGAGCCTTACCTCACTTATTTTGGCTTGTAGATCTTCCTTATCTAGTTACGACCATGGAGTTCTCGACCATATATACAAGTACAACTTGTGCATTACACAAAATAAATATTTATTTTATACAACTAAACTTTATAATAAATAAATATTTCTATATATATATATATATATAATATTTTATAATTAAAATATGTAATGCATAAATATTTTTGAACATATAAATTATTTTAGATTTATGATAAATAGTTCATATTGATATATTGTTATTTTTAATTATTGATAATTTCTTTAAAAAAATATTGAAATTCAAGTTATAACTAAAAATATTAAAAATGATAAATTGAAAGATATACGAAGTTAAGTTAAACCATCTAATTGATATTAAAAGCATAAGAGGACATATCATATGCACATTAATTAGGAGTGTATTTGAATTTTAAAGATAAAATATATAATTGAAATTGATTTCTGATATTCAATTACAACTTGTTAAACTGTTTAGTTGATATTAAAAGCATAAGAGAATGTATCAAATGCATATTAGAAACTATTTGAATTTTGAAGATAAAATTTATATATTTTAAATTTATTTCTGATATTCAATTATAGTTTGTTAAACTTTCAATTGATGTTGAGACAAAAATTAAATTATTTTTTTAAAATTATGTATCACAATAAGAGATTGGAGATTTTTTTTTTTAAAAAAAAAAGTAGAGATACACAAATGTGTAAGGAAGAAAGATATAAAATATCCTCTCAGATTGAACTTTTAAGAGTAATGATATATATACTTTCTTATATATCTAACACCTTTTTTTTCTATCTCTTTTCCTATCACGTCATATAAACGATCATACCTATATTTTTTTTCTCTTATCTCTATTTCTCTTTTTTAGTGTCATTTAGTACATAATGCTTTGTATGGTAGGCTAGAAAATCAGTTGAAGGATGGAGTGGGAGAGGAAGGAAATACAATCAAATCATCCTCCTTTTTTTTTTTTTGGTTCCTGAATAAGTATGGAGGATAGATTAAAAAGTGTTCATCCAGGAAAAAAAAGAGAGAGAGAAGTAATCTTATACATTAAATTACTAATATATCCTTATTTTTGTATGCTTTTATTTTATTCAGGATATTTATGTTATTTTATATACACACTAAACTTTATTTCCTTTCAAACAATATGTGAGTTAGAATCGACTTCATAGTGTATGAGTAACCCTATTCTCAATTAGGCCAGCTGTTAATTTCTGATGTGTTGGGAGTTTGTACTTCTCGCCTCTTTTAGTCATTTTCTTGTAGTTTTTTTTGAGCTTATAGGCTCTCATGAATTCTAAAAAATAAACTACAAAATCATCTCACTCTTCATTTTTTTTTTCTTTTATTTCTCTTTTTTTCCTTTCACTTTCTTCCCTAAAATATGCATACTGTATAAGTGTAAATGGAATGTTTTCCAACTTCTAATATCATCAAACCACAATCTTAAACACCAAATAGTGTTCAAAAAATGAATTTTCTAGGGGATGCTTAACATGGAATGCCCATCCAACCACACATGTGAGCTGAAAAACATGCAAAGCTTGAAGACATTAAGGCAATGAAGCCTTAGAACCCTTTGGAAGGATATGGTGGCGAAACCTCACTCTTGGAGGTATGTAATGTATGATAAGATGACATTGCTTATTCTTAGAATGACAGTTTCATGTAGAGGTGTCAAAGTGAGCCGAACCCGGTGAGCCAACCCGGCTCACCACGGGTTCGGGCGGGGCCGGGTTGAAAAAATGAAAATTTTTGTGATACTGGCAAAATTGTAACCCGGCCCACTTAACCCGCGGGTCAGGTGGGTTCGAGCCGGGTTGAGCCGGATTGGCCCACTTAACCCACTTAAACTAAAAAAAATATATATAGTAAATAGAATAGCAATTCATTTAATGTTATTGAACTATGACTAATGTTTGGACAATTGGACGGTTGGATTTTATTTTAACACTTTGATTTTTTAAGACTTTTGAATGGTATTTATGTATTTGAGTCATTTAAATGGTTAGTTGAATGATAATATTAGATGCTTGAATAGTTATTTGAGACATTTGCCTATTATTTGTATTTGTATTTGAATTATTTGAATTAATAAATGTCTTTGATGGAAAAATGTCACTTTAAAAAAAAAATAGAGAAAAATGTTTTTAATTTTTTAATTTTTAATTTTTTTTTTTTCAAAATTTGGTGAGCCAACCCACCTAACCCACCAACCCGTGGTGGGCCGGGTCGGGTTGGTATTTTCATGGCTCACCAAAAGGTGAGCCGGATTGACTCGGCCCGTTTAACGCTCAACCCGTGGTGGCACAGGTTGGTCCGTTTTGACATCTCTAGTTTCATGATAATCTATCAATTGCCAACAGTATTTTTGCAAAACTTTCTTCTCTCTAAGGATTGGGAGAAGAGAATATGAATTGATACCGAAAACATAAGTCAATCTATTCCACTGATGTAACACAGAAGGGAAAGGAGAGCAAGAAAAGACCTATTATTATTTATTATTTGACGTTATAAAGTACTTGTATATTTAACCTAATTAAAAGAATAAATAAATAAATTTTACCAACAAGTATTTTAATAAGAGTATTAATTAAGAAATCAATAAATAATTTTTTATTAAAAATCTCAGTAAAATTGTATTAGAAATTACAATAAGATATATCAATAATATTTTTTTATAAAATCATTATTTTACTTTTTAATTTTTTTAATGAATATAAAGATACTTATTACTAGTATTTTCAAAAAAGAAAATAGGACTGGAAGAACCAAATCAAATGGCCTATGGCTAGCCAGTTGTACGTGGCCTACAATGAGTGGTCCAATAAACCCTCCATCTTTTTGGTTTTTCATGACGTGGCCTAGTATGATTCCTCCCCACAATGACCACCACCCAACAAAGTCGTCATTAGAAAGCCATTAGGAGTAGCTTTGTGTCTAGTGGCTGTGCACCACCAAAAGGACCACCTTTCAAAAGGCACATTAATATAGCTAACAAAAGTGCACCCTGAGAAAGACAAGTAGAAAGATATTGAAGAAAAAGGGGGCTATAAAGAAAAGAATACATAGAAAGAGATATAGCAACTAAAATTGTTGGCATAAATGGTTCGATATCTGAGTCTCTTAATCAAGTCCTGAGGTTCGATCTTCAGTTTGGATATGAAGTCGTAACTGGAGATATCACTTTATTTCATATTGGACCGATTCAGTGGAAGGAGGATTAATTGGGTATAAAGATATTGAAGAAAAAAAAGGCTATAAAGAATACATAGAAAGAGAGATAGCAACTAAAATTGTTAACATAAATGGTTCGATACCTAAGTTTCTTAATCAAGGTCTGAGGTTTAATCTTCAATTTGTGTATGAAGTCCAACTAACTGGAGATATCACTTTACTTCAGATTGAACCAATTAAGTGAAAAGATGATTAGTTGGGTATCAAGTAAGAAATCTCAAATACCTCTCAAATACCTCTTGATTATATAAATAAATATTAAAAGAGAGAGAGAGAGAGAGATAGCCATAGGTATTAGTTTTGAGTGACGGTAGCACATTGGCTGGTGGAGGAGGGAATTGAAATTTGAGGGCATTGGTGACGGTGTTGGTGGTGAATACTAGCGAAATGTATGATGAGGATTCTAAGGGGAGTGGGTGACAGACCCACGTGACTGACCCACCACACACCACCACCACCCCCACACCCCCCCCCTTGTGCTTGGCCCAGTGGATGTCTTGGTTGGCTTCATATCAACGCTAACAGCCAAATAAACTCAACCAAAAACAATAAAAACAAACCTACACCGTTCCTCACTATCACACCACACTACACTCAGCTTTTAAATTGAGGTTCAATTAGGGAGTCTTCTAAAATCTCAATTAAGGTTTTAATTGAGGTTGAATGGAATCTTCTAAAATCTCAATTAAGGTTTTAAAAAATAGTCCGTGATTACTATTTCGGCAGGTTTAGATTCTTTATGATTATATTGTGACTATAATTATCAAAAGGGGTCTAGCTCAGTTGGTTGAGCAGGGTGTGTGAGTTTTGTAAATCTTCTGATACTGTATTCGATTCATATGGATAAAAAAATATATTATGACTATAATTGTGGTCGTACATACATTTATCTGTAATTTCCTGTAATATCAAGAATGACAACAAAATCACTGCTAATCATAATTTAACACATGGATTTCAATATTATGAAAAATTGTAAATATAGTTGACGTGACAACGACTATAATTATAAAACCTTTCAAATCCTTAGTATTACAATTAAGATTTTAAATAAATGTTGACAATTGTAATTAGGGTCATAAGTCATAACATTAAAGTTTTTGAATTCTTTAGAACTATAATTATAGGCATATCAGATACATTTATTCATAATTTTTCATAATATAAAAAATCATAGCAAAATTACAAATGACCGTAATTTAAAACCTTGATTACATAGAGTCACAATTGCAATTATTGACTACGATTTAAAATCCTAAGGTAACACCATCGAACACCACTGCTTACACAAAAGCAAGAAGAAAAAGAAAAGTTCAAGGCATTGACATCATTAACTCATTTGACAAAAGTGAACATTTTTTTTTCCCTTTCCACCACCCACTATTGCTATTTTCCATTTTCATTTTTTTTTTAACTCTCTTTCTAATGCTAGTGGTTGTCTCCCTCTTGTTACCCTTTTCTTATTCATAGACTCACAATAAACTTTTGAAGCATGTTAGCAGCTAAACACATCAACAAAGGGTTAAAAAAAACTTTGTAGTACATGGGGGATGAGAGATGGAGGATAACAATAATAAAGCAGAGAAGCAAGATGATAGTAGCAGCCACCACCCATCTCTCCTCCTTCCTAATCATAATAGCACCATCAACATCATCAAGGAGGATCATCAATCTCCAAGGAAAGCCATTGGTGGCGGTGGCGGTGGCGGTGGCGGTGGTGATAGGTTAAAGAGAGATGAGTGGAGTGAAGGGGCTGTGTCAACCCTTCTTGAGGCCTATGAGGCCAAATGGGTGCTCAGAAACAGAGCCAAACTCAAGGGTCATGACTGGGAAGATGTTGCAAAACATGTCTCATCAAGAGCAAACTCCACCAAGTCACCAAAGACTCAGACTCAGTGCAAGAACAAGATTGAGTCCATGAAGAAGAGGTACAGATCAGAGTCTGCAACCACTGCTGATGCCTCCTCTTGGCCTTTGTATTCTCGCCTAGACGTTCTGCTTCGCGGGACTGGACCGATATCTTCTTCTTCACAGCCACCACCAATAGCAGTAGCAACAGGAACAACAGCAACAACAACAGCAGCACCATCATCTCAATCACCACATAGCCAGGCTTTGGTGTTGTTGGAGCCACCTTCACTGGCTGTGTCACAAGCACCTCATCAGCAACCACCTCCACCACCTGCAATTGCACAAAACTCACATGGGTCCAATGGTGTTGAAAGACTACTAACCAAGGTAGATTATTAAATGAAGCACAGTTTTTCATTTTGGGTTATTAATTAATTAACTTTTGGTTTGATTCTTTTGTTGCATTTTATGATCATGACTCATCCATTTCTGAAGGATATTTAACTTTGTGAGGTTTGGATTATATGGCTCAAAACTTTCTGCTAATTAGGTGTAACATTCTATGCATAAGACTCGTGAGAAGCATTTTCTTTAATTTGTTCATTTAATACTTTTTTTTTTCTTTCAAAAATGTATATGATTGTTGCATCAAGCAAGCAGCTAGAGTGTCATGTAATAGAAAAAACATATCTTGGATTTTACATGTCACGTGAAGTGAGGAGATATGATTTCTGAAATTTTATGTTCTTTCATCATGTGAGTGTTCTGATTGATTTTCTTTGCAACAGAAGTAGAACAATAATTCGCAGAATGTAAGTGAAACTCATCTCTTTTAAAGAAAGTTACCAGAGGTCATTTATTGCAAACATGAAGTGAACAATGAAGTAAAAGTCATATTGAAATAATTATATTATATTTAAAATTTACAATGAGTACTTGTCAAAAAAAAAAATTACTATGAGTAAAAGTTACTTTCTTATGCATTTGCAGTGTGAAAAATTATTATATTATCAGTCAGGTTACAAATTATTATGTATGATAAGTTGATTTTTATAATAATTACCACTTATTAGGGTTAACTAAGTTTTTAGTCCCTAAACTTTTTTAAATTTCAATTTTTAGTTCCTAAACTTTAGTTTATCTGGTCAAGGTCCCTAAACTTTTTAAAAATTCAATTTTTAATCCTTAAACTTTAGTTTGACCAGTCAAGATCCCTAAACTTTTTAAAAATATGATTTTTAGTCCCTAAACTTTTTAAAAATTCGGTTTTTAGTCCCTGAAATCTCATTAATTCAGGGACTAAAAACTGAATTTTGAAAAAGTTTAGGGACTAAACCGAATTTTTAAAAAATTTAAGAATTTTGACCTGCCAAAATTTTGTTCAGAGACTAAAAACTTAATTAACCCTACTTATTATATACCATAACTATTGGTGGTGTCAATTTTTTTACATTGACAATACATAAAAGTTAAACTCATTTTCAAATAGTTAATTTATATTAAATAAAAGTTATGAGACCCATTATTAGGAGATGACCTAAATCTTCCATTATACTTTATATGCATTATATATAAAAGAAAAATCATCGCAACGGACAAAAATAGGTGTCTTATTGTGTAGGAGCTATGTTGCTACCTTTTAATATACTTTAACCATATATTATGCAAGTAAAATTGACATTACAACGGACAGGACATATGTGGGCATTGGAATTGAGATGATTTGAGTGTGTTAGCATTGTCATCTTATGTTTCAAAACATATTATACACATACACACATATATAAATTAATATTAATGTTTTGGCATTAATAGGAAGATGGGTTGGGAGCCAAGTCATCTGAGCATGTATCAAACAAGAATCCAATGGACTCGGATAGTAGCACACCTGCTCTTTACAGTGAAAAGGACAAGGTGAGATGCAACAAGAGGAAGATGAAAAGTGAGAACAACAACAAGAGGAGAAGGAACAATAATAATGAGGACAACAACATGGAAATGGCAGAGAGCATAAGGTGGCTTGCTGAAGTGGTGGTGAGGTCAGAACAAACAAGAATGGACACAATGAAAGAGATTGAGAGGATGAGGGTTGAAGCTGAGGCTAAGAGAGGGGAGATGGAGCTTAAGAGAACTGAAATCATTGCCAACACACAACTAGAGATTGCTAGGATCTTTGCTAGTGTCAATAATAAAGGTGTTGATTCATCACTAAGAATTGGAAGAAGTTAAGGGTACATTAATTATAATCATACTTGTTTGTATGTGTAGAGTTTATAATCAACATATATAATCTATATTGAAGGAGAGGGAGACTTGTAACAACTATGTAATTCGCCTAACCAGTGAAGAGAGCACCATACGGTAGAGATAATAATTATCTCTCCTAACTTTAATTATAGACTTTTAATTGTAACCTTCTCTTTCATTAATTATAAGAAATGAAGGGATACTTCTTCTATTGTGTCTCACCACTTTTGGAATGTGAACAAATTGATCGGTGTGGTTGGTCCGTGGTTACAAGATCACTCTTCACAGTTTTTTTTTTCTTACAATAATTTATCACCTCATGCATACTATCCTAATCCCCGAGCACTAGGCCGACTCTAGTGATTCTCTTCACTGTTTTGTTTGATTAACCTGAGCATAAAATTAGCAAATAAAATATTTAATGTTTCAACCATCAGGAACTCATAGTGTCCATGTTGTTCATATCATCATAAATTACTCAGTTATTCACATAAACCTACGAAGACAACAGAAAGAAAATCAAAACTCAAAATATGTAAAATACTAATTAAATTTACATAGTCTAAAAGATTAATTATTAAATCACTAATATTCTACCAACAAGTCGTTGGTCTGAGTGGTACTGAACTCGGTCTCTTTAAGAAAGGTCTCAGGTTTAAGCCTTGTGAAAGGAAAAAAACGTTGTTAGGAAGGGAGAGAACATTGAAGGCGGTCAGCGAGATTCCTCGACAGAGATTAGTCATTGGCAAAGTCAGTAGATATTCCGTACCAATAACATGATAATAAAAAAAATCACTAATATTCTTCTCAACTTTTTAATTATTCAAGGGTATTTTAAAAATTGTTATTATTATTAATCTTTTAGAATATGTAACATACTTATTAAATTTAATTTTTATATTTTCATTTCTATAAAAATATACATTTTGAAAAACTAATTTACTAAGAAAATTATTTAAAGAATAAATATAGTAAGACCGTAATATTCAAAAGAAAAATTTTAAATTTATCCTTATTTTAACATGCAGTTGCAGTATATAGCTAGTCAGCAAAAAAAAAGTTGCAGTATATAGCTATAGGGAATTCTAAGGTTGTCCATCAACATAATTTACATGTTCCCTATTAATTCTAAATTTCTAACATATCACAGGATCAATTTTTTTTTCTTTTAAATTTAATTAACTAATTTTTACTAGAGAAAAAGGGCTATGCATTGACAGTGTAAAATAATTTTACACAATCATCCAATCACAACCCACCATGTATGATCAGTTTGTTGACTTTTACAAAATTATCTTAAAAGTCATGTAAATGGTGATTTGTGATTGATGACAGTGTAAAACTATTTTACACTGTCAGTGCATCACCATTAAACTCTTTTTACTATATCTCTTTTTTTATTTTATTTAATTAACTTTTTTTTAGTCTATCTAAATTTCTAACCCCTGATCCAAAATACCTCCTATACATAATAAGAATAATACTAAATAAATAAAAAGTTGAGAAGAATATTTGCAAACACGATACCTT
This sequence comes from Pueraria montana var. lobata, assembly GCA_026413185.1. NCBI lineage: Eukaryota > Viridiplantae > Streptophyta > Magnoliopsida > Fabales > Fabaceae > Pueraria > Pueraria montana. The sequence continues at coordinate 58,811,264 of CM048654.1, forward strand.
GTGGAATCAACCTTGTCATTAGAGCAATATGGCATTGCAAATTATTATATCTAGAAACTAGAATCAATGCAACACCAACTCATATTAACACTGACTAACATGTTATTATTTGCAAAAGCAAAATCTCAAAAAACCATCATCAATTATGATATCAACTGAAATCGATGAGTAAGATAGGTACCTTAGCTAGGGATGGAAATAGGTCAAACCGCCCGTCAGGGGCCAACAGCTTGGCTTGACCTGTTTAATAAAAAGGCTTCAGTTAGACTTTTTAAAAAGCCTTTTTACATAAAAAGGCTAGGCTTAAGCTTTAAAAAAAACCTTTTAGGCCTGATAGGCTAAATTGTTTATATACATAAATAATATAATATTATATATATATATATATATATATATAATATACTTTATATTTATATTAATACATTACTAATAATTTTGTTGATAAGAATATTTTTATTTTAAAGTTGGAAAGCTTTATACCCTGATACTCTTAATCCTCTACTCTTTGTCCTCTTGTCTTTATTCTTTACTTTCTCATTGAAAGTTTAAACACCTAACACCTTATACAACACTGTAGCTAACACACGCACACATGACTACGTATAGCTAATAGTATTTTATAGGCCTATAAAACACTATTACCTGTTGTAGGCCTATAAAATACTATTACCTGTTGTAGGCCTATAAACTGTAGCTAAAAGTATTTTATAGGCCTGAGCCAAGCTTTTAAACAGGCCAGGCCCAGGCCTATAAAAAAGGCCTACAACAGGTAAAGAGGCCAGGCCAGGCTTTGTATTTTTAATGAAGGCCAGGCTCAGGCCCAGTAAAGCCTGGCCTGGCCTGACCCATTTTCACCCCTAACCTTAGCATAAGACTGAACCAACTTCGTTATTAAAAAGTTCGCATGATCTTGGTTCGCGAATGGAAGGGACAAAGTCGTGAACGAAACGCTTCCTACAAGCATTGTTGGTCACAGATAGAGCTGTCAATTTGGCTCGGCTCACAGGACTTGGCCCTAGCTCACATGGGCCAGGGCCAAAAAAGCTCATAGGGTCAAAAAGCCCACAGAGCCTAAAAGCTCATAAAGCCTTGTGGGCTAAACTCAACCCATGTGCCTTAAATTTTAATATTTTGACCTACTTTTTTAATACTCAGGGCGAGGTCAGCCGAAATTAGTCCCAGTCAAGGTCAGTCGAAAACAGTCTTATTGAAGGTCGACTAAAAATTCCCTGACGAAGGTTGGCCGAAAATGCCCCAGTCGAGGTCAGCCAAAAACAGTCTCGGCCGAAGTTGGCCGAAAATAGCTCTGGTCGAGGTTAGCCGAAAACTGAATTGGTTGAGGTCTATCTAAAATTACCTCGACAAAGATCAGCCAAAAATGTTCCAGTCAAGGTTGGCCGAAAATAACCTTGGTCGAGTTCGACATATATGTTCATCGTATATGTTCATCATAATAAGCATATTTGATCCAAAATGAATATAATAACAAGTCAACAAGCATGTAAACATAAAATCATAATAATAACAACAGTAGCATGAATCAAAAACACAAACAACATGCAAAATCTAGAGTGAAAGAACTTTGGAGCCAAAGTTCATTCCTCTCTTCTATAGAAGCAACATGAATGAAAGTCATATGCCACTCCCCCCCATACCTCACGCATAGCTTGACTGGAAAAGGGCTGAAAATTTGCTTTCTCTCTTCTCCTTGCTCCTCCAAGAAGCTTCCTTACTTCCTCACAATAAGAGCCACTCAAGAGAACTATGAAGAACAAGAGAGAATGGAATTTGTTGTGATGAGAGACTTGGTGAGGGTCTCTCTTTATAGAGAGGATGGGAGTGTGTAGAAGGTTTTGATTTTTAATAAAATAATAAGTTTGTAGGGCTTATCTCTTAGGCTTTAGAGGAGTCGCAAGCTTGTCCAATGAGAGAGTAACTTGTTCATGCATGCAAAGTAGCTTGTAGTTTAGGTATGAAGTGTGTAAGAAAGGTATATGATGGTGTCTAGCATGCAAGATTTGCATAAGATTTTCTCTCCTTCACGCCACAACACACACACATGCTATTTTTTTTGTTATGCTTTGGTTTGGACTCACAAAAAGGTCATTAAGGTTAGGTGTTGTTAGTTATTAGGCCCAAATTAATCAAGCTATGTTATTTAAGTTCAGTTTAGTTTTTAGTTAAGCCCATAGATGACAGCCCACTATATTACTAATTACAACACCTATTTTTACTAACTAAGGCCCAACACATGTGACAACCTACTTTTACTAGTTATTCTATTTTACTAAACTTTGGCCCAATATTTATTCTTTTACTCTAATTACTAACATAATCTTTTATTTATTTTTATTAACTAACATGATTAAATTAATTTACTAGCATTTTATATAATTATTTTAAAATCTAATCTATTTAAAACTTTATTTATTTTATTCACATAAAACCTTACACATCATAATAATTCATAGCAAATAAAAACATCAAACGTCAAAACGTTTATAATATCAAATAGAATTAATCACAATTGCTTGCATTTTAATTTCGTCACACTAAACGACTTATTTCTAAGGTATCATTATCATTTCGATTTTATTACGACATTGACATAATTAATTTCCTTAAAAATAATTCATATAACACAAAAAGGAACAAATTCTTATTAGGCGAAAAATGGATCGTTACACATGTGGATGACAAAAAAAAAAGCTTCCGTATGAGGGAGAGCATACAATGTGAAAGAGACTCACACTTGAGGGGAGATTGTTGGAGTACAAATGTAAAGATAAAGTTCCACATTTGGTAGAAATGAGCAAGTTAAGCAACATATAAGTGAAAAGGACCCACAAACCTAAGGTTTTGGATTGAATGTGGTGTCAAGTTTGCTTATGTGGTTTACTCATGACCCATTAACAAAGATCTCTCAAAGTTTTACCTCTTGTATTCCCAACAAAAAATATATGCTACTATGTGAATGTATACTCACTATTTTATATGATTAAAAATGCTTCCTCGATGATTTTTGGATTTTTTTTTTGTTTGTCTTGGATCAAAGACCACGGGTCTCCCAACCCACTAAGACAGAGACTAATTTTGCTCACGATGCATGGCTTGTCGTTGGCCGAAGGAAATTTTGCAAACGAAGGGAATCGAATACAGATTCTCCCGCTAAATAGATCGTTCCCCACATGTGAATGTAGTATGGTATTACAATACTGCACCAACCCATGGATTTGATTATTTTTGGACTTGAGATGCTTTAATCTTGATTGTATGTTCGTTCTAGTATGAAAAGTATGCAACTTGACTTATTTTGCATTATTTATTTTTGTATTGAAGATACTATTTTGTTGATCAATGCTCTTCAAGTAAGTTTTTGTCTCACATTTTGCATGAGGTAAACCAAGTTGTGGACCTCTTAGTTAAGAAGGGTTATCTCTAAATTTTTCACTTCATATTTTTATGTTGCTCTTGATTTTATTATTCTTTTTTTTTTAATCAAATTGATTTTATTCTTCTACTCCTTTTAAGATATATACTTTTTGTTTCTTTCCCTCGTGGATTTTAATAAACTTGGATAATCTTCCTTCCATTAAAAAAAGAAAAAGAAACTACCTCAACAGCTTAAAAATTTTGTGCCTTTTTTTACAGCAAAAATTTTATGCCTTAAAAATAATGGTTAGGATTTTTTTTTTTTTAAGATGGATAGGAAAATTCTCAAAAATGATGAAGTGATAAAGAAAAAATATCGAATAAAGTAACAGTAATAGAAGATATGGACAATCAACATAGCATAAGTTCTGTTCTACCTTTTGCGTTTAACTTTTTTTCCAAAAAGTTAAAATGAGATTTTTTTTTTTTTAGTTGTAAGAATAACATTTTTAAAATTATTTTACACGCATAGTCTTTTTTCTCAAAAAAAAAAAAATACTTAGATTTTTTACTACCTGGAGAGCCTTTTCAATTAATATAAAATTGAGAAGCCATTTCGCGAATGCAAAATCCAATTGATGGAAAAAAAAAATTCAACATATAAGATTCGGTTTTGTTTCGATTTTTTTTTTTTTAAAAGAAGAAATATTTTTTCATTAAAAGACATGTTTAAAAGTTTTAAACGATTTAATTCATCTTTTAAAAAATTGAAAAATAAAAAATATTATATTTTCAGAAAATAAAAAATAACTTCTAAAAATATATTTATTTTTTCCTAAACATTTTTACTAAAAATAAATCTGTCTTAATTATTATCATCTACTTGGCTTTGGCATTTACTGACACAAAAGAATCTGGTCTAAAAGAGAATAGATATGGTAAACCCCAACACTCAAAAACCCTCTTTTTTCCATTCAACACACACACACTCTTCAAATTCCAATCCAAACCAACCAACAATGGCTCTCTTCCATTGCCATGCCCTTCACCACAGCATGGCCACTCTCTCACCCTTCTCAACCTTCAATTCCAAACCTCTTTGTGCTTCTCTACCTAACCCCTCTTCCTTAACTCATCAACACCCTTATCCTCTCACCACAACCACAACCACAACCACTGACCTCAACAGCAATAGGCTTCTCTCACTCTCCACACTGCCCAGAAAGTTGCTCTGCAAACCACCCCAAGGAAAATATGTCAGAGAGGACTATCTTGTGGTATGCTGCCACTTCAAATTACTTCAGTTTTTATCATACTGTTTGTTTCTGGGTCTGTGTTGTTTTTTCCTCTTATGGGTCCTATGTAACAATTTGTGAATTTTCATGGTTCATAACTGTTTTATCTAGCTCTCAGAAAAGTTTGTTTTTTTGTGAATATATATATTGTTTTTGAAATTGTGTTTTTTTTATATAATTTTTTTAATTTTATATATCCGGTTAAGGCGCAAAAAAGCTAGAAGTTTTCAATGTAATGAATGGTTTTGTGTTTCTGACGTAATAATTTCTTTTTTTTTTTCTTCTAAAAAAACTTTAGTTTTTACTCCTTTTACGTAGGAACTAAAAATCATTTTTTATTTGTTTCCTTACTGTATAAATGTAGGAGTTCTAGAAATGAAGGAAGAACGAAAAAAATTAGAAGATATTTTTTAGTTTAATTTCTGTGCGGTGTAAAAAAGTTTACACTTCAACTAATTAGAAATCATTATTAATATCACTTTTAAAGTAGTTATTATAAAAGTCAGCAAATTTCTCATATACGGCAGCATGACGTTTGAGATTAGATGACAATGTAAAAACACTTTACAATGCATAGACTATTTACTTTTTTGTTGTCTTTTTTTTATTTTTCAATAAATTAAATGAAGTTTGATGCTATAGTTATCCCGTTGTTTGTTATGTTGGACTTGCAGAAAAAGTTGTCAGCTCAGGAAATCCAGGAGCTGGTGAAGGGAGAAAGAAAAGTGCCTCTTATTATTGATTTCTATGCAACTTGGTGTGGACCATGCATCTTAATGGCACAAGAACTTGAAACGGTATGTGGTTTAATTTATGTGGAAAATGCTTAACCATTGCTCTGATTCGACTATGAGGATGTGTTGTTTCCTATCCGATGTTGGTTTCAACCTTCAAGCAAGCACAATGTATGGCAGCCTCTGAGAAAGAAGATAATGTATAAGATGACCATTACGAGTCTTTAATTGTTTTTTAGATTTTGTGTTTGAAATAGATTAAGTTCCATTAAAAAAAATAGATTAAATTCAAAATGTTTGACTATGATTTGCCTATAAGTAAAACAGACAGCTGGTTTGCAAACTTGGAAATTCAGTTGTTAACAAAGTTTGCCTCAATTATTTGCTGAAACTAATTGTTATTGTAGTAATTGGATGCTGCTGGAAGGTATAATGGCATGTCATATGTATTAGATTTTTATTTTTATTTTATATTTATATAGATTTCATTCTATGTAATGATTAATTTCATCATCAGTTGTCCAATATGACAATGAATTTGATATATTTTTCATTTGCCTTACCCCCAAAATTAAGGGTTTCCAATCTGTTGGACAGCCTCTCTGGCTAAATTGATCATAACAAATTATGGTTTATCTATTCCAAGAGCACTGTTCTCATGTCAGAGTTTTCTATTAGTCATGTTGAGTGATTGTCATGATGTTTATCAATTCTCAATGTAGATGAGGCCATGGTTAGCTAGTTCTTGCTTGCATTACAAATTATATGTAGGTTATTGTTAGTACCAGTGGTTGAAAACAGAAAGGTGAAAGGTTTTGATCTTCACTTAAAATTTGTTTGCTTGAATTCGTGAGTTGTGATATTGTATTGTATCATATCTCATTTTTATCCCAACATGGAACAGAAAATGTCCAAGGAAAGCTGAAACTTGTGGCTTTTCTATTTTTTTAGGTGGCTATCATAAGCTGAAAATGTCTTAGTGTGCAAGGTTGAAACTTATGTCCAAAAATATTTAAAGGGAAAAATTACAAAGAAGAGATTATTTGTGGACAAGCAACATAGTTAAGAACATTAAATATCTGGGGCACTGGGCTACCGGTAATCACTGTTATCAATCCCAGATAGCAGCTGACCCAAAAGCACTATAGCGGGATAACTGCTATTCTGAAATTTTTTTTATAGTTTATATAATTCATTCATACTGAATGCACACAAATGCTAGAAAATTAAAAAAAAAAAAAAACCCAAATATTGGCATGTTCATAATTAACGATAAAAAGTTATAGGTCTTAGCTCTTAAGCAACCATACAAGAACAAGTAGATAGTAACGAAGGAAGGATTGAATGGGTTTTTTGTCCATAATTCTTGGTGATAATGTTTTTCATTATCTAGTTTCTCTTTATTTTCTAACAGCCATGACTAACCAAAGAGATAGAGAAAAAAAAGAGTGAATGGGTTTGGGTCTTTGGCAGATAGATGACCAAAAACAGACCTCTGAGACTTAGACTAGAGAGACAATAATGGAGCAAAGAGAACAAGCAAAAACTAAAAAAGAACTCACAGTAGAAAACAGAGATTGATGAGAATAAGAGAACAGTGAACAAGATTATAAGAAAAAACTGAAAGGAAAAAAAAAAAAAGCAGAGAATGAGAACAAGAAGTAGAAAAAGCTGCTAGATGGGTTGTCCGACAGTCACCGGAGGTTCACACAGTGGCTGACAGAGGGTTGCACTGGGGTCGTTCAGTAGTTGCAAGGTAGGAGAGGAGGCAATTAAGGCATGATATATGAACTATCAAAGGGTTTTCTAGAAGCTGAAATCCTTTTTTACCCTGAATCCCAAAATTACCTCCATATAATGCCCCTCTAACGTTCATATTTGAGGCCGTTCTCAGGATTTCGGACACCATCAGGCATCAGCATAGCGGTGCTATAGTGCCACAAAATGCCGCTATGGCGGCCACTGTGATCCCTACAGTGAAGTGTGACAGTATGGCAGTACATAGCAGCCAGGCACCGCTATGCACCGCCATGCTGCCATAGTGCGATATTGACAACTCTGCCAGTAATTGATATTTTAATAAACAATCTTTGCCCCTTTCAGTGCTTTTTCATGTGGCCAGGCTATATATGACGTTTTCATTACTTCTAAGCATGTTCTTTAATATTTTTTTGTTGTACATGATTGTATTAATAGTAGATGCAGGAGTATCGGTTGCATGCAAAGCAGCAAAACATGCTCAGATCTGGAGCTTGTGTCATATTCTGAATTTATAGATATTGAGATTGATCTCAAAAATAATTTGATAGATCCAGGCTTGTTATTGAATGATATGATATTTGAAGGAGATTGAGCCTCTATGTTTCTAAATGGCGATTAATCATTTAACGTATCTGAAATTAGGCTGCATGAGCCTTGGTCTATTTATGAGTTTTAACTACTATCTTTACCAATTTACAGGTGTAATTGCATTGTAACTATTATGAATATACCCTTCAGAATTCTAATGGCAGCAATTATGAAACTGTTTCTTCGTCATAAATTCATAATACACTGAAGATCTTGAAAATCCAAGAGGATCAGAACTAGTTTCTCTTCATCTAATGCTGTATATTCAATAAAAATGTTATAGATTTATACTTATATCTCGTTCTTAACTTTATGATAATGTATGGGACAGAAATTTTAATCTACAAGCAAGAATCACTATGTAGTTTCATCCTACAGAGGTGGGGTGGGGGTGGAGGAGGAAGTGTTAAAAGAGCAGGAAGGAGCTTTAGCCATTTGTCATTGTGTGTTTGGTTAAACTGCTTATTAAGCACATATTAAATTAGTGCTTATTATGTAACTACTTATGTATAAGTTGCTTCCATAATTGAAGAGGAAACAAGGTTAAACTATTTTCGTAAGTTATCCGTAAGAGTTCATTGAAATAATTTGAAAATAGCTTATGGACATATCGTAAGTTATTATAATAAGCTATTCCAAACTCTTATACTAGCGTTTATGTCGTAAGATAAGTTCAGATTAGCTGTGAATAAACTTTTCCAAATGCATCCTTAGTTGAGAGATGATGTGATTTTGAAAATGGTTCTCTGTATATTAGAAATGAAGTTCCAAAGCGTTGACTACAACTTTGCAACCAGTTTACAAGCAAAGCATTTTTACAAAAGTTCTATTGAAATTCCAAATGACTTAGCTATAATTTGTATGATAATTATTAGCCAATATTTAATATTTTGTTTTTACTTCCATGATTAGAAGAGATACATTGATGAACTGCACTCAAGGGACAAATTGCATTCTGATAATCATGTTGGTGCATTATGTTGGCTGCAATAGTTCGTCTTCTGTTCAAATGCATATATCGTCTGACTGGTAGAACCAATTTAAGCATCTGGGAATCTTGCATTTGTTCTATAACTGTTTGGCTACTTTACCTTAATACTGACTTTTTACTTAATGCTTGAACAAACTTTGCATACTTTGTATTATTTCCTTAATTTATAAGGATATCATGTTTTAATCGATAGGGTGGTTCTTAATTCAGCAGTATTTCCCCCAATGTTTGTCTTGTTGAGTAGTTGATTTGAAAGCTCAGAAATAACCATCCATATTTAAATTTGTACAGCTTGCAGTTGAGTACCAAAACAAGGCACTGATTGTTAAGGTTGATACAGATGACGAGTACGAATTTGCACGTGACATGCAGGTAATAAGCCCATTTTTGTTTACAATGTGTACATATACAAATACTTAATAGCAATCCATAAAAAATCTTGTGAATTTTTATTAAAATTGTTAAGAGTTATTATAAATTTATTATAAAGGGTTTTAGTATTTAATCATATGTATATGGGGTCGGCCCACATGCTTTTATTTACATGAACATGACCTAGTAATACAAATATGAGTAGGGACGGATCCAGAAACCTATTAGAGGGGGGGCTGGATTTTTTTTTTTCCTTCCTTTATATTTGTTTAAATTTCTAACTTTTAATAAATAATAATTTTTTAAAATATTTACTATTTTTACACGTGAAATTGAAATTAATTTTTATTTTAAATGATAATAACTTTAACTGTTACCATAATAACAACAAACACACAACTAGTTTTACATAATTTTACACTAATTATCATCTTAATTATTGCAATAATAACAACAAACACAACAAGTTTTATACAATTTTACACTAATTAACTTTAATTAGTATTATAATAACAACATATACAATTAATTTTATACAATTTTACACTAACTAATTTAAAAATATATATACACAAAAAATCCTGAAGAGGGGGAGCTGGCGCCCCTGCCCGTCCCCCCTCTATCCATCCCTAAATATGAGGGTCACTAGACACTGTAGTGTATCCTATTACAGTTTACTCACATGCCTCTTTATCTTATTCCACTTTTCTCTCTACAAAAATGACATGAGAACTTGTGGTATTATCCATAAAAAAAGGGGGACAAAAATAAACAGGCAATATATCATGGGGTCTAAGCAGTTTCCCCATATACTTATACATGCTAATCCTGTTGTTTATTAAAGATAATAACCATAAATGTTTAGATCTGGTATATTTATTTTCTTTGTACTATAACTGACAAGAATCAGTATTTTATTGGTTGGTGTTTCAACTTCCAACCCTAGATTAGACCCTCAAAAGGGACCATTAGCAACAGATCTAGACACAGGCTGATCATTGGTTTGCCTTTCAGTTGAAATTTGGATTGTGACAGTTTCTAAAGAACACTTGAATTTCATATATTTCAGTTTATTAAAGATAATAACCATAAATGTTTAGATCTTGCATATTTATTTTCTTTGTACTATAGCTGACAAGAATCAGTATATTATTAGTTGGTGTTTCCACTTCCAAGCCTAGATTAGACCCTCAAAAGGGACCATTAGCAACAGATCTAGACACATGCTGATCATTGATTTGCCCCTTTCAGTTGAAATTTGGATTGTGACAGTTTCTAAACAACACTTGAATTTCACATGCTTCAGGTTCGAGGGTTGCCTACTGTGTTCTTAATCAGCCCTGATCCGAACAAAGAAGCGATTCGAACCGAAGGACTTGTCCCAATACAGATGATGAGGGATATCATTGACAAGGATATGTGAAACAACAAAGGGTTCTGATCACCTGACATAGTTTGTGTTCCTGGATCCTGCAATATACTGTCTGGTGCAATGGTATCCTATCCGGGACAGAAATTGAAGTGCTAACCGATTCATATGATTTTGGCTCATGAAGGTTATAAATTGTATGATATTTGTGTAAGCTTTGAGCTAGACATACTCTGTAGTGTATCACATGTGATGTCAAATGGAAGGACATTGTAACACAATCATGTAGTTGCACCCCATTCTTCAAAATATAAAATATGTTACTGAAAGGGACAATCTGTGTGTGTTAGGTGGTGACTGAGTTGAGCTTACATGCTTATAATCTATTATCCTGTCACCTTGCCGATATGTTCTTGGGGTACAGTTGAATGTGACAAGTATGGTTCTAATATTCTAGGAAAGGAAAATAATAGAAGGGGTTGTCTGGAAATATATATATATATATATATATATATATATATATATATATATATATATAGTATGAGATTACATGTATATTCTATGAGAGACAATTTTGTTCTTATTGGATAGGATTATTATGGACCACAAAAATCATTCTCTTAGTATTTAATGTAGTTCTATAATATAAGAAAATTTATTTGGACTTATAAAAGTGGCTTACAATTAATAAATTTTAATCATAAGTTTACTAAAATAAATTCTTCTCAATTAAATTTATGGATAAATTCTCACTTGATAATATAATTTTTTTTTAAAATAACAAAAGTTTAGATGGGTTGATTTCTGGTGGCTCATTAGGGTCAGGGCGAGACATGCCTCAAGAATCGTTCACCAACAAAGTCCTCATATCGGTAATAGAATTTGAACTCTCACATTTGTTTGTGGAATGAGTTTGATCTTATTAACTGAATCAGTCTTTGTCGGCCTTAATAATATTTTATTGAACCAGCATTCAATTAAATTGTGTTAAAAACAAGACAAAGAAACTAAGTGCTACCCTGAAAGGAAATTGACATGTTATTTCATTCAAGTGTTATTCATTGGATGTCGGATTTGGTGGATACATGAAGGAAGCTTCATTGTACTATAAGTATGGGAGGGTCAAAGCAGCCTCCACTGTTCAAAGATCTTAAATTCAAAGCTGGCGAGTAGTCCAGTATAACCGACCACAACCAATGGGGACTCATGCCATGAGATGACTTCACTGTGTCCTTCAAAGCATGCAACACAAGTGCAAAAACAGGTATGTATTGGCTGCGGTTGACACAACAATTCTAAGTGGGTGTCATCAATTGCCAAGAAACACTCACAAAGTGATGTCACCCCTCTATATGAGATTAACCTTGTAACTGTGTTTTTTAGGTGTTAAGCAACAAAGGTTTAGTAGGCATCAAAAGCATAATCATTCTTGTTTCCTCTAATGAGAGAAGTGATAAGTGATTGTCTATCTAACCATGCTTATGTATAATAGTAAGATTTGAAGATAAATATTCGTTTTAACAACCTTTACTTTTTCAATTTTTCCAAATGCTATCCTTGTGATTTAACATTTAAAAAAAAAAAAAATCATATTGAGTGATTGATGTTATACTTTTCAATGAAATGTTAACATTTTTATTATAATTTTGTTCCTGTAATAAATATTGTTGTCTTAAAATACTTAATGCGTTTATTGAAATTAAGATAATATAGATATTTTAATAAAATTAGTTCCTAATAATAAATAGGCTTAAATATGTTTTAGGTTCATGATAAATGACAGATTTTTGTTTTTGATTTCTAATAAATTTTTTCGTTGTATTGGATATCTGAAATATTAAAACTTTTGTTTTGAGTCCCTGCAATCAGATGACGTGGTATCATCTCAACGGTTAATATATATTGGGAAAATCCACGTCATCACCTAACTGACGGTATGGACTCAAAACAAAAGTTTTGATATATGAAGGATCTAATGCAACGAAAAAATTTATTAGGGACTCAAAACAAAAATCAGTCTTTTATCAGGTACCTAAAACATATTTAAGCCTAGTAAATATTGTCTTAGAGTAATTTTTTTTTAATTTGTGTGAATTAACCTTAAACATCAGCCAAAATAGTAGGGATGAAATATTGATTAGACAAAGAAGCAAACACTTCTATTTTGCTTTCTGTATCCAAATTGATAACCGAAGTTGTCATTACAGTATATGTATATTTTTCTATGTTTTTAAGGTTAGCTATTTTCCAATTCATATCAAGAATATCAAAATTATACTGTAGTATATTTCAATAAAATTAGTTTATAATAATAAATATTATCTTAGAGTAATTATTTTTCATAATTTGTGTGAAAAAACTTCAAACATTAATCAATAGAAGGGAGGAAATATTTATTAGGCAAATAAACAAACACTTCAATTTTGCTTTGTATATCCAAATTGATAGCCGAAGTTGTCATTACAGTATATGCATATTTTTTCTATGTTTTTAAGGTTAGCTGTTTTCCAATCCAAAACAATACATATCAAGAATATCAAAAATATTCATATGTTTCGCTTTCACATTCTAGCAGCCATATGTCAGCTAATTCAAGTAAGTTTGGTCGGAGTATTTGATCACGTTTAAATTTCTACTTCTACTTCATTTTAGTTTTACATTTTCTCTCTCCACAATAAGTTTTCTCGTGATTTCGATGGAAAAGAAGTAGACATCTTTTAATGTTGTAACGAGAACTAGACGGAGTACATTGCATATGAAAAAGGCTTCTTTTTCTATTACACGTTTTCATTTTTCTAATTTTTCGTTCATCAAACAAATCTGTACAATTTTTTATTTTTATTAAAATAAATACTAGTAATATTTTCCGTTTTGTATATTCAATAATTGGAAACAACACATTCATTCAGTGCAATAAAATTATAGAGTTCTTGTGTTTTTTTTTTGGCTTAAATGCAATTTTGGTCCCTCTATTTTACACAATCCGTAATTTTAGTCCCTCTATTTTAAAATAGAGACATTTAATCATTCTATTTTGCACAATCAGCAATTTTAGTCCCCCTATTTTAAAATATAGACATTTAGTCCCTCCATTTTATACAATTCACAATTTTAGTCCCCATATTTTAAAATAAAGACATTTAATCTCTCAATTTTGTAAAATCCATGATTTTTGTCCTTCCGTCAAATTAAAAGCGCTAACAATTAAGAGATTAACGTTGATTACGACTTGGTATGTGCTTCAGTGACGTAGAATTTGTTTAAAATAAATGATTAAGACTCGTGATTTTCATATTAGGACTTACGACTACTCTCGGCCATTAAAATAAATGGTTTTACCTTTTTTTAAAATATATTTTTCATCAATTATTCTACTCAGTATTTAGAATAATTAAAAAATAAACAAATAATTTTGTATCACATCACTATATTTGGGTCACGTCAAGGTTGACGTTAATATTTTAACAGTCAATGCTTCAAATTTGATGGAAAGACCAAAATTATAGATTTTACAAAATTGGGGGACTAAATGTCTCTATTTTAAAATAGAGGGACAAAAATTGCGGATTGTGCAAAATAGAGGGACTAAATGTCTTTATTTTAAAATAGGGGGACTAAAATTGCGGATTGTGCAAAATAGGAGGACCAAAATTGCATTTAAGCCTTTTTTTTTTTTTTAAGGTTTTCAAAATATTTCCCTCAGAAGGTAAACTGGTTATGTTTTCCCACATATTATTCGGTGTTTGAACCTTTATCTTTATCTTCTTCTAAAAGTAGGTTTTCTTACAAGTATAATAGTATATTTAGCCCTTACGCATAAAAGACTACTAAATGAACGTGATCTTTTCATTCTCATCTCAGAGCATATTAGCTCATTAAAAAAAAAAAAAAACACTTTTGATAAAAATTTGTCCTCGTTCACCATAAGCTAAAAATTCAGCCGTCCTAACGATTGCAAAATCTAAAATAGAACAAATAAAAGACTTGGACAATTGGAAGCAATATAGTATGAACATTCTTTTTGTACACTTTTTTTGGGGGAAAGGAGGTGGGGTACATTCATTTTGCACATTTTATTATCATTAATCCATTATTCAAAGAGAATACTGACACCTTCATAATAATTAATATTTAATTACATGTCTCATTATGTTTAAAAAAATATACACAAAACAATATGTTTTATATTTCAAATAAAGAAAACCTATGATTAAATATTAAAGGCTAATCACTAAAGGATATCATTTCCTAACCCTAAAAGATCAACAAAATGACCAAGAATTTAGATAGTTTGTATGAAATCCTAAATTATAATCTCATTATCGTTATTGTTATAAGAAAAAAATATTTTTTTTTTATACGTAGGAATCGAAGGCGGGTATCGAGGAGTTTATAATAACTCATACACATTGTTCAACCAAATGAGCTAAACTCCCTCTGTAAAGAAAACATTTCCTTTTGATACAATTAAAGTTACCCAAAATGCCTCTATTATTATATAATTGTCAAATGATTATATTCTTCTGAAACAAAAAGAAAATAAACATGTTTTAGCAAAAGTCATATTAGAGTAAAATGTTCAACTGAAATTAATGAGTTTGATAGTTAACTAACTTGTAATTTATTTAATTAATTTATAAGATTGTTTAACTAAAATAAAATTGATTGATAAATAAATTTAGACTTAAATATGATTTAATCTTTCTAAGTTCGCATTTTTTCAATTTTGATCTCTGTACATTTTTTTTATTCATTTTTAATTCTGTAAATTTGTGTTTTCTCAATTTTAGTCCCTAAAACATGAACTTATATTGACTAAAAATGAAAAAATGTAATTTTAAAGGGACTAAAATTAAAAAGTGCAAATTTATAGGAACTAAATTCATATTTAAGTCATAAATTTATTTTATTCATTTTTATTATTTTTTGTTTAAACTTATACTTGATTATTATTATTTACACTTTTACTCCTCAATTGCTTAATAAGATTTCGTATTTACTATCTTCTTTAATAATTCACTATATTTTCTAATAAAACTTCTCATTTATTATTATACTATTTATTTTAATAATTTTATTAATTTTATTTTAAATTTTTAGTAAAATAGTTATCTTCCAACAAAAAACATCAAGTTAAAACTATATATAAATTTAGTTTTTTCTCATGTTTAAACTTAACATTTAGCAGCAGTTTTTACCATCACAAAGTTACAAACTAAACTAAAATTACATATTTTTTAAAGTTAGAAGACTAAATTCATATATTTAAAAATAAAAAAATCAAAACTAAATTTGACTAAAATTACAAGAATTGAAATCACATTTTTGTTAGGAATTTTATAATTCTTAATTAATTAATATGGGTTATATATTATATGATAACATTTATATTAGTTATTTACATTTAGATGGACTCAGCTTAAAGTGATCTAATTTAGTGAGCCTATTAGATTGCCAACAGAAAATTGATATAGGCTTAATGAGCAGAAACTAGTTTGGCCCATTAGAAGATAATGGGAATTCTAATAGGTTAAAACCTAAGGTATGGTTATGATCCTCAATACACCAAATCAAGAAATAGTTTTTCCTCTCTCCATAAGAAAAAAGATGATTTGATTGAGAAAAGTCATTAAACCAATTGTTCGTGACCGCTGTTAGATTTTACTGCTTGTTGATCAAACTCTATGGATCCAAGTATTCCTCAAAATCTCTTTTATTGATTAGATAATGTTGACCATACCAATCGATTTTATAATTTTTTATTGATTAGATAATGTAAACATTTTACACTCGCAATTCATAATCAGCAACCCAAGAATAATCCGTCACATTTTCCTTACCTTTATTCTGCCTTATTACATTACATTTCACCCATTATTATTAAAAACCTAAAATGACAAATTGCCAATAAAATATTTCGTACGAATTCATCATCTCCTTTTTAGAGGACATCAACATCAAGTGGGGCAGCTATGGCTCTCGCACCCGGTCGCTGGAATGTTAAAATCAGAAAAAAAAAAAAAATTGGTCAAAATTTATTTTTAAATTAACTCCGAAGAAGTAAGCATGTGTTAATTTTAATTAATTATATGAAAAAACAAAAAACGAAATTTCCGTGTCTATGCCGCAATACAATGAATCTTCCTTCATTTCTATTCTTATTTTTTTTTCACTTTCTGCTTTTACAATTAATTCCCTTTCATATTAACACCGTAACTTTAAAAAAAAAAAAAAAAAAAAAACTAAACCCATCAAACGAAGCAATCCCACCGGAACCTTCCAGAAACCCCAAAATGTGGCACCGAACGGGTTTTCCCACCTTCGCTTCTACGTCGTCGTGGTGCCGTAAACGACGCCGTTTCCGTCCGAGGGCGAGAACGCGAGCAGCATAAGCGCGGCCATGATCCCGACGGGGAAGAAGAGAAGAACCAGCGGCGGCGGCGGAAGCGGCGGAAGCATCAGCGGCAGCACCACCATCGACGCCGCCAGCGCCGCCAGAACCAAAACAGATCCTAAACCGAAACAACGCGCCATCTCGATGTTCTTCCAACGATCATAATATTCCTGTTCCGACACCAACAAAGGGCAAAACCGTAACTTCCCACACAAAGTGTGCTCTGAACTTCTTCTCAACTTTTCTCTTCTCAACGCGCTATTTATGTGTCTGAATGAATGTAACGGAAAATGTTGTTTGGGTTTGGGTTTGGAACCTTTAATTACGGAGAGCGGTGGAATGGAATGGTGTTGGGGGAGATATATATAGCTGCTGTGGCGCGTGGTGCATTGGATTGGGTCTCTCTCTCGAGTTTCGATGAATGGACCCAAGTGGTGTGGGACCCACGGTGTTGGTTAAGTTAACTTGAGAGATTATTATTTTGGTTTTTGATTTTGTGTTATTAATTTTTGGGAAAGGAAAAGAAATTGTTGGGTGTATAGATTAGACTTGTAGAGAGTGTGGTGCTGTGCTGCTACGAATCTGCAGAATCGGAACAGCAGATCCCAATATATATACACTCTTGATACGTGACATACGTCTCTCGAATTTTTAACTATAGTTTATTGTGGGGGCTTATCAACTTGCCTGTCTTTCTCAGAACTGTGTAGTAGTTTTCTTTTTCTGGATGATTTCTTTTTGGTAAATTATTACAATACAATTCTCTCTTGCCATGTTCAAATTATTATAGTATTCTTTATAAAAAAAAAAATTAGGGCCTTGATAACCAGTATCTAATGATATTTACCTAATGATACTGATTAAGAAATTAAAAAAAATATATTTATTGTGAAAATTATAAGAGAGCATAAAAAAAGCATGGATAAGTAATTTTTCGTCTTCCAATAAAAAAATTTCTTTTTTTAGTTCCAATAAGGACACTGGTTAGTATTTGCTAAAAAATTATTATAGTATTTTATTTTAAAAATAATATCTTCCCCCCCCCCCAAATTATTAATATGAAATGAAATGTAATCAATTCATATACTATGAAATAAAATGTATAGAATTAATAACTTAGAAAGTGGGACTTTTATTTTCCCATTTAGTCTTTTACTTTTATATTACAAATCTGAATAATCGGTTTTGAATGAATATTTCTAAGAGTTGTTTTTTAATTAAAGTAGCTTTAAGAATTATTTTATTGTCATTGTGTCTCATGTCTTATTTTATTATTGACTATTTTTTGAATTTTTTATTCTTTTCACATACTATATAAAAATAAGGATTTAAAATTCTCGTAAATTAGGAAAAAATTTATCTTGTTATTTAGACTTATGATGTGAATGAACTTATGATTAGAAGCGAAAAAATGGGTTACTCTACCCAATGCAAAATACAAGCTATAAAGTGTTTGGCCAAAAAAATTTGAATTCAATTTGAGCCTTTAAAATATAGTTCAAGCATAGTAAAAGTTTGATATTTTTTTGCCTTTTGCATGCTAAGCATAGTTCATATCAAATTGAAAGGATCCTGGTTAATTCAGACTAGAAATTTAAAGTTCAAACCCTACATTTTATCGAACATTTACACATCTACTTTCGATGAATTGGATTCTCACTTGGTGTCTAAATGAGAGATCTCTACTCTCATTTGGAGGAAAATTGTTATCTTATTAGACAATTTTGTAACATATAACATCGTGAAAAATTCTAGCTGTTGGATAAAAAGTAGTATTCACTTATTCTCTTTTCTACAAGTTTAGATTATTCAGAACTCCAAAGATGAAGTCAAGCTTCATACAAGTTACACAAAATTCTAACCTAAATTTTATAAATTGATCGTTCCTTATGTTATAATTGTTGAGCTATTGTATAAAATTTTCCAACAATTAGTATTAGAGCCTAAGTAAATATGTATTATGTCTATTCTTTTATTGATCACAATTAAATTAAATATGTAAGCCCTAAGAATGCTAAAATTAAATTCAATGATAAAAAAAATTAAGACTTTGATGCATATTCTATGTGTGTTGTATATAATTAATTAACAAGAAAATTTAGAACAAGCCACGAAAATTATTTTTGTGCTTAATCTTTACTTGGAGATTATTCTTGCTTGAACAAAAAAATTCAAATTCTTATCTTTACTATGATTTCAAAATTGTTTTGGTATTTATGTTCCTCATTAATATTTATTAATAATATACCTCAAAGTCATAACACATTATTTGAGGTGTGACAAACAAGTCTACCAAAATATAATTTTTCATATTGTTACTCTTTAGTGTCATAACTTTGTTGTGAGAGTTAAAAACGATTTATTATTATGTCCTCATTAAATATTAAGTATATATCCCATGTGTTTATGTTATATATAACCTAATTTTATGGTGTTTGAGTATTATTTATTATGATACTTGACTTTGAGTGAGTTGTTAAAAAATGCAAGTGATAACATATTATATTATAAATAATGCTTATAATCTCACTCATATTATCAAATTACTTTTTTAGTGGTTTTCTATTTTATAAAAATTGGATTACTTTATAAAATCTATTTAGGATGTACATTTAGATTGATATATAGAGATTTTGCTTTAAAAATTGCCAAGTGGAAACTTAAAATCTCCCAACCAAAACATCTCCTTCTTCCCCTCCAACTTCCCCTCTTTCCTTCATCGCCACTGCTACCGAACCCCTTCACATCATCAGTCTATGGGTTCCTCCGAACAAGATTGGACAAGATCTCTTATCACTAGTACTCCATGGTTTGTTGGAGAACGAAGCAACCTCACTCAGAGTCGGAGGAAACCTTATTGATAAGATCAATTATTATATTTGAAGTTCTAAAGTCTTCTCCCAACCTTCACCATTGATGTTGTCCATTCCTAAGGATGTTGCACCTCTGATCCGATGGCGGAAAGGTGAGTTGATCAGTTGCGATGCCTTTGGCTAAGTCTATGTTGGAATGAATCTTGATTTCAGAGAGCTTCTAGTAGTTAAACATGTTAATTCCTTTCTTCGTTCTTTCTTCTCCTTTCATTTCATCGTTAATTTTTTGTTCTAATTTCACCTTCATTTAGAACTATTTTTTTTTTTTCCTTTTGTAGTTCAATTCTTAGCTTTTGTTTATCTCTCCTTTTCGCTTGATTATTTTTTGAAATTGACTTTGTTATAGCCTCTTGTTTTGTTCGAGTCTCTTATTTTTCATTGCGATGAGTAGTGTTTCGAAGGAGAAGGCATAAGTTTGTTGTTTGATTAAGTTTTTGGTTGATCCTAGTTGGAATTGCACTCGTTCCAAGTCGGACAAAATCTTTGACGAAACTAGTCAATCAACGATGAGGAGGTTCGGCGACGGTGAAAGCGTGGCAGGGGCAACAGCGATGATGAAGAAAGGAAGAGATGTTTTGGTAGGGAGGGTCTAAGATAACACTTTGCACCTTAGGTGAATCTAAAGGCTTTGAATTGAGGTGCATATTGGACCACCTATGACAGTGGTCCACCTAGGAATCTTTCATTAAGTTTCCTATTTCTACTTTTGTAACTATTTCTCTTTGATGACACTTTATTAGCATTTTTGTCTAATTTGTAGTTCTAATTTTGAAGAAAGAATGATAATGAGTTATAGACTCATATTTCTCACCTAAGGATTCTCGTCCTAACATCTGCATCTATAACCACAACACCATTTAGTAGAGTGGGATTGTTGTTCAAAATTGCTTGGTCATAAGCATTCATTCTCACCTACATAAAGATATATATTATTTTAATAAAATGGTGATTACATAGTTAAACAACTTTAGTTTGCCAATTTAGTGTCGCTACACAACAATTTACTTAAATTTGAAGCCAACAAATGAGAAACACATCTTATATCTTATCACTTAGCATCTCTTGATGGATATCAAATCAATTATAAGATCCAAAATAACTTTCATTAACCTTCTTAATATGCTTTGCAATGTGATTTTGGGAATTAGTCATCAAATTTTTTTTCACAACATCTTGATCATCGCGGAAACTAACTTTAATGTTCATCAAATCCTTTATAAGATCTTCATCAATTGGTGCAATTTGCTCATATTCACCATCTTCATCACGTTCACCAAAATTGTACAACAGTGAATCATCATGCATAGAAGGTTTTAAATACTTATCATCATTCCACAAAGTATTTACATAATTAGAGTCAACTACATCATGCAACTGATTCTATAAGTCATGTTGCAATGGCATGTTAATCCACTACTCTAACATCTATTCTCTACCACCTAGAAGAAAATAACAAAAGAAAATACTACTCCCTCCGTCTTTATTTATAAAACCTTTTTCATAAAATTATTTGTCTCTTTTTATAAGACCCTTTTTTCTAATTTCTAAATGCATTAATTATTATTTTCTATAGTACCCGTAATTAATTATTCTTTCAAAAAATTAATTAATTAGATGAGAAGCAATTAAGTAGAGAGAGATAATTAATTTCAAAAAAAGTTAAAGACACTTTTGGAAGAACAGTACACATTATTGACAAATTTAATGTGATCAACTAAATTAACTACTCTTCTTAAGGGGTGTGAATTAGTTGAAAGAGTCTTATAAATAGGGACGAAGGGAGTAGCTAGCAAGATATACAAGTAAACCTACACAATTTCAATTTATTAAAGTTTGATATATATAAGATGCCTTCCTCTCACCATATTTAACCCTCTCACTCTCATATAAGATGTCTTCCTCTCATAAAATATGTCATCTTATATGAGAGTAAGATGGTTAAATCTGGACCACACAATCATACATAAAGGGTCAAGATTTAATGTTATATGACTACTTAAAAAGTCATGTAACCTTTTAAAAAACTCACATGACTTAGTGTATTTTAATCTTGACTATTCAAATAAGATCTAACTGTCAATATTTATTCCTCTCAATCTCATAAGATAAGCTCTCTCACTATATATATATATATATATATATATATATATATATATATATATATATATACACAAGTAAAATATCTTTTATATTGACTTAGAGAATGCTTAAAAATAATCTATTGTTTTTAAGGCAAAATAATTGTTTTTTTAGCAAAATAACAAAAAATGATAATTTTTTTTAAAAAATAATTTAAAATCACGCATGCATTTATATATAAAATTTTAATTTCCCTTAACATATTATTTTTTAAGGAATAAAAATTGAATTTTTGAGTGAAGGAAGAGAAATGGACCCTCTTAAATTCCTTTGACTTATATATTTTTAGGTTATGCTATTTTTTCATGTTTTTAAATGGTTGATAATAAAGTTTTTTTCCCAACATTTTACCAAAAAAAATTATCTATAAAATATCTAAATAAGAGTTTTTTTTAATTAATTTAAACTTTTAGATACATCATGATTTAATTTGAGTAAAATTTAAAAGGTAATGTACTTTCAATTAGGTTAAATCAATCTGTGGGTCCCATACTTTTACAAAAATTTTAATTAGATCCCTAAATTTTGTTTCTTTTAATTGGATCCCTGAACTTTTAATTTTTTTTTTTCAATTAGGTCCTCACATTTAATTGTCGTTATGAAAAATTAAGCGCAAACACCTAATTAGATATACAAACAATGACTAGTACTTCTGCAGTGTGTTATACTCAAGTCAATTGTGAGAGTTTTATAAAGAGTTTTAACCTTCTATAGAGCCAAATAATTATGACAGGCTTGTGAAAGAATAGTTGAGTTGAATTGACCTACAAAGTCAAATGGGTTGTATATTTTTTGGAGGTGTATCCATCTTAAATGGTAAGAGAAATAGAAAAAAGAGAGAAAAAAATTGAGATGTAATAGAAGATGTGATGAAAAATGAAGAGAGAAATAAAAAGAAAAAAGAAATGGGAGAGTTATAAGAAATAAAATTATATAAAATCATAATTAAAAAATTATATATACATATTGTGTATATGTTTTTTTTCTTCTTTTGGAAATATATAGATATTTATGTGTATGTAAATTTTTTTAAAATAACATAAATTGAATGATAGATGATAATATAAGAATAGATTAAATAAAAAAATGTGATATATCTTTTTAATATTTTTTAAAATTATGTTATTTCTTTAATGTAATAAAATGAATAATTTTTAATGAAATTACGTATCTATTTTTTTATGCAATATATATTTACGTTTTTTAATACTTAAATATAGCGGGGCCTTATCTTCTATTTTGCCCCGGACCATAAAATATTAGTTAGACCTGGGAGGAGGATATATGTGAGGAAAAAATCATTTAAGACAAAATCTGATTTAACACTACCTGTTTTCATGCCTAATTTTAAGTAGAACAATATTATATCTTTCTTGTTAATATATAATAAAAAAATATTTAATTACTTAAAAATATAAAATATATATAATATTTTATTTATGTAATAAATAAAAGTATTGCTAGAAATGTTATAAGAAAATTTAAAATTAGAGTCTTATTAACCAGAATTATAGAAAAGAACACTAGTTAAGGAATGAATAAAAAAGATCACATTAAAAATTAAGATAAAATATACAATACTAATATTTTTAATTACAACAGTATTCTTTTACCCAACATAAGATGTACGTCCATGCTTCACTTTCTGCGGCAGGAAATTTGGACTCGCAAGTTGTTGATCAGAATTTTGGAATGGCTGAGAAATCGTGGCTATGAATGAACAACTATGAAGCACGTGCAAATGATGATCACACCACCATCTTTGTCCCAGTGCATTAATTTATTATTTGGTCAATAATAGTAACTCGGTTGGGTCCTTAGTTATACACTTTTTTTTACCCAATCGTTCTCAACTCAACTTCCATCGTCTTTTTACGACTATCCGTTCTTCCATGTGCTTCAAACGTTGTGCTGCTGCGTCAACTTGGACAAGTGCCCAAATAAAAACGTGAGCACTTTTGTTGCTATCGGTTCAACGGTGACTCATAGATTATTAGAATTAGAATACATAATTTAATTCTCACTATCATTATTTTTTAATTAGATATTTTAATATTTTTTTTCTCTTTTATATATGAATTTCATACATAATGAATAGCCAAAATTAAAAGAAAAAGGCACATGCTTTTTAAGTGGTCATGTGATTATATAGTTGAAATTTAAAGTTCTTAACTATCTTAACTATCTATATATGATTATATAGATCAAATTTAAAGTTCTCACATTCTTAATATGATAGTTGTTCTCACTTAGTGCATGTTTGGAAACAATTAAGCAACGTGGATCGCATACGCTCTCTCCATGTTTCACCTCCCAAATATGCATAAGCAGGTTTTAGTAGCTTCATATTTACGTGCGTCAAAGAGTCCGCAACGCAGAACCAAACACGCTATTAATACGCCAGTCTCAAGCCTAAGTTGCTAGCAAATGCCCTAGGAGTGGTCTTCCCGAGGCACTATTAATTATTTTCTTTGTAGGTTTTGCTTCCTTGTTTTTTCATCTCAGCTTTTTATTATTTTTAATTTTAATCTAAAAGTTAAAATTATTTATTCTCATTTTTTATTTTAAGAAGTATTCTTATTTGAAACGTCTCTCTCTCTCTCTCTCTCTCTCTCTCTCTCTCTCTCTCTCTCTCTCTCTATATATATATATATATATATATATATATATATATATATATATATATAGGAGACTTCATTTTTTCATAAATGTTTTTAATAAAAAAAATTAAAAGAATATTATTTTGTAGTATCTTTCTTTTCTTTTCATGAGCGGAAAGAACCTCATCTCATGGACCACGTATTACGCAAGAGTCACTAAAGGTTTAGAGGTTACCTTTGTAGTGCACTTTCAAACCATTGGGTTGCCTTTGATCACCAAACGTCGAAATTACGGTGCCTCTACTTAGTCCACGCGAGCAACTATCAGAGCGGGATCTCGGTGCTAGCCGACGGCAGACTCGTAGGATTTAGAAAGAGCTCATAAAACGTGTTTTTCTCATGTGTTAGTTGTGAGGTATGCACCTCTTTATATAGAAACATGAGCTCTATCTTAATTCCATAAAATATTTTATCAAATCTCATTTGATCTTATCAAATCTTATTTGATTAGATATAGATCTCATTAAATCTTATTTGATTAGATATACAGATAATTATCTTATCAAATCTTATTTGATTAGATAATTACTTTATCATATCTCATTTGATTTAGATAATTAATTAAATCATATCTAATTAATTATCTTATCCTTTTGCGTCTTATTTAATTAAATCTCATTTAATTAAACATGTTGATTAATTAATTAAATCACATTTAATTTATTCATTTGCTCCAATAAATTACTCTGTGTGTGACCCTATAGGCTCCCACTAAACTGGCAATAATAATATCTCTATAATATTATAGATAGTGATTAACATCTAGCAATGCATCGCTACCACCCAGCCTATAAGATAATCGGTGATCCGATTTCAACCTTTACGACAACCATTTCCACTGTGTAGCCTTTGTCCCTTCGTCCGAATGTCTCGATTGAACACGAGGCATAAGAGTGTCATCCTCGTTAGGTCCAATCGTTTATTTCTCGATACCCAAGTAGACGTTTAAATACAAACGAACCCAATATCTCATATCAGTCCATTTGCACGTGGCCACGCATATTGCACATCTCACTCTATCGAGAGGCCTATAGACATAACTCCTGTTATGTAGGAGGGACGAATCCTATCTACATTACTCACATTCCTCAACATGATTCATCGCATGCCCAAGTTCTACCTTTATAATCACCCTGTTACAGATGACGTTTGATAGCATTAAAACATACAACTCCTACATGTAGGAATCGTAGTGACTTCAAGTCGAAGGACTACTATCACCTTATGGTTGCCATGAGAAGCGCTTATGACACTTACATAACTATTATGAAGCCTTCTCATAGTGGGTCTGTCTAGTATAAATATTACTCCTAATATTTATACATGTGTGCCAGCCTGATATCCCATATCCATGACCTGTGAGATGCGGTCATCATGCTACTCACACAATAGTCTTGATGCATCATTGTCCTCCTGGTTAACAATGATAATCGACTACAGACACTTTAAGAATCGCGTTCTATTATCCAATGAATCTCGCATCATCGAATAGCCCGCCTATTCTAAGGACATTACCGTATTACACAACAAATTATAGTAACTGAAATGCCTCATATATAAAATATATAAATCAAAGTCGTAATACAAATATAGTATAAAATGGATTGACCACTAGGGCTAGCTCCAACAGCTGAAACTATGGGAGTTATTACTGCTATTGAACTTGCTCATGACAAAAGATGGCAGAACTTATGGATAGAATGTGACTCTAAATTGGTAGTTAAAGCTTCCAGAAATCCCAATTTGGTTCCTTGGAGCATCTAGAACAGATGGAAAAATGCTATTTATGTGACTGACAACATGAATTTCTTAATTGGTCAAATCTATCGCGAAGGAAATACTTGTGCAGATACCTTGGCCTCTCACGGTAGTAACATTCATGGTTTTTGTTGGTGGGACTCCATCCCTCCTTTCATATATCGTCTTTTTGTAAAGGATAGACTAGCTCTATCCAGTTTTAGATTTAAGTAGAGCTCTGATTTTTGCTTTCCTCGTGGGTTTGGCTTATATCCCCCCATGCTTTTGTATTTTGGCTCCTCCTTTTATATATTTGAGAGTTTGTTGTTGGGTTTGGGGATTGTTGGGGTGCCAACCTAGTTGGGATCGCTTCAATCTCTTCAACCTTGCATCCTCTCCTTTTTGCTTAAAAAAAAAAAGAGAATTATTGCTCTTATAATTTAACTTAAATACAATAATATTAATTATAAATATTTTTGTACTATCATCCAATCACATAAATTACTATGTATGCTAAGATTATTTACCTTTATAATAAGTAATTTAAAATTCATATCTAGAATATTTTTAATTAATTAATAATGTAAAAAAAATTACACTAACAATCCATTACATTTAAATTCTTATTGTTATTATTATCAAATTAAAAACTAAATTTTTTTAACAATTAAAAATTGAGGATTAGTTGTGGTTTTAAAAGTTGAAATATGATGTCCAATAATAATAAAAATTTCTTATCATTAGAATTTCTTGTTTGATTTTTAAAAATTGAATGTCTTTTATTTCTTTTTAGTGTTACAATATTGTATTTTTTATTTAATTTATATAAATTTAATTTTCATTATATGTAATTAATTATTATAGATATTTTAATTATTAGTTAAATTTAATATATTAATTTTAAAATTATAATTTAATTTTAATTTTATATTGGGCACCTTAAAGGAAATGACCTAGTTTTGTCCCTATCTATATTGACCTTTTCCTTGGCACATATTGTGTTAAGTCCAATGTTCTCAAAACCGGACCGGACCGGCCGGTTCGACCAGGAACCGGTCTGGTGACCGGTTCGGTTACTCTATAAAACCGGAGGAACTCAGAACCGGTGGAAACCTGTCAAGAACCGGTCAAACCGGGCCAAAACCGGTCAAGAACCGGTAGCCAAAATCGGTTTGAACAGGTATTTTTTTTTTTAATTTTTAATTTTTTCATTTAAAATTTTAAATTTAATATAAAATATTTTAAAAATAATTAAAAACACATATGTAATAAATATCTCAAATAGATATAAATTATTTTATCAATTATTATTATTATTTTCTTGTAAAACATATAATTTGCTCATTTATATTAATTTATAATTTTTTTATATCTTGATTTTTGATAATTTTATATTATATTAATTTGTCATTTTTTTATTTATTCTAAATGTAAATTTGTTATTGTTATTGGACATTATTTTATTTTATTAAAATTTGAACTTCAGTATTATGATATATTTAATTAAACTTTTATATATTTTTTGAATGTTAAAACCTTGTAAAGTGATGTTTTAAGTTTTATTATAGTTTTTAATGTTATAAAGTTATGTGATATTATATTTATTTAATATTATTTTATAAATTATTTTATTATTATTATTTTATTAATACCGGTTCAACCGGTTCAACCACGGTTGAACCATTGAACCTTGAACCAGTGCCTTGACCGGTTCAATGACCGATCCAGTTTTAAAAACATTGGTTAAGTCAATTATATAGGATAGGATCAATTGACATTGGGTATCAAACTTTTTGTAGAATACAAAATTAACCAATTCAATTGTTGAATTAAAAGTTTTTATATAATATTACAAATTTATAAAATTTCATGCAAATGAAAAACTAATTGCTACTTCTTTGAACTACTTTATTTTGACTGATAATATGATATTCAAAATATAAGTAAATGTTCATTGTTAGATAACACACCAACAAATGCCCAAAATATGTGAAGTTTGATATAGATGATCACAAAGATGATATCTTATGATTCAATAACAAATTTTGTAATTTTGTATCCTACAACAAGTTATTATGTGGTATAAATATAAAAGTTTGACACTTGGTATCAATTTAATTGACACCAAGAATGTGTTTGTTTCACAGATTAAAAACTCATTTTCGGAAATATGGACTTAGGAATGTTGTATTCCCATGTTTGTTTGGAGTTTTAAAAAGATATTTCAGGGTATTGCTTATTCTTGGGAAAGTAGTTACAACACGATTTGCTTCATTTTTATTCCCATGATAAGGGTGGGGCGAATAAGTTGTATTCTCATGAGGATGTGGAAAGCTATTTTTTTAACTCACTTATAATTTCCATTTTAACTCTTATTTTTTATTTCAATTATTTTAAATTTCAAAAATATTTCTAGGAATGTTAAAATCTAACCAAACAAATTTTTAAATATTTCCTGAAATAACATTTTCACTAATAATATTCTTGGGAATATGATTCATGGGAATACATTATCATACCTTGAAACAAACGCTTCCCAAGTGTCAAACTTTTGCATTTACACCACATAATATATATAAGAGTGTATCAATTGAGAATCTGCTTTTTGTGAGAAATAAAACTATATATAAATATAGACTATTAAATTATATTTGAATGGTGAATATTAAAAGAAAAATAGACATGACTTTTTTAAGCGATCATAGAACCACTAAGAAACTTTTAATCTTAACTATTCATGTATGTAGTATGGTCCAAATTTATAGTTTTTACACACACGCACAAACAATTCTCATTTGATACACCATGGCATGTGTGTAGGGAGTGACTTTTGTGAGAACATTTGGTCATTGTGTCAAATGAAAATTATAAATTTGGATCATACAATCATACATAAATGGTCAAAATTATAAGTTAGTTAATAATCACATAACCATTTAAAAAAATCCTGTATATTTTTTTTTGGTAAAATATGTTTTTAGTCCCTATACTTTTGTTGAATCATATTTTTAGTCATCGAACTTTCATATCGTGCAATTTAGTTCCTGAATTTAATAAAAAATATGTGTTTTTAGTCCTTCCTCTCAACCTAAAATTAAAAAAACGTGTAGAAATTAAGGAGTGAGGAGGGACTAAAAACACGTTTTTTATAAAGTTTAAGGATTAAATTGTACGATATAAAAGTTCAAAGACTAAAAACAAGATTCAACGAAATTATAAGGACTAAAAACATATTTTACCTTTTTTTAATCTTGATAATTCAAATATGATTTAATAGTTTATGAGAAAAAGCGTGATACACTGACAGTGTAAAATAGTTTTACACTTTCATCCAATCATAACCCACCATGTATGGTAAGTTTATTGACTTTTACAAAATAATCTTAAAAGTCGTACCAACAATAATTTGTGATTGGATGACGATATAAAATTGTTTTATGTATGGTAAGTTTAATGACTTTTACAAAATTATCTTAAAAGTCATACCAACGATAATTTGTGATTGAATGACGATGTAAAATTATTTTACACTATCAGTGTATCACCATTAAACTTATAGTTTATATTTATAGTTTTCATAACTCCCAACAACTACGGAAAAACTCACACGCATATGTGTAAACATTGGAAAGATTAATTACGTATATATTATTATTACCTAGAATCATGAAAATTCTGTAAGTAATTATTTATCATTAATTCAAACTGAATTAAACTTATCAAACAGGAGTCTAGCTAAGTTGGTTAAGTAAGGTACATGAATGTTATAAATTTCTTGGTACTCTCTTTGATTCTTACATATCAACTTTTTTTTTTTTAATTTAAAGCAACGACAAATATATCTTGATTTTTATTTTATTTTATTTTATATAATTTTTTTTTACTTTAAATGAAGAGAAAATATTTTATTTTCTATACATATTTGATATTTGGATCCAATTATCAACTCCATAGTATAGAACCGTGCAAATCCACCGACGAATGAAAAAATGGATTACCTAAAGCAAAAAGTTGAATTAGTTTGAAAATAAAAATGATCACATTTAAAAAGATAGTGATGTTAACTACCACCTACCGGATAGGTGGATATATGTTTTTTACGTGAATAGCTCATCAACCTCAGCCACTATTATTATTATTGCACCAAAAACCAACTAAAAAGAAGCTCACCAAGACATGTGTCAGATGACCACGTAACAGAAGCAAATTGGTTAAAGCCTCTTTACATGTAAATAATAATATATTAGACTGTGTTTGATTTAAGAAAGAAACAGACAGGAGAGAAAAAGAAAAAGAAAACAAAAGAATAAAAAATGGAATCACTTTTAGATTGTTTGGTAGAGGAAAAATTGAATGAAAAGAAAGATAATATTTTTTATTTTCTCTTGTTTGGATGTGTAAAAAGTGTAAAAAAAGAAAAAAAGTTACATATAAAATAACATAAATATCCTAAATAATAAATAAAATGTAATATAAATAGGGATATTTTTGTAATTTGTGTCAAAAGAAAAAAAAACTTCTCAGTCTCACCTTTCTCTCCAAATTGGAGGAATTCTATTTTTAGATGAAATCCATATTTAACTCTTCTTTCCTTTCGTTGTTAGAGGAAACTAAACGATAGAAGCATTGCAACACATGTTTTCTGTTTGCACTCAATCATTTCTCTTTCTTTCCTTTAAACCAAACGATGCGTAAAATCTTTTCAATGTATAAGATAAATGTTTATTTTATATAATTAAAATTTATAACAGATAAATATTTTTTAATATATAAATTATATTTTAATTAAAATTTATAATAAATAAATATTTTTTAAATATATAAATTATCTTTCATATTTATGATAAAATAGGTGAAGAGAAAGCATGTCATAGTAGGGTCGAATGAAAAATCTAAAACAGCACAATAAACATTTTGAAACCAAGAAGAAAGTGTCACACACATATATAATTGATTATTATATTTTAGAAGATAAAATAAAAAGTAATAATTATTAATTCATTACAAAATTGATTATTCAATTTGTAATGATTTCATAAACTATATTACATATAAATATATTTAATCAAAATTTTAATATTTTTTAATTAAAAATTGTCAATACTTCATCTTATTATAATGTAGTAGTATATAATTTAGTGTAACTATATCTTTTGTATAACTACAACCTAGTTTAGGATGAATATAAGTTTCTAGCTTTTGATTTTCAAACTTAAATTTGAAAACAAAACATGTTTGAATAAAAAAGAGGTTGGAAAGATTTTTAAATGAATTTCAAAACCATTTAAACTTACTTTTGGAAATATGAAAAAAAAGATTTTTTAGTTCTAATTTTAAGTTTTTATAAGTTACCTAGTCCTTTTCAACACTTGATTCCACCCTTCTCTATCTCTTGCCTAGTCTTGCCCACCTCCCATATAGCATTTGTTTAAATGTGGCAAAATGAGTCAAATTGACTAACCCAAACTAGCCTAATGACTTTTAGGGTTTGAGTTTTAAATTTGAACACATTAAAATTTTTTTAGCTCAATTTGATCATGTCTAAACCTAGGCTTAACCTGCAAAAGACAATACAAATAAGACTTTAGTTTGTTTTAGAAGCATAAATTGAACCTGAGCTTTTTGGTTCAATCCAATCTAGCTCGATAAAATGTAGGGGTTGAAATTTAAATTATGAGCACAAATTAAATTTAGGCCCTTTTAGGTCAATCTGACATTAGCCCATAAAAGGATGTACAAAATAGGATTTCTCATCGACTTGAGCCTCATTTTAGAAGACCAAATAATTTGAGTGTTTTTGCCTGGCCCGCAATAATTCGCAACTATTAAGCTCTAGGGCTGTTCATAGTTTAGTTTAGTAGAAAAAACTGAACTGAACTAAATTGACCTGAAAAATAATTCAAAAGAACTAAATTGAACTATTTCATTTCAATCATGAACTCAACTGAACTGTTTTACAGGTTTAGTGAACTAGTTTTTGTACTGAAAACTGAACTGAAATGTTATAAGATTTGGTGACTGTCTATGGAAAACAAGAGTAGCCCTACCACATAGTCCATGCCACACCTTAAAAGTGTACATGACTATTGATCCAAATTGCTCAAAATTAACTATGTGATTTTGCCTAAAAACAGGGGTCATAAATTATGGTTAATGGAAGCTACATAAGAGATATGCTTCTTCCATATACCTATTACTTGTTTTCATTACTGCAATGATGAAATTATCATAATCAATTCATATTTTTATAACCTAAACCTCTCTTACTGTGTTGTTGATTTAGAGGTGTTACATGGAATCATGGAACTACAAGTTTTCATTCACCACTATATTATATTGCATCCTAGACTTTTTCAGTTTTTTAATCAAACTATACCATCTGTTTGCTGTAAAATACATATCTTCCCTTTTAATAAGAATATATATAATGTGCATATGTACAACGTGTAAGGATTGGGATCAATTATAATGTCTCTCACTCACTTTCTCTCTCTCTAATAATATAAATTCTCAAAAAAAAATCTCATTTTTTCGCAGTTCAGTTCAAGTGCACTGAATCACTCATCATAACAGTTTGATTTTATAAAATTGAACTTAAAAAGGCAATTCAATCTAGTTTTCATAAAAATAGTTCAGTTTTTTTTATAGTCTAGTTCAGTGCAGTTATCATATAGTTTGGTTCAAAATAGTTTTTTGAACACCCCTATTAAGCTCGATGAAAAGTTGGGCATAGACTTTAAATTTTGAGCACATATTAAATTTGGGCCATTTTAGCCAAATATAGGCCTAGCCCACAAAATGCTCATAAAAATCAAACATTCACTAGGCTTGAGCTTTATTTTAGAAACTCGAATTGAATCTTAGTTTTATGGCTTGATTCGTTATAGTTCTTGACTTACATTAAGCCCACAATTGGTTTAGCCCAAACTCATCCAATAAAATGTAGGGTTCGATGTGGGCCTTTTCAACCTAGTTTGATCTTGGCTCGATCTAGGCTTAACTTGCAAAAAACTGGGACAAACTGGGCTCTGCCCTCTATTATAAAAGCCCAAATTGAATTTAGGCTTTTTGGTCCAACCTACGACCTTCATTGATCATGTGATTGACCCATCCCAAACTCATTCGATGAAATATAGGACTTGAATTTTAAATTTTAAGCACAAATTAAATATGATTTTTAGCCTACTCCAATCATGGCCTGATCTAGGATTAACCCGTAAAATATAATAAAAATTTAAATATTCTCTTTTATATTCTATTGTGGTCTCACTCAAAATCCTTTCATCATAACCTCATGGGAAGAGTGTCACATTTTTATTTATTGAACTTTTTAAAGGAAAATATAAAATTTCTAATAAGTTTTTAAAATGGCTTAATTACTGTTTTAGTCCTTGAATTTGGGGGTTGTGCTCTTTTTAGTCCCTGAAATTTAAAAATATTTTTTTAGTCCCTGAAATTTTAAAAATTGCTCTTTTTAGTCATTTTCCATGATAAATTGGCGGCTAAAACCGCCACAAATTGCCAAATTATCATGGAAAAGGATTAAAAAGAGCAATTTTCAAAATTTTAGGGACTAAACAAAGCATTTTTAAATTTCAGGAACTAAAAAGAGCACAACCCTCAAATTCAAGGAATAAAATAGTAATTAAGCCTTTTTAAAACTATAAAAAATGAAATTACAGACTAAGTGCATATTTGGATTAAAGTTTGCAAACGTAAGTTTGAATTAAAAGTATGTTGCAAACTTAAGTTTGATAAAAATGAGTTTACTATAACATGATTTATGTTTGGGTATTTTTTGTTCAAAAGTATGTTGATAAAATAAAACTTGTTTGGATAATACCAATGAAAAATACTTTTACTTTATGTTTCTATTGTAAATATACAAATCAAAAGTACTTTTACTTTAGAAGCATCAAAATTGTTACTTCTGATCCAAACCCGGGTTTGGCCCAAACGTAAGTTGCAGAATTAATTTTTGGAACTCCCAAACATGATGCCAAACTGAGTTTGGAGCTTCAAACCTAAGTTTGAGACACTCAAACTGTAATCCAAACATAGCCTAAGAATGAAAACTTATTTTAGATTTTAAAAATTTAAAAACTTAAAATTAAAAAATCACTTCAACAAGACCTAATGGCTAATGGAACTTAGGTAAAATAAATAAATAAATATAAATACAATATCTGATAAATTTAGTTATCAAGTTACAAATATTAATCTCTCTGATCCTTTTTATAAGACTCAAATATTTAATTAATCAGAATTAAAAAATTGGTTAATTTAATTGATAACAATAAATATGTCTTAAATTTATATTTTTTTCAAAACTATTCCTAATATTAATGAAACACTTACAAACCCTTATTTTTCACCAATTACTTATTGAATTAAGAGAAATGACTTTAATTAAAGATTTTTTTTTGTAAAGAAAGTACTTTATGCAAAATATATTTTAAATTGATTGTTATTAAAAAAAAGACTAAACATCATTTCTAATTTAAGTCCTATAAAAATAATTGAAAGGAGTAATTATTAAAATAAAATGTTAATTTTAATTCAACAATAACACTATTAATACTTATGTTTCTTTTTCTAATAAATAAATATTTCCAAATAAGCTGGATAAGGCTTAAATATGTTTTTAGTCCCTCAAATGTGAGTAATTGTTTTTTTGGTCCTCCAAATTTGAAATTGCTTTTTTTAGTCTCTGAAATTCTCAAAATGCTCTTTTTAGTCCATCTGCACAGTGTGAGCCAAACGGAAAATAAGATATTTGCAATTTGTGATAATTTTGGCCACCAGAATTTGATTTTCTATTTCATATTTTAAAGTATGATTTTCTGGCAGTTAAAAACTGTCAAAATCAAGTTAATAAAAAATTAAAAACTCATGAACTGCTTTAAAAACCTCTTTAATTTCTTTTATTGACTTAATTTTGGCGATTTTAAACCGTTAGAAATCGTGCTTTAAAATTTAAAATAGAAAATCAAATTTTGGATATCAAAGGTTGTCACAAATTGTAAATCTCTTATTTTTTCGTTTGGCTCACAATGTACAGAGGAAGTAGAAAGAGCATTTTGTGAATTTCATGGACTAAAAAAAATAATTTTAAATTTAGAAGACTTAAAAAATAATAAGAGAGACTAAAAACATATTTAAGTAGGTAGATAACTATTTTATTCTTCTGAATTTATCATTGGGAAACGGCGGATCAAAACCGTATCATGTGCCGAAGGACCATAATCTTTTATCATTCTTGCAAAAACACACAATCCCATACTCATTTTATTGAAGCCGTGAGTGCAAGAGAATGAGAAATTGCATTCAATCAAAGATGCTCCCAAAATCCAAGAATGCTTTGGGTTGGAAAACTGAGAATAGCAGTTACTCCATACTAAGCGAAGAGACACGAGACAAGAATCAATATGGAAATGGGCGTGGGAGCGGTGAGGATGATATTATGGCTATCTCTGAAGCCACGTTTAGTAGGGCGTCTGAGTTCATTGCATTTCGTAACATTGTGTCAAAATTGAAATGCCCTTGTCTTGTGTTGTGGCTTTTTGGTCATTGTGTTGTGACCAATATATTTGTTATCCCTTTGGTTCAAATCAAATCAAATCAAAGCTGGCGCGTCAGAGAGAGAGAGGCATCACATGATGATGATTGCGATGATGAGGCATTGCAATAGCCAAATCAAATGCATGGGATGAGAGAGGAGTGTGAAAAGAGAGAATATATGCAAGTTGGTGGTGCAATCCTATGTAGTGTGTGATGTATCATTCTGTTTTGGCTTTGTGCAATGTATCTCACCACGTGGGATTACCTTACCCCACGCGCTCTATTCCTTACTAGTAGTACTACTTTTTCTTCGGCTACTTGTCTTTTCATCTCACGCGCCCAATTGCCTTACCTTTTTCTCTTCAGTTACTTGGCTTTTCATTCCAATTTGCACCGCGCCCACACGCACCCACCACTTGACTATTATACACGCGTGTTTGCACTGCCTGGACCCTTACTTTATTTACTCAAAGAAAAATATAAATGTTCTTTTTTACAATTAGTTAAAATTTATATGAGTTTAATTTAGTGAAAAAATTCGTATTTGATTTTTTTCGTGTGCAAAATAACTTTAGACTAACGACAATCATGCATCACGAATAAAATTAGTTTCTGACCTAATGGACTGAGGGACATCCTTAATCTCTGACCTAGAACATAAAAATATGAGTTTAATTTCTTATTTAGTAGTCTTATTTATATAGTGGTAAGATTTATATGGATTTTAACTAATAATAAAAAATATATTAGAAAAAATATGTTTAAGAATATAGTTTAATTTAAATGCCCTGATAATATAATTTTTTTTTGGCACCAACTATATAAAAAAATATTTTTATATATGTTAAGTTTATTTATTTTTATAATAATCATTTTACACAATGTGTTATTAGTTTAGGTGAGTTGTGTCTTAAAAGACATGTTTTTAGACTCAAAGAGTATTTACTAAAATAGTTAAACATGTTGGCAGTGATTTGATTTCTTGGTTGTGAATATGAAGAAGACTTTATTGAGAAAAGTAAAATTCACTTCAATGATCTTTGTGCTTTAAAGAATTAGTCTCATAACTTTTAACTATAAAAATATCATATTTTTTTTTTAAAAAAAAGGTTAATTATATTTTTGATCTCTGAACTTTTTCGAGTTTTCACTTTTAGTCTCTAAACAAAATTTTGACTGGTCTTAGTCTCTGAATTTTTTTTCTTTCAATGTTTTTAGTCCCTAAACAAATATTTGACCGATTTTAGTTCCTGAACTTTTTTCCGTCAATGTTTTTAGTCTCTAAACAAATATTTGACCGGTCTTAGTCCCTGAACTTTTTTCTTTCGATGTTTTTAGTCCCTACCATAAAAAAAGCCATTAAATGATGATGTGGCAGCCACATTTTGCGGTAATTATTTTTTTGGCAATTTGCCAGAATTGGTTGACTTAAGTGTTTAGTAGGTATTTTACATTTTTTTGTGGTTTTAAACCGCCAGAAACTGCTTCACCATGGACATCTGCATGACCAACACCATGGAGTCTGCCTCTTCTTCCGCGTTCCTATCTTGCCGTTAACAAAGTTGACATACTCGAAGTTGAAACCGTTCTCCGAAATGACGTGGATGGTGGAGTACCAGTACCACTTGTCTACGACTTTGTTCAACGGTTGATAAATGACCTATTAAATCAAGCAATTATAGCGGTTTTAAACCGTCAGAAAAATAATCACCGCAAAATGTGACTGCCACGTCATCATTTAACTATTTTTTTGAAGGCAGAGACTAAAAATATTGACGAAAAAAAAGTTCAAGGACTAAGATCGGTCAAATATTTGTTTAGGGACTAAAAACATTGACGGAAAAAAAAGTTTAGGAACTAAAAACATTGACGGAAAAAAGTTCAGGAACTAAGACCGGTCAAATATTTGTTTAGGAACTAAAAAAAACATTGAAAGGAAAAAAATTCAAAAATTAAAATCGATCAAATATTTATTTAAAGACTAAAAATAAAAATTGAAAAAAATTAAGGGAATAAAAACATATTTAACTAAAAAAAATGTACAACGTCAACAATATCTTCGCATCAACAGTCGGACGTGTGCTATTAGTATTCTTCTAAACTCAAATTTTGCTTCATTTTCTTTGGGTAAGTTAATTATTTAAGTAACCAACAGTGTTTAGTATAATAGTCTATTGACAAATTTATTTAATATTCTAGATTTAAAAACTGATATTATTTATCTTAAAAAAACTGTTATTAATTTTTTTTATGATAGATTTATATATTTGTTATTGACAAATTTATGATTTTTCATTTTTTTTAAATTAAAGCTTTTTTTTTACTAATTAAATTAAAGCTTTTAAAAATATAACTTGTGAACTCGAGAATTCAAATCAAATCATCACAATCTTTGTCGAATTAATTTTTTTTATCAGTCTTTGTCGAATTAATTTAGTTTACATTTGTTGAAAAAGAAATTAAATTTAATCCAAAGTAAATTAATTAATTTTGATTAATTTAAATGTTTGTTATCCAAAAATGAAGTAAACTGACTCGTGTACCGTGTACATCCTTGTTTATCACAGCAAGTAAGAACTCCTTTTTCTTTTTTTTTCTACACAAATTTTATGAGTGGTTCAAATCATTGAAATGATGTGTGAACTGCGAACTGTACTTTCTCCCTCTTTTCTCCCAATTTCAAGTCATAAATTCCAGTTTTGCTACATTACCGGCTGACAACGTCACTGTCAATGACAGAGTGACTGAATGAGAAATGGTTTTTATTGGTTGGATGTAGTTGGATTTTTGAAATTTGTTGTCTAATCCGAACCAAATCAATCCGATAAAGAATGGATTGGTTCGGTTAAGGTCACTAGATTTGAAGTTAAAAAAAAAATCTGCTTTGATTAAAGAAATGATTTTTGATTTGTTTCAGTAAGTTTATTGAGAAGAATTTCTATTTGCAGTTAATTTTTTTTTCTTTGAACAATGAAATGATTTTTTGTTTGTTTGGGTAAGTTTATTTAAAAAAATTTCTAGAAAAAAAATTGAGAAAAAAATGAAATAAACTCCTCTATAATCTAAATTAATTTATGCACATGCTAACTTGTAAAAGTTCTCATCTTTTAAAAGAGTTTCTAAAAATTAACTTATAAATAAACTAATTTTAACCTATAAAAAAACTCATTTTATTTTATTTTATTTTTGTAAAAATCATTTTGGATAAGTTTATCTAATCAGGTCATTTATTCCCAAATTCACACATAATGCTATTGGATTTAGGCATTTAGCCATACGAGTACCAAATTAACCATTCATTAGTATCATATTAGATAAGAAATTAACCATAAATCAGTACCATATCAATATCATATTAGATAAGAAATTAACCATAAATTAGTAATAAAATATTTACAAAAAAGAGAAGGAGGGTTCGTGTGGTGTGGAACGCTAGGTAGTGGGTTGTGAAATGAAATCAGAAATGTGAATTGTGAAACGTAATCAAAACGACACAAGTAACTTGCAATGATTAAAAAATATAATAAAAATAAGGATAAAATATGTTTTTGTCCCTTTTTTTCATCTTGATATCTGTTTTTAGTTCTTTATAAATTTTTTTACTATTTTTAGTTCTTTATAAATTGTTCTGTTCTATTTTTAGTTCTTTATAAATTATTTTGTTCTGTTTTTAGTAACTTGCAAAGACAGACATAAACTGTGTGGATGAAAAATTCGATTCGTAATTAAGTTTCTAGTGACTTTTAACCGCTACAAATTTTTTGGCGGTTAGAAATGTTTACTTTTGTAACATTTTTTGTGATTTCAGAAAATCTAGCGTTCGAGGTTTTGATTTTTTTAATTATTTTTTAACATTTCTGACAGTTTTAGTTTGCTAGAAAATTTACGGTAGTTAAAAACCGCTAGAAACTTAAACAGAAAATTTTCAAGCACAAATTATGCTCGTCACGACATCACTTAACAGTTAAAATTAATGTCAGGGACTAAAAACAAAATAAAATAATTTTTGAAGGACTAAAAATACAAAAAAAAATTATGAGGAACTAAAAAAAAAATTAGATAAAATAAGGGACAAAAACATATTTTACCCTAAAAATAATAATGGATGTATAGTTGGTTCGGTTCGGGTTTCTTCTGATTTGAAAAGTGTAAACCCGATAGCCGAAGCAATCAATATCATGTTTCAATTGGTTTGGTTTGGGTCTAACTTGAAAAATAACATCATGTCTTCTAAGGATAATATCGTTTAAAGGAAATGGAAGCGTTTGAAATATATGGTTTAATGAAAATGTTAAATGGTCTAATGAAAAATCATTTAGTCATCGTCTCTTTATGATAGTACGTGGATTATTTTTATTCCATGCTTATCTTAATCATATCAAGGTATAAGTTAACTCCGTGCTAAAATTATTTTTGAAATTCACGCCTAACACAAAAGGAGACGTGATAACAATTATTTTGCTGTCATATTATTTGTCTCTAGACCAAAAAAAAAAAAGTCCTATAAAAAAGTATTTGTCACTCAAATCTGCCTGTAACAGTTTTATTTTATTTTTCCTAAAAAAATAGCTAAAATCTTGGGAAATAATTTTTCCCAAACATGAAAGTCTATTTGCATTAATATAAGTTTCAACATTCAAATGTTTGTATATACAATACTACTAAAATAAAGGCACAACTGTCTAATATTTCTCAAAGCATATAATCTTACTATAGTTCTCAAAGCATTTAATCTTACTATAGTTCTCAAAGCATAAATATATGGATTGAAGATTTTAAATGTTGCTAGTTAAAAAACAAAAAATAACACTTAATATTCATCTTGATTCAATTCTTTTATTCTTTTGTAACCAAAAAAATTCTTTTGTTCTTTGTATATATTTCATACATTTTTTTTTTTTGGGAGGTTTTTGCTTATTATATTTGTACTTTATTTTATACCTTCAGAGATAACCTAAAATTATTATCCATTTTGTGAACCTTTGGTAAGTTATACTTGAAGAAACTTATATAGAAGAATATTTAAGTTGTAGCATGAAATATATTAGGAAAACAATTAGGGATGGCAAAATGTACTCAGACCTTATGGGTATCCGCAAAAATATCCGTAAGCGGATCAGGTAAATACCTGTTTATTGGAACTGGGGTTGGGACCGGGTATTTACCCGTAATTTTTCACGGGTGCAAGTATGGATAAGAGTACTATAGTACTCGTTCCGCCCCGCACTTGCCATATATATATATATATATATATATTAATATATATATATATATAATTAAAATAAGTTACTTAAATAAATAATTATGTTATATATATATTTTTCTGTAAAAAAAAAAAATTCCGTAAACTAGCACTAACGGTAAAAGTTTATGTTATAACTTACAATAATTTTATATTTTATATTTTTAATATTATATGTGGATGATTTTAATGTTAAGTTTGAATTATTTAAACGTGAATTTTCAATTTACTTGTAGTAATTTTTTCATTAATACTTTTTATTGATTTATTAACTTCATACATAAGTAAAGTGCGAGTAGCAGGTGAAGGTATGGGTATATAAGTATTCAGCAGATACGGGGATAGATATTAATGTTGTTATCCACGCGGGTATGGGACCAGGTATGGGTATTTTTGTTTTAAACGCAGGTATGGGGACGGGTACTATAAGACCCTACCCAGACCTACCCATTGTACCCCTAAAAACAATA
Source organism: Pueraria montana var. lobata (assembly GCA_026413185.1). Lineage (NCBI taxonomy): Eukaryota > Viridiplantae > Streptophyta > Magnoliopsida > Fabales > Fabaceae > Pueraria > Pueraria montana. Next base: position 58,852,822 of record CM048654.1, read on the forward strand.
CAATTATGTGGATTGAAATTGTAAAGTACCTACAATTTTAGTATAAAAAAAAAAAAAAAAACTTTGATAGTAGTTAAAGATTAGATGTAATCTATATGAGAAATGCTAATAACACACACTCTCTCTAATACATTATGTTAAACATAATTTCTACTATTAATTAGAATTTATTGAAAATTATAATTTTTTGTGATTCTCTCTTATTATTTAATGAGTCTCTATCCTAATTTTTTAATTTTCAATAAAATAGTAAAATGTATGTTAAAAAAAGTGTGTTGGCAACACTTCTCAATCTACATTATTAAGGTTAACCTATTATAAATTGGTTGTCATCCTTCTTTTTCTTCTCTTATTTCTTTTCATCTGTTAACTAACTAGGATTAGTAATGAAATTTCATTAAACAAGTTTTTCAAAAAGGAGCTTTAATAAGAATTGAGATTAGATTGTTTGACTTTACTAAACAATGATAGAACTCAACACTAGACTGATTCTAGGGTGGGAAAGTATGTCGGGTTTCCCACCGTGGGAAACGTTTTTCAGCCATTAGATATATTAATTTTCAAATTGATGGTTAAGATTATTTTACTTTTATTTTTTTTCTTTTCTTTATTTTTTCCTCTCCTTCCTCGTTTACCCTTCCTCCTTCTCACCCTCCTTTCCGCGACGCCGCCCACAACATCACCTACATCCTCGCCACCAACCCGACTACAACAACTTCAACGAAGACACAACAAATCACAAAGTAACCAATTAAAAGTTCTCAAATAAAAAACAAAAGTTGCCATCGTAGCGACTATATGGCTTTGGGAGTTTCAGGGACTATCAAAGTTTGGTGGGTTCTCAAATAAAAACACGCATTTAATTTTTTTATAAGAAATTTTTTATAAGAAAAAAATAAACATAAGTGGGAAACTCCAGAACGTCAATGGATCAAAAAACGCAAATGTTTACATCCCGAACCATGCACCCGCCAGCGCCGGAGATGGCGCTCAGGGTGGCTCCAGCTCTAGCTCGAGAACGACATCGATGGGGACGAGATCGGAGTCGATAAAGGAGACTCGTACCAGGAATAGGATCCGATGAGGTCTATGTGTTGCACGGGAGAAGTTTGTGGTGGCGGCACGGGAAGGAGAAGGATTTTAGACTCTGTTTGGTATAGAGGATGGAAATAGAGATAATGAAAATAAAAGAAGAATATTTAAATTAGAGTGTAAAAGGTGTGGATCCCACACCAAAAAATTGAATTTCTCTCATCCTTCTCCTCCATTTCTCTCAAACCAAATACAGCATAAAGGGATAGAGAAAAGGAGAGAGAAAGGAGAAAAGAAAGGAAAAGAAAGAAGGGAGATGGGGACAAAATCGAAAAACAAAGGAAAAGATTAAAAAAAATAAAAGAAAAGCAACATAAAATCTTAACCATGAATTTAAAAACTAATATATCTAATAGCTGAAAAACCTTTTTCACGGTGAAAAACCTAGCATACTTTCCCACGTAGAATCAGTCCTCAACACTATTAGACAATCTTTTCTTTTTGTTTGAAACGGTATCTAAGCACTGTTTTTACGAATTTTTAATCTTTAAATTAAAAAAAAACACATTTCAAATATTTTTCTCATATATATATATATATATATATATATATTTACCTTTTCATAAAAAAATAATAAAAAAAAGTGATTATATTCTCTAAAATGAACTGATTGTGTGTATTCTTTTATGTATAAAAAAGGTTATACACTTGACCCACTACTTCTATATATTGAAAAAGTGTGTACACCACCACCCTTGAAAGTGGAATTAAAATAATTCTATCTAAGTTGTCCAACCCTATTTGTAATTGAAGAACCTTTTAAAGAACATCCAAATCTGAGTGAATCAGGTGCTTTGTCGTGTTCAAATTTCCCACTCCTGCACAAGCAAATGTATCTATGATGCACATTTTTTCCTTTTTCCAATTAAAAACGTTAGCACTGTTTATGGAATTTTCCAAAGGAAATTGAGAATTGAGGTACAAATATTTGAGAATTTGGTCCGTAGCCCCTGACTTTAGTTTAGATTCAATGTTGGAACGCAGAATTAGGGTTTGACCAGGAAGGGAGCCCACACACTCATGCTAACCTTAGTTCTCTCAAAAACCACAATTGACCAAAATAGGGAATTTCATAGAAAGACTGCTCTATCAATATCAACATCAACATCAATGGTTGTTGTCAACAGTGCACAAGTCCATATCACATTCAGAATACATTGTTTTGTTTCTTTAACTTTAATAATAGCTAGTATTAATTTTAGTATGTGTTACTGTACATTTATGTACATAGTTGAGTAAGTAAATCAACTTGTACGAGATTATTCTATCATAATTAATGGTTTCAAGTTTTAGTTATATATCCAGTCATATTAAATATCCCTGTTTTTTTTTTATAAGAAACAAAAAAAGTGTTCTTTTTTGTCCTAATTATAAGAAACATAAACTTACTTTAAGTTGTATTAATGATTAGTTTTCTTTTTAACCCTTCATCTTGTGAAATTCATTAATAAGACACCTACTCATTTCTCATGTATTTATTGGTCTATTAACCATATAAGTTGAACTTATTGGTGGAGGTGCAGTGTCATTAATGTAACCATTACTTAAACCAATCAATTTAAGGAGTACTTTTGGAATAAAATTAAAATTTATGACATTATCAATTATAACTAACTAACTTAACTATTTTTATTGGTCTTGATGATTTAGTTATTTGTTTCTTATATACAGAACCAGAGGAAGTACATTTGAAAAGATAACTATGTTACACAAGATCATTCTACTCTACTTATGGCTTATGCATGATTGCTTGTAGTAAAAAATATTTATATGGTTTTGTACCAAACAAAAAGTAATTGTATTATACATGACAAACTTTTATTATTTTGTACATAACTAAAATTTTAATAAATAAATATTTTAAATATATAATTTATATTATAATTAAAATTCATAATAAATAAATATTTTTGAATATTTAAATTATTTTGAATTTACAATTCACGATTCTGATCATAATATTAGGTTATTTTCGGATATTGACATTTTTTTTAAAAAAAGCTATGCAATTCAATTTTAAGATAGAGATCAAAGAGGATAAATTGGAAGACAGACCATTAAAGAAATTAAATATAAAAATAAAGATAATAGAAGGTAATTTTTTATGGTTGAGAGATTTTTTTTAACTATTTGCTAGAGTAATATGTGAACTGTACATTCAAATGAGAAAAAGAAGAGAATATTGAGAATTTTTAATTGACGGTATGGGGGAGAATGAGAGTTTTACTTTTTAAGTTGTGTATTCTAATTTATAATATAAAAATAAATTATAAAAATAAATATTAACAAGTATTTATAGGACGCTAATTAAGAAAATAAAAATAAAAATATTTAATAAATTATATTTATAATATTAATATAATGAGAAGGGCTATCAATATTATGTATGTTGTCAATTGTGTAAACTGGATATTAAAAATTTAGATTGAGATAATATTTTATTTTTACTTTTTAATTTTAATCATCCATTCTTATAATATAATTTTGATTATTTACTCGTAAATAAGAGAATATTTAGGATTATTTTTTTTCCTTGCAAATTACTAGATTTTTCCTGCATGATGCATTTTATATTATATTTTTTTAATTCTTCTCAAATTTTATTGTTTAAATATAGTTTATTTTAAATTAGATTTAAATTTAAATTTCAACTAACCACATTAAATCAATAGAAATATAAATGTATGTATTGATTTAAATAATTTATTTTCAGAATTTTTTTCAGATCCTAAAGTCTTATTACTTTAATTTATTTCTATCTAATATATAAAATAGATTTAACTTTTTTTAAGTATGGTGTATACTTTAATTAGTAGGTATAGTGTGGCATGGTAACCATCAATTGAGAAGTTAAAATTTTAACAATTTTATAATATATAATATTATACATATATTTTCTTCAAAATCTATATATATATATATATATATATATATATATATATATATATATATATATATATATATTCTATCACATTTTTCATTGTTGATTTCTTGAGTTATTGATCGCATTTTATCCATTAAAGTGTACCCTACACTTGAGAAGAATCAAATCCAAATATAATTTGCATTACTAATAATGCAGACATTTCTTATTATACTTTCTTCTTTTTTTAAAATTTCCAAGTTCACCATTATTTAACAATAATGATATTTTATATCTTATATTTTATTTTTAAATTTTACTTAAATTTAAAACTATATATGTAATGCACAAAAGACTTACTAATAATTTTAAAAATATAAATGATAGTAAGTATTTTGAGACTCTAATTAATATTTCCAGAAATAAAAGTAAAAAAAGTGTTCGATAATAAAAACTACTCATTGAATTAAAAATAAAAATAATTTAATTCTTACATTTTAAGGCAATTAAAAATATTTAATAAGATATATTAGATATTCCTTTCCTAAGGATAGTTTTTAGCAAAACTCTTAAAATGTCATTTTATTTACTTTTGTTCCTTATTTTCATAGGTTTACTTCTTTACACAAATCTTTAAAAATAAGAAACAAAGTGTAAATAAAGTAATATTTTTAGTTGTTAATAAAAAATAAAATGTGTTGCATGTTGCTACACAACTTAAGCTAATTAATATTTTGAATTATAATATATAATTATGTTATTAGGGTCTGAAATTAGAAGAAAAAAGATAATGAGACTGGAATTTATGATGCATTTTGAATCATCATCTTTTGACATATCATATTAAAATTTAGTCTTTTACTGTGAAGAAAATATCAAGTAAATTAGAAAGGATAAAAACATTCTCATATCAGTTGATGAAATACAAGATAGTTCTATAGTAGTGATGCAGTCCAAAGTAATAACAACCAATAAGGAGGAATAACTCTCAACAACCATTGAACTGGAAATTCCATCCCACTATATATAGGATTTAGGAACAGCAACTTGCTGAAGCTTCAAAATGGAATAATAATAGCTTGTAGTTTGGGCTGGCATCTTTAAGCTTGGGTTGGATCAAAATTCTTCTGCAGTATTTCCCCCCCCCCAGTTTTTCTTGAGAAATAGCTTCTTAACTGAGTTTGTTTTTGTTCAGCCCATTATGGGCTGATTATTTAGACAAAATTATTTTAAAAATGAAAAGTACATTAAATAAAAAATCCACATTCAAACTTTAGTTGTAACAAGTTATTTCGTGGTTTATGGGTTATTTGAAATGTCATTTATTACGTTTAAGTTTTCAATTTAGTAGACTAATAAGTAGTACATGCAAGTTTCAACTAGCTCTTTATTTTTAAAAATATATTAAAAGTCAACAAAAATATATTTACAAACATTATAAAGTCTTTTATAAAAAACATTATATGAATAATTTTTTTCTTTATTGTGATATTTCTTTTTACTTTTGATTTAGGCATAGATACATAATTTATTTCTTGCACTTGCACGTAAGTTTTTTAAACAAAGAACAAAAAGAAAATAACTAAATATATTAAAGCATTTTTCATAATATATTTTTCATAATCACAAAATTACTATACATTGTTGTCCTAAATCCTATCTGTAACACTAGTATTAATCATAAAAGTATACAAATTATTTATACTCATATCAACACATTTTTTGCCTACTTTTATTAAGAGCACAAAATGCTCAATGCACCTTACTCACTATCCTGCAAGCATAACCAACTCTCCAATTGACTCGATGAGGTAACCCTTTTCCTAACTAACATTTCAACAGTAGGACATTTTCTCTTCCTCCCTCCCCTCGGCCTTGACCTGAACTCTTCATCAGCTTTTTCAAAATTCCCCTGTACCAAGGAAATCTTGTGAGTATATTAATACAAGGGCAAAACAAACTATCACTTATCAGATAATTTTTTGCACAACTAGAATACCAAGGCAAAAGAACTTACAAGGATAAAAACATGTTTTGCAGTTTTCTCGTGGTTATCTCGCACGTGTTTGTAAGCAAATCTCATGCGACAATCAGGAAACCCGCACACATAAGGCTTTTCCTTAAAGTGCACAGCCTTCTTATGCTTAACAAGATTAGATTTCTGTTGACACAACCATGCGAATATTAAAATAAGGTTCAACTTGTAACCAAATTGAGAATTCAGTTAGAGTATACACCAAGCAGATTTAAGAATAAGAAGTCTTACTCTTGAGAATGTGCGGCTACAGCCCTTAAACCCACATCGAAAGGTTGCCGATGAACTGCCGGATTCATGTGAACGAAGGTGACGCTTAATATTCTTCTTCAGTTGCTTAGTTCCACAAGTGTCACAGGTCATATATTGATGGGAGGACTTAACATGGGCTTGAAGGCACTGGATATTAGTGAAATGTTGCATGCAACCAGGCTCTAAGCACACCGCATCTACCGACTCCAGCTTGACTGCAGAATAAAGGCTTTCTTCAATATCTTTCACAATAAACAAGCACCTTACAAACTTCCCACCAAAATTCTGCTAATTAACACAGAAAACCAAAAGGAGCTAAACCTACCATGAGAACCTTCATGCTTTCGTAGCTGCGAGGCAAATCTAAAAACCTTCCCACAACCAATTTCTGGACATGCATGCTGCTTATGACTTTTGTCACTGGTAGAGGTAGAACTGTCATCATGGATCTCCTCAACATGTCGTTTCATATTGCTTTGCAAAGAGAACTCAGTTTTGCAATTCTCAATAGGGCATTTAAAAGTCTTCCCTTGATGCTGTAAAAGGTGACGAGTCAGGTGGTCCTTCCTTCGGTAACTTGCCTGACAGTTATCAACGGCACACACATACGGCCTCTGAAACCATCACACACACACACACATGCGTGTTAAAGCCAGAAATCAAAAAACATATAAGTACCATCATGCTTTGACAAGAACAAAACACAAATGAACAAACTGCCAACCTCAATTTTGCGTGACTGAGGCATCCTTGATGGAGCTTCACAGGAGGTCTCCCTACCTGATACTGATCCATCAAGTCCAAACATGCTGCCTCGCGCATTTTGGAGTTCTTTCTCTGGGATCCAATGCTTCACACTATAATATCAATAATTTTCCAATGATTTTAGAGGCTTGTAAATTGCTTTCCTGCAAAATATGCATCTTCAGTCGATGCAATTAACACAATCAACTCACAACATCAAGCTATGTTTCCCACAAAATGATTATTTTTCAAGGAATGTAGTACTGGATAAAACACAATGAAAAAAATAACAATAAAATAATCATTAAGCAAAGAGAAGTGTTGACAACAGACTCTCTAAAAGCAACTCCAAGGCAGTTACTTATGTTGGTTCTTATAGAAGCAACTCCAAGGCAGTTAAGCAACTTGAATACCATTAAGAGCAAATGAGTTCTTATAGAAGTTGCTTATACAAGCAAGGTTGCATAACCATTAAAAAACAAATTTTCAAGTTAAAATAGTAGTTCTTGTGAGTGGAGAGATAAAATGGAACCAACTAAAAGTCAAAAAGTAAGCTAGAAACTCAAGTTGACTTTTACCATTGGAGTGAAAATTAGGGAACCGGTTTCAATGCAGCCACTTTTTCACACACTCACATTTATAACCATGAGATGAAGATTGGACAACTGAGATTATGAATGTGTGTTTTAAGTTGATCGAACGATATAAAATATAAAATATAAGTAGTTCGATCTTTATCCAACAGTTTGAAATGCAGAACGCAAGAAATAACGAATCCAAAGATTAGTGAGTGTTCTTAAATCCTATGAGACGACAAGAGACTCGCTAAAAGCGAGTTAAGAGACCAAATTAAGTTCTCGCATTGGAGATGCTCTAACACACATTTTGCTGTTAATTAAAATTTATGAAACACTACAAAATCACGAGTGAATCTCATTAATCAACGAGTGAGACCACACAATTTTGTGATTCCCAGTAACAAAGAGTATGTTAAAAAAAAAAGAAAAGTACATAATATTTCTCCCAAAGGAACTACCTCAAGCGAATGACTCCGCATGTGCTGCAACAAGTAAGCGTGTTTTTTGAAACTGGCGCCACATTCGTCGCACGTGTTGGATGATTTCACAGCCTCCCCTTCGGGAACCGTTTCAGCTCTTGCTTTTTCGACCTCCTCCTGAAGTTAAAAACAAAACCATGTATTTCTACACCCAATTGCAATTCAAACGAAAATGATTTGATTTTGATGAACAATAAGAAAAAAGGGGGTGGGTACCTTGTGGTGCGAATTGATGTGAGAGGCGATTAGGGTTTTTTTGGACCTGCAGATACCGCAGTACTCGCAGAAATAGCGTCTGATATCTCTGAATTTGGGCCTTTCTTCAGTTTCCATGGCTGAAGAGATGAAGAAGAGTGTGAAACTGCGAATGAATGTGACTCAAGTTAGGGATGTTGGCAATTGGAATATTTAGGACCTTGAAAGCAATTTCTTTTTTTTTTAAAAAAAATTAGATAGTCCATAATATGATACGATAAACATTATGTTTTTTTCTTGGTCGGAAACCAAATGATGTCTCACGTACTCATAATTATAATTAATAATTAATAATTGATAATTAATTGATAATTTATATATATAATTGATTGATTGATTTGATCTATATAATTGATATAATATAATTATATTTGCAATCAAATAATTTTATTAGCCATTGTACAAAAAAAAAATGATTTTATTAGGCTTCCTTTTATACTGATTTGATTTGATTATAGTTGATTTGATATTTAAAGATTATTCATTAACTTTTATTAATGGACCAAACTTTCAAACATTATAAAGCTTGAGAGGTTGAGCTATGGGTTACACCAATCAAATTTATCTTCTCCTATCAGTATACTTCGTATATTTTCTTTGTTTTTCTTTCTTTTTTATTGTTCTCCTGATTTCCAATAAGAATGACATTAAAGTTATGTTGGACTAAACTTTTTTTGGGCTTAAAAGTTATTTTAATGTTAAAGTTTAAAATAAGAGCTTTGAAAATAAAAGAGAGATTGTCAAAAAAAAAAAAAAAAAAAGAGAGAGAGAGAGAAGTTGTTTGACAATTTTAATTTGAAAGCTTCTTTTAAACTAAAAGCTTTTTTTTTTTTTTTTTTTAAGTTTTGTCTTACATTAATTAATTCAAGATGAGACAGAAAGGGAGACCTGTATGTAAATTATTTTTAAAAGCTACTTCAATTAATTTTTTTTAATAAAAACTACTTTTCTTTTATAAAAATTAAGTTATTTATTTTTTAAGAGTTTTTCTTCACATATGTTTTGCTTCTTTTAAAGAGAAGAAAAATAAAAATAAAAATAAAAATGTTGAACATTGTCTAGATTTACATCATATAATAAAAAAGATATTAACAAATATTGGTTACGACTAACTTCATAAAAAAATACTTTTTGTTTAAAAAAAAAAATCACTTTTAAAGATTTTAAATGCATTTTTCATTTTTCTTAAAATAATTAAATTTGAAATTTTTTTAAAATTAATTAAAATTAGAAGCTGTTTTGAATAATTTCTCATAAACTCAACTAATTTCTTATTTTTTAAAAAAATATTTTTATGATTTTTTTTAGATTATGATTATAAACAAACATAAACTAACTTCTACTTTTTAAAAAGTAATTAATTAGCAACCTATTTTACATCAAAATCACGTTTTTTTAATCCATAACAAATAAGCCCAAAAGAAGGGATATTAACATAAAATACTTGGAAATTAAGATGCATTGCAAATACTAACACTGTTAATGATCCAATTAGATCACATACAGATCAGATTTTCTCGACACAAGAAATCAATGAAAGAAATTTCTCAATAAGTTTAACAATAATGAAAAATTCTAATCTACTACTATTGTATGTATCTATTCATCCCAAAAACTTGAACTTGACACGGTTGATTCTTGGTCTTCTTCATTGCACTGTTTGAATTGAATCACTGGATTAATGTTGTTGTTGGTGCTGAATTGGCTTTCATAGTGATCAGATTCATCTTCACTTTCACCAAACATAGGACTCATCTCCACCTTGATGTTATTTTCGTCATTTTGCCCATAACAATAGTCGTAACCACATAATGGAATGTGATGAGTAAAGGGCAAAGAGGGTTTTATGGGAAGAAAACCCAAATCTTGGATCATGGGTTTGGTTTCAATTGGGTCATCGTTGAATGGAGTGGAGAAACCATTGTGCACCAAATTAGGTTTAATGTCTAAATGATAATTGCCTTTTGGACTTAGCTTGTTGATTAAAATTGAAGGCAATTATCTTAATAATTCAAACTTTATAACTTTGTTAGGCCTCATTAATAATTGATTTGTAAATAATTTAGATTAATCTTAGAATAGTGAATTAGTTAAATTTTCTTCTAATTAGGTTTCTTTTCATGTAGACGCAAGAGGAATAAAGTGACTAATGAAGTGGAGCTCAAGTAATGTTCAAGTTGAAGAGTGGTCAACGCTTAAGCGAACTCTCAGCCTCGCTTAAGCAAGGAGTCTTGTAGCTGTCTGGTTGTAGTGAAGGCATCACTTAAGCGCCTCTTCACCAACGCTTAAGCGTGTCGTATCCCGTGCTTAAGCACGGCTTGTCCAGAGCATTAGGTCCTCAGCATAACTCGCGCTTAAGCGAGCTATCTCTGGCACTTAAGCGTGAGTGTGTCATGTGGGTTTTTAAAGAGGCACATGTCAGGTTCTATTTAAGGCAATGATCCCTTGATTTGACTTAAGTTACATAAGAGAACATTACCCTTGAAGTGTGTGTGTTGTGCATCGAGGGGGGGAGGAAACACCGGGGAGATTTCACCAATGGGCCACGAGCATACCACATAAATGAACTTGACACCACCTTCAACCCAAAACCTTAAGGCATTAGGTTTGCGGGTCTATCCACTTATATGTTGATCAACTTTTCCAATTCTACCCAATGTGGGACTTCAGCTTCACACTTGTACTCCAACAATCTCCCCTTCAAGTGTGAGTCTCTTCCACATGGTAGCTCCCCCTCAAGCGGAAGTCATTTTCAGCACGAGTATCCAATGATGGCGCCTCTAGAGCTTAAGCATGCTCTAGTACCTTGAACCACCGCCTCCACTGTAACGACCCAACTTCGTTACAGATATGTTATATTAAACTCTTTATTTAATTATTATCATGTGAAAGAACGTATAAATTTTTCACATTTAAAATACATACATATGTACCTACATAAAACGTTCATCACCGCATCGTCCAAATATAATATACCGATTTACACCTTAAAAATACGAGGATACATATAACATCAGAAGAAAGATCCCCTTGTAGAGAACGTTTACACTAATCTTAATATTTATACAAAATCCTAAGTTGGTCCCCCTAATCTGTACATATATACTAGAACAAAATTAGCAAAACAGGAGGATCGTCCAATCTTAGGATCGTCCAATCAACATAGCAGGAGGGTTGTCCAATCTTCAATCGTGACTAGCATGAGAGCCAGCACCATCACTGCTACCTGCTCCCGTGTTAACCACACGATCATTGCAGTAAAACCATACAAACACAAATTGCAAGGGTAAGCTTACTTATAAAAAGAATGATATAATATACACAATTTCAATCAACATCATTCATAATAAACATTCAGTTCACTTCAGGTATCATTCCATACATCAATATCATCATGCAACATTATGCTGACTCGACTCCATGGAGATTTCAACAACTTTCGGGCGGTTCCCATAGGCCCCATCCCCTACCATTAGTCTCGCCTTAGACCATTCAGGGAGTCCCTTGAGCCACCATGTGGAGGAAGTGTGAATTTAATCCAATATAGACAAGTGTTGGTATTGGCTTACCTCTGTCAGGTTTGCAAAACCTTCCATCTTTAGGAATTCGCCCACTTGTCTATTCTATATGCCCGCCATTGGCTATCACGAAATCCTCCAGCACTAGGTTGAGAGCCCACCTAGCACCCTCAACTTACGTGCCTACCCTTATGCAATATCATGCACAACTCAACAACTCTGATTGCCACACGTTCTCTCTATGTTATAAATTCACCATTTTTCTCAAATCAAGCTTATGAACCCATCCAGCAGTTCAATAAGCACAAGTAAGGCATTCTCAGCACTTGAATCCTTACTCACAACTCAACATCAACGTTAACCAAAAGTGTGAATTTCCGAACATAGCTCTAGAACCAAAATAGTGGCATATCAAACATCCTCGTTCGTAACAAGACTAGGTTCTGATTCTCTGTTAAACACACCCTCACAATTTCACAACCACCATCGTTGGACGTCAGATTTTACTGAACATAAGGCACCACTGGACGCGGGTCATTATACATTGAATCATTGGACATTGGTCTCTAGACACTGGGTCATTGGACGCTGGTCTTTAGGCACTGGTTCATTGGACGCTGGTCTCTAGTATTCACTGGACGTTGTTTTTAGTTGTAGTATAGATAGATGGACGATGGTTTTCTTTGGACGAGTGGTTTTCTGCAGAGCCCAGAACCTTTCAAAAACCCATTACGAACACATGTTTCAAAGATTTTGAAACCATTTCCAACACTTACAATATCATTCCAAAGCACAACAACATTTTATCACAACAAACTCAGCTCAAATCATCAAAACATCAAGAGAGAAAAATCATCACATCATCATAACAAATCTTTAAAGCATACAAACAGAAACAGAATTCCAAACATATCACCACCAGATCATTTCAAACAGTTATGAAGCTTCCCTTACCTACAGCTCTTGACTCAAACCGTGAAGAAGAAAAAGCTAGAGAGGATAACTTTGAGGTTCTCGAGTGATCTGCCCTCAAGTTTTGTTACAGAATCAACTAGGAGACACCTAAAACAACATCAAAGTAAACTCAAAATCACGATTTCTCTCATCTCTTAAAATCTAACCAAGACCTATTTCTCATGTTCTTGGGAAGAGATGAATAAGTTACTTAGAAATCAAGAATAAGAAGGAACCGGACTTACCAACTTAAAATCAGCTAAGAAATCTCTAGGAAAGAAGAAATCAAGCCTCAAGCTAAGGTAGAAAATAAATCTCTCACTCACGGTAAAGAAACTTATAGAAAAAGAAAGATAAGGATGAAGGAGAATGGAAGAAACAGGAAGCTTTGCACGTTTAATAAGAAGATTTGCATGGAATTTTTCTATTTGTCCCCACCTTTCCTCTAAAGACACTCCCTTCTCTTATTATTTTCTTCTACAACTTACGGAACTTACGTAAAAATCCTGAAAATCTCCCAACACACACTCTGAGCCTAACACCTCATTAAATTCCAAGAGTAATACCACATCACATAGCACAACGTATAACTTAAGTTAATTATTATATTATTTCAACATAATTTAATTTTTTTAATTTTTCTCTTGCATTATTAGTCAAACACTTAATCATACAATTAGGAAAACTACAACGCTACATCCACCGTTTCACGGCCACGGGACACGCTGCCTGGCCTCCATGTATGGACCCACCGCCAGGAAGACTTTCGATACAAGGGATCCCCATGTCCATGCCCGGATCCATCGCCAATCCACCATACTCGTCCGAGCCGGTCACCTGGTTGAACCATCGGCTCTGATACCAATTGTTGTGCATCGGAGGGGGAGGAAATACTGGGGAGATCTACATGAATGGGCCACGAGACACCACATAAGTGAACTTGACACCACCTTCAACCCAAAACCTTAAGGCATTAGGTTTGCGGGTCTATCCACTTATATGTTGCTCAACTTTTCCATTCCTATCCAATGTGAGACTTCACCTTCACACTTGTATTCCAACAATCTCCCCCTCAAGTGTGAGTCTCTTCCACATGGTAACTCCCCCTCAAGCGGAAGCCATTTTTACCACGAGTATCCAATGATGGCGCCTTTAGAGCCTTAACCATTGCTCTAGTACCTTGAACCGCCGCCTCCACCGTTTCACGGCCACGGGACACACTGCCTGGCCTCCATGTATGGACCTATCGCCAGGAAGACTTTCGATACAAGGGATCCCCATGTCCATGCCCGGATCCATCGCCAATCTACCACACTCGTCCGAGCCGGTCACCTGATCGAACCATCGGCTCTGATACCAATTGTTGTGCATCGAGGGGGGGAGGAAACACCGGGGAGATTTCACCAATGGGCCACGAGCATACCACATAAGTGAACTTGACACCACCTTTAACCCAAAACCTTAAGGCATTAGGTTTGCGGGTCTATCCACTTATATGTTGCTCAACTTTCTCATTTCTATCCAATGTGGGACTTCAGCTTCACGCTTGTACTCCAACAGTGTGCTATTGTAAAGACTCCTCCATGGCTCTCCCTTCAAGATTTTGCTTTCCTTCTTCATTTTTAGAGCTTCTAGTGTCTATGAGTAGCTAAACTCCCTTGTTTTTGGGGTTGGATGTAATGTTACTTATCCTCTTGTATTTACTTTGATATTTTAATATATATTTTAATATATATTCAGTTTCTCAATCTTTTATTTCACTCTCTTGCTTTATCTTCTTCTTGTGGATTGATCAACCACTTGCTTTTGGGATTTTACTCTTTGGAAAATGTTGCTAAAATCCTAGACCTATAGTGAAGTAACTAAGGGTTATGCACTAGGGATGGTGTATTAATCTTTAGTCATCTTGTTAGACCATATGCTTAATGCAGTTTTCATTATTAATCTCATTTTATTGCATTCTTAGTATTTGTTAAAAAGCCCAAAAAGATTTTAAGTTCTTTTTAGTTCCTAGTTTTACGTTCACTTGATCTTCATTTCATCTTACACCAAATGCAAATTTACTTTTCAATTCTTTAGCCTTTGTTTATAAATTGTGAGCAATCTTGCTTAATATTATGCAAGTCCTTTGGGAGACGATTCAAATACTTATCGTTACTTGTGCGATTGGTTCACTTGCCAAATTGTGATCATTAAACCAACATCCAAAGGAAGAAAATCCAAATCTTGGATCATGGGGGGTTGGGTTTCAAATGGGTCATCAATGAATGGTGTGGAAAAACCAACATCCAAAGGAAGAAAATCCAAATCTGGGATCATGGGGGGTTGGGTTTCAAATGGGTCATCAATGAATGGTGTGGAAAAACCAACATCCAAAGGAAGAAAATCCAAATCTGGGATCATGGGTTGTTAGGTTTCAAATGGGTCATCGATTAATGGTGTTGAAAACCCATTATGCAAAAACATGAATGAAATGGGTTTTTGCTCCAAGATTTCAATGAAATGACGAGGAGAAGGTGGAGAGAAAAAAGGTGAGGATGGTGGGCTTTCTGAAATGGATTCCAAGGGTGGCCACCATTGTTTTGGATTTTCAGCACCATTCTTTCTAACCATTTCGTAACTGTAATCCAAGTTTTCAAAGTAAGATGATGATTGAAACATGACTCAAAACTATAATCACGTTCTATTTACACTCATGCCAATTGAAAAGTTTATATTTCAAGGAAGATGATAAGAAATTGCACTTTAAAGGATATTTCTTTCTTTCAAATTTTGTTTCTCTTTTAATGGTTATGGGATTTTTTTGAGAATTATTTCTTTAAAATCAATAAAAGATAAAAAAAAGTGATTTTTTTTTTTGTATTAAAAAAAAGTGATTTCATTCATTAATAACTAAGGGTCAATATTTTAATATATCTATAAATAGTATAATCTATAATTTGTTATATGTTAATAATAGCTTGCACTCACCTACTTCATTTTTTTTTGCTTCATATTCACCTACTTCATTTAACCTAAGTCAAATCTTTTTTAATATTCTGTTTCCATCCAATAGACTTATTCAGGATTGAGTTATAAATTTAAAATCTTTATCATTACCATACGCATGGCCTAGATTGTTTTAAAACTCTATCTTTTTTTTTTTTTTACAGGTTTTAAAACTCTATCTAATGAATTTAAATAATAGTTTCTAAGGTGATATAATTTTTTATTTTATAATACATGTCTTATAATTATATTTCATATCAAATCTAATTAATATTTTCTTTCTTTCTTTATTTATTCATTTAAAAGAGAGATTTACTTTTTAATTTCTTTAACCAATGCTCAATTTACTTTTTAATAGGGCATATAACAAGTAATCATCTATCAATTTATATCAATTTTAAATAGTTTCAGAAAAATTAATATGTTTTTAGATTCTATTTGGATTTTGTATCATCAATAAAACACTCATTTATAAATAGACCAATTTTTTCTTAAATAATTTTTATTTTCATTTTCACATTAGCTATATTTAAGAATTTAAGAATGAGAAAACCTTTTTTTTGTACTTTTCTCACACATGCATATCTTTTTAACCAATACTTAATTTTATTCAATTAATTTTAATATCTGATGAGATATTTACAAATACCCGGTAAAACAATCTATCAATTAAATTAATTTTTAAGATTTTTCAAAAATGAGGTTTCTAAAACATACAATTTTTATAATTTAATTTGATTTTTATTACAAGTAAATTTATCTTTTATTAATTAATTATATTTTTTTCTTAAATGTCTATAATTCATAGATACAATTCAGACCCATTTCTGAACAAAATGTTTTTATTGCACTAAATTTAATATATTATAATAATTTTTCTTATTATCCATTAATGTGTATATTAATTATTCTAAATATATTTATTTATCCATATATTTTTTTACCTTTTATGTCTCTATTGTTTATGATAATATAATAATTTAATATATTATTTTTTGCGCATTAGACGGATAAAAAATACCAACAAACAAAAAAAGTTGTGCAAAGTCGTATAGAAAAACAATTGATCAAATAATAAAGAGTAGAACACTAATAAACAAATATGAAATTAAAGTAACGAAATAATAAAACAAAATTATACATGGTGATACACATATTACATGCAAAAAAAATTATTTTATTTTATCACTTTAAACTAAGGATATTAAATTATTAATTAATGATTTTTTACATGTAATAACTTTATCACTTGTTAGTGAAAATAAAAAACTTTATCACTGGCAGCGCTAAGTATACTAACGTGTTCAAATGATAACATGTCTTAAACGAGTTGTTAGTCTAAAGGGTATTGAGTTCGGTCTCTTTAAATAAGATCTCATGTCCAAGTCTTGTAGATTGTTGGAAGGAGAGGTTCCACCAAAGGTGGTAAGCCAGGTTCCCCCAACATAAATTAGTTATTGGCAAAGCCAGTAGATACTTTATACTAATAATATGGTAATAAAAAAATATTAAAAATTAATTAAAACAATTTTTTTGTTATTTTAACTATTTAAAAATTATAGTAGAGGAAGAAGTTCTTGTAAAGTCTTATGTCTCAACACTCGATTCCGTTTGGCAAATAAAAAGAAAAATAGATAAAAATGATAAAAAAAAATAATGAAAAAAGTAAACAAAAATGATAAATAAATAAAGAAAATAAAAATAATAAGATGGGATAAATAAAAATGAAATGTGTGAGCACTCTTATCTAAGTAAGTAAAAAGTATACAAGAAAAGAGGAGGGAATTTTTTGGAGGAGCTTATTTTTATGTTGAAAACCATGAAAATGCAACGTCGTGTCTTGAATTATAATTGTTTGTTTGAGGTGTTCTTTGCACCATTGAAAAGCTTGATGAAAAATATACAACTCATCTTTGTGTCTTGAAAGCCAAAATCAACTTTTTTTCTTAGTGAAAATTGGCTCCAAAATAAGCTATTTTATCATGATAGAAAGGGGTGTGACTAAGGTGAAGTTTGAAAACACTTTTTCACCGGTGAGAAAGTGTTTTTTACCTGCTGCAATAGGTTAGTCACTGGTGAGAAACCTGCTGCAGCAGGTTAGCCACCGGGAGAAAAAAAAATAAAAAAATATTTTTTATTTAAAAAATGAAATTATATAAAATTATTATAATAAAATTAGAATAAAAATTTTCTCTTTTTTTTAAAAAAGTGGGAACCACCGGTGGTACTTGAACAAATTACCTACTATAATATGTTGGTTAACCGGGAGAAAAAAATCATTTTTTTATTAAATGAAATTATATAAAAATTATTAAAAAATATATTTTTATTTTTTTTCTCCCGGTGGAGCATAAGAGAAATAAAAAAATGATTTTTTTCTCCCGGTTAACCAACCTATTATAGTAGGTAATTTGTTCAAGCACCACCGGTGGTTCCCACTTTTTTAAAAAAAGAGAAAATTTTTATTCTAATTTTTATTATAATAATTTTATATAATTTCATTTTTTAAATAATTTTTTTTTCTCCTGATGGCTAACCTGCTACAGCAGGTAAAAAATCGGTGACTAACCTACTGCAGCAGGTAAAAAATACTTTCTCACCGGTGAGAAAGTGTTTTCAAACTTCACCTTAGCCACACCCGATAGAAAAATCATTTTTTTATGTTGAATACCATGGAAAGACAACATTGTATCTTGAGTTACACTTGTCCATTTGATGTGTTCTTTGAATAGTTGAAAAAATTGACAAAAAATCTATAACTTATGCCTATACCTCAAAAACCAAAATTGACTTCCATCTTAATGAAAATCAACCTTAAAGTAAGCCATTTAATCATGATAAAAGCTCAAGTCCCACATTCTCTCACCCTTTCCTTCCCTTCACTTTTAAAAAGTCCTACATTAGGTAACATAATCTCATGCATCCTCTTTTTTCCCTCTATAAGGAGGAGGACACCAAACAACAAAGATCACACAAAAAAGGCATGAAGACATGTGGGCTAAATGCAAAACATAGAGCCTAAAATGTTAATGATTTATTTTATTTAATCTTTTTCTCTTGAACTTTCCGGTCCGTTTGATTTGTTAAAAATCATGGGACTGGACAGGACAAAAACAATTGTTCTACGTTTGATTTGAAAAAACATTATGGGACAACACAAATGAAAGAGTGATGGACAGAACAAAAACTCCAATTTTTGTTACTCAAAATACCATGGGACAACTTTTTGTCCTAGGTACAAAGTATTAAAAAGACACATACCCTCACTTCTCTCTTTTCTCCCACCCATGTTTTCTCTCTCCGCACCCATGTATCCCTCCCCCACTATCTCACTCTCTTTCTCTAACAACCGTATCAACTAAGAAACTGCTTCTATACTCGTGTTTCTCATGATTTAAAAAATTGTAAGAGCTGCATCGCTTTCCACCACCGAGCTCTCTCTCTTTGCGAATAACGTGAACCAGTGGAAGGATTCAAATATTCAATTGAATAAAGTTTTGGAGTTTTTTCAATTGCAAATAAGTGCTACTGGTATTAATTCTTCAATTGGAATTGAAGCCTCGCTCACGTTAATTTCTTCCCTATTCCCAATAATTCAATTTATTGAATTCAAACCCTCCACAATTGCTCACGTAATTGGCTAAGATGACAGAGTTGAAATAGTGAATCCAAACTCTAATGATGTATATTATTTTATAATAATAATAAATATAATTAATATTAAAATGGGTATTTCAGTCATTTTCATATTATTTTGCTTGTGCTGTCCATTGTCTATCAAACAATGCACA
The DNA here is from genome assembly GCA_026413185.1 of Pueraria montana var. lobata. NCBI lineage: Eukaryota > Viridiplantae > Streptophyta > Magnoliopsida > Fabales > Fabaceae > Pueraria > Pueraria montana. The sequence continues at coordinate 58,872,371 of CM048654.1, forward strand.
AGATAAAAAATTGTCCTGTACTTCAAGTGTTTGTCCTGTGTTGTACCTCAACGTGTATCAAACGCACCCTTCAAGTTTTACGGATGGAAAAAACATGATTAGGAGGAGAGACCCTATTAAATGTGGCCAATCAGATTTTTCGACAGAGATTAGTCATCAGTAAAGCTGGTGGATACTCCGCACCAATGTCATGGTTATCCCCCCTCCCAAAAAAAAACTTAAGGTGCATATACTACTTTGAATCGTGTTATGCATTACAACTCAACAATTGTCATTTTTGGGGTAAGTTTTACCAAAAGTTAAATAATAATAATAATAATAATAATAATAATAATAATAATAATAATAATAATAATAATAATTTTTATCTATAATTTATGAAATTTTTGAATAATAAAATTTCCTATATAAAGAATAACAAACAAAATAAAAATAGTCTTCTTTTGAAGGAAAAAAAATAAATATTTTTTAGTTATATTAATTTTACACATTTAATTAGAGGCATCTGTCTTTAGGGTGTTTAATACCTCCCCTTTACGACTCTCGTATCAAAAATTTGATTTTAAAGATTATTTTCCATTTTAAAGGTTTTTTTTTTGCAATGTTTTCTCTTAATAAACCTTATTAGCGACTCCTCTATTTAATATACTATGTTCACTCAATAAATTATCTATAATTATATATTATAATTTAATATTTTAAAAAAGAAATAATTAAATGTTTAAATCATAAATATTGTTAATTACCTTAATTTGAACATGTTGTAACTTTGAATTAATATATATATATATATATATATAGAGTAAACTATGTTTTTGGTCTCTGAACTTTTCGACATTTATGGTTTTGGTCCCTAAACTTTTCAAAGACTAGTCAACGTCCCCCAACTTTTTTTCCGTCATAGCTTTTAGTCCTTTTCGGCCATTTTTGCCGTTAAGCGATGATGTGGCGTTGCTTTTATTATTATTATATTACCCATTCATTTTCTGATGGCTAAAAAACGCTAAAAATTATGTTTTTAAAAGGACTAAATAATTTGTGGCGGCTTTTAGCTGCCACAAATTGCTTCATCCTTATTCAAGTTAAACTTCCATAGTCATGACCCCTTTCTCTCATGCCCTGGTAACTCAAGCAAGCAAGAAAATACCCAAAGTAACAAATCAAACAAATAAATAATTTTTAGAAGAAAAAAAAACCATTAAACGAGCAATTGACATTACCATATAAAAAAATCAAAGAAGAGGTTGGGAAAAATTTAAAATCGAAAGAGTTTATTTGGTCACGAGTTTATTTGGCCAAATCCAAATTCAAAATTTAACTTTCGTGTATCAACTTTCTAATTTCAAAATATATTAATAACAAATTTTTTAATTAATCACTACTTATTATTTACAAACTTTCTACCAGTGAATAATTCTAGAAATCGTAGAAGATTTTTTTCCAACAAAGTAACATGAACATAAAGAGAGAAAGAGAGGGAGAGGGACGCTCGGTATCCTCGCAGTTTGGTGGAAATTGAAAATTCATATATCCTATTTCAGCCCTTCACTTAATTTCTTTGTTGATTCTTTCTGAAGATTACTCGCTAACAATAAGCCGAAAAAGGTTTCCTTTTTGACTTGGTGGAGCTAAAAGCTAATTAAGAGTTAAGATGCAAATGAGTGAACCCGACGGTGAAGCCATCTCCAAGCTGCAAATTATCCCTGTCGCGATGGTGCTCGCTGCTGTGAAGCCATCTCCAATCGGCGAGTTATCTTCGTCGCGAAGCCTATCCGAACTGCAACAAGTCAAACTCGTTGAGGAAGAAGTGCATCAACTTGTGTGGATCTAAAAAATGTTATAGGGTGATGCTTTGTTATTGCTTCATACATGTTTTGAATATGAAATTGGAGTTTTGTTATGATTTGGGGATAATATTTTTGTGTTTGAATATGAAATTGTTATAGGGTGAATTTGAATTTGGGGATAATTATTTTTGTATTTGAATCTGTATTTGAAATTGTGTTAGGATGAATTTGGATTTGGGCTAATGAATTTTGTGCTTGAATTTGGATTTGGGTTATAGCATTTTCTGGCGGCTAAAAGCCCCCAGAATATGTTTAAGACCTTTCAAACAAGTTATCCAAGTATAATTCTAGCGGTTTTTAACCGTCAAAAAACATAATAAAATAAAATAATAATAAAAATAATGCACGTCATCACTTAATGGCCAAAATGGACGGAAAGAACTAAAAGCTATGACGAAAAAAAAGTTTGGGAACGTTGATCGGTCTTCGAAAAGTTTAGGGACCAAAATCATAAAGGTCGAAATGTTCAGGGACCGAAAACATAGTTTACCCATATATATATATATATGTATGTATGTATGTATTTATGTATGTATGTATGTATTCATGTTATGGACTAATTTTAATCAAAATATATATTGATTGTAATTACTTTAAATAATTTTTTTAAATGATTGGATATTTAAATAATGAATATTGCTAATTATCTTAATTTAAATATGTTGTAACTTTAAGTAAGAATATATATTAATGTTATTAATTATTCTAAATCAAAATATATATTGGTTATAATTATGTTAATTAATAAATAATGTATTTTTATGGATTAAATAATAATAAATAAATAATTCGACAAAAAAATGAATGATGCGCTATCATTATTTACCATTAATAATAATAATAATAATAATAATAATAATAATAATAATAATAATAATAATAATAATAATAATAATAAAATGAATGATGAACACAAATCTTAAATTCTTAAATAATAATAATAATAAAGAAGAAAATCCAAATCTTGGATCAAGAGTTGGGTTTCAAATGGGTCATCAATGAATGGTGTGGAAAACTCATTATGCAAAGACTTGAATGAAATGGGTTTTGACTCCAAGAATTCAATGAAATGATGAGGGGAAGGTGTAGAGGTGGGCATGGATTGGATTTTTGAAAATCCGATCCAAATCCGATCCAAATCCATTTAAATGGATTGGATTTTAAATCCAAATCCAATTAAATGGATTGGATTTAAAAGCCAGATCCATATTTTGTAAAAAAAACAATTTGGATTTTTCGGATCCAATTTTAAAACCAGTTTTTAGTTCAAAACTAGTTTTAAAACCAGTTTGTTTCTAAAACTGCTTTCAACACATTCATATTCACATATATTGTAATAAGGAGACTAATCGGACAAAAAGCAAAAAAAAAAAATTCTCCATATTTCCATCAGTATAACATGAATAAAGTTAAAAAATCAATTAGGAAACCAACTCACATATCAAGATAGAGCTTTAAGTTAAAAATCAATTAGGAAACCAACTAAAAAATTCCTTTTTATTGCCAAAGTACAAGACCTTAGAAATTATGTACTGCACGCGGAGTATCAAAGCCAACTTCACTTTGCTGCAAAACATGCCATAGGAACTGCAGGCTTCACTCCAAGAATCTTCCTTAACACCATTGTAAGCTAGGTAATATATCTCCATTACTGCAGCAGTTGATGTGATAATTAAGTATACTACAACATGTGAGAATGATCAATTGTAGATATGTTAATAAGCCAAAAGATCCTAAAAGCTAAAAGCTATTAGTATGGCCATATAGAAAAACTAAAGAATAGATACTTGGTATAATTTTTTTTAGTTTAGTAAAAAAAATAAGCCCAATTGAAATATGCAATTTCAGGTTGCATCAACTTACTATACATTAAGCAAGACATATTGTAATTTGTAATTACTTCATAAGTGTCGTGCCATAGAAAATGAAGCTATAGATGTAACTAGTATTCCTCATAAATTAATAAAAGCTGTAAGGAAATAAACCCAAATTGCATTATGTGTTTCTCATATTCCAGTAGTATATCTCTGCAAGAATATGCAATCAATAAGAAATTTTGAAATTGAAATTTAGACCTTTCCCATTTGTGTCATCAGTTAGCTTCTGTAAACTTAGGAGTGAGATCTCCTGCACTTCAGTTAACAACTTTAGGGTGTGCAGTTCCCAATCTTTTCTCATGTATCCAAACCATATCCACTTTTAACTCAACAACCTGCAAAGCAAAACAGTGATTGAACATTATTAAACAGAATTGGCTGCAAATTTCAGAAAGATTTAGTCAAGGATAGACTAGCTTTGGATACAAAGTATCTGACCCATGAGCAAGCTGCAACAATAAGAGCATAACATGCATAGAGGGCACTGACTAAAACCATATACCTCTCAAACAAATTATAAAATTCACTGCTTGTAATCAACAAAAGAATTTATGATAATCAACGGCTGGAAAGTGGAGACTCAATGTGCATGATTCTTACTTTAGAGGTTGCTATATTTCAGCATTCCATAGTTGTTGTTGTTCTGCTGGTTAGTCACAGTGATCAACTAAATTCCAAAGATAGAGGAACCACACAAAGCCCTGAAGTTTGCAAAAATAGATTCCAACCATATGGATCTATCTTATAACTAGGTACATTTACATCTACATAAATACCAATTAGTAATAAGATCCTTACCTGTCCACAACTCCACATCAATATCAAAGATAATTCCAAGATCAACTTTGTTATCATATAAAACACTATAAAATTCTGACAACATCTGGATGCATTAATCAATAAAATTTATATTTCAGGCACTTGTTCAACTTTATATGAGTATTGAGACTTCTGCAAATACAATTGGTTCCCACAAAGATCACAATTCAAAACGTGTTTCTATTTGTTTCTTTCTATTTCTAGATCCTAATCTTTCCATTTACACCATGGATAACACACTATAAAACAAGCTTAAGCACTTGTTGCAAACTGCACTCAACTCATTAATCTTTTGAGCTTAACCAAGTTACAGAACCATATACCCTGCATCAAACACTTACCAAACTATGGTTAACAACTAACAGAGTACAACTAACTAACAAAATATAGTTAACTGACATAATGCAACTAATTGATCCACTTAAATGGTTAACAACCTGCATCATATCCATAGGGAATAGCAGCTCATCAAATTCAAAGGTTCATGGCCAGGTAACAAGGGTTGCTTCAACTGAACTTGGCTATTCTAATTAAAATCTCAATCCTCATATAATCTAAAATATCTAATTTAGAGGACCAATTAAAACTCTGACTCTTTAGAGGACCAATTGCCCCTTCACCATGAATTTTATTCTTGAATAGTTAATTTAATTAGTTAATACGCCGAATTAATGCAGAAAATGGTTAAATCTTCTACTTTTTTTTTTTTCTAGTGAGGCACACACTTTTTGGCACCTTTGTTCTCAAGATGTTAAAACCCCTTAATGCTAATTGACCAATTCCAAACAGTTCTCACATGACAGGATATTATAAATCAAAATCACAAGTATAACAAAATCAGATAAATCATTTAATGAAATTTCCCAAATCAAAATTTCAAACAAAATTTAAAGGGTACCTCTCTCAGCAGAGGATTCAAGCTTGTACGGTGAACCAACACAGAGACGCAAAATCAAGGAGAAGTTCAAAAAAAGCAAAATACAATCAAAGCGTGAAGTTACCTTAGATTGAGGGATTGAGAGTGAAGAGAAGCCTTGAACGAAAAATTAAAGCTACACAGAGATGCCAAATCAGGAAGAAGGTTAAAAAAAAGCAGAAGAAGGTTAAAAAAAATCAAAAGAAGGAGAGTAAACCTGCGAGATTGAAGGATACAAGGATTGAAAGCAAACCACGAGCGATTCAAGGATTTAGAGCGAAGAGAAGCACGAGATTGAGAAGAGAATGATAGAATAAGCGAACGATCGAGAGAGCAAACCACGACACGAGCGAAGCATAATTGGAAGCATCGAGGGTTTCAGGCTGAAACTTTTAGCGTGCAAATGAGTCATTGATTTTGGATTTTGGATTTCGTCATTTCAAATTGGAAGCATGGAGGGTTTCGGATTCTGGACTTTAGTTTCCAGATCCAGATTTCCACTTAAGATCCATATGATAGAAAGTGGATTTTGGATCTTTAAACGGAAATAAAATACAGATCCAGTAAAATAGTCCAGTCTGTTAAAAGAGATTAAAATAGACTGGATTGGACTGGTTAATAGATCAGTTATAGTTATTGGACTTTTTTGCCCAGGCCTAGGAAGGTGGAGAATACAAAGGTGAGGATGGTGGACTTTGTGAAATGGGTTTCAATGGTGGCCACCATAGTTGAGGATTTTCAGCAGCATTCTTTCTAACCATTGAGTAAATGAAATCCATGTCTTCATAGTAAGATGATGAGTGCAAGGAGAAATCCATGACTCAAAACTCTAATCAACTTCGATTTACACTCAGGACAAGTCGAAGAAGAAAAGGTCGTGTTTCAAGGAAGATGCTATGAGAAATTAAGCTCTATAGGATATTTTTTTTTCTTTTAAAATTTCTTTTCTCTTTTTATGGTCACAAAATTAATTTTTAGAGTTATTTCTTATTTAAAGTAAAAAAAATAAAAGAAATGATTCCATTCGTTAATAACTAACGATAATATTTCCTAAAAGAAAAACTAACGGCAATATTTTAATATATTTATAATTTATAATTTGTTATATGCACACCTAATATTAATCAAGTTTCTCATTAAGTAAAATTACTTACTGTACTCTCTAGAAAGTTGTTCACTTCACTAAGTCAAATCTTTTTTAATATATTGTTTCCATTTAATAGAATTGTCAGGATTGAATTATAAATTTAGAATCTTTATCATTACCATAGGCTTGCCAAGATTGTTTTAAAACTCTAGCTATCTAAGGAATTTAAATAATCATTTTAAAGAAGTGGTCAACCAGGTTTCCAGACGAAGATTAGTCATTGGTAAAGTCAGTGAGGGTGAATAATCCATACCAATAACATGGTAACAAAATAATAATAATAATCCTTTTAAAGGTGATATAACTTCTTATTTTGTAAGACATATCTTGTAATTATCTTTCATATCAAATCTAATTAATATTTTCTTTCTTTAATTATTAATTTAAAGGAGAAGTTTACTTTTTTAATTTCTTTAATCAATGCTCAATTTTCTTCCATCAATATAAAACATAATAGGATATTTACAAATCACTAGTAAAGTAAACCTTGATTTTTGATAGTTTCAGAAAAATTAAACTTTAAACACCTATAAGATTTTATTTGGATTTTGTATTATCAATAAAACAATCATTTATAAATAGACCATTTTTTCTTGAATATTTTCCATCATGGCTAACCCAAATATCAATCTAAAATCTAGTCTTGAGGTGGTTACGCGTACAAAGTTGACGAAAAAATAATAAATTAAATCGTCGAATATAAAAGCATTTATGATATGCGATTAAGCAATAAAAAGTTAAATAAAAGCATTCTGGTTAAGCTGAAAGAATGATCTTGTTCCATAGGATCCATGCGCTCGGTAGTACATAAAGAGTATAAAGTTAAATAACTGACTGTGACTATAAGCTAAGTACACATTATATATTAGATAATTGATCTTCAAAGAAACTTTTAGTTGTCTATGCAAGTAGGTGCTTTCCCCAAAACTGTGGGTTTAACTTTAGTACACGTAGCAATTATAGGAACTCCATTGAATGTGAGATCAATGTCACTAAGCCTCACATCTTCACATGGTACACCACTACTACAAATAAGGGTGACACTGTTTTTAGTTGCTGAAGTGCCCTCGATATCCTTAAAGGTAACCTCACTTATCTTTATTTTTGAAGGAGTCTATAACCATTGAAAACATAGAAAATAAATAAATAAAGGTTAGCACATGTAATATGCATATGGACATTTATTAGTTGGTATTTCAAAACTACCAAGGTGAAGTTTGTGTTAAATGTGAATCAATAGAAAGAATTTTTCATTATTTAAATACCTGTTTATTGCATTGATTCCAAGGACAATACTCTTGATCTATAATCACTGGGTTGCTGACATTAACCATTATAATATCTTCAAAATGAAAATTTGACACAAGAGAAGTTATTGGAGTACTAGGCCAAGTCTTGATCCTTAAATCATTATCTATGTTGTTCAATGTACAATTTCGAACAGTTAAACTTTCTACGGGTTCTTCGTTTGGGTACTTTCCAAGACTTCCAACACTAATACCATGTCTTGGTCCACATGTCACATTTAATATAGTTACGTGTCTACTGCCATCCCCTAATGAAATGCAATCATCACAGGTACCAATGAAGGAGTTGGTGATGTTAATTCCACTTGATCTTCCAATGTGAATTCCTTCAGTGTTAGGACTAGTTGATGGAGCAGTTACAGAGAAGTTTATAAAAGTGACATTCTTGCATCCTAAAACATTGACATGAATTTTTTTGCTATCGTTTGAAGTTACGCCTTGGATAATTGAATTGTTGAGAAAATTGAAACCAAAATTCTGCGGAAAAATATACAAGAAACTTGAATTGTCAATACTTGATGATAAGCATTATTGATAGTAAAAGAAAAATAGAGAAATGGACATGTACATCAAATAAAACCTTACGAGTACAAAATTTGGTTAAACTATTATGCCCAAACAAAAGACATTACTTAACCCCTAAAATAAAATATGGTTATTATTAAGAAATTATTAATTTTGTGTACTATTTTTGGTTTTTTATTCTTCAAGCTAATTAGGTCCTTATAATTTTCTATATAGACTACAAAACTTAGCAGAATATAAATTTAATCAATCTAACCATTCTAAACAACTGGTGTTAATCATACGATCATGCCACGATAAAGGAGACAAATAATGTGTTAAATCTTCTTAAAGGGAAAATGAGTTTTATTTCATTAATGGAGGTTGACTTATTTGTTAATTACCTCTCACCATTTTAAACAAACTTTATGCATATATAGCCACATTAAACAATATAAATTTGTGAATGAAATATACCTGAAAAACACGAGATAAAAGTTTAGTTAGTCTCTATCTAAATTTTCCCGTTCAGAAACATTTATAGGATTTATACTGGGATGGTATAGGGATTATTATATCAGACATGATAAAGCCTTCGATCTAGAACAAAGGTGTTGCCATTCAAAATCTGCAAACATGAATTATGTTAGCCGAAACGATAAAGCTGGGGGTTTAGATAAATGGTTTAAACGGATAGCTGACTTTGGTTACTTAAGATATGATAGGTGAGACCTTTTCGGCTAGCTGTTGGAAATTCAAAAGTGCGAGATTTTCTCTAAAAGATAAAAGATTTGGCAACAGGCGGTTGCAAATGGCAAATCCGAAAATAAAGGAGGATTGATAATGATAGTGAGAGATTATCCGGGAATAGCTCATGAGTGGGAGTTAGTTCTTGAAAAATAGGAATGAAGAAGGGATAGTGGGGCACGCCTTAGCAGTAAGAGATAGCCGAAACTAGCTCAGCTTAGCTGATTTAGTTACGGATTAGTCAGTTGTAACAGAATTTGACTTGAGAACATGATCTAGGGCAATTAGTTGAGATTTTTTTAGTATAACTAGATGCTCTGGATGCATGTAAAGGGTCTTTAACCAAATCAATCAAAAATCGCATTTATCTTCTAGTTTAAATATATTGCTGATTTTACTGCTTTCAAAGTTTAAATTTTGTTCTATTCTTCATCTTTCAAATTTCAGTTGTTTGCACCTCTAATTGAGTGCTTTCTTTAGTTACTCGATGACCCATTTCAAAATCAAAAGGAAGATTTCCCCTTTTGATAATTTCAAATCGTTTGCTATCATTCATATTTTGGAATCGTGTTGGAGCTTAGTTAGTCGAAATCCATTCGACTAACTTACATAAGTTTACGCGACAACAAAATTGGCACGCTCGGTGGGACCATTGGTGCTAATAGTCCCCGTCTTCCGTCTCCAGGCCTCTATCACTCTTGGCGTATGTAGCTTAGGTCCAAAGACCTAAGCAAGATGGATCAACAACAACCGAAGAAGAAGAACAGAACCAAGACATGTGAAACTACACTAGGGATGCCATCATCATTGATAACGAGTCCAGTATCAACAACGCTTGCGACTACCCCGTCGACAAGCACAGTGATGACAAACACACCATTTGTGACGTCTGTTGCTACTGATGCCCCTACAGTAATGAAAAACTCTTTCATCCGCCAACAGATAGACCTTGGGATACACAACATCATGTATCAGCTATTTGCACAACTCTCGGATATTGTCAAGCCTATGGTGCATAATGAATTGCAACAGACTAAAGAATTAGAGGCTAAAAAGATTGCCGAAAATTTGGCTACTTCTTTCTTAAGGAATCAGGACATGCCGAATTAGGTAATCAGTTTAGATTCTACTCCAGTTAATGGGTAGAATCAGGCAGGATTAGTTCCACTAGTCCAGCCGAATCCGTTTGCCACATCTGTTTGGCAAACGGTTCAACCCACGATTGTATCGGCAGGGACGTGGACTACGGCCCAGCTGACAGGCAGCCAAATGGAGACCTTCCCTAAAACAATGGCAACCAATACTGGATATATGCCAATGACTACTCTAGTTCCCCTTGCACCCACGCTTGGGGGGCAAGCTGGAATGGTTGAAAATGCTAATCGATTTATTTCCCCCAGGTGGCTATGGCTAGGCGACCAACTAACGCTACGGGGCATATTGAGTTGCCTTATGTTCAACCTGTGTTTGGAAAACAGAATTCCTTGGGACTCGCAAATAATGGAGAAGCATCTTATGTCCAGAACGAGATATCAACAAGACAATCTGCTTTGAATCAGATCGCTTACCAACCTTTAAGAAATACTTCGACACCATTGGTTGATAGATGATAGCCGTGACAATGAAGAAGTAATGGAGAGGCCAATGTATTAGAAGCCTTATCCATAATGGATTGATCGGATGGTAGTTTTGCCGAAAGGGTTCAAAATGCCGGATTTTACAACCTTTTCTGGCGAAGATGCTAAGTCAACCATGGAACACGTAGGTCGATTCATGGCCCAATGTGGTGAGGTTGGTCAAAATGAATGCCACAAGCTTCAGTTATTCCCATTGTCCTTAACCGGGGCGGCATTCACATGGTACTCTAATCTACCACCAAACTCGATACAAAGTTGGGCAGATATGGAAAGGTGTTTCCATGATCATTTTCATAGACCTATTCCTGAAGTAACTATAGCCGATTTGACGAATACTAGGCAAATGGTGGACGAATCGGCCGTAGACTTCATTGAAAGATTTAGGAAAATGGGAAGTAGGTGTTTAGTGCACCTTCCAGAAAGCGAATGTGCTGCAATGGCGGTTGTTAACATGCATCCCCAGTTAAGGGAAAAACTAGTAGCTCAAGAATACAATGACCTCGGTTAGCTGGCATCTAAAGCAAATCGGATTGAGCAATTCATCCATGATGAAAAAGAGGCAAGAAGAGCTAGCCGAGGGCGTGGGTCACATCTAATATCAGTAATTGATATTGATGAAGATAATGAAAGTTATAAGGAAGGAGATGAGATTATGGCAGCAGAAATCCTGAGAGGAAAACCATATTCTTGCCCAGCCTTGAGACTAGGAAAAGGAAAAAACAATATGTCTGATGAAAAAATGGATTATGACTTTGACATATCGAAAGCTAATCAAATCTTCGATTATTTGTTGAAGGATCAGCAAATTCGGCTAAAGGATGGGCACAGGATACCATCGGCTAAGGATCCAAAAGGGAAAAAGTATTGTAAACGGCATCATTCATACAGCCACTCTACCGCAAACTGCGTAATATTTCGTCAAACAGTCCAGAAGGCCTTGAAAGAAGGTCGTTTTAAATTGGCTGAGAAAGGAACAACGGAAATGACAGTCGATACTTATGCCTTTCTGAAATTAGACATCAACATGGTGGCATGTGATGTCCCTGATAACGGGAGGAGGAAAGGACGACGAGTTTGGAAGCCGAAGGCAAACTAGAAACCAAAAGAAGGTGTTTCGTCATGAAGGGTGTCCGTGTTTCAAAGATTGTAGCAACCACCTTTGTCGAGGGGGATATGGGTACCCTATCAAAATAGCCAGAGTGCATTTGAGAGACTAGGGCTCCTTATGAGGGCACATCTGCAAGAACAATGAACCGAATCACTCGTTCAAAGCTAGCCGATGTACGACAAGCTAGGATAAAAAGAGAGGAGGTGATGAAGTTCGAAGAACTTAGTCAGAAAATTCACAAGGGAAAGGAGGTCAACCAGATGCCAAAGATAGACGAAACTCCTATGCCAAGGAATAAGATAAGAGTAGCCGAATTCAATATAGAAAATGGGATGAGGACTTTGCGAATCACGGTTCAAAATGAGAAAACTCCCGTGACGAAAATGATCAAGCCTTCAGCTAAGGTCAAGGTGGACAAATGGTTTATCAATCAGGAAGTCTCGAAGCCTCGACAACAGGAGGGTGTTTTTAGTAGAACCCAGAAGAGGAGGCTCCAAAGACCCCGAGCCTTAAAAAAGATGAAGCAGACGTTAGCCATGGTAGCCAACATCAATGCTAGGGGCCAAGGCAAGTATTTAGTAAATCAAGTGGCTGCAACTCTAGAGCAAGCTTTCAGGGAAGCACAACCAGCACAAGAGCCTGAACAACCTGAGTCTGCAAATTGTGTTGATAGATTGGTAGCACCTCTTGCCGAATTACTTGAAGGGCCAAATGAAAGAGAGGACTTTGAGAAAGATGTCTTAGCGAGAGATGAAACATGTCAGGCCCAAGGAGAAAAAAACCTTGACCCAATACAGATTGAAGAATCGTTGTTGGAGGCATGGTTAAGTGGGGATGACCTGCTAGGAGCCGAAATTGATGCGATCAGCATGATACCCAGCGAATTTTGGGCTAGTCCTGACCAGGAAAAGAACTTAGTTGGGGATGTATGCGGTGAAGAAACTAAATGGGCTACCATTGCTGAAAGGGGTACTGGTGGGCTAGTCGAGACAACATTCGGTAAACCTACACCGAATATGGTAAAACACTTAAGACCCCTGTACGTAAAAACTCAAATAAATGGCAAAATCCTGTCTAGAGTATTTGTAGACGGAGGAGAAATCCTGAACATAATGCCATTAATCACTCTGAAGAAGCTCGACAAGGATTGAAAGGACTTGGTGCCTACCAATATGAGGATGACCAATTTGACTGGAGACACAACTGCCACATTGGGAGTCTTGGTTGCTAAAATCACAGTAGGCCCAAAGACTATGCACTCTGCCTTTTTCGTGGTGGAGGCTAAGCCGACATACTCTGTGTTGTTGGGAAGGGATTGGATCCATTCTAGTCATTGTGTCCCCTCTACACTTCACCAACAATTATTATTTTGGGAAGGAGATCAGCTGAAGATTGTACCAGCTGACAATAACCCATTTTCAGCCGATGTCAGAATGGCTAAAGCCCTGTTGTATTCTCATCACCTGGCTCCAATGCGAGTTCCAGATGATTATAAAGATGGGAGCTAGGAGTCCAGTGATTTAACAAAGAAAGGGTTCATCGTCAATTGGCAGGCCGAAATACAGCCTTTTGTCGATTTGATAGATGGTTATTGAAAAGGAAGTGCTACAACGCCTTTTGAATCGGCTTACCTTGTTCATTACAGAAGATAGGATAGCCGAATTAGCTATAATGAATTTTCCTGGGGGGCAAAATGAAGGAGAGTGTCAGAATACCCCACCTACAATAAAGAGAGATATCCCTAGTTTTAAGGCTCAAGATCCACTGGAGGAAATCAATTTAGGAACAAAGGAAGATCCCTGGATGATGAGAGTGAGCAGTTTGTTAGCCGAAGCAGACAAGGAACGGTTAATAAAACTAATCACGCAATATAATTGCTTTGCATAGGACTACCATGAGATGCCAGGCCTATCTAAGGCTTTAGTGGAACATAGGTTACCCATCAAAGAAGGATTTAAGCCACGTCGGCAACCACCAAGGCTGTGCAACCCTCAACTATTGCCTCAGATTAAGGAAGAGATCGAGAGGCTGCTAAAAGCAGGGTTCATTCGAATAGCAAGGTATGCAGAATGGTTGTCTAACATCGTCCCAGTCATAAAGAAGAATGGGAAAGTGCAAGTATGTATTGATTTCAAAGATCTCAATTTGGCTACCCCTAAAGATGAATACGTCATACCCATTGCCGACATGTTGGTAGACGCAACGGCCAAGCATGGTATATTGACATTTATGGATGGACATTCTGACTACAACCAAATATTCATGGCTGCCGAAGATATACACAAGAAGACATTCCGTTGTCCTGGTGCTTTAGGGATATATGAATGGCTAGTAATGTCGATGGTTTAAAAAATGTTGGTGCCACATATCATAGGGCTATGAACCTCATCTTCCATGAAGCCACAGGGAAAAGTATGGAGGTTTATATTGACGACGTGGTAGTAAAGTCGGCCAGTCTAGACCAGTATTTAGCCAATTTAGAGCAGGCCTTACAAAAGATGAGGTTTCATGGGCTTAAAATGAATCCAGCAAAATGCGCGTTCGGGGTGTCGGCTGGAAACTTCTTGGGTTTCTTGGTTCATCAACGAGGAATAGAAGTGGATGAAAATAAAGCCAAAGCAGTGCTAGAAGCTAGGCCTCCTCAGAACAAGAAAGAATTACAAAGTCTCATTGGCAAGATAAATTTCCTACGAAGATTCATAACAAATTTGTCTGGGAAGATGAAGGTTTTTTTACCTTTATTGAAGATAAAGAATGACGATGAGTTTGTTTGGAGGGAAGAGCAACAGCAAGCATTTGAACAGATTAAGCGAACATTGGCTAAACCTCTAGTGTTAGTACCTCTTACGCCAAGAAAACCGCTGAAACTGTATATTTCGGCAGTTGAGGAATCAATTGGATGCCTCCTCGCACAGGATGCCGAAGATGGGACTGAAAGGGTGACCTATTATCTTAGCCATTTGCTACATGATACCAAACGTAGATATTCTCCCATTGAGAAGTTATGTTTGTCACTGTTTCATGCTTGTACAAAACTACAATTTTACTTGTTACCTAGTGAAGTTTGGGTTTTGTGCAAATTTGATATTGTTAGATTACTACTGAATCGGCCAGTATTGCAAGGACGTTTAATGAAATGGGCGATAAAATTAAACGCTTATACCTTGACCTATGTGCCGCTGCGAGCCATGAAAGGGCAAATTTTAGCCGATTTTGTTACTCAGGACCTATGTATCTCCATAGATAACGCTATAGATATGGCTAATAATTATGTTGGCCTACAATCTTGGATGCTGAACTTTGATGGTTCGCGTACTTAGGATGGTGTTGGTATTGGGATAATGATCATTAGCCCAACGGGGGAAGTTTGGAAATATTCTAAAAAATTTGATCCATATTATTCTAATAACCAAGTTGAGTATGAGGCACTAATATGGGGGTTACAAGTATTGCTAAAGAAGGGAGTGACGTGTGTACACATCCGTGGAGATTCCCAGTTAGTGGTTCGACACATGAGGGAAGAATACCAATGTAACACCATCACTTTAATGGAGTTCTATGAATTGGCTAAGAATTTGATAAGATGCTTTGCCGATATTACCATAGAACATATGTAGAGGAGATAATGATGAAGCCAACCAAATGGCTCAACATGCATCCGGATATAAGAGATTGAGGGGAGAAATGATGGATATACCCATGGAAGAATGCTGTGAGACAAGTGTCGAATTATTGGATCCTTGGCAACTGAATTGATAGATTATCTGCAGAATCCATCTAGCCGAGCCGAGTTCAAGATGAAGCAAAAGGCTTCAAACTATATCATGATCGGGGATGATCTTTACAGAAGAAGCTTCAATGGAGTCTTATTGAAGTGTGTCAATCATTCTGAATCCTTACGCCTCATGGGTGAGGTACATGAAGGTTTATGTGGAGCTCATAGAACAGGACCGATGATGAAGTGGTTGCTGATTCGGCATGGGTATTATTGGCCGACGATAACAGCTAATTGCTATTGTTATGCTAAAGGGTGCGAAAAGTGTAAAAAATACGGGCCATTACAGAGGATACCAGCTGAAGAGATGCATGCAGTGGTCAAACCTCGACCGTTTCGAGGATGGGCCATGGATGTTATAGGAGAAATTCATCTGTCATCTTCCAAAAGGCATAATTTTATCCTAGTGGCTACTGATTACTTCACGAAATGGGTAGAAGCAGAACCTATGATCAATGTCACTCAGGAAGCGGTGATTCGTTTCATTAAGCATAATATTATTTATCGTTTCGGCATACCTGAGTCTATCACTACCGACCAAGGGACCATGTTTACGGGGGACAGGGTAGCTGCATTTGCATGTCAATTCGGCATAAAGATTGTTCATTCAACACCTTATTATGCACAAGCAAATGGGCAAGCTGAGGCAACTAATAAAATCTTGATTGATATAACCAAGAAGAATTTAGAGGATAACCCCAGGAGGTGGCATGAAACTTTACAGTAAGCTTTGTGGGCTTGTCAAAATACGCAATCTAGAGCCACAGGTAGTACTCATTTCCGGTTGACATATGGGCATGAGGCAATTTTACCACTCGAGATTAATGTAAAGTCTTTGAGAATAGCCAAACAAAACATGTTGACCTTGGATCAATACCAGCAAGCTATGCTGGATGAATTGGATGAGTTGAGTGAAGATCGGCTAACAACACTTGATAGTATTCATCTCAACAAGCAGAAAGTGGAGAGAGCATACAACAAACATGTTAAGCTAAGGCGTTTTTGCGAAGGGGATCTAGTTTGGAAGTCGATTTTGCCTCTTAGATCTAAGGATTTGGATCTTGGTAAATGGTCTCCTAATTGCGAACGACCATTCATAATTAGTCAAATATTACCAAATGGAGCGTATCGGCTGATAAATCAAGACAGACAGGAATTAGATCGAAGCATAAACACAAGATATTTAAAGATGTTCTACCCATCCATATGGGAGGAAGGACAAAAGCAAAATGAAAATTGTTCAAAGTGATCACAAGCAGATCACATAGCCAATAAAGAGGAAAGCGTTCAAAACCTGAACTTATGATAAAAGTTCATGGGAATCATGATGATTGAGTAGTCGGATCAACGACCATATCAGCAGGGTCAGCCGAAGAGGTTCCTGTGTGGCCTTCACCAGTATCGGCATTGTCTCCTGTGTTCACCGCTCCAATATCAGCAGTTGTGAGAGCTTCATTAGCAGCTACTGCAGCAGTTGTGACACTGTCCACTTCAGCAGCTATTCCTACAATACGCTCAACAATACCTGTTAGAGGAACCAGTTGAGGAGGTGCAGCCGAAGTAGGAGGAGTAGGTGATGGAGTAAACAAGTTTTGTTTAGCTTGGTCAAATAACTACCTCAATTGGTCCCATTCCTTCCTATCTTCAGCAATCCCGGCTTCGCCTGCACTAAAGTCTTTTTCTAGCCCATCTTTTTAGTGTAGCAGGTGATTGATGCTGGGATCAAGGGAAGTAGCCATTGTGTATAGTTGAATCCGCCTATCCGAGCTGCTATTAAGTTTAGTATTAAGAACAGAGATCCTGAGATTCAGTTCGACTAGTTCCTTCTTAACCATGCCGAGCTCTGCAGTCAGTTCCTCTACTTTCTTGTTAAGCCGCTCCTATTCAGCTAGATCAGCTTGTCGATCAGCTTCGACTGTTTGATAGTTGGTGGTATAAGTAAACTTTTGAATATGCAAATCCCTCGGCTGTTTGAGACCGGCTTCTATAGATTTGAACCTCCGCTGGTGCATGTTGTGATTAAAAATGACATCACCCACGGCCATGCTGATATGGTTCAGGATTTGGCGGCTGGATTCAGAGATGGTTAACGCTTTAGCCAGTTTAGCGAAAGAAAGCCGAATTGATTTTAGCACAGCATGATCAGCAGGAACATCACTGGACATGAAATCTTCAACATGCTGAAAGTGGTCATCGATGGGTGATCCATCTGGAAAAATAAGGACCGATGAGGTTGGCAACTGAAAGTACTGGGCTAGCATTTCATCAGTTACATTCGGAAGGATGGGACGAGTGAAGGCTGAGGAAGGTCTAGCAGGCAGTACGGTCACTTCGAGCATGGTCATGGATTCAAGGGGCATCGCAGCTGGCTCCACAACAGGAATCGAATCCTAAAGAATGGAAAGGTACCAGTTATCAGAATGAAGAAGTTGGTTGTAATGTCATAAAACAAGGATACTTACTGGTAAAGGCTTGGTAGCAGTGCCTAGTTTCAATCTCTTTGTGAGTCGGCCAGAAGCAGCAGTTGTTCCCTGCAAAAGGGTAAAACGAGTCAGTGATTCGGTAGAGGATAGAAGGAAAATAGGTAAATAGCTGGGATACCTTAGCCGAAGTAGGAGCAGGAGTAGGAATATTCCTTGCAGTAGCTGCAGACCTAGTGGTTCTTTTGGAAACCAAGGGAGCTGAGTCCGGGGAGTTACCCTCCTCCACGTCGTCCAGATCAATAATTTTAATGCGGCGTTTGGCTGTCAAAAAGAGGATTAGTTGAAGATTAAAGGATTGAAAAAAGATGGCCAAAGAAAACTGTGATTATCAGATGATGGAGCTGTTAAAGTCTTGATGACGATGCCAGCTGATTTTCCTTTCTCAGCCGATGCCAGAGCCGATATAGGACGAAGTGATGGTTGTGGCCTTACAGTAGTAGGCGCCGACGGTCCTTCCGCCTGAATAAGATCAACTAAACTTTTTGGAAACAAAACATCCTTCACGGCCGACCACCAGTTAAGAAAGCTGAGTGTTTTCTTTGAATCAGGCAAGAACAAGCTGAATTCAAATAAGTCAAGCATCCATTTCGTCTGGCGAACGACTCTTCTAATCTCTTCAGCAGTTAAAGAGGTCGAGAATAAGATGAAGTCAGAGTCAGGAAAGCCATAGGGAGGTGCTGAGTGAGACCGAACTGACGGGCAACGAATTGAGGATTGTAGGGCTCTACGAAGATCTTGTTGTGTCTAGAGTTGGGCTTGATGCCACATAATAGATCTCTAGCAGTCAAAATACTACCCCAATTAGCAGCCTGGATAGTTTGGTCAGCTTGAGGCTCCAATTTCAGCCAACTGGGGATGTTGTGATCGACTATCAGAGGATTCCAAAGAGCACCTACGTCGTCCAAGATGTCAAAAAGCGAATCGATAAAGAAATGTGCCAAATTGGTAGCAGTAGACTTGATTCGGAGAGCTTCTCCAAGAGTGGCGTCAGTTGCATGGCATTCGACTGCAGTAATAGACTTTGGTTGTCAAGCGACAAACATAGGGAAATATCGAACAATCCAAAGTTGCAAAAACCAGAGAGGGCCAGAAGAACTGCCGATGTTTTGGCCTACCCTCATCTTCTCTAAAATAAGAAAGATAGATTTATAGAGGGATGAAAGAAACAAAACACCTGTAGCTATGGGCTCATCCGTTTGAAGCAGGGACATGACAGGAGAGTACTCAGAGACCACAGCCTTAGAGGAATAGCAAATGAAATATTTGCAGATCCAATATAAGAGGAATGCATTGTGCTCTTCAGTCAAAACACTGTCGAAAGTTTTCACATGAGCCTTGACGAAGTGGGGATATCCATTAGTGGACCTATCAAAAGAAAGGCCCAAATTGTCACTCGCTTGGGCATGTAAAGCGGGAAATTCATTGCCGACAATGGGCAAACCGAGGATGGTTACCACATCCTGGAGGGTGATGGTCATGATGCCGAAAGGGAAAATAAAGGCATTGATAGCCGTGGACTAGAATGACAAGAAGCTGAAGACTAGAGTATAGTTTGGCTCGATGTCATGTTTGGAGAGGATAATGGCATCATAGATGCCTCATTTCTTCTAGTCATCCTTCTTTGCCGAAGCCATTCGGTTAAGCCAGCTATAATAATAAGGAGTGCCCCGTGGCCAAGTTCCAAGGGTTTGGGGGATGCTGGTTAGCCGAAACCAAGAAGCAATCGGAATGGGAAAATCGGCATGGTGAAGATAGTGCTCAAGGAAGGTCACTGCTTCCATGATGTCATCAGCATAGGGTCTAAGGTAATAATGACCTTCATAAGCCCGTAGAGGATTTTCAAATTGACCAGGAGTGCTAGAATCACTGTGGCCACTAGAGAAGCTGGATTGGGATTTTTGAGAAGAAACTTCTTCATCGGACCCATTGTCGTACTCATGGGGCCTAGATTGGGAGCTGTTGGTGGTCGGCATGGTAATTTTGTTTGATGTTTGGTGATTTGAGAGAAATAAAGAGTTAAGAGAGAAAGGCAAGGGTTAATTCGGATAGCTGCGTAACAGGGAAAAGCAAAGTATTTAAAGTGAAAGGACGTGTAACGGCTAGGTCTTAATGGCAAGTCAGTTGGAAGATCAGAAGAAGAGGGGAAGATTAAAACGGTTATATCTTAACCCTTTCATTTAGCCAATCAGCGTCAAGATCTAGGGGCATTTGTTGCCATTCAAAATATGCAAACCTGAATTATGTTAGCCGAAACGATAAAGCTGGGGGTTTAGATAAATGGTTTAAACGGATAGCTAACTTAGGTTACTTAAGATATGATAAGTGATACCTTTTCGGCTAGCTGTTGGAAATTCAAAAGTGCGAGATTTTCTATAAAAGATAAAAGATTTGGCAACATGCGGTTGCAAATGGCAAATCCGAAAATAAAGGAGGCTTGATCATGATAGCTGAGAGATTATCCCGGAATAGCTCACGAGTGGGAGTTAGTTCATGAAAAATAGGAACGAAGAAGGGATAGTGGGACATGCCTTAGCAGTAAGAGATAGCCAAAACTAGCTCAGCTTAGCCGATTTAGTTATGGATTAGTCAGTTGTAACAAAATTTGAATTGAGAACGCGATCTAAGGCAATTAGTTGAGATTTTTTTAGTATAAATAGATGCTTTGGATACATGAAAAGGGTCTTCAACCAAATCAATCAAAAATCACATTTATCTTCCAGTTTAAATTTACTGCTTTCAAAGTTTAAATTTCGTTCTGTTCTTCATCTTTCAAATTTAATTTCAAATTTCAGTTGTTTGCACCTCCAATCGAGTGCTTTCTTTAGTTACTCGAGGACCCATTTCAAAATCAAAAGGCAGATTTCCGTTTTGATAATTTCAAGTAATTTGATATCATTCATATTTTGGAATCATGTTGGAGCTTAGTCAGTCGAAATCCATTCGGCTAACTTTCATAAGTTTACGCAACAACAAAATGTAACTTTTTTTTTTATCGGCCAAATGTTAGTTGTTAATATGTTAGTTTTTGTTAGCGGAGGGATTCGAACCCATGACCTATTCCTCCCTCCCTTCTCCCTTCACCACCAAGCCAACCTTATAATTCCTAGAACAAAGGTAACTTACTATGGTTAAACTTATAAGTGCGTCATTTTCCCTTTGAACACAAATTTGCAAACGCCTTTATAGCCTACTAAACCAACTCATATGATGTTATATCTAAACAGTCGAAGAGAGAGATTGATAAATGCATGAGATATTGCTACTGTTTTGTTTGAGGTGCTAAAGACAGTTACAGATCCAGCTAGTTCTCAGGTGATCCCTTTTATTTCTTCCTTTTCATATATCTTGTACTTCCCTTTCTTAGTAATTTCATGAATCTGCGTAGTCAGAAATAAGCAGATTATCAATTTACCATGTATTTCTTTTCCTTAGAGTTTCTCACTTTTTCCAAAATAGTCACTCTTCCAAGGAAATGCAATCCATTAAAAAACTGAATTTAACACTCTTCCACCTGAACAAGGAGGCATTTAGCATGCAATTATGCAGCTACCTGAGGTCTGATTTCTTGAATGATTCATATTTTCCCGTTTCATTGATGTCTTGTGTCCAAGGCACAAAACACTCAATTGCAATATGATGGACTGATTGTACTAACAAAATTGATACAGATTAAAGCTGCCATTGCAGTTATTCGCAATGTTCGTGGTTTACCCCCAACCCAAGATTTCAAGAAGCAAGGAGCCTTTGTGGAACTATTTGATTTTCTTCAGCATTGTTTTGGATTCCAGGTCAGTTTTCCTAGTAAAATTGGACTCAAACTTTCCTTTTCACCTCTATATAATTCTGATTATTGTATAGAATAAACTACCCATTTGTTTAGTTTTGAGGACATGATGTAGTAATGTATGATCAGCATTGTTCTAACTAGTCTTTCATGGTTTTCATTCTATATGATTTGTCTCACATAAGGAAGCCAATGTGGCCAACCAAAGGGAACATCTGATTCTACTCCTAGCCAACTCGTCAAACTCATAACCAGACATCTGTTTTGAAGGTGCATTTGCTGTTGAACTTGTATCTTTTGGTTTTACTTTATCATTTTTATATATCAGTTAGGGGAAGTAGGTGTGGATGAACTTATGAGAAAGTTTTTCAAAAACTATACAAACTGGTGCAAATTTTTTGAAAGGAAAAACAATTGAGTTTTTGTCATGTTCTTCTCTATGTCATGATTTTTTTAAGAGTAAATGGTCAATTTAGTCATTGAATTTGTATTTCATTATCATTTTAATCCCTGAAAGAAAACTCATATAAGTCTTTATAATTTTGTAAGATTTCATTTGTTGAAATTAGCACTTATTTCTCATTTTGATCCTGTATACTTATGTTATTATTGTCACTTAAATCTATAGATTAGGGACCAAAATGAGAAAGTCCTTAAAGTCAAAATCAATTCTTATAATAACTATCATAAAACCAAACACTCTAGATTAGTTATTATAAAAATTAATAGAGTTTGCACTGATAGTGTAAAGTAGTTTTACATTGTCATCCAATCACAAATTACCGTTGATATGATTTTTAGGATAATTATCATAAAAGACAATAAACTTATCATACATAATGGATTATGATTATGTAAAACTGTTTTACATTGTTAGTGCATAATCTATTTTCTCAAATTAATAATTTATTAACATGTTAATTTATTATTGAATGACAATGTAAAACTTTTGATAGTATAAAACGGTGCAAGATTATTAATCTCAATATATGTTTTTTTTTACGAATATTTTCTCGTTACACAAGCCTTATACTATTCTTTCCGGACTGAAATATAAGGAAAAAAAATTGAATTACACTCTTTAAGAAAATTAGTTACCATCATTTAATTTTGATAGTCCGGACGAAATATTATTTTTTGTTAAAATAAAAAAAAAATGAATGGGTCGAAATAAATGAAGGAACATGGAGGGGTCCTACAAAATCGTGATATTCAATTATCCCATTAAACCCCCGTACGGCTGATCCCTTCCACCGCTTCGCAATCCCCTGCTTTCACCCTTACCGTGTCGCTCTTCGTCCCCAACCAACCAAAACCCTTTTAAAATCTCTCTTCTCCACGTGTCACTATGTGAGAGGCCGACGCACCGAGATTCAGTGGTCGGTTAAGCATATAGCCGTTCACGGCAGTGTCCCTATGAGTGGGACCCACGCGCTGACCGCGATCCACGTGGCCACAACAGTTCCGATCCGATCCGATCCGATCCGTTACAATCGCTTCATGTTCTTCCTTCCTTTCCTTCCGTTTCTCACTCCAAACAAGCAAACAAACAAACCCAATTTCTCACTCTCTCTCTCTCATTTTCAGCTCACTCTTCACGAACGACACAACTGAACCCTAAAACGACAATGGCGAGGGGGCAGGGTCGGCGCCGCTGCTGCGTTGCGTGACTGATGATGCTGCGCGTCGTCGTCGTCGTCGTCGTTGTTGTGGAGTGTGGTTGCATGGGGTGGAATCTGGTGCGGCCGTCTGCATTGTGATTGTGATCAATCAATCATAATGAGGAAAGAGGATTGTTTGGTTTTTTTGTGATTGAAATCGAAACGGAAACAGAGAGGAAGAGAGAGAGAGAGAAATTTGTTTTATGATGGCTGAATTAGTGGCCCGAACAGGTCGGCATCAACAGCGATACGAACACGGTTATCGCCTTATTGCCGGGTTCGTCCTTTGCTTCTTCTTCTTCCAATGGGTTTTTTATTTAGTGCATGTTTGGATTAAAGTTTGAAGAGTTCAAATTTTTTTTTTTTTTGGAATAGAAAAGTGCTTTTACTTCCAAACTAACAAGGGTGTGTTTGGTTTGTAGTTGGATTGGTCCAAACGGCCCTTGAACGGAAAAGTAACAAATTGTTACTTTTCCATTTTGTGCATTGGAATGCGTAAACGGACGTTTGATGCCTCTCAAATGGCAATCCAAACACACACCAAGTTTTTCCTTCTCATTTTATACACTGGACCGCGCAATTTTGTAACTTTAAACCGAACATACCCTTAGTCATTGGATGGGACTGAATGAAGTTTGAGTGTTTCAAAACTATAAGAATGAAAACGTGTTTTATAGGGAAAAAAGATGGAGTGATAGTTTCGTTACCCTGTTGTTGCATATGCATGTTGTATAATTCAGAGGAAAGGAAAGCCAAGTTTCATATTTCACCAAAGGAACATTTTCTTATAATGATATATGTAAACGAGTATTTTTATTTATTTATCAATTTGTGTAAAAGAAATGGGATTTTGTAGGGGCTTTATGGAAAAACCCATGTATTGAATCAAGTTTTTTTTTTTTTTCTTATTTTGGGGGAGGGGGGTTCTGGTTGTATCACGTATTATGGAGTCATTAGTTGTTTCTTGATGAGCAGTGTTTTTTTTTTCTTTTTTTTTTTAAAATAAAATATCAAAATAAGAACTTTTTAATTTGCCTATTCTTGGGTTTGCATGAGGGAACAATTGTTGTCGCAGATCCTATTTTACCATTGTTTGGTCTCAAGCTTTAAGTTTATATGAAAAAATTGGTTGCCAGGGATGGAAGATGTGGATTATAGATTTTTTGTGCTCTGTGGCTGTAATGTGAGAATGTAATGTTTTAGTTAAAGGATGGAGTTGTGTTGTATGAAATGGTATGTTTTGGTGCATTGGCTTTAGTGTCTATTGGACATGCATTTTAGGGATCCGTGGAATACAGGAATTGACAGTGGCATGCAGCAACCATCTGCCTCTTGGTTAAGATTCTTTGATGCCTTAACTTCTTTTACTTGTCCATGTTCATCCCTCAAGAATGCTGCAAAAGCACTATAGTGACTTGAATGTAGTTTATAATCTTCATCTCGGCTTGTGTGTAAGGAGTCTTGGTGGCTTTAAGACTTCTTTTCTAAGAATTAGACTTTAAAATCTTATGGAGAGTGTAAATGACCTGGAAAACATGACTTGTCAGATTTTCATGAATATGGTTGATTTTGAAGATCAGTCTGTGAGTGATTTAGTTTTGTTTCATTCTCCCTTGTTTTCCTGATACGAATCTGAATTCAAAAGGTCATTAATGTGGACAAAGAACATTGTCATACGAATCTGAATTCAAAAGGTCATTAATGTGGACAAAGAACATTGTCTTGTTCTGTTGTCATCTATACTGTTAATTCTTGTCATATTGATGAATGATGATTTCTTACACTCAAAAACATAATTATTCAATCCAACTAAAATCAAGTTGCAAATTTGTAGCTAAAAGAAAATAATAGGGACATGTTTATTGTCCAAGTGTATTGGCTTTTTAGCTGAAGCAGCTTTTACTATGTTAACCAAATTTTCTGGCTAGGAATTACTTGAAGTTTGAAAAGTTGGATTCATATAACTTAAGTTAAGAGATTTGATCTGAACTGTAGATGCTAATTGTGTTGCAGGTGTGTTCCATTTAGATATAGAGATGATTGTTCTGAGAAGATTGTTGAAGTGCTTATGATTAATTCAACTAGTGGACCGGGTCTTTTGTTTCCAAAGGTATGATTTTTGGAATACAAATATACTCTGTGTTTGTATTATTTTATTGAGTTATTACTAGTGCACTGCACTTGCAACTTGCAAATATGGTTTCTATAATGATTCATCAAGAATTTTCTGACGCATTCATTAGTTGTGGAAGGATCAGAAAAAAAATCCTTTAATTTTTAAGGATGATAAGGACAGCAAATTATAATGCTACAGTACACATACTCGCTTAACTTTTGCATCAAATTCCTGTTCATGTAGTTATACTGTTGTCACTGTAACATTTCAAACCTATTTGGGATGACAGGTACATTAAATTTGGATTTGTATCCTCTCTAGTTCAGAAACAGAATAGGGTCCTGTTAGAAAAATATGGACACAATTTGTTTTTGCCTTTAGCTAGTGGACCCTATAACCTATCATGGTGGGTCTCCACACAATGAAGTTATACTGTTGTATCAAATATAGACAAAATTCGTTTTTGCCTTTAGCTTTAGCTAGTGGACCCTATAACCTATCATGGTGGGTCTCCACACAATGAAATTGTGTCTATCTCTCTAACAGGAAGAGGATGCTAATCCATATGGTTTCTTGTGTCAAACAGCAACGGTCGTATAAGATTACCATTAAAACTGTATTGAGGAAAACTGATGTTTGTTTCCTTTCAATTATTCATGCTCTTTTGGTATAGGGAATTGTCATTGGTTGTTATTTTGCCTTTGATAATAATCATAATGGCTTCTTGGAAGAAAGGAAAGAAAGTACAAGCCTTGTAGCTTGCTATTTCACACATTTAAATTAATATGCAATATAGACAGTTCTTGTTATGTGCATGTAGGGTTTAAGGTCACCTTCACCTCATGAATGTGTGGGTGGCATGCATATAGCTGTTATAATCAGTTTGCGTGTTTTCAAGAGAACCCACCCTGCTTCAACCTTTAAGTATCTGGCCTATCTTTAAGAGAACTTTTAATGTACCTGTAGCTTTAACCTGAGATTTTTTTCCAGCGACTTGTTTTAAAAGGTTAAGTTGATAGAAGGATCTTGTTGGCTTGTTCAACTTAGTTTAGAAATTTTTTCATACATGTCCAATGGGATGATGATGAATCATTAATCACTCACTGAATATAAGTGATTTTGTTTTATGGATGGAGAAAGGAATTTTTTTGGATACATAACAGAAACAAGTAAATTCTCCTCCACTAATCTGAAAGAGGAATACCAAGTGAATAAGGTTAAGAAATTTCTGTCATCCTAATTTAAACAATACAAAAGGTTAGGTACCTTATATTGCACACTTAAAAGGCCAACCTTTAGGCACTTGAATAACTCAAGACACTATTGTAAATTTGCTTTAACAATCTTTATTGAACATATCGTTGAGACACCTTTATTTAATTGCTCAATATGCCCATTGATAAAGATTTTACTGCTTCACAACAAATTGCCTGCAACTTCATAGCTAGGATCTATTTCTCTAAATTAATGTTGTTCACATAAGCTGTAAATTCTTTTTACAAATGGCTCCTGAGTTGTGATCTCATTATCTGATTATTGTGATTTTTCTTTGCTATTGAAGGGAGGTTGGGAGAATGATGAAACTGTTGAAGAGGCTGCTGTAAGAGAAGCTATTGAAGAAGCAGGAGTTCGAGGAGACCTAATGGTGAAAAGCTTCTCCACATATATGAATTAATTTAACGTTTTATCTTCTGTAACATTGTGATGTGTTACCTGTGCATTTTTTGGAGGAGTCTAGGAAGCTTATGTGAAAACCAAATCATGTTCTCATATCTTATGTAAAATTTTGCCCCAAAAAAAAACATAATTTGAGCTAACTTTGCATCTATGTGCAACCAGTTGAAGCCACATTAACATGAAAGGAGCAAGAATTAGGGAAAAAGTTAGCAAAATTTGTACCTAAATATTATGAAATATTATCACATAATTGTCTCATGCTGTCACTCTTCTAGATTTGAGTAAAAATCAGTGGTATTACATGGTTTTGGATGAGTTTGGCGGGTTCTTGAAACTCTCATTCTTAAATTTCAGTCCCTTGAATCCCCCTAGTCTCTTGATTTTGTTCAATTTAACTGAATACAAGGCTGCTGGGTGTTTTTATGTTGCTTTTTGTATTTTCATTGGATCGATGGATTCAAACCGATGATTGATATTGTGGCTACTTGGTGTCAGGATTTTCTTGGGTACTATGAATTTAGGAGTAAGACCCTCCAAGATGAGTGCAGTCCAGAAGGTTTGTGTAAAGCAGCAATGTTTGCCTTGTTTGTGAAGGAGGAACTCGAGTCATGGCCGGAGCAAAGCACCAGAAAAAGGAGTTGGCTGGCTGTATCAGAGGCACTAGGAAACTGCCGGCATGCATGGATGAGGGATGCCCTGCAATGCTTCTGTAAATGGCATGAGGAGTGCAAGGGAGGATCAAGACTGAACTGACTACATATTTGTAGGGGGCAATGATAAAAAAGATTAGTGACATTTATTTTAGGGAAGATATGTCTGATCAGGATTTTTCATAGGATGTGGTTGATTGTCTTTTTGTGTTCAAAGCTATTTTAGAAAGTAAATTTGAAAACCTTTTTTCAGAAAGAAAAGTCCTTTGGTGATGAAATTTTGAGAACAGTTTTAAAAGAAGGGATCCAGCTTTCACTGAAGTGAGTAATACACTTTAGATAAGAGCACTGAGAAGGTTTCTATGTCCGGCGTGAAAATGAAGATGGGACTCATGAGTCCCATCCCACACAAAAGTGAAATAAGAGGTTGGAATTCAAAATGTAATTACAAATTGCCACCGTATATAAAAGATTTTGAGAAAAGGATTGAAAAAAAAAACTTTTTTTTTTGTTTTTATTTTTGAAAGGCAAAAACTGTCTAAAAATAGTATGCAAACAGGTCTGTAGAGTAATTCATTTATTGAATGAGTGTAATTTCGAGATACTAATTGTAATTATTTTAAAGTTAACTAATTAAAAATTATCTTGACTTAAAATAATTATAGCAAAAATAATAATTTTAGTTATATAATAATTTATAATTAGCATGCTTATGTGGATGAAAAGAAAAATCATGAGAATATTTTATGATAATTTAATTATTCCAATTAAATTCAAATTGAATTATATACATGCTTGTGTAATCAAATTTTTCTTTGCTCGTGATTTTTTTATATTAAAACATCTTAATGGGGAATATCTATTGGTTCATACTTCATACCAGGCCATCGGTAGTGAGGGGACAGACATCTTGCAATTGGGTAAATGCTTATTCGCTGTTTTCCAAGCGGCATTTATTCTGATATGGTTTTTCTTTTCATCTCTCACTGTTCTCCGTACAAAAAAAATTAGAGAGAAAAGAGTTTCATTTTGTTTTTTCTTAAATAAAAATTGGTGTGTGATTGCATGACTGTAAAACATGAACGATTCGAGGGCCTTTAGAATGGTGATATTTAGGTCAGCTTGCTCCGTACGGACATACATAGAACAAAACTTTATTTAAGAAAAAAACGGTGTAAATAGAGTTAAAAAATTTGCCCTAGCTCATTCTCCATTTACATCAGTGTTGTCTTGTCACCAAGCAACGAATTAACCATATTGCCAAATCAGAAACAGTAGGGTTATATTGCAAAGAAGCTGTATAATGGAATCAATTCTATTTCAAGAATTATGCAACTGCATAATGGTGAGTCAAAAAAATGCATTAAGTTGACTGTTGAGTACAATTTGTACAATATGAAATAAACATAGATATGATATACACCTCAAAATCTGGGACTACAAACTTGTGAGTAATGAATATAAATGGGCCAACTGCCAATATATTTGTTTTTAGCTGTGCCTTTAAATCTCCAAACTCGGTCAGCAAACCAATTTTCCTATCTCCACAGCTTCAATTCTTTCATCCCTCTGTTTATTAACATCAATACATGTATTATGGCCAAACTGCATTCCAACCTTCAGAAAGGAGTTATAAAGCTTTCCACTTTGCACAAGCTCAGCCCAGAAAAACATAGGCTAAAGAGCTGAATGAGAAAATTTAGTTATGATACAACCTTCCATGTTCCTAAAATAAAATAGCATATCAGTCCTCATCAAGGGCAAGATCAGCAGGGTCTCCTACCCAGGGCCTCCCTTCCCTCCACCGGAATATTATTCTCAGTTTTCCATTTGCATCTACCCCTACAACCTGTCCCTTGCTGGCATGTGTCTCCATTCCCCATCCCCATCGCGGGGTCACCAGTCCATCTCTGATCCTTACCTTGTCCCCCACTTTAAATGGCCTAACCCGTTCCATTTCCCATGCCTTACAAAGCCATAGCCTCTCCATAAAACAGAACGCCACCCACAGATCCTCGTCTTCCATCCGATGCACCACACCAATGCTTGAATAACTCACTTCCCCCCAATGGTGGGTTGGGGTTGTAATTGATGCTTTAACCCTTACCCAGTCTCCAATACAGAGCTCCTTCTCTTCTACCACCACCACTTCTGATGGGTCCAACATCCATGTTTTGGATCCTGCTGGAGTGTATATCCGGAGCTTTCCGTCAGCATCAATTGCTTGTATAGTCCCAATACTAGCATGGGTATGCCCTGACCATCCAAATCTTGGTTGCTTTACATACTGTTTTACTCTAACCTTCTGTCCAACAAAGAGTCTGTCAAATCCTTCAAGATGGGAACTAGGTCCAACCCACTTTTCTTGCTCCCCACAAAATCCAACAAAAATGCTTCTGTCCAACTCATTGCCTTCATACCCTATTCCTTGAACGACACCAACACTACCTGGCCCAATTGATTTCCAATTATTTGCATTGTCGTTCAACCTCACCCACTCTCCCACTTCAAACATTTGTTCAATCTCGAGGTCTGAAGGATCTCCTCTCCACAGTCCTGGCAGACCAAAAAATGCGACCCTGACTTCTCCATCAGCATGAATACTGGTTATAACCCCTTGAGATTCAGGCTGAGCTCCTCTCCAACCCCACCTTGGTTCAACCAAACCAGTTCGGAACCTTACATACTGCCCAACTTTAAAGCTAGGAACCTTTTCAACATCTGTATAATGAGTGATCCACTTCCCTTTGCGAAAACAGCAAGCCAACTCCAAGTATCCAGAATCCTGTACACTATGCACAACAGCTAAGCTTTCTCTCCCAACACTATTCCAGTCATAGCTTGGTCTGGTTCCCAGGCTTGGTTTTGACCGTACCCAATCCCCAACTTCAAATCCTGGAAGCCGTTCTGCATCTCCAGGAGAAACTTTCCACAAGCTCTGCCTACCAGTGACCCTCACCTACAAAGAAACCAACAAAATCACTTCTTATTTGTAATCTCAGGATGAAATCACTAATAACATTGTCTATGAAATGTTTTTTATTAAATTTATCTAATCCCATAGTTACAATGGTCAAATATTTTTTTCTAATTTTCTCATATAGCTTAGGTAGGGATTCCAGCAAAGCTAAATATGAGGTGGTTTTCTTGACCTTTGCCTGATTGTACACTTGTTATTTGTCAAGCACCATGTCACCACTTTTGCAGAAGCTATAGCCATGATGATCGGAAAATTCTTATACCCAGTCTACCCTACTCAGGGGAATGACTTGGCCAATTAATAATTGCAAACTCATTTAATATTGTAATATTATTAATAATTTGAGTTTGGCATCACTTTATAATTTTAAACCAGCCATACCCAGACCCAGATACATAAAGACATAGAAGTTCAAAACTTTTTCTGCCAAACTTTAATTTCAGCCATATAAGGCAGCCAAAATCCCCCCAGATGAAGGCTATTTCCTAGGAAATATTTATACAGCTTTATAAACTTTACATACCAAACTGAGTCTATCACTACTTAACAGTGTTACAGAAAATTGTATTAGGTCCTGTTTAGCAATAGTTACGGAAGACACTTCAGATGTTATAGTTGGCTTAAAGTCATTAAAGGTGTATAATCATGCATAAAACTAGAAAACACAAACTAAGCTTACATTGAGAGCACCATCCATGTCAATTCTTGCTATTTTTCCAACAGTAGCTGGTGATTCATTTGACCACCCAAGCCGTGGCTGAGTAACAGAGGACATCACATGAATTTCTTGGCCCACCTCAAATGGAGGAACCTTCTCCACATCAGTGACTGAGCAAGAAAAGGGCTTACTTCTGAAGCAAAAAGCAACACCCATATCACCATCCTCCTCCAAGCTATGAATTACCCCAATACTATTCCTTGTAATATCTTCCCATCCATATTTTGGAGAAGACACTGAAGCTTTCACTCTTACCCAATCTCCAACCTGCTTTGGACAAGTCAACAATTAAATAGCGCAAACCAATAATAAGGCATCTGATATTAAATATATAGAAAGAACAAACTAAAAAGGTAGCAAATGATCAACTTCAACAGAACAAATTGCTACCTTGAAATCTTCCACCTTCTCCATATCTGATGGATCAGCTTGCCATGGTATGGGTCTATTTGGTATCTCTATTATTAAGAGACCGTCATTCTCAATCTCACTTATTCTTCCAACACTATGATGTGTCTCACCACCCCAAGCATATCTAGGTTCTGCAACAGATCGTTTCACACATACCCGATCCCCAATCTGTAAGACAAATTTTGTTAATACAAGTCATGTAAAGAAGACAGGAGACAAATAAATGTCATAGAATGAAAATTATCTGCATTTTTCTTACCCTAAAAGGAGCAACATGCTCAACCTCCTCTGGTTCACAATGCCATGGATTTGGAAGATAGCTCAGTTCTATTAACAGACTACTGTCTGGTCGGATACAATATACAATGCCAATGCTTCCTGGTGTCACAGATCCTAGTCCATGCTTTGCAGATGTAAGAGTTGGACGAATACGAACCCAGTCTCCAACCTTGAATTCCTCAACACGTTCCATCTCTGCTGGGTCAGCTTTCCATCCTCTGGATGCTCCAGGAAATCCAACACGGAGGATTCCATCATCGTCAACACATAATACTGTCCCAATGCTGTCACGTGACTGCCCACGCCAACCAAATCTAACATAGACAAACAGTCATCAATATTAAAGGCAAATGCAAAATCATCAAGGATTGCAAGCATGCCATGCACAAGGTACTACTTAACAGAATTTGATAGTCAAGCATAGGTTGTCTTCTACATTATCATTCCCTTGTCTTGTATACTTTTTTTAAACAAAAACCTTGAGTAGCAAATATATAACAGAGCATAATAAATCAATCAAACAGAAAGATTTAAAAAATAGCATGATGCCACCAAACTAATTAGGCACTCCAGCCACATGACATCCTTCAAGATCCATGATATACCAAAGCAATTGTAATAAGACCTATATGGAAGAAGCATCAGAAGTGGGTGATACCACTGAGCCACCAGAGTCTCTGGCATTTAATTTCGATATCTTCCTTCCAGAATCTTATTTAGTCTCCTGTTAGCCAGATTTTACTACTCAACCTCCTTCAGGAAGGATAAGACTGCCTCTACCTCATCATGAATTAAAACAAATGAGCTGTTACAAGTTCAAAGACCAAATAAATTGCAGTTTAATTTTCATTTATTGTTGAGTCACTTGGCAGCTTCAACCTACACTCATAGTAAATCTTCTCTAAATACTTATAAATCATTCAACAGAATAAAGAAATAAAAGAAGTCATTTAAAAAATATGCATGCATTAATGCTCATTTCAATAAAATTGTAAGAAGAAACCAACAGCCTTGGGGAAGGGAGATTTGCTGGCAGGGATCAATGTGTTTGGTAGCAGCTTAATGCTACAATTTTCAGCCATTAAGTTCTACCTTATCAGCTTGCTTATACAGAATATGCAAGTCTGTGTGCCCTCATTTTCGTGCACAACAAATGGTTTCTTTATGTACATTACTTTGCTGGCTAATGTTTGAATATCAATAAAATATCTTGATGGAGAGAATGATGCATAATAGATTAGGATAATTTGTTTAGGAATGATTATTTCTTATTTGTAGGGATTTTATCTTTGTTAGGAACCTTGTTCTTAAAATTTTTATCATATCTCTGGTAAGTCATTTGCTACCTTATTTTATTAGGATTAGGAGTCCAGTACTTAACCTAATTCCTAGTATAAATAGGGGTTAGTATAGTCTTTTGCATCGCAACACATTACACCATATTAATCTAATATCCTATTATTTTGATTCTCTGTTCTCTCCTTTTTTCCTTCCTTATCTATAAGCCCTATAATTTCACGAATAATAGAGCAGTATCATCCTCTGTAACTAGTCCCGTCACTATTCTGATGTCAAGTTTCTTTGGAACTCTTGTTTGACACTCTGTTCTGTTAATCCAGAGAAATTAGTTTACCCAATGTTCTTGTCAAAAGAAGACATGGTAAACCAAAAGAATCGTTATTAACAAAGATCAAAGAAACTCCCCAACATTAGACATATAACATCAAGAAGCCATTACATAAAAATAAAAAAAAATAAAAAAGTGTAGCAGTTATGTAAAATTATACCTAGGCTCTTTTACATCTTCTTTCAGTTGTACATGTTGTCCCCTGTCCAATGGAATAACTTTTATAACTTCATTTGCCAGAACATGAACCTCTCCAGAACAAAATGAAACGATGAGATTATCTCTGTCTGGAACACTTTGCACAAAACCAACACTCTTTGGTTTAGCACCTTGCCATCCATGTGTTGGAGTTATAACAGATCTTTTAAACTTCACCCAGTCTCCTAATTCAAATCTATATAGTTATCAATAAACAAATTTTTAAACATATTAGTCACATATGGGTAGACAATAAATATCATAAACTAGAAACTAGCACAAAATAATATCTTCCACTCACATTGTAGGAGACAAATGAACTCCCCTATTCATGAGTGCTTCCATCAGATCTTCAGATAACCATTCTCGGGGGAGAGCCTCTAAAATGTCACGTAGTGTCTTGCCACTGTCATAAAAACATAACCCCATCAGTCATTTTAGTCATTGGAGTTCAATGTGATTAATAGGTTAAATAGGACTAACATGCAACAGTTAAATGCAGTTTCTAAGTTATGACAATAATATTTTAGATAAGTATATGATGTTCAAAAAATAAGAATTACAACTTAATGAAAATACAGTGCCTTTAGCTGTGGCTTACCTGTGGTTTCTGACTTCAATGTCAGCATCAGGATTCATTAGCATAACAATAAGCCAGTCGAGATTTTCACGAATCATTTTTGCTGTCTCTGCTGCTATATGGAAAGCATTGTCACCATCATCATCCTGACACGAAGTTATATTAGAACCTTAAATGACAAGGACATTATGGCGAAGCTTCCTTCCAAAAGACAGGGAACATGTCAACTTCCAATTATTTCTACTAAGTAAACAAAATTCAATCTAAACATAAGTGTTTTTTTTATAAGCTAAACATAAGTTGCACACACTTATTATGGTTTGTACATAAAATCCAGTGCAAAAGGTTCAAATATATATATAAAAAATAAAGAGCACAACAAATCAAAAAGATGTACAAATACTGTTTCAATGTCATGGAAACAAGCATATGTCCACAACTAAATAAATAGATCACAATTTATTTCAGAATAAAAGTCAATTATATAAACTTATTAAAATAGTTTTAATATTCATTCTGTCTTCTCCAGCTTACTCAGCCTATTGAATTTAAATAGAAATCACGTTCCTTAGATTTGTTAGCCCCCCAACCACCTTTAATGGTATTAACTATCATTAATGGCTACATCAGATACTGAACTCAGCAATCAATATGTCATATAATAAAGATCTAATGTAGTAAATAGAAAGTTTTATAAACTATATGAGAAATCAGGGAAAAAGAAGAAATCACAAAGCAAAATAACATTCAATATATGCTGCCAGAGATTGAAATTTCTACATCATCTATAACAATATATAAAGGTGATACCAACTTTTAATGTAAACATTTCTTGAGCCATTTTACCTTAAAACTGCTACTAATGAACTTGTACTGTAATTGCACACTCTCCAATTTCAGTTTTCTTTTTGGACTAGTGCTATGTTATAAATTAATTGCTCTCATTCTCCTCATCTTAACCAAAAAAATGTGGACAGACAAGCATAACAATGCCTATGTTTCTGCTAGTTATAATTATAATTATATTTATATGTGATCAAATGGGAAAATGGGAACTTGATGAAAACCTGCAAATTATAATCTGCTCCAGCATTAAGAAGCAGTCCAACACATGCCTTTGCACCCCTAGCTAAGGCCAAGTGAAGAGGTATACTGTTGTGCACATTGCGAATGTTCACATCAACCCCAGCAGATAAAATAACCTACTCAAAATACCCAAAATGTATTAACATAAAGTACAAAATGTGCATATTTTAGCACCAAAAAATATTTTTATGGATAATCATTTTAATCAAGAAGCTCATTCACTTACCTCAACCAAGTCCACATCATTAGTCATAGCAGCTGTATGCAAAGCTGTCCTCCCATTCTGTGAATCTTGAGCAGATGGATCAGCTCCTGCTGCAAGCAATATCCGCACCAGTTCTCTCCCCTCTATTTGGCATGAACAAACAAGATTAGACAATTCAACTATTTCACTAAAGAGATTAAATAGAATAAATGATATTAAAAATATCCATATATTAACTCTCAAATTTGAAGCATTAATTTGAAGCAGTGTTCTCAATGGCAGATGGTGGACTATGCCGGCCAGCTGAAAATCCACCATACAAATATGTGTGTGCATGTATGTGTGTGTGCATGGGCACGTATAATTGCAGAGATAAAATTACAATGCAGAGGCATTGTCGATCAGTCAGAGGTCAAAGGGAAAAAAGGAACAGGTTGAGGGCTGGCTGAGTCAAGAGAAAAAAGAGCAAGGTTGAGGCAGAAAGAGACAAGAGTGAGGCCACAGGAAAAGAGGCTGAGTCGGAGAAACCAGGTGAAATAGCAAGGTCAAGGGTGCTGGAGAAGGGCGGACGCTGAAGATCACCGTCACCAGTGACGGTCATCACTGGGTGGTCGCCAGAACAACACACTGCAGGTGATGGGGTAGGTCGCTGCTTGCAGCTTGTGCTTATTGTTTGAGAAAAGACAACTTGTTTGGGTTTTTAGGAAGGATGTCATTTTTTTAATGTTCGGGACACAGATTGGGTTGGGTCAGGTTTTTAGGGTATTCTAAACTTGGGTCTGGGTCAGGATTTTAGGTTTTTCTAATTTAAGACTGGGTTGGGTCGGGTCGGGTTAGACGACCCAAAACTCATCTTTTTCTCTAATCAGATTTCCGCCGCTCATCACTCCTTTTTCATCTTTGTCTTCTTCGCTACTGCCATGGCCGCTACATTAAAAGCAGCTGCCAAATGCAGGTGAACAGAGTCATCATGTTACAGTTACAAATAAATCCTTCTTGGTACAACACTTTAGCTTTTAAATTAGAAAGTAAGGATTTATTTGTCACTGTAACAGCAGTTCAACTTTTTAAATTAGAAAGAATTTGAACTTTTAAAGTTTTGCTTTATTTTTTTTATATAAAATGATAATGATTTGAAATGACGCGTAAATACAAAGAACTAACAGATATATGCAGAGTTAGATCAAGCACATTAGTAATGCTACAACAGTACAACTACAGACCAAATATCACTATTACAATAATGAAATTAGGATGCAAAATGAAATTAGGAAAAAAAGCCCTTATACTGATCATTGATTAATTGATTTCATAATAATATATTATAAAAATATTCTAAATACTTTATATCATTAATACTAATTACTCTTCAATGAAAATAAGTGTGGGGCAGGTAAGTTTTGGATATCTACTTAAGATAGCTGGTTAAATAATGACTCCAACATCCCATCCATATGGCTCTTGAAAACTTTCCAATCTTGCAAAAATTATGGAATTTGGCAGAAAAGAGTGAGCTAGTTTTAAAATAAGCAGTTATGATTTCTGGCTAGCAAGCATGGGGTCAAACAAGCTTCTTTTTTTTTGGACAGTGGTAATTAATCCAATTAATAGAGATGATTTTTTGTAGTACTTAGGCCTCACTTAGCTCCGGCATCGGATGTGTAATATGCACAGTTTCAGTTCAGATTCAAAAGATCACTTGCACTATAAGGCACCCATCACATGGAATAATATGCTAGGGTTCATTGGAGAGCATTGGTCCTGACCTTTACTCAGGAACAATTTCGGCTATGGCTTTGTCAATAAGAAAGTATAAATTGTGGCATTAGCAGTTCTTTGGTGTATTCATCATTGGAGTAGAATGCATGCATCAGTCTCACTGCTTCTCAACTTCTTATGGGATAGAATATCTTTGTGGTGTCCCTTCGATGCTTAGCCAGTGGCTACTTTAAGGTTGCCACTAGAGATTGGGCAGGTTTGCCAATTTTTTTAAAAACATTTTTGAATTTTGTTCTTAGTTATCTTAAGATCTATTAGGCCTTTGGCAGCCAACGTAAAACTTGCCAATAATGAACATGAAAATTTTCTCAGATCTGGAGTGCAGGCTTCCTTATCTTCCTACAGTTGTGATTCTCTTTGTTAGAATATATGGAAATATTGGATCATATTTTTAATTATCCTCTAGGACTACTTTCACTATTTTCTCATTATCTCTAAGGATTGGTTACCATATTTCATCTTATCATTTATTTGTTTCCCTAATTAGTTAGGATCACAAATTCATAATTAGTAAAAAATAAGGGTTAGTGCTCTAGGTTTGAAAAATCAATACATTGTAATACATCTTGGTTAATATCAATTCAGTGTTTCATTCTTTTTTATATCTCTTCCTCTATACCTAAAACCCATAATTTCAACACTCCTTTCTATCTAAACCATTTGAAATTGATATATGGCAAATATTGAAGCATTTCTAGATGCACTAAATTAAAAAAATAAATAAATAAACCACAATAAAAAAAATAGCCAAATGTTCAAATCATTATCAAACAATGAAGTTTTGGATACCATTTTCATGGTCTTTCTTAGAAGCAGCTGCCATGCACAAGGCAGTGCCAATAGGGCTTGGTATGTCAATTGCTTCAGCAATCTCATCAGAAGTTGCAACTTCCACCCATCTCTTCACAACAGCAACATTCCATGTTGCCACACACAAGTGCAGCGGTCTGCAACACCAGAGTAAAACTGTATG
The DNA here is from genome assembly GCA_026413185.1 of Pueraria montana var. lobata. Taxonomy (NCBI): domain Eukaryota; kingdom Viridiplantae; phylum Streptophyta; class Magnoliopsida; order Fabales; family Fabaceae; genus Pueraria; species Pueraria montana. Next base: position 58,911,262 of record CM048654.1, read on the forward strand.
ATTAATTGATTATATATGCATGTGACACAAAATATCAATTTAGCATAAATGAAATAATTTACAATATGTGGGGTTCAATTATATAGAAGATGACACATTAAAAGAATTTCCTTTATACTATTGTAACTGTAGAACAGAACCGCCCTAGATTTTAAAATCTGAAATTCCAAGAATGACTATAGCCAATGTTAAAATTAAAATTGATGACAAAATGACAACTTCAGCAAAACTGTCCTTCCTCTGTGTAATAATACATAAGCTATTGTTGCATTTCCCAATAGTTAACTAAGATCATTTATTGTACCTCTATATACTGATTGACACACATGGCAAACAAATTCTAAGTTATAAAGAAAACTGAATCTAAGCCAATACTCACGTCAGGTTCTTTGAATTCAAGATGGCCATTGATCTGCAGCCTCCATTCTCCAATATCACAAGAGCACAGTCAGTGTACTTCTTGGCAATTGCTCTATGCAGAACAGATTCACCTTCATCATCCACTGCATTGGGATCAGCTCCAGCTAATAGTAATTCCTGTTATTTGTCCACATAAACTCTACATGAATATAGTTCTAATGAAAAACAAGAAACATCTAAGTATAATTTAAGAAAAACATACTCGCATACAATCTGGTTGGCCATGATAGGCACAAACGTGAGCTGTCGATGGGCCAAAACCATCTCTCAATCGTGACCGCACATTAGCATTTCTTTTGATAAGGCTACGAACACATTCTGGGGACCCAGCTGCTAATGCAAAAACAAGAGGAGGATCTCCATCTTTGTCCAATACATCAACATTTGCTTCTCCATACTCCAGAATTGTCTCAACAAGTTCTGCACTACCACGTCTACAAGCTAAGTGAAGCGCCGTTTGCCCATCAGCATTTTGAGCTTCCAATAGCGAAGATAGGTAGTTGCTGCCATTTTCTGATGCAGCCTTTGCAAGAAGATCTCTGAGCAAGAAATACATAGCAAATGAATGAAATGATAAAGTTTAAGTAATAGCAAGGTCAGACGAGAAGTGTTGTGACACCAACTAACCTAACACCTGCAGTATCTCCTTCAGACACAAGTCGATGAAGATGGTTTGGGTTTTCCTGAGGAACTTCCAATTCAGGTACTGGGGAAGGCTCCATCACATTTGACACAGAGCCCTTATCTTTATCTAAGCCACTGTATCCACACAAATGTATAACATTGTATAAGAGAATTGCTGTTTTTTGAACATCAATGACAACTGTGCATTTGGCTCATTCCCATTGAAGCTCACATTTCCATACTAAAAACCGTAAGTAGCCCTAACTTCTCAATCAGGTGCTATCAAAACCAACACAGAAGATGCAGTCACAGTTATAATAGCTTAACAGACTTACTTATCAGGGCTTGCAGGAGGGCTGCGTGGTATTTCCTGCAAATGACGGAGAAATATTGCCAGCATTGCACTAAAAGTAGGCCTTTTAGATGGCTTGAATTGCAAGCACTCTCCAATCATCTTCCACAATTCTCTCGGAATCCCACCACCAACCACACTAGCATACTGTGGAGGCAGTTTCTTAGCTTTAACGACAGCTCGATATATTTCCTCTGCACTTAAACCTGCCCAACTGCACAAACAGATTTAACACTAAGAAATTTGAAAAAGAGGGAAGAACATAAGAAAGAAAGGTTGAGTAAAGAATGAGTTGCTCCAACGTACGGAATGGAACCCGTGCACATCTCCACCAATGTACAACCAAAACTCCAGGCATCTGATTCGGAAGATATACCTATTCCATCATCCCAAAACAAATTTAACGATTTTTTCACAGGTTCCCAAGCCTCTGGTGCCGTATAATGTGGGCTGAGCATTATACATTCCATGCAGGAATGGATCTTCGCAGAGTCACACTCTGGTCGAGCCTTCCAACAGGAAGGCTTCTTCAGAATTGTAGCAAGTCCATAATCAGAAACCACAGCGTGACCATTTGCATCAAGAAGAAGATTGGAAGGTTTTAAATTCATGCAAACAACACCTGCAGCATGAAGCTCAACAACCCCTCGTGCAATGTCCGCCCCATATCTACATTTGGCAAATTTTAATGTCATTATTCATAGCGTCATGGGAAATTGAAATGCAATATGGGATTACTCATCCCACTAAAATGATCTTTAAGCTGCCCAGCCCATATTTCATTAATAAGAAAACAAGTAACCAAACCAAAGGACTAAATCATTCTGACAAAATCTTTTTGAAGGAATTTCATTCAACACATTCAACTATTTCTCCATTAGCCTAACCAACAGGAAAGTACATAGGCAGCCTAGAAAAACACATAGACAGTGTCTCCTTCCAAACATTGATTAGTCAATGACTGACAGAGACATAATATGATAATAACATTGCATTTTCTCCAAATTTTAACCAGAATGCAGTGCATCCTACTTATACCAGTGAAATGACTACAACAAGAAGTACCTAAGCAGGAGTAAAATGATAAATTTTAGACATCAAATAAACCGTTCTGATTTAGTCCAGCCTACTTATTAGACATTGCATTATCTCCAAATTTTAACCAGAATGCAGTCCTTCCTACTTATCAGCGAAAATGCTATAATACTGATCATGTTTTCAAATTGCAGACCACATCACTTGAAAGACGGTAAACTCAGTACCAAGGTTGCAACAACCGCATCTTAAAACCACAATTACTCATCAAACAAACCACAATTACTCATCAAACAAACCAAGAGAAACTAAACTAATCAAACACAACAATCACCACACTTCTTTCTGTCTACTCACTACATAGTCAAATAAACTTCTCACAACAAGATTAAACACAAGAAGAAACAAAAAATCCTAAATCTAAAAAGCAAAAAATCAACAAAATCCAAAACCTTAGAACTTGTTCCAAAGTGAGCCTCCCCTCATTGCGCTGCATCTCAGACTGAACCGATCCATAGCACTTATCTATCACAAGACACAAACTGTCTTCCACCCTCATTGTCCCATGGAAAGTGCACACATTCCTGCACCACATCGAAGCCCTACGCAAATCCTCCAACTTCCCCTGCACCCAATCCAAATCCATCCCCTCCGCCACCGCCACCTTCTTCACCGCCACGTTGTGCCGGCACCGCTGCCGCCCTCCCTCTCCGCCTCCGCCGCCACTGATCACCGCCATCCACATCTCCACCCCCGCCCTCCTCCCCTCCCCAATCCGCCGCACCAGCTTCAGGTCCTGGTGCGCGCCGCCGCCCCCGACCTCGATCACCGGCTCGCAACCGCCGCCGCCGGAGCTCGACGCCTGCGACTCGCGGCTGTTCCGCCGCCGCTTCTCGTCGTCCTCCTCCTCCTCCTCTCCGCCGCCTCCACCGTCCTCCTCCTCCTCATCGTCGGTGTAGTCGCTGTCGAAATTCGACCGTCCTCCTCCGCCGCCGCCAACGACGGCGGCGGCGGAGTGCAGCAGCGCTAGCACCGCGTAGTTCTTCCTCAGCGCCTGCACCGAGTTCCCGACGGTGGACACGTGGCGGCACCTCGGACACGCCAGCGTGGCGTCCGAAGACGCCGAGAACATTCTCGAGAGACACTCTCTGCAGAACCCGTGCCCGCATTGGAGCAGAAGCGGAACCCGCTCCTCCTCGTTGTACCGCGTTTGGCAAACCGAACAACACGGGATTTTCATTTTTTTTTTCTCCCTCTCTCTCTCTCTCTCTCTCTTTTCTCAATTTTATTTATCTGCACACAAACGCGCCGCACCAGTGTCGGAACGGCACCGCTTTGATCCGAAATTGAACTACAACGATCTCTCTCAAGAGATTTCGAGGGGTGCGAATGGTAGATCCATGGGGTGAAGCAAACGAAAGGACTTAAGCCTTGATCAATTAAGCTAATGATGAAGGAAATCTAGAGAGAAAGAAAGCAAAGGGTTTTAGAGAGAGAAAGAGGGGAAGAAGTTTGTTGTTGCTGAACAAAGGTAAAGAAAGAGCTTAGTTGTGAGGGGGATTTGGGTATTTAGATGTTTTCTTCTTTTTTTTTTTTTCTTTTATTACTTTCTTTTTTCTTTCGTTACGGTTTTTCCATTTGTAAGAAACGGGTTTGGCCTTTGGTGGGTAGGAAGGAAACAAAGGGAGATAGATGATGTAGGTGGCTTTGGACTTTGAAGCAGTACTACACTACTTTGCTTCACAGAAGTGGAATAATTTCATGGATTCTTGTTTTTTAGTCTTTCTTTGGTTTTTTATTCCTATTTATTATTATTAATTATTAATTATTAAATGTGTGTGCTTTTTATATCTAGATTTTTCTTTTTAACTAGGTTTTGTTTGGGTTGTGATCGACAAGCTAAAGGGAGAGGTGAGAGGTTCTAGGAGTTCTGTGCTTGCCAAATTTGGGGTTGCTCCTATACCTATACGGATGCATTGGCCACTTTTATTTTTTATTATGCTTTTTTGCACGGTGTGAAAGTTCTTCCTAAATAGACTCCTTTTCGAAAAATAATGCTCCTTTATTCCTTGAAGAAAATGGAAAAAGGAAGTGATCATCGTGATGAGATGCCATCATTGTACGAATGGGTGTGGCCTTTGATTGAAATAAATATTTTACAAAACTTTGGTGATATGAAATATTTTTATACCATATTAATATTCATTTGTATATTTGATTGTTTTTTTTTTTAAGATTGTATTATAGAAAATATTTACTCTCCATTGTTCAACGGAGAGTAGAATTACTACGAAGGATTCAAAATTTAATAGTTTATTTATAGATATAATTTACTACAAAATATTAGAGAAAAAAGACCATGCACAGACAGTGTAAAATAGTTTTACACAGTCATCCAATCACAACCCATCATGTATGATAAGTTTGTTGACTTTTATAATAACTATTTAAAAGTCATACAAACGATGATCTGTGATTGGATGACAGTGTAAAACTGTTTTACACTGTCAGTGCATAGCCATTAAACTCAAATATTATACCTTCGTTTAATTCACCTAACTCAATTTGCTAACTAGAAAATGTTTATCTTTTACTCCCTCCGTCCCAAAATGAGTGTCGCATTTGGCTTTTCAATGTAACATTAATTACTTTTTTCCACTAATACCCCTAATAAGTGTCACTTTAGTTTTTCAATGCAATATTAATAATAAGGTTAATTTTGTAAAATTACATCTTTCTTTCATCTATTTAATAACTTTTCTTGGTCTGTGTAAAAAAACCTAAGACGACACTCAATTTGGGACGAAGGGAGTATTGTATAAAGAAAGAATATGTGTGGTAAAATATATACTACCTTCTTCCCTATTTATAAGGCATGGTTGACTAATTTATGCTTATTAAGAAAATTAGTTAATCTAAGTATTAGCATTAAATTTGTTTGTAATTGTAATACCTTTCCAAATTTATCCTTAAATAATTAATGCATGGAGAGAGAATAATAGTGATGGAGTTTTAATTTTTAAAGCTAAACTCTTTAATTCTCCAACCCGCATAAGAGAGAGAAAGAGACAATTCATAGCATTTATTATTTATGGACTGAAATAATTAAGGGTATTTTGGTAAAAAAAATAATTAATGCAAGGAACAATTGGAATAGAGTTTTATAAAAAGGGACAAGAAAATTTCAAAACAATGTCTTATAAAAAGGGATGGAGGTAATACTTTAAAATAATGAAAAGATTTAGAAATACTACTAGAAGATAGAGAAGAATGTCATGCTTTCTTAGGGCTACTTGATTTCCTAGGGTTTCTCTTTCTCGCTAACACTGAAAGAGAAATACTGGCTCATCATGTTCATGAAGAAAGTGAAGGTCAACACAAACCAGTCCTCTGACGGGGACAAAGTATAGATAGTGTCGAACTCACTTGAGCCCTAACCACTTGTGAAGACAAAGGAGGGAACTTCTGCGAAGAGTCCCTTCCTAACAGCTACGAATATGAAGTTAGAAAGAAAACAAATATCATATAAGGATATTTACCTAAGGTGAATGGCAAACCAAATCTTGACTCACATGGACTTTGAATGGAAGGATAAAAGTTATCTACCACCAGAGAAGTTGCAAGAAGAAGATATTTTATGCCTCATTATTAGTGTCTCCAAAGAAGAGGGAAAAAAAGGCTTACGAACCATGGCAAAAGGATGTGATAGTCAATGTGCTTAGCAAGAAGCTTAACCTCAAGTTCTTGAAGAATAGATTAAATAAGATGTGGAAGCCAAATGGAGTAATGGCATAAACTTGGGGAATGAATACTTCTTGGTTAGGTTCTAAGATTGGAAAGACTTGTGCCATGTCTTTGAAGTTGGTTCATGGCTTGTAGCATATCATTATGTTATTGTCCAAAAATGGAGTGTTATTTTTTTCCTTTTGAAGATGATTTTAGGAGTGGTTGTTTATATTTGCATCCCTAAGCGTCTTATTAAATTTTATAGCTGTAATATACTATATAAGATTGGAAACACTATTTTGCTCGAGTTTGTGTTGAAGTGGAACTCCTCAAGACATTGATTTAAAAATTTCACCTTCATCATTAAGTTTATAATGTTGAATAAGAAAGGGTTGCACTTGTGTGGTTTGCCTGTGGTAGGTTTCCTCATCATAAAGAAGTATGCCCAATGTTTTAGCAAAAGGTAGAAGACATGAAAAATAAGCAAGAAATGTAACCTACAACTTGTATTATGGTTTTAGGGCGTTTAAAGGTTTAGGACGATGCTTTTGGACTTTGAATGTCAGTGTAATGGTGAACAAGATATAAAAATAAGGAGTTGTATAGCTCAATGGGGACCCACATGTCACATCTAAGCTCAAGTTAATAATAAGAGTCTTAACCATGCAAAATATCTCACATTAGACTTCAAATGAGCTCATTATAACATGTGAATTTGGCAGTAAATAATAAGTAAAATATCTCACATCAATAGGAATATCTTATCTTCCTTTTACCTTTTTATCCTTTTCTTTGAATGATTTGCTCTCCTTATTAATTTGGTAGTAAATAATAAGCATTGGAAACCTATAAAATTAAGTTTTGATGGTTTTCCTATCTCATAGACTCACCTTCATCATCCAATGTCTTAGGATAAAATCCAACTAATAGTAATTCATGTTATTTGTCCATATAAGTTTTGGTTCTAATAATGATGATGTAACATTTAAGTATAATTTAAGTAAAACATACTCACCTGGTTGGCCATGGTAGGCATAAATGTGAGTTATTGATAGGCCAAAATCATCTCTCAGTCGTGACCACACATTAGCAATTCTTTTGATAAGGATATAAACACATTCTGGGGACCTAACAACTCATGCAAAAACAAGAGGAGGATTCCATCTTTGTCCAATACATCAACATTTGCCTCTCTATATTCTAAAATTGTCTCAACAAGTTTTGCACTACCATGTCTACAATATATTATTTTATTTTGTAAGTCTATGGTGATACAAAATATTTTTATACTAGATTAATATTCATTTGTATATTTGAATGTTTTTCTTTTAGGATTGTATTTGTAGAGAATATTTACTCACCATATTACAATAGGAGAGCAAAATTATTAAGAAGGATTCAAAGATTAATAGTTTATATAATTTATTGCAAAATATTATACATTCATTTAATTTGTATTACTAAATCTACTAGCAAGAAAACATTTAGTTGTTATTGTAATGATGTTATAAATACTAATAGAAGATAGGGAATGATGTTATGTTCTCCTAGCGTTTCTTGCTCCTGTAGGGTTTTCTTATTGTTAACACAAGGAAAGGCAAACCAACTTGTCAGAAGCTTAAGGAAAATGAAGGTCAACATAGGCCAACCCTCCAAGGGGTACAAAGTAGAGGTAGTGTTAGACTCACTTGAGTCCCAACCACTTACGAAGGCATAGGAGAGAACTCCTACAAAAGGTTTCTTCCTAACAACTACAAAGACAAAGTTGGAAAAAAAAATGTCATATAAGGATATTTGTTTGGGGCAAATGGAAAACCAAATCCTGACTCTTGTGGATTGTGAATGGACGAAGAATAAGAGCTATCTAGCTCAAATGAGGAGTTGCCACCAAAAAAGTTAAAAGAAGATGTATATGCCATATTGTTAAGGTCTTTAAAGAAAGAGAAAAAAAAAGGCTTATGAACCATGGCAACAAGTTGTGATAGGTAAGGTGCTTAACAAAAAGCTTAGCCTCAAGTTCTTGTAGAATATACTTAATAAGATGTAGAAGCTTAATGAAGTAATAGAAGTCATAGACTTGGAGAACGAACGATGTGGCTTTTGATTGAAATAAATAAGATATCAATATTTTATTTTCAAAAACTATGGTAATACAAAATATTTTTACTATACTAATGTTCATTTCTATATTTGAATGTTTTTCTTTTAAGATTATATCTTTAGAGAATATTTATTCTCCATTACGAAAGGGAGAAAGTGGAATTATTCAGAATGATTCAAACATTAATATATTTTTTTATCATTTCAAAGATTAATAATTTATTTATAGATATAATTTATTACAAAATATTATACTTTCATTTAATTCATGTAACACAATTCGCTAACAAGAAAACTTTATTTATTATTGTATAAAGAAAGAATATATGTAGTAAAATTTTACTTTGAAATAATATAGGAAAATTTAGAAATTATACTAGAAGATACAAAAGGATGTCATGCTCATTGCTCACCTAGGGTTTCGTTCTCCCCTAGGGTTTCTTGCTCACTGACATAAGAAGAAGCGAACCAACTCACTAGGAGCATGAAGAAAGCAAAAGTCAGCATAGGCCAACCTTCCAAGGGGGACAAAATAGAGGTAGTGTTGGACTTGCTTGGGCCTTAACCATTTGAGAAGGCAAAGGAGGAAACTTTTGTAAAAGTTCCATTCCCAATGACTACAAAGACAAAGTTGGAAATAAAGCCACTATTATATAAGGATATTTTCTTGGGGTGAATGGTAAATTAAATCCCAACTTTCATGGATTGTGAATGGGAGGAGATAAGCGTTCTAGCTTAGATGACGAGTCAATATCACATAAGGAGCTGCCACCAGAGACATTGCAGGAAGAAGAGAATGTTTTATGCCCTATTGTTAGGGTTTCTAAAGGAGAGAGAAAAAAAGGCTTACAAACCGTTACAAAATGGTTGTTATGATCAAGATGTTTGACAAGAACTTTTACTCTAGTTTGTATTGAAGTGGATCTCCTTAAGATGATAATTTCAAAATTCTGCCTTCATTGTAGGGTTTATAATGTTGAATTTAAAGGGATGAAACTTGTGTGTTTTGCTTATGATAGGTTTGGTCATCATAATGAAGTGTGACCAATGTTCCAACAAAAGGTAAATGACGTGCAAAACAAGTAAGAAATGAAATATACAACTCATACTGTAGTTTTGGGGTGGCTAAAGGATGAGGCAAAGTAGGAAAACGCTTTTGGGTCTTGAATGTTAGTGCAACAATAACCTTGGAGATTGGCGACAACTACGAGGAGTAAGGCGATTCATTATAATGCAAAAGTAGTAAATAAGGTGACATGCAAAGAAATTCCTCTAAGATAGGTTTGATGCTATCAATATTATAAACGAATAGCAAGCTAGCAAGGATGAAAAAAAGGATAATAAAATGGTGTGGGTTGCATGTCCCTCCTATGATAGTAAAAACATATAATGGTAAACAGGATATAAAAAAAAGCAAGGAGAGGTAAAGCTCGATAAAAACCCTCAACATAATAATAAGTGTAGGGGTATTCACATATTGTATTTGATTATTTTGAAGAAAAAATTCATCAGATTTAATCAATTCAATTCTCTTAATTAATCATCCAATTGATTTTGTTTAAAATTTAAATATGATTTGATCAAATATGATTTAAAGTTGTTTAGATTGGTAAATAATAAATGGTAAGCTATATAATAAACATAATAAAAATAATTAAAAATATAAAATATCTCATCTAAAAATCATTATATAACTAATAGTAGTATGGCTCTTCAAATATAGACAATGAATAATAAATATAGGTTTAGTATCTTTTTGATACCTAAACTTTTTCAAATTTTTGCTTTTAGTCACTAATCAAAATTTTGACAGGTCTTAGTCTTTGAACTATTTATTCGTTAACATTTTTGGTTCCTGTCTTTAAGTGCCACCATTAAGTGATAATGTGACAATCACATGAGTTGTCACATCATCAACCAATATAATGTGGCATCGTGTAAATGTTTTTTTTGGTAAATTATGTTTTTAGATCCTAATCTTTTCACAAAATTCACTTTTAGTCCCTCAACATTTTTATTACCAATCTTAATCCTTAATCTTTTCATGAAATTCATTTTTAGTCTCTCAAAGATTTATTTACCAATCTTAGTTGCACATCAAATATCACTATTAAGTGATGATGTGATAGTCATATGACTTCCAATGTGGGTTACTAGTTTGATGTAATAGTCATGTGGTAAGATGTTGATTCGAGATATTTTCTAGTGATTCTAAGGCACTACAAATTTTCTAATGGTGTAAAATCACCAAAAATAGGGTTTGAAAATTTGAAAAAATAGAGAAAGAAATGCAATAATAAAATCAATAACCCTCAATACACAAATCAGTGACCCATTGAACCATGATGCAAAGCACAAAATTAGCAACTTACAATAAGCAAAATTAGTAAGAACAAGCAAAATCACAAACCACTGAACCCATGAATCAAAGCCATAAGAACCAAAACCAAAAATCCCCAGTCTTTGGACCCTTCCAAACCCTAATCCCATACCCACTTCTCAAACAAATGCTAAATTTTTGAACAAAAAATTTGCTCAGTATTAAAAACTTTAAAAATTTAAAAAATTTATATTGGTATGGAGTAAAGTGATTTATTTAATATTTTAATTGATATATATATATATATATATATATATATATATATATATAATTACACAAATAATTATATAATTAAGACATATTGATAAACAATTTAAATTCTGGTATTGATTGGCCTAGATATGTGTTTATAGCCAAAGACTCATTTATGTAACATAAAGGCTAAATGTTACTTTTGGTCCTTTATATTTTAGTGTTTTTTCATTTTGGTACATTAAGTTTTAAAAGTCTCATTTTGGTCCTTTATGTTTTTGAAAGTTTCATTTTGGTCATTTCTTTTGTTTTCCGTCAACAATGTTAGTGTTTCCGTTAACATTTAAACTTTGAAATAATTAATTTAAAATAGTGGCACTAAAAACCCCCACTATCTTTATTTTATTTTAAAAATTATAAACCACTAAAAAATCGTCATCTCCTCCAACCTAGATCTCCAAATCAAAATGGGATAAAATCATATATGAGTGTGCTTAGAAATCTCGCTTTCAACTGCTCCTCTTTCTGCCATGTTCCAAATCTGATTGTTTTCTCCTCTTTCTGCATCCCTTGTTCTAGATCTAATTGTCTTCTTCTCTTTTCGCATCCCCTCAGCAAGATCCACCACTGCGGAACCCTTTTCGGCATCCTCGGCGATTTTCGCGATAGGGTCTGCAAATAGGAAGTTTAATTTGTTGAACGCGCTTCCCTTGGTGTCTCCGTATTTGGATGGGTCTGCAAATAGGAAGTTTGATGTGTGGATGTTGGAGGCTTTGTAACTTGGTTTCTGGTAGGATATGGCCCCTTAAATTGAGGCAATTGATTCCCAACATTTGTTTTATTTCATTGTAAGTAGTAAAAAATCTATAGCTTTTATTTGTTTAAGTATGCCAAGTTTCTGCCTTCATGATGTTCGACAGAATGCCAAAGCTAATTTTTTGTATTTTTGTAAGTAGTAAAAAGTCTACAACTTTTACTTTGAGGATGAATAATCATTTTTAAAATTTTAATAAAAAAGATTGTGGTGGTTAAAAACCGCCACAATGTTTAAATTAATTATGTTATTATTAACATAATTAATTTAAACATTTGTGGCGATTTTTAACCGCCATTATGTTAAAATTAATTATTTTAAAATATAAAAGTTAACGTTGTTAACGGAAAAAGGAAAATGAAAAAAAAGACCAAAATGAAACTTTCGAAAACATAAAGGACCAAAATGAAAGTTTTAAAACTTAATGTACCAAAACAAAAAACACTAAAACATAAAGGACTAAAAGTAACATTTAGCCTAACATAAAAGTCAAACTAGGATAATTACAAGGTTTTAGAATTAAAAACAATTAATAAATAATAAATGCTAACAAACATAATTAAATACCAAAATATTTTTTTTTTTACAAAAAACCATTAAATGTGACTCGGTCGCATTAATTGTCCAAAGCAATTGTCATAAATTAGTCAACAAAAAGATAAGGTCAAGCAATTAATAACTAAATTAAATAAAAAATATTAAGAAAAATTAAATGAACCAAGAAAAAGCCACATCGCATTCAATTCTTAGCTATAAGTTTTAGATAATATAAAGAATTTCTCTTTAAATTTTATTTCATTTACATTAAAATTTTACCACATATTATTTACACATTACAAACACATTTCACTTTTATTCTCTCTCAGCTGAGCGACCAACTTTTCAACAACTCTCCCTCTCCCTCCGGTCACAACACACACAACACCTATAACATCGTGTTTTCCTAATTTTGTGACTAAGTTTTAATTAAAATGCAAGAAAACTTCGTGAAAAAAATAATATGACCAAATAATGTTGATAAATCTCAACCTTCCATTTTTTTTTTAAAAATAATCAAAGGTTAAAATTAAAAATACACAAAAGTTATGTTATTATAAGATTTTGACATTTTGAAATTCTCCAATTTTTTCATACTTTATCTTTTTACATTAACAACCACCATAGCTACAGACTCATGATCGTAATAGTGCAGCATTCCTATTACTGTTCGTGAACGAGGTGGAGCATCTCCTGGACACGTTCTCTCCCTCCCCAACCTTTGTACAACCTGATGCAATAAAGGAGAATGTTTCATCTTCAACCTCAATAGTTTTTGTCTAGATTCAAATTCACACCGTAGCTCATTATATATATCTTTTATCATTAACTACCTTATCAAAGTGTTTGAAAAATTAGAGGATGTCAAAGTCTAGTTTCAAATAATTTTTCAAATCTACATTGAAGCTTCCATTAAGTTATGTACTTCTTATGCTAATAATGAATGCATGTTTCATGTAACATTTTGCCCATTTCTCATTTATTTTATACAAACTTGATATCCACCAATTTTCTTCAAGTTTATAATCATTCACCAATTTATCCCATGCTCTTTGAAAATCAACTTCCAAATATTTGTACATGCAAAACTTAAGTTCTCTAAAAAAATTAGAACCATTCTTCATCAAATTACCAAGATGTTTTATGCCATTTTACATCAAATGTCAAGAACATAGACCATGATATGTTTCGCGCATTATCTCACGTAGAGCTTTAGCCATTGCATGGTCTTGATTTGTGAAAAGACTTTGAGGCTTCTTGCTTTTACGTGCCTTAAAAATTCTCTAAAAAATCATTCAAATGATTTTGTAGTCTCACATAAAGAAGTGAAACTCCAAAAAGTATCAATCCTCTAAAGTGATTAAATCTTGCAAACACAACCAAAGGTCTATACGCATTATTAGTGCTATATGTAGTGTCGAGTGACCACATCACCAAAGTATTCATAATCCATTATCATTATTACATCTGCCCAAAAAATATTAGTTATTTGTTCTTCAACATCTAGTTGGACTCCATGATAAAATAATGGATTTCTATACATTTTTGCTAAAAGTGTTTTAATAAGCTGTTAGACTCCCTATATGTCATGTTTCTCAATCTTTTGCGATTTGATCCAAACATGTGTAATCAAGGTTTTGTTAACCACCAACTTGCCTACTCATGAGTTTAAATAAACCCCTTTGCTTAATGCTTGAATCATCTACTAAATCAATTTCATGAGTTTGAACTTCAGATAATTTTCACCAAGATTTAAGTATGTGAGTCGTCTCAGGAAAGTGAAAAGGATGATTATGCTTATCACAAAATCATGAGTTTCATACTTCCCAATCTCTTTCATGCATTTGATACCTATCTTTACTGAACATTTCGTTTTTGTTTGAAGCCAATGGTTAGTTGTTAAGTGGTCTCTTTTGTCCAATTTTTGAACACCTTTTTTGCTACATGCTTATGTTGTAGTCAAAATACTGTCATCCTTGTTTTTGTTAAAATATTGTTTTCAAATATTAAATTCGATTTTCCCACCATAATCATTCCAAAATTTCCATGCCTCTTCTAAAGTATTGAATAGTTTGCCTACTGGAGGCTGATAGTCTAGTCCATCTTTCATGGGTGAGGCTTTTTGTACAACAAAATCACCTGAAATTAAAAAATAAATTTAACCAAATATACCAATGAAAAAATAACAACTTGAAGATGGTTCAATTCATAAAATGAATTATAATTAAAAGATATAATTTTAGTAAACATGTAGCATGATGTTTCTTAGTAAAACATACTTACCTATTAACATGAGAATGTTCTTTTGACCATGGAAAATGGATAAACTCGATCATGGTACTCACCCTGACAAGAAATTTGCTGAAATATACATTTTTTGTAGTATGTTAAGATCAAAAAACCCAAAATGGAAAAAAATAAAAAAACTTTGTAGAAGTGTAATGAAAAACAGAGAGGTGCAACAAGGTGACACATAGCAACCTTGAATGACAAGATGGTGTATGGTGGTGACTAATGGCTTAGAGGTTCGTGGTGGTCGTTAGCTACTCCGTTGTTGTCAATGGCTCTATGGTCATCAACAACTCCATGGTCATCAGTGTTAGTTTTTAGGGATTCCCTGGGTGAGTAGTAATTGAATGATAAGAAATTGATTTTTCTTCATGTGCTTTACAAGAAACAAGGACCTTTCACCATTGTTGTTGAAGACACATGGTGGAGAATAAGGGAATGCATAATGTAACTCTACTTAACAATGGTTTCTTTATAGAACCTATCCTCTCTATTTTGTCAATGGCTTTGGTGAAGTAGCACTAGTTGAAGAAAAGGAAAATATGAAAATGAGGGAAATTTTTGGATTGCTAAAATGACTAAAACTCAATATTAGTTGATGCACTTATATTTCTAGTCATTGATTTGTTTTGAAGAGAATAAAGGGTTAAGAGTTATCAACATTATTTGGTTATGTTGTTTTTTCACAGGAGAGGATTTGCTTCCATTGAGTAATTGATTTAGTAAAATATAGTAGGCTTAAATATGTTTGAGGTCCTTGATAAATGATCGATTTTTGTTTTGGGTCCCTAATAAATTTTTGGTTTAATTACTCTACAGGTCCCTATACTTTTACCAAATTTCAATTAGGTCCCTAAACTTTTTTTCTTTTAATTTGGTCCCTGAACTTTTATTTTTTTTTCAATTGGGTCCTAATTGAAAAAGTTTAGGGACCTAATTGAAAATTTGGTAAAAGTATAGGGATCTGCAAACTAATTTAACCTAAATTTTTTTGTTACATTGGATTCCTGATATATTAAAACTTTTATTTTGAGTCCCTGCCGTCATTTATCAGGGACCTCAAACATATTTAAGCCAATATAGTAAGTTAAATTATGTGTTTGGGATGAGCTTAGTTGTTTCTCTTATGGTTTGTGCCTTAAGAATTGGGATTTTGAAATAAAAAAGGGGTGTTTAGAAGGGCCTTTGTAGGGACTCACCATGTCAGAGCTAGAACTCACTTTGGAAAAATCTAGATTAACCATTTCGAACAAGTTAAAGATAATGTTAAGGAAATAATAGGAAATTTTCCGTGTTAAAAAATAAAGATGTTTATCTTTAAAACTCGGGACGTAGTTCATGTAAATGAGTTTCAAGAATCAAATAATAAAATAAAGTTTGGAGATTAAGGTAAAGCATATGCAGTGAAAAATATGAAGTAGGTAGGGTATCAACAAGTACCTGTTAAATAATAATATACTTATATACACACACACACACACACACACACATATGTAATTTGATAATTAAATGGTTTAGCAACTAAAATAAAATACCCACATAATATCAATTTTTGTGGTTCTCTAGTGCCTGCTGCACAATTAAAATTAAAGATTTGTAATTTGAGATTTAAAATAGAGGCATATAGAGGGTAAGAGAAGTCTAGTGCTTATTATTAAAACATAAAGTTCAAAGCTATACAACTTCAAAACATAAAGTAGGTTGTTCAAAAGGCACATGACTACAAGGCCATGGGGATTGCTATCACTTAAACTTAGACAATCTTAAATAACTTCTTCCGACAAGGCTAATCTCCCTAAGGATGGTATATATATACATAACATGACAAAAACAAAATAGACAAAAATGGGGAAGATCCAGAAGCTACTACAACTGCCACTGGGTCTAACATTCTCCTACTGCACTAGATTGCAACTCCTTTGCTTTGTCTACACCTCCTATTGTCCATCAAGAAATCAAACCAAGCAACACAAAGAGAATGAGGAGTGAGGTTATGATAACATATAGAAACAGGCAGGAGAGATACAACACATGAGATAATATAATATAATTACAAATCAATTGCAATGTTAGACCTATCCTAAAATTACCAAGGTCCAAGTCCTCAAGTCATAGAAACATTACATGGTCCAAAGAAAAAAAAATACACATAACATATGCATAAAATAACATAACAAACTTACAGTCATTTAACATAGATATCAAAATCACAATCATTGGAAAGTTAGTCAAACATTTCTTTAAGGTATGTGTAAAGGCAAAAATCACAAGAAGGGAGGTTGAATTATGATTTATAAAAAATTTTGCAAACTTTTTATAAACATCTTGTATCGTCTGTTGAACAAAAGATATCATTTTTGAAGAAAACCTTTTTACAGACGATACTGCACAGATAAAAACCTTTTTAAGAAAAATAGATTTTAATCACAACACAAAGTCAGTTCAAGTAGTTACAATAATAGAAGAGCAGGAAAGACAACATAGAAATTTTATACTGGTTCATCTCACCCAGAGACTACGTTCAGTTCTTGGCAAACCACAAAGTTCCACTAACTTTTTCAAGTTACAAGTATTCTTCACTGTCACTTCTGACTCACCCAAGTAGTTTTTTACACTTAGCCTCTCCAAGCTAAAAACCCAAGTATTCTTTACTACCAAGCCACTTCTGGCACTAAAACAAATCACGAGATTTATTTTTGTAAGGGCGCACATACTTTTTAACCATCGTCTTACAGACGGATATACAAGATTAATAACTAAGTCTTTTTCTCTCAAGATACGCAAAGTGAGTTGAGAGCTTTTACAAAGAGAATTTTTACAAGAGAAAGAATGAAGGCTTAAAAGAATGCTTAAATTTTGAATTCAGTTCGTGTGTTCTCTGCTTAGCACTTCAAATCTTCTTCTTTATATAGACTTGCTGAAGAAATAACCATTGTCTCTAAACGGTCTTCTTTCTTGTCACCAACTAGTTATTTTGAGTTGATAAAGCAAGCATTATGTTTATCTTTCTTGAGATATACTCCATATCCATATCCTTCTGTTGCAATGGTTACATCGCTTGCTCAGACAAGTACTTATTGCTAGCTATAACGCGTCTTTTGAGGTAAGGGAAACTTCTGAAACTTTGACTCTTCTTTCTGTTCCATTTTATGTACTCGGCAGATCCTAGGAGGATATTATATGAATATTCCCTGCAAAACAGATTACAAAAATCATAGTGCATTTACTATGCCTTTAATTGCTTCTTCAGACTTAGGTGTCTGTCTGCGTATCATCTGTATCTTACAGACGCAAATACAACGTTTTTGTATCATCTATATCTTACAGACGCAAATACAACGTTTTCGTCTGTAGGCATTTATAAGACGCAACCTTTTTACTTAATATTTGTTTTGCATAAAATCAAAATAATTGAGGATATTGATTCATCTTATGACTCAACAGTATGCCATACATGCATGCTATGTTGGTTAATGATATTCTTATATATGCACATGATGCATATGGACACTTGGATTGATATGACGCCAAGTCTTTATGGGCCCAAGAGATTAGGCATCATGCCTATTTAGTTGGCACTAGCCAATGGAATATTTTGCACTAGTTGGGATCAAGCCTTAAGCAATGATCCACTGGAGGCATGGATCACTTGGATCCAACACTTTATAGTGTAATGGCCATATAAGGATCCAAGACAAGATAAGATGGACACAGAGCCCAGGATGTCATGATGCATGATTCATTTTAGTGTCTTTTATCTTTTCTTTATGAAGATGAGATGGATTGAATGGACTGGTGATTGGAGATGAACCTCCCCTTTCTCACATATGAAAATCTCATTCCTCTCTTCCTTATTTCTTTTCCCCACATTACTCTAGATTAGCAAATGAAGTATAGATAGTTGATAGAGATTTACTTAAAGTAGAATATAGAGAAAAAGATACTTAAGAAATTAAGAAACTAAGATTGAAATCAAGCTTTAATACTAAAAAATGAATTTGTTCTAGTTTGGTATAAAATAAACACCTTGTAATTTGTAAAGCATAAGGAATCATTGCCTAAACTTTATAAACTTAAATAAAAAGTAGTAATTACATTGTATCATAAGTAAATATAGGTAGTTGAGACATTAGTTTAAAAATCAAAACTTTGGATCGTGTGATCCGGTGTGCATTTTTTTTAGCATTTTGGATCATGTGATTTGTAAGTTTTTCTTTTTAATTTATGAATTAGGAGATCCAGAATTTGTTATGGAATTCAGAATGCCTAATTCAGAAGCTTTTTTTTTTGTTTGTTCCAGATTAGGTAATTTGGAATGAAAAGTTTTCATTCCGTATTACCTAATCCAAAACAAATGAAAAAAAAGGCTTTGAGATTAGGCTTAACACAGTTTGCATATAACTTTATATTGGTGTACAAGATTAGTCTTTTAGGACGGTTAAAAGTATAATTTACCATTGATCTCATGTGTAAAGTTAGATTACTTGTTTTGACAATTGGTTGATATTTATGAGTTGTATATATGTATTTTGGTATTCTTGATAGTTAATATTGTTTTTAACAATAAAGGTAATATAAATGAGAAGATCTACTCTCAAAGAAAATAGTATACTACTATATCTGAATCAAGATGTTAATTTCTATATTATATATTAGTCAATTAATTACCTATAATCTGGGGGTGACAATTTAGTTATCAACTTTTAGATGTATAGACATGATTTGTGTGATATTTAAAATTTAGGTGGACAAGGGCCACATGAAAACATGTATGTTAGTAAACCATAAGGTAATTAAGAATATTTAGTATTACAGGGAATTAGAGAAACGACAATAAATCTAAAGATGTTGATTTTTTCTGTCTTGATCTAATACTTTGACAAATTGCACTTTCATGTCTCTATGGTTTACAATTTTGCTTCACTTCTAATTAAGCTTATAATGAGGATGAAATGGGGTTAAAAAATTGTTAAGTGGTACGAATGTGTATACATGAAAATCATGAAAATTATTATTTATTATGTTTGTCATTTTTTGTCAAAAATCCACCTTTTACACCCTCCAATAATATTAAACTATGTTCATTTTGTTTGCCCTATCTCAATGATTTTAATGTTGTTCGCTAAGTGGTATGAACTTGATTGCCTTTCAAGTATTAAAGGTATATCTATTAACATCATAGTTGATTTTATATTTAAGTAGATATGGCAAGTACAAGAGGTGCTAGTGCCCATGGCTTCGAATGGGTGCAGCTAACTGCTTCTGCATGCAGGCAGTGTGGAAGACAAGCAGAAGTACATGATGCTACTGAGCATTAGGAGTAGGAAAAGTTGTAAGCACTTGAAGATGTTGCATTTAAGGGTGGGCTTAAGGACACGTCTGTCCTTAGGTATATGCTAATCATGTTGCATGAGATTTGTGGAATGGATTGGTAATACACTAAGTATAATTCATTTATAATACGTGTTTTTATTTATTCATATGTTATTCTAACTAATTATCAATTATAAATACTTGTAGGATCGGGTGAACTAAAGTTGGTATCGCATGGAAGGAAGTTTGGGAAGTTTGTGGCACCTCATGAGCAGATAATGAGTGTGGTGCAGGATTCTGGGTTGTTCTCGCTTACTACTTGTAGTTATGAGATCGCAGACAAGGGACTGGTGTGTGCATTTGTTGAGAGGTGGCATCGGGAGACTAACAATTCCCATTTTCCTTTGGGGGAGATGACTATCACATTAGATGATGTGTCGTCTCTACTCCATATCCCTATTATTGGTGCTTTTTATAGTTACAATTCTATGGATGCATCGACGACCAATCTGATGTTGGTGGAGCTACTTGTCGTCACATTGGCAGTGGCAGATGCAAAGACTAAACAATGTAGATGTGCACATGTCCGCCTAAGTTGGTTGCAGGAGGTATATTGCACATTATGTAAGCATATGCAATGGACGTAAGCGATGAAGGCGTACTTGTTTCACCTGGTGGGGTGTACCATTTTTGCTGACAAGAGTTTCACATTTGTCAGCATCACATTCTTTGAGCTTTTCTATGACCTTCAGAGTTGTGGGCATTATGCTTGGGGTGCAGTTGCACTAACTCACATGTATAAGCATATGGGTGATGTGAATTTTGGTCGGACGAAGTAGCTTGGCAGTTATATATGTCACTCTTATCTAGGTAACTAACATTATTTTACTTTCTTTGCTATTATTGTCATTTGAAAAATAACCGATTATTCTTTTGATTTGTTGTTGTTGCCACAAGCTTAGATCTATGAGCATTTCCCTAGTATTGGGATGAGGGACCTAGTCCACAACTACTCTAAGTTATCACCATGTTTCCCCCGCTGGACAGTTGGAGCACTGTTATTAGTTGGCACATACCATGCACAACTAGATGAGCTCACCACAACTGGTGTGTGTTTGAGGCCATATGAGGATTACATGATAGAAAAGGCATTTGAGATGATATCACTTTTCTCTGGATTCATAAGATGGGCCCTATACATGCATGCTCATATGCCAAAGATGGTCTTGTGGAAGTATAGGTATATTCAGACTATTCCTCGACACCTTTATGTGTTGACAAGTGTACCTACATCCCGAGAAGATTGTGATTAGAGGTGGTTGCAATTTGCAAATCACTTGGTAAGGACGGTAAATCAGGCGGTGGATCCCTTAGATTGTGTTAAAGGGTACATGGGGTGGTACTATAGTCTAGTCCAGAAGACATGAACTGAATGAAGTGGTATGCTACCAACGACATACCTAGCAAGTTCACATGCACAAGAGAGACCATGTGTAGACCTTAATAATCATCCACTTATTTCATATTTCAATTACAAGAATAATTGTATATGGTTGGTTCAATATAGACCAAGACAATTAAAATGAATAGTTAAAATTAGATTAATTAGTTAAAATAATATGAATTCTTCAAGTGTGATTATATAATTAATTAAACTTATTTATTTATGTTTCCAAAGTTTTCACGTAATATACTTTGTATAAATCAAATTCAAGTATGAAAAAAATATCAATGTATTTTGAAATACATAATCTTTTAGGTTCTGGAACATTAAAAAAATCATTTTCGAAATATCAAATATGGATTATATAAAAAATAGGTTTTGCCCTTACGAATTATCCAATTTTGAATTATGCACACATAGTTCCAGATTAGGTAATCTAGAAAACAACATAGTTCCGGATTAAGTAATGCAAAAAGCAACATGTATTCTGAATTACTTAATTCAGAACTATGTATGCATAATTCCGGATTGGCCATTCCGAAATTATGTATGCATAGTTTCGGATTAAGTAATTTGGAAATCATCATGTATTCCAAAAAACTTAATCCAAAACTATGTATGCATAATTTCTGAATGGACAATATAGAATTATGCATACATAGTTTCGCATTAAGTAATCCAGAATACATGTTATTTTCCATATTAAAATTATGATTGGCCAATCTTTAAGGCATAACTTTTTTTTTTTCTATTGCAGATTCCTCAATCCATAATTATAACCAGATCCAAAAAAAAAATCTACGAACTTACCTCGAACAATAACTTTGCCGTAGGGCAATGAAAGGTGACCCATGCCTTCTACACCTACAACTACTTTGTTGCTACTTCCTTTAGTAGCTACTTCATACGAAATAAGTTTGGCGGAGGAAAATATAGCAACTGAGGAGACAAAGGTACAAAGAGGGAGGTACAATGTAGAGTTTAATGGAGGTACCTTGTAATGGGTGAAGAAGAAGCTACAATTTAGTGGAAACAAGGGTTAGAGGAACTTATAAAAAGGAAGGGCAATTTTTGGATTTTTTTAAATTATAGAGGTGCAAGTGAAAATTAATGGGGTGCAAAAAGAAATAGCCTAAGGGAACAAGGATTCAAAATTAAGGCCCATAATTCTCAAAGTAAACATCCACCCAATTATGAATATATGATTAATAACTATTTACACCATGTTTCCTAATTGCACCTCCCACTTATTTTATATTTTTTTATTATCAATTATACCCTTTTATTTGTTAAAATATATATAGTTCTAGAAATTACTTTCCAAAATAACATATATCAATTCTGGAATGTAATCTCCAGATCTATGTTTTAACAAAATACACAATTCTAGAAACTACTTTTCAAAATTGATATATATATTGTTCCGGAAAGTAATTTCTAGTAATCATAAACAAAATATGAAAGATCAAATGTACCTTCCCTTCATGAGCTGCAATAATTGCTAATTGCTATTTGTTGGACGCTTACTTATTTCGATGCTAAAGTGGTAAGAAACTAAAAATAAAAGACAAGATACACACATTCTAATTTTTATTTGTCTATCACTTTTTATTGTCACTAATTTGAGCATTAAAGTCCTTGTATGTAACTACACATGGACCGGTGGACGTAACCTGAGAAGCTTCTTGATTGAATATCGTTCCCATGATTCCATCTTCTCCAACAAATATTCACTAACTACCTTTGGACCGGTACAGAACAATCACTATAATAAAAGTAATATTATATATATTAGAATTTAATTGTGACTAAACTATGAATAAACCCTCAAATTAGAAATCAATCACATCGCCAGTCTAACAATTAATTCACTTTTTTGGAAACTAAATAGATCAATCTATATATAACGAATATACAACTTTCTTTGTTTTACTTTTCTCCCTCAGTCCAAACAATAAAAGACTTGCATTATTTTCATCGATAGACTTTTGCGCTGTGTGTGAAGCAGACAATGGAAATAATAATTGTAAGCTAAATACAATGATGTTCCACCTGTGGTTTTAACAATATGTATCTTATAAACCACGGTTAGCATTTGATATAAAAGCTACAAAGAAGCATACACTACTTCCACACTGCTTTTATTATTGTTATACTTATTCCGAGTCTTCAAGCTGTACTAAATGATGCTGAAGAGAAACAGATCACCAACCCTGCAATCAAGGAATGGCTGGATAAGCTCATGCATGCCGTCTTTGATGCCAAAGATTTGTTGGATGAAATCATTACAAAAACTAAAAAAAACACAATGTGAATATACTTATCAAAATGCAATAGTCCTACTTCATTTAATAAATTTCATTATAATGTCAATAATTTGTAAACTTGTTTAATATATAAAGCATCAAAATCAAATTCCTAAAAAATGGAGTCACGTGCCCCCTCAATTTTGCATTATTAGAGTACGGAGCATGTTACATGATACATCCATTGACGAGTTCAGCTCCTCTCCATTTCCTGGAGAAAATGGACAGCTCCAGTCCTTAATGCCATCTACTAACACGTGGATTAAAAAGGATCTAATGGCTAAAAGTTGTTTAAACTTTAAAAGATGAAATAAAATGAAAATGGGATGCAGTTTACATGTTTTCTTTAGCAAAACGGAATGTCGTTTACACACCAAGAACAACTTAAAAAAAAAAATCTGAGAACTTCCGTGTGCTTTCCCGCGAGAACGTAGCACATGTTCTCCATTTTTACATCACAGGTGCTCTGTTCGTCATAGCGGTAAAAGCTCTTCTATACTAGAGTAAGATATCTATTCCTTCTTCTTACACAAAAATCTGAAATTTTTCATCTAATTTCTTGCGAGAACGTAATACATCTTCTTCATCTAATTTCTTGCAGAATTGAACTATAAAGTAATTGTACATTTGCAGCATTGTTAGTTGGATTGAAGCTTGGGATGAGCAAAACCTTGCTAGAGCATCACTGGCCAATATCAAAGCATGAGTCAATTTTGGTTTTGGATTACTGTATAACAGCCACAAAACTTGGAAGTGAACCTATTTATATACTATAATTTTTTTTTTGAAAATAGTACATTTCTAAGTTTGTTAAATCATTTTACTAAGGTCGAATTTGTTTCTCGTTTTATAAGTTTGAGAGAGTGATAAGTTTTATTGTAAAAGATTGTTATTATTAATATGGTTGGTTTATAATGCTTAACTTTGTCGATAACATTTTAAAACATTGTGTCTTTAGAAAAGGCTAAACTTATTGCATGACTAGTCTTCACCTTTGCAGGAAGTACTGTCTGTCAGTCTCTTTCCAAGAAAGATGGTTCATTTTCCAATTGGAAGTGTCTGTCTTACCAAGAATCATAATATAGTAATTCCAGATCACAAACTAATTTCCATGGTAACAGTGATGCGGTCCTTCCCTGAATAGAAATCAGGAATTAAATTGTCAAAGTGAATTAAAATACATGTTTAACAAGACTTCTAAGGTTAGTAATTTATCACAGAATTAGGAGTTAGCCAAATCCTAAAAATTTCATTGTGTAATTATCAAATTGCTATGCTTTTAATTCACGAGAATGAATTGAACTGTGGCTCTGTTCAATCATTGATTAGGAGAATCAATATTTCCTTGTTGGCTTATTAGATAAAGATGAGACTATTTTTGTATCTGAAATTTTGAAAATAGTACATTTCTGACTTTGTTAAATCATTTTGCTAAGGTTGAATTTGCTTTTTGTTTTATAAGTCTGATAGTGATAAGTTTTATTTTAAAATATTGTTGATGTTAATATGCTTGGTTTATAATGTTTAACTTTGTGTTCAGCATTTTAAAACATTGTTCCTTTGAAAAAGGCTGAACTTGTTGCATGACTAGATTTCACCTTCACAGGAGTATCCATTGGAACAATTGGTTGGATTTCAAAAGTTCCTACTATCAATAATATTTTGCATCAGGATCAGGTATGTCACAAGTTGAAGCATGGGTTCATCTTTGGAATCCCTGTTGGAGGCAAAGAATCTCAACCGTTTAAAAGTTTTAATCCACGTGTCACTACAAGATTGAATCAACTGGAAATGTCCATTTCTCTCAGAAAATGGAGAGGATCCGAACGCTCCATTGACCTGGGTGTTCTGAACAAAGCCCATAGTTAGTATATTAGTCTTCACTTCCTTCCACATTGCTTTTGTGATTAAGCTGTTGTTAGCTTTGGCGTCTCATTGAATCTAAGGAACTGAAGATATGGCTGTGGCATTTGTGGGAGAGGCTTTCCTTTCAGCTTCTGTGGAAGTGTTAATAAAAAGGATCATTTCCCATGAATTCCAACACTTCTGCCGGAGTAAGGAACTTGACGTTTCACTCCTGAAAAAGCTTAAAATAACACTGCTGAGTCTTCAAGCTGTACTTAATGATGCTGAGGAGAAACAGATCACTAATCCTGCTATCAAGGAATGGCTAGATGAGCTCACACAGGCTCTCTATGATGCTGATGATTTGTTAGATGAGATCAACACCGAGGCTTTGCGATGCAAACTAGAAGCTGTGTCCCAAAGTCAACCCATTAGTGATCAGGTGCGGAACTTCCTTTCTCATCCTTTCAAAAGGCATTATGGGCTTATCAATTCTGAATTACAAGCCGTGTTTCAAAGATTAGAGCAATTTTCATTACAAAAAGACATCCTTGGGTTGAGAGAAGGTGTTTCCAGCAGAGTTTGGCATGGAACACCCACAAGTTCTGTGGTAGATGAATCTTCTATATATGGCAGAGATGATGACAAGAAGATACTCAAAGATTATTTGCTTTCAGAAGAAGATGATGGTAGTGGCAGTAACATAGGGGTTATTACTATTGTGGGCATGGGTGGACTTGGTAAAACAACCCTTGCTAAACTACTTTACAATGATCATGATGTTAAACAGAAATTTGATCTGAAAGCGTGGGCATATATTTCCAAAGATTTTGATGTTTGCAAGGTGACAAAAAGCCTTCTTGAATCTGTGAGCTCAAAGTCAGTTGTCACAAATAACCTGAATACTTTGCAAGTAGAATTGCAGCAAAGCTTATGCAATAAAAGGTTTCTGCTTGTGTTGGATGACATATGGGATGGAAGCTATGATGATTGGAACAAACTAAAAGTCATTTTCAAAGCTGGGGAAAGAGGAAGCAAGATCATCATCACAACACGCGATGAAAATGTAGCACTGGCGATGCAAACTTTTCTTCCTATCCACTACTTAAGATCTCTTCACACTGAAGATTGCTGGACTTTACTTGCTCATCATGCATTTGGAGCAACCAACAGCAGAAAACACTCCAAACTAGAAGTAATTGGAAAAAAAATTGCGAAAAGATGTGGTGGTTTACCATTAGCTGCGGAAGCCCTTGGGGGTCTTCTTCGGACAAAATTACAGGAAAAGGAATGGAATGGAGTCCTAAAGAGTAACATCTGGGATTTGCCAAATGTTAAGGTGCTACCGGCTCTGTTATTGAGCTATCATTATCTTCCTGCTCCTTTAAAACGATGCTTTGCCTATTGTTCAATTTTTCCCAAGAACTCCATTTTAGACAAGAATATGATGGTTCGGTTGTGGATTGCAGAAGGGTTAGTGCACCAGTCCAAGAGCAGCAAATCTCTGGAGGAAGTAGGAGAAGAGTATTTTGATGAACTCATGTCACGGTCCCTGATTCGACAACAGACAAAAGAAAACTTCGTGATGCATGACCTCATCAATGAATTAGCCACAACGGTTTCATCTGCATATTGCATTAGGCACGAGGATCCAATGCCACATGAAAATGTTGAAAGAGCTCGGCACTTGTCATACAACAGAGGGAGGTATGACTGCTTCAATAAATTTGACACACTCGATGGCGCAAAATGTCTTCGCACCTTTGTAGCCTTACCATCGAGACATTGGTGGTCATCGAAATATCCTAACCTGAGAAGCCATCACCTATCAAACAAGTTACTATTTGACATGCTGCCAGCAATGACACGGTTAAGGGTGTTATCTTTGTCACACTACAACAACATCACCGAGGTGCCAGATTCTATTGGAAACTTAACACACCTAAGATATTTAGATCTCTCTAACACTAAAATTGAAAGATTAACGTGCAAGCTCTACAACTGTTTCTTCTGTTAGAGTTAGTTACAACTGCCCCAACTGAATGTTGCTATGGGTTCTGCTACTAGTTAGCTCTAGCTTTAACTACATATTCACAAGTAACACTATATTCTCTTAAAAATGTTCTTTGTAAAGAAAGTATCAAATGAAAAAGTAACTACATTTAACGTATTATAAAATATAAAATGCATTGAATCCTTGCCATATAAAGGAAATAGAAGGGAGTGTCACAGCTTGCATACAAGAAAGGTGGTCCTGAAACATTTGTACTGTTTCGTTTTCAGGTTCAAGCAATTTCAGAAGTTAATGTGCTGGCTAGTTGGTTATCCTGTTCCTTCTAACCGATAGTTGAGTTCATATTCCTCTATTGAAGACCAAAAGGTTAGCAATTGACTGAGTTGTCTACAGAAAGCTTTATCTGTGATTTAATGAATTTAAGATCAAAAGGTTACCATGTTTGTACTTTTATTACTGAAATAGCTTCAGGTGAGTGGCTTAAGTGCTTCCTCTCCTGATAGAATATTTGTTAGTCTTCCAAATATTCATTTGTGACTTTTGTAATTTTTAATAAATTTTAATCAATCATATTTTCCTAACTCTCGTAGAATTTTTCTATATTACAAATCAGGTGCACGGGTTAAAGAGCGAAAAATAAAAAAACATGTCATTTATAAAAAAGAATTCATTGCAGCCAAAAATGAAAAAAAAAAGAATGTCAAAAGAAAAAAGAATTCCTTACCGTTCATTTTAATCTAATGGTTAAAGATAAATCACATGTTTGAACCGTTAGATTAAAAAAAAAAAATGAATGGTGAGAACAGAGTATAACTTTTATAAAGTTATTCATGGAGTAACTTGGTCTCTCCTATATATATCATTTTTTTTTCATGTTGCCAAATCCTTTCCAAACTTTTTTTTGTGATATCTGCCTTCAGAAAATTTCGTAAATTATGATGATGAAATTTTTCATACGTTTGACAGGTAGAAGAGGAACCAGACAAATTTTCCATATGTTATAGGTACTCCTCAACATACATTTGGTGCAACTTAGTACATCACAAGTTTCAGCTTCTGAACTTGGAAAACTATTCTTGGCCAGGTATCTTTTTTTGATACATACTTGGCCAGGTATCTTGCTTCTTTAAGTATGTTTGATTCTGCTATATTCACAGTAACTAAGAATGAAATCCAATCACTTTCTTCATCTCTTTCCTGGTGAGAGTGGAGTAGTTCCAGAGTTTGCATCCAAAAAAGGTGGTCCTGAAACATTTATGCAATTTCTTTTTCAGGCTGCAGCAATTCCAAAAGTTTACGTGCTGGCTGGTTATCCTGTTCCTCCTAACAGATTGTTGAGTTCATGTTTGGATATTCCTTTACTAAAGACGAAGAGGTTAGTAGTTGGCAGAGAAATGGATTTAAGATCGAAAGGTTGCTGTGTTTGTAATTTTATCATATTGTAATATCTTTATTATGCTAATAAGTTTTCTTAGGTTTTATGTTATATGCTGCTAACATTAAATGTAATGCCATTGAGTTAAATTTTATTATAATGGAAGAGTATATAGTTTGTTAACTCTAGTTGTAGGAATTAAACATGATAGTGTGTGTTGGACATTTTGGTTATGTTATATTTTGCCAGTGATTACTTGTTCAATCAACCTGAAATTCCACCTCTAAAGCTTGAA
Organism: Pueraria montana var. lobata; assembly: GCA_026413185.1. Taxonomy (NCBI): domain Eukaryota; kingdom Viridiplantae; phylum Streptophyta; class Magnoliopsida; order Fabales; family Fabaceae; genus Pueraria; species Pueraria montana. The sequence goes on from CM048654.1 coordinate 58,940,323, forward strand.
GCACACGATGATGCTTCTGCTGAAGATGGAGAATCCAAAGTGTATCTTCCTGACCTTGGAAAGGGTTTGGGTTGTGTAGTTCAAACAAGGGATGGAGGCTACTTGGCTTCCATGAACCCTTTGGATATTGCTGTGGCTAGAAAAGATGGTCCAAAGCTAGCTATGCAGATGTCAAGGCCTTTTGTATTGGCATCACACCAATCCTTGACAGGGTTTGAGTTGTTTCAGAAATTGGCTGGCATTGGCTTGGATGAACTCAGCTCCAAGGTCTTGTCCTTAGTGCCCATAGATGAAATGATGGGCAAAACTGCAGAACAGGTTGCTTTTGAAGGCATTGCTAATGCCATCATACAAGGAAGGAGCCAGTTCCAGTGCTGCTAGAATAGTTTCTTCCTTGAAAAGCATGGGAAGTACCATGAGTTCAGGGAGGAAAGAAAGAATAACAACAGGACTTTGGAATGTTGACGAGGAGCCACTCACTGCAGAGAAGCTTCTGGCGTTTGCCATGCAGAAGATCGAGTCCATGACAGTTGAAGCATTGAAAATTCAAGCTGACATGGCTGAGGAAGAAGCCCCATTTGATATTTCTGCAAAGAAAGGAGAGGGATCTTTTGGCTTCAGTTATTCCACTTGAGGAATGGATCAGAGACCACAGCTATAATAAAACTGCTGCAGGTTCTGATGGTGAACCAGAAAAAGTGACACTCGTTATGGTGAGTGTGTGTTGCGACAAGGTTTTCAGTTTTTCCCCTGCTTCTGATTGTGCCAATCTGGGGCTGGTTAGAGGGAATGTGAGGAGTTTTGTATAATTATAAGAAAAAAAAAATGTGTGGTTTGTGTAATTATAGAGGAGGTGGTGAGTTTTGTTTAATAATAACATCATCTGCATCCCTCCAGGACCGACCCAACAATAAATGAGGTCTAAAGCAAATTTTAAGAAAAACATTTTACTTTAAATAAAATAGCTATATAGTAGGCCTTTTTTGTCAACATATGTGGACTGGCCTTCTTGCTTTATAAAAACTAATAGAAAATAATTTTTTTTGTTGGTGGGCCTAAAGCTTAAACTTTAGTTGCTTTACTCTTGGGTCGGCCCTGCCTCCCTCCCTTATATGGCTGCCTGTCTCTTTAATCATAAGGGCATGTCCTTTGCTGCAAAAACATTGTGGCACGAAGCACCGCCAAATTTGGCCTAAAATTTCCCACATCCGTGGCATGCATTCAGGTTGACGATAAATGGATTTAGTGACCAAGGATAGTCACCAGGTAATTCTCCTGCTTTGACCTACTTCATCATCATCATCTAAGTCTAACCAACTAGAAAACTACTATTTCGGTCAAGGATATGTGTCACTCTATGTCTTTCTTCTTTTACGTTTAACTTAGTTATTGCATTCAACAAGTCTTGGATTAGTTGCTCAGCATGATACTTGATGAGATTTTTTTTTTTTAACATAACCAAAATCAAGTAATAAACAAAATTTGAATTTAGGATTTTGTGCAAACTGTCCAAGCCCTCTACTACTTGATCAGCCCTAGTGGATGAGTTGCATTTTTATTTAATTACCTTAAATTATATTTTCATAAAATAAATTAATTCCGCAATTATAATTAGCTAATTTAATAGGATGTCATGAGACGTTACATAAAGCACTTAAGTTAAATATGTATTGTATGTGCATTTATAAGTAAGTTCTAGGAAGCAGCAGCCTTTTTTTTTTTTTTTTTGATGAGTGAGGAAGGAAGTAGCAGCCTTAAAACAAGAATCATTAAAAAAACAATTTAATTTTTTATTGTTAATTTAACTTATTCAATACGTAGATATGCATACAAAATAAAAAGATGCCTTAACAGCTTGAAATCATCGAAAGATTATATACATGTTTTTATTGTTAAATATCTTCTTGAATAGATCGCCATGCGTAACACAAAATATAGGCCAGCTGCACTTATCTCCTCCCTAATGAAAGATTTGTCTATGATTTTTAATCGGAAGGAAATCTATTAAGAAATATATCCAGTCAAAATCAAATAAAAGAGAAGTATATTATATTTTTATATATATTTTTTTTATATAAGAAGTATATTACATTATTTCAGTATTAAATGCTAGATATGTATTATCCATTTGTTGTTAATAATAAAATTAAACAAGAACATCTTGCAAAAGTATGGACTAATTCATTATTTGAATTTCTCATATATTTTCTTCATCTACAAACTTGTTTTGATCTGATACGTTAATAAAGAAAATATTATAACAAGATCTTAAAAGTCAGATAATTGAATTCAAACAAGACAGTTTTTTTTAAAACATTTTTTTTTACACAAAATTAAGTAACTTGAATCCAAACAACAATATCTAATCAACCCAGTGAAGTGGGCATGGGGTAGCGACACATAGGGCACATATGACTTGTGTATAGCCACTTGATGAGGCATTCTTGGTGATACACATGCTTACATGGCATTAATGAGACTTCCTTGTCTTCATCAAACTCACTTAGACAAATACTACACCTTTCCATTGCAGCAACATCTTCTAGTTTCACTTTCTTGAGTGACTCAATGGCTGTGTTTGATGTAGGAATCATTTCAACCTGCCTCATGGACTCCATCAAGATCATGTTGGTGATGTCATCATCACCGCGTTCATCATATAGCTTTTGAACAAAAATATCCAAAATCAAAGTGAACAAACGAAAATTGGGACTTTCATAATGAAAGCCAGAACGACAATTTTGAACCACAGCTTTTGCATAAGTTGCCACATCGGGCATCATTGTGTTAATCAACTCATTGGGGATGATTGGGTGAGGAAAGTACATTTGCATGTACGATGGACTGTTTTCCAAGAATTCTTGGCTAGGGAGAAACATGGAATTCTGAAAGGAAAACCCATTAAAGGGTATTGTTGAAGGGGTTTGTTGTGGTTGTGGCTGAATAAAGCATAGTTGATGTCTAATATTGACCTTAATGTTAAAATAATCTCCAACATGATCTTGTTCGAGGGCATGATAATTTTCCAATTCGGCTTCTTCCAACGGGGCACAAATCACTTCCCAAGAGAAAGCAAAAGGCATGGATGTCATGGTTAAATATACACAAAACAAATTCGCACTGTGTTGTTATAGGTTAATCAAATCACAAATCACAACCCGATTTCAAACCTACAAATTCAAATGACCACACAAGAGAAAAGTTTGAGATGTATGACAGTAATACTATCCTCAAAAATTTATTTGCATCATGTGCAAGTCTTATAGAATTTAATAGTTCCTTCTAATATTGGTTGAGGCAACAAAACTAACAAGACGACAAATACAAGAACTCGGTGAAATTTGGAAATCTAATTGCAAGTAATTGGGAGAACCGACTTAATGAAAGGAATTCAACAAATTGCAAAATCGCGTAATGCTTGCTATATGTATTTGTTGATATCAAAATCTATATACACGTGTTAAAGATAATCAGCAAGATTCTAGATTCAGTAGATCTAGAATAGATCAGATGTTATCAATTAGAATCAGTAAGATCAGATGTTATCACCGAATCTGTAAGATCAGATGTTATCAACTAGAATCAGCAAGCTTCTCGCACAATATATACAAGATTTTTTAATTGAATAAAATTAAAAATATGAATAAAAATTTATAACTATTAAAAATATCATCATTATTAAATAATGATAAAATTATGTACTTTAAGAAAAAAAAAGTACAATATAGAATATATTTTCGTCAATAATGATGATTTTGTTTTATTAAATGTGAATAAAATAAAAAGATTAGGCTTTTGAAATTAAAGAAAAAAATTGTAAAATTGTATTATTTAAATCAAATATATAATCTCCATTTCATATGATATATAAAAATTTAAAATTAAAATTTTAATCTCAAATTTAAATTGCTGAGATAAAAATATAAAAAAATAAGATGTTCGATGGGAAAAAATGTCTATCAATCTGTGTGTATATAATTTAATTAAATCAACATCATCGTAAATTATTTTTACTATATAATTGTTAAAAATAAATAAAAAGATAATAACCTAACGTTTCTTTCTCTTATTTTTATTAGTCAATCATTACTCATTATTAGTAAGTTTTTGCACATATTTTGATATGGAACTGAAAAATAAGAAAACGTGGAAAGCACCCCCACTTTTAGGGTGAGTTCGGATAGGTGGTAGACAAATGAAATGGAATTTTTTTTGTCCTGGTCCCCCCAACCGCTCGCGGTGCGTGGCTGCCGCCGGTCCAAAGAAATTTTGCACACGGAGCGAGTTCTCTCGCTAAATAAATCGTTCCCCCATGTGAACACAGCGGAGCCTTATACTACTGTGCCAACCCTTTGGGTTAGACAAATGAAATGGAATGAATCAGAGTATAAAAATTTCATATAAAAATGTCGTTTCATTATTGTTTGAATATTTTATAATGGAATGAAACAAAAATTTCATTCCATTATTCGAAAAAAGAATGCAATGAGTTGTAACTTTTTAATTCTTATATGATCTTTAAGAGAATAAAATTTGTAAAGATAAAATAGTTATTTTATAATTTAGAAGTTTTATTCAATCAAATGCACCGCAAATTGGAGGGGAGGAAAATTGAAATTAAATCGCAGAATGAAATGGATCATAATCTATCTTCTTCCCTAATATTCCACTCTTATTTTTACAAATCAAATAATGCAACAATTTTTTCTTCCATTCTATCCTTCTTCATTCCACCCTATACCACCAATTCAAGCACAACCTCAATTAGATAAGAAAACCATCACTGGAGGTGTTTAACGCATCGAATTGACCCAATCAATCTAATAATTCAAACTTAACTAATTAAATTGGTTTTGATTAGCTCGATTAATCAGTTCTTTTCATTTCAAATTCGGATCAAATCAATTATAATTATGTTCTTGAATTTGTCTTTTTTTTTCCCACCCAAATCACTGCAATGACCCAATAAACTAAAAAAAAAAATACAAAATTTAATTAAATAAAAGTGATGTTAGATGCTCCGACTATATATGTATATATCTATGGTGCACGTCTACAAATGTTTTTAGGCATGTGTTTATATATATTGTAGCTTTCTTTCTTGCTTGAATTTTTCCATTACCCGTTACTAGGGGCTGTAGAGGCACATGCTGAAGGAAATTGTTGAAATTACACTGGTGACTGTATAAAAAATCTAATTAGTCAAACTCTCTTTTGGTCCATTTTCATTAAGCCGTTCCAAAACCAGTTATGTATCTAATTATGATATTCAGAAGAGTAATGCACATATTACTTCACCAGAAAAGTACATTTTCAGGTTCATAAATTTTCAGAAAGACCTTCTGCACAGGTATGGACAATCCAACTAAGAAGACATAACCGAATTATATCTAGAAAAAGGATCAAGTGATCAAATTCAAAAGTTTAGCCCACACCAATTTTAATTTAATCTTGATGACGTGATGCCAATCTACTGGCCCTATCTGATCTACTAGAACTTGCATTTTTCAGAGATGTTCTTGCATAGCCAAATTGGTAATAGCTTCTTCCTACACAGGCCAACCTACTTTGAAGAACTGCCTAGTTCTTTAAGTACATAATAGGCAAAAGTAAAAGTAAAAAATTTCACAATACCCCAAATCTTGTGAGGCAGATTAAAATAGTGATATTGCCTTATTTAGTATGATAGAACTTGGCCAATTTGTATAAAAATAAAAAAATGAAAAAAAAAGAAAGAGACAAAGATTTGGAAGGCAAACCCAGGATACCAACAACAAAAGCGCTCACTTAAAATATTAAATTTGAATGCAAAGACCAAAGAGGGATCAGAGAAACATCCGAGTAAAGGCGATAATGAAATTTTGCAGTTTCAAGAAGTACAAATGACACAGAAAGCAAGGTCTCATGAATAAAATACAGGACAAAGGAACAGAGGATTTGGTACAACACTGCAACTGCTACATGTTATAATGGAAACTGCAACAGAAGAAAGGAAAGTAGAGAGTAGAGACAACATTTGTTGCCTTCAAACAATGACCTGTCAAGATCCTCCAGTAGATACGGATGATGGCAGAATCTTCAACTCGGCAACAAGGATCTTCAGATTCAACTTTGTAGTCATGCAGTTCCTACATATATTAAGCTTTAAGAGTCTGCTTCAAAGTCTGGATCAGTATAGGAGACTCCTTCCCAATGATGGCAAGAAATAATAGAGGCTTTCCTACATAAATCCATAATAAAGCTAACACTGTAAGGAAACTGAAAACTCAAATATATGATGGCAAAAAGCACGCAAGTAGCTATTTAGTTACTCACCTAAACACTTATATGATCACTTGCCGGTTGATAATTATGCATGGAATGCGAGAAATCTTAGGCCACTCTTTCCCTCCGTTGCTGCAACTTGCTTCTAATAATGGACAACTATCGATGGTCAATACTGAAAGCGAGGAAGGCAATCCCTCTTCAGGTAAGGATTCAAGTTGGCAACAACTTACAATCTCAAGGTTTTCAAGAGATGTGAGATGCTGAAGCCACTTCCCATCCAAGCATTTTATATCAGAAAGATTATATATCCATAAGGAGACAAGAGAAGTGGGCAGCAATGGCACATTCATTTTCATAAGCACATTCAAAATTTCATCACCTCCAATATGCAATGATGAAAGACAAGTGAGCCTTTGCAAACCCCACTCACTGATAGTTGTTGTCCACAAACTCCCAAAACTACAGACAGTAAGACTTCGTAGCTTGATAGGTAAACCCTCTTGTGCAAAAGAATCAAGATTTGGAAGACCACTAATGTTCAATCCTTGAAGGGAAGCAAGAGTGTTAATTGGTACTGGGAGTGAATTAAGCTTGGCACAGCATAACACCTGCAGATGAATGAGGTTAGGAGTGGGCAATCCACCCGCAGGAAATGAGTCAAGTTCAGGACAATCGCATATGCTCAAACGTTGAAGAAGTGAGAGACTCTGGGAAGCATTTTCTGCAGTAGAAATGGATTTCAAATTCTTACAACTAGAAATGTCAAGAGTTTTGAGCACAGGGAGACAGCCTAAGGTGAAGGAAGTCAGTGAATAACAGCTCTTAAATATTGTCAAATCCTTAAGTGATGTGTAATTGTGCAAGGACTCGTGAGGTAGGAATTCCAATTTCTCACAATCACGTAAAGTGAGAGATCGCAATGCTGTGGGCAGACCATCTCTTAAGGATGCAGGGGAGGTAATGCCTGAGATAGTTAAGTCTAGGATGAAATTGGTGCATTTAAGCACAATATAGGAAAGGAGATTGGTTGACAAGTTTTCTCTGAGTTCTGGGCAGACCATTGGAACCAATAGAGGACAGCCAGATAAGTCAAAATCAATTGAAGGAAGATCGCTGGGTAAGGTTCCTCTGAGTTTGGGACAATCCTTGAGAGATAGATATGATAGGCTGGGAAACTCTATAGATGTATCTCCAATCAAGTTCCATTCCTCCCACTCTGGCATCTCCGCAAAGCTCAAAATCACCAAGGAGGGAAATGGTTGAAATGAAGGTGAACCACTTCCATAGAATTCAGTACCAACAGTCTTCACTGACTTCATCCCAAAAATGTAGAGTTCTTTGAGACTAACTAATTGTCCAAGGGGAGGCAGTGACCAACAATGATCACAGCCACTCAAGCATAAGTACACCATGTTACCAAATGAAGAATCGCCCAACCAATTTGGAAAGCTGGTTCCACCATAGAATTTGATGGTCAGCTTCTTCAAATTTACTGGAGGCTGCAGCTGTTCAAGTACAATCCTTTCAATTTGTGTGTCTTCAGTCTTGCCACAATCCCATTCTAATGATAACTCATCTATTTGTTCTTTCTTCTTCAAATTGGCTTGCAAAGCTTCGGAGGGGTCAACTACATTTTGTAGCTTTAAAATGGAAAGTTTCCCATGTAGATGCGGAAAGTTTTTGAGCTCTCCAACCTTCAATCCATCCTGCAGTTTGCTGATGACAAAGGCGGACAAGGTTTGAAGATTTTGTAGTGTGGCTATTTGTGCTGGCATCTTCTTCAATTTAGTTCCGCTGATGTCTAGGTGTCGTAGATTAACCAAATTTCCAATGTCCTCAGGCAATTCAATGAGTAACCAACAATTGGACAACAACAAGGTCTGCATATTGTAGAGCTTGCATGTTACGTCTGGCAATCTCTGAATTTTAGTGTTAGAAAGATCTAAGTATCGCAGGGAAATTAAACTTCCAAGAGAATCAGGCAACTCAGTGATATTAGCATAGTGTGACAAGGACAACACCCTTAACTGTCTCATTGCTGGTAACAAGTCATGTACTACTTTGTTTGATAAGTAACGTCTGGCAAAATGATTACTTCTTATCCACCATAGTCTTAATGGTAAGGCTATGAATGTACGAAGACCTTTTGATCCATAAAGGCAATCAAATTTATCAAAAAAGTCATACTTCCCTTTGTTGTATGACAAATGACGAACTCTTTCAACACTTGAATGTGACATTGAATCCTCATACCTGATACAATATGAAGATGAAATCATTGTGGCTAAATCATTGATGAGGTCATGCATTTTAAATTTGGCTTGGCCACTGAGTGACCCTCGATGTATTAGTGACCTTGATACTAGTTCATCAAAGTATTCATCACCTACTTCTTCCATAGTTTTGTCACTTTTGGACTGACAAACTAAGCCTTCTGCAATCCATAGCCGAACTACCATCTCTTTTTCTAACTTTGAGTTCTTTGGAAATATCGAAAGGTAAGCAAAGCATCGTTTTAAAGGAGCAGGAAGATAAAGATAGCTCAATAGTAGAGCTGGTAGAACCTTAACATTTGGCAAATCCCAAATTTTACTTTTTAAAACCTTGTTCCAATAATTTTCTGATAATTTGGTGCGAAGAAGACCCCCAAGTGCTACAGCAGCTAATGGTAAGCCATCACATTTTTTTGCAATTTCTTTACCAATTACTTCGAGGTTGGATTGTTCGCTACAATTATTTGCTCCAAATGCATGTTTAGCAAGTAAAGACCAGCAATCTTCACTAGCTAGAGATGTCAGATGGTAGATAGGTAAAAAGGTTTGCATGGCTCTTGCAACACTCTCATCTCGAGTTGTGATGATGATTTTACTCCCCAGTTTCCCAGCACTAAAAATGTTCATTAGATTGTTCCAATCAACATAGCTTCCATCCCATATGTCATCCAATACAAGCAAAAATCTTTTATGGCTTAAGCTTTGTTGCAACTCCACTTGGAGAATATTCAGGTTATTTGTATGGATTTGTTTGAAAGACACAGATTCAAGAATGGTTTTAGTAACCCCGCAAACATCAAAATCCTTTGAAATATATGCCCATGCTTTCAGATCAAATTTCTCTCCTACATCTTGATCATTGTAAAGGAGTTTAGCAAGTGTTGTTTTACCAAGCCCTCCCATGCCCACAATAGAAATCACTCCAATTTTACAACCACCAGCATCTTCTGACATCAAATAATTTTTAAGCTCCTTTCTGTCACCTTCTCTGCCATAAATAGTAGATTCATCTACCACAGAACTTGTAGGAGTTCCGTGCCAGACACTGCTGGAAACCCCTTCTTTCAGTTGAAGGATGTCCTTTTGCAGTGCAAATTGTTCTAATATTTCAAACAATGCTTGTATTTTTGAATGGATAACCTTTTGAAACTGGTTGAAAGGAGCAGAAAGGAAATTCAGCACCTGATCACTAGTGTATTGACTCGGAGACTTGGCTTCCAGTTTGCATCGCAAAGCCTCAGTGTTGATTTCATCCAACAAATTGTCGGCATCAAAGACAGCATGTGTGAGCTCATCCAGCCATTCCTTGACTGCAGGGTTGGTGATCTGTTTCTCTTCAGCATCATTTAGTACAGCTTGAAGACTCAGAAGTGTTATTCTAAGCCTTTTCAGAAGCGAAATGTCAAGCTTCTTGCTATGAAAGAAATCTAGGAACTCATGGGAAACGATCCTGTCCAACAGCACCTCCACAGCAGCTGAGAGGAAAGCTTCTCCCACAAAAGCCGCAGCCATATCTTCCTTGGATTCAATATGATGCTACAATGCGGAATAAGTTAACAATAAAAGCTGAGTGGAACAAATGTATGCTTCTTTGTAACTTTTATGCCAAGTACTGACCATGTTTATTGTTGTTAAAGCCACAGGTGGACCATCATACACAGCACCAGGTCTATCATTGTAAATAACTAGATTTTCAACCCCTGCATCACGGGGTCGATTAAACTATATATTTTTTATATTTGTATTTAATATTTATATATAAAAAATATATACATTAAAAAAATTAGTTTTAAAATATTTAGTAGGATATTAAATATAATTATACTAAAATTGAGGAAGATAATTAATTATTATATTTTTAATTTAACAGATCTTATCTTTAAAAATATTAAGGTTGTTGAAATTTATTTAAAATTTAAATTTTAAATCCATGCATTGCATGAGTTTATTTAAATGATTTATTTTTTATATTTGTATTTAATATTTTTAAAATATATGTATGTAAATAAAATTATCATTTTTTTAAAATATTTAATAGCATATTAAATATAATTATATTAAGATTGAGGAAGATGATTATAGTAATAGTAGTAGTATAATAGTAGTACTTTTCAAAGTTATTTATTTATAAGTTAGTAAAAAAAAAGTTATTTATTTATAAGAATTATTATATAATTGAGACTTCATGTTTTAATTTAATTATTATTAGGATTATTTATCTATATAAGAATTATTATTTATATGTGATCCACATTTTTTAATATTATTACAATTTTACTTTTTATATGCTATTAATTATTTTCTCACTTTCAGTTATTTCGGAAAGATAATGTTATTAATAATAATAACTATACTATTATTGAATATTTTACAACTATTATAATAATAATTTTTAAAAAAATAATAATAAATATTTTTCATAACGGTCAATTATGAGACACTATGATTTTTTATTCTTATAAATTTAGATCTTAAAAAAAAATAAACATCCACTATGTCTCATAAATATAAAGAATAATATTTATCATTATTATTATTATTATTATTATTATTATTATTATTATTATTATTATTATTATTATTATCTTATTTGTATATTATTTATATATTAAATTTAATTAGTGTTATAAATTATGTACTATTTAACATAATTTTGCCTATAAAATTTTTTTTGAGACTTTTGCATCAATTCAATTGTTATATTTTCAAATTGTTATATATATATATATATATATATATATATATATATATATATATATACGGAAAAAATAATTATGAAACACACTTAAGTGAACCTACTACTATTGTACTACTAATCTATATATTATCTAAAATAAGGCCTTTTCATGTCATGTTAAAAAAAATATTATAAGTTGAAGATACTAAGTAAAATCAAATTAATTATTGATTTTTTTTTTGTGCTAAAAATGAGAAAGGATAAAAATGTATACATTATTTATTTATAATATACAGAGAGAGCAGAAGAAATAATGATAATAAAAAAAACACATAGATTAGTTGTTATGTGATGTTTGGTTTCCAATCCTCACTTCCCATGATTTGTCAAATTCATTGGATGATGAACTTTCGTCTCTTATTTGTACAAAAGTGTAACTATTGCAAGCTATTTAAATAATACATATTGAGCAACATTCTCATTTTCTTAAACCGCAATACCAAAATGAGAGAGAGAAAAATGTTAATTAAGCAAAAAAAAAAAAAAAGAAACACTGAACAAATAAAAAGATAAAGAATGGAAGAATAAACCTACTAATTGATCGCCTTTCAAACAAAAAAAACTACTAATTGATCCCTAAAAAGAGAATATTAATGAAGTAAAGCATTCAATCTCTCTGTATGTATGCCAAGGAAGTATGAAAAAAGAAAAGTTTGTGATTTTTACTAAATAGAAGTCAATATCAAAATAAAATAAATCTTATATGAAAACAATATTTTTTTTAAGCAAAAGTGGTTGTTCCAAAGCTGCACAACTAGAAATATATTAAAAACAGAAAAAGCAACAGGACAAAAAAAAACATGGGGGGACCAAAAACCAATGCAAAAACATAATCAAGTAAGAAGTACTACCTAAACCTGTATGAAGGAAAGGTTTGTCGATCATATACAGATGAGAAAAGAAATGGAGGACCGAATCCCACCATCAAAAAACTGCGCTTTTCCATCAAGCTCAAATCTATGATCTAGAAATCAAGCTTGATATCATCTCAAAACTACTATATCACGAACCCTTGGAACGACTACCAGAGGTTGTGCTTGTCTTGACCTTAGCTTTCTTTTTCTTGGCTTTGTTTAAGATAGGAATAAAGGGGGGGATCCAATCCCGCAGCTGAGCAGTTTTCTTCCTCCACCTCATCTGCCCAAAACTTAGATAACAATTTAAAATCTTGTTGAACTGTGACTGGCCACAATTCAAATGAGTTAGCTAAATCAATAGCAATTGCAGTATCATTACCTGAGTTGATCATCAAGGAATTATTCACGTTAGGAGAAGGCGAGTCATGCGGCATAACATGTTCTGAGTGTAAAAGATTAACAGCTTGTTTCTCAATACCAGGCATGTCAACCTTGTTCCCCATGCTATCCTTTTGGGTTTTGGGGCTTTCACTTTGTAAGTCTTTTTGTCCTGAAGGATGTTCATCGCTATCATTTTTTTTTTCCATTCTCTTCAACCACCATATTAATCCCAGGTTGAGGAGAATTTTTTCGAACAGGATGTGTGTTCACCTGCCTAATACCTTCCCTATTTTCTTGAATATTCTTTGCTTCTACATCAACCGTAACACCAGATTTCCTTTTGGGGCAAGATGTTGTTGCTGGCCTTCCATTGGGAAGCATCTTCGAAACCTTCTTCTTGCACTCTGAGAGGCTATGCCCAACAGTTTTGCAGAAATCACAAAATGGTGGCAACTTCTCATACTCAACTTTGACAAAGAAGGTGAAACCTTCTCTTTCCACCATGATATCGGAGTGCATCGTACTAGTGAGATCAATATCCACTAGGATTCTTGCAAAATGTCTGAACGATTTGCTTCTGGTCGCAACATCCAGAGCTATCGGCTTGCCAACACCACCTGCAATCTCAAAAAGCAACTACGGTCACCAGTATTCCTGAGGAAGGTAAAAAATCATCACCTAACACTGCGCGTGGGCTTGTCGTATAGTGTTCGGATTGAAGTCAGGGCTCCATTAAGCCAAACGCAACAAACCTGGTTGCAAATTCCAGGTGCCAATGGTCCAAACACTTCGGAGATCCTCCAAGGAAGCAAAGTTGAACTCGTAAAATCCTTGCCCCAAAGGGATTAGTTTCCATTGACCTAGCGGCCTCCACAACTTTGAGAGCTTATCTCTGAGATCTGCAGCTGTAATGAGAGGTGATCCCTTCGACAAAATGAGCCTCCCATGGAGGTTATTTTTGTAGTTCTGGATACTTTTTTGATATGCCTCTTCAGAAATCTTGATTGAAATGGTACCGCCCTTTAAACAGGGCTTGCGGAGCTGATTAATGGGTATGTCGCATGAGTTGCTCAACGCCTTCGCAAAGCTTTTTGTTTGGGGTTCTGTTTTTGCTATCTCGGGAGCAGAAGAGTCAAAGGGGTATAGGAAGGCCCATGGGCATATCGGCGTAGCTTCCTCCATAATAGTCAAAGGCTTGGAGCAGAGGAAGAGTGGCAGCGACGCTACCAAGGAGAGAACCACAGCAGCATGAAAAACAATATAGACAATTAACCAAGCAACTAAAATAATATTAAGATAACTTCAGCATAAGTTTTGATATCTTTTTTATTATTATTTTTAACTTAATTATCTTGACTTCTGATTGTTTGTGTTTATATATAAATACTAATATACTTAAGAATACTGTGAAGAGGTTGTCATATATACTAATACTCAAGAATTGATTAGCAAAATGAAGCAAAAAGAAAGAAGCTACGAAGAGTGAGAGGTTAAAGTTTCATACCTTTAAATTTTCATTCAACTCCACTTTTACATGTTGCATACCTATTGTAATTGTTTGATGCATATTTTCTTGAAATTTTTTAGTCCTATCATGCTTCATATCTTATCTATACAATAGTGTCATTGTTAGCTAAGTAAGATGTATTGAGCAAGATTCTCATTCTCTCAAACCTCAATAGCAAAATGAGAGAGAAAAATGTTAAGCCAAGAAAAGAAACCGTTAGCAAATGAAAGATAGAGAATGAAAAAATACCCAAAAATACAATTGCTAATTGACCCCTAAACCTCATGGAAGAATATAGAATATATAAGAGAGGATAAAGGCACACCTACTTCATATTTTTAATCATGATAATAATGAGGTCAGTTAATGTTTTCAATAAAATTTAAAATGTTTTGAAAAAAAATTACAAAATTTAAATTAATTTTATACATTATTGATTTATTTAAACATTAAATGAATTATTTTTTGTTGTCTCGTGGAGTCAAATGCTTACTTTATGTTTACACTTTCCAAAACTTTGTTCATTTTTAAAAGAAAAACGTTTTTTTAGTGTTAAACCGAAGAATATTTTCATTCAAGTTGTGTCATTGTGCCAGACAAAATATGTAATTCCATCTTACACTGAAACGCTTTCACTTGAATATATTAATTATCCATATTCGGTGAGTTATTCTTGGCCTTCTAAATCAATGGAACAAATTAATTGGTGAAATAAATTGATAATACTTCTAGCATCTGATCAGGTGCTGATAACAAATCAACCGGGTGTGTACACACACACACACACACACACACACACACACACACACACACACACACACACATATATATATATATATATATATATATATATATATATATATACCACCATTGAAATGAAGGTTACATAATTGAATTAGATCAACGGCTATTGTGAAGTTAAAGTTTTAATCCGACGATTATAAAAAGTTCAAGTGAAGTTTACATATAGATATTGATCATTGATATTGATATTGATATAGATATAGATAGATTATAAGAATTATTGTTGATTTGTTTAACTACTTTTTTAATATTATTACATGTTACTTTTTTTTATCAAATTTAAAAGGCAACGTTAATAATAATAATAATAATAATAATAATAATAATAATAATAATAATAATAATATTGCATACTTTACAACTACTTTATATTTATTATATGTAATCAATATTTAGTACTTTATGGTCTAAATTTATAAGAATAAAAAATCACAATATAAAATATTATGAATTCTTTAAAATTTATCCACATATTTAAAAAATCTTTACTTTTAATTATTATTTCTCATGAAATATATTTTAATCTAACTAATTAATAAATATAATATAACATTAAAGAAAAATAAAAAAAATATAATATTTAATGTTTTTATTATAATATTTATATATGTGTAACTTATTTAAGATTTGAATAAAATGAAATAATAAATATTAAATATATTTTTTTAAAACTAATTAACAGTAAGAAAAAACATAGATGATGATGATGATGATGATGATTATTATTATTATTATTATTATTATTATTATTATTATTATTATTATTATTATTATTATAGTATTTAAGTTTTGAATAAAATTAAACTAAAAAACAACGTATACTAAATTATAAAATTCTAAATTTCAAATATCTATAATAGTATTTAAGATTTAAATAAAATTAAATTAAAAAACAAAGTATACTAAATTATAACATCTAAATTATATCACAAAAATTGTAAAAACATAAATTTATTTAAAATATTATCATAAAAATATTTTAGATATATGTATAAATTGTATTCTCACCTATTTTCACCTATATACCCTCCACACAACTAAATATTCTCTCAACAAATATTCATATAATAATTTTCTTTTCAATATCTTCAATAAAATCACATCCTTCATTGTATTATTTATAGATGTAAATCTTTTATCCTTTGGACAAGATGAGAAAAGTAAAACAAAGAAAGTTGCTTGTGTGGAATCAAATCAACTAATCTCCATTTGGCTTATGTGCTAATTATGGTTATCAGATATTGTTACATGGAATAGTAGAGAACCACAGGTGAACCATGAACTGGATATTTTACAATTATATTACTCCACTGTTCTATGGATTTGGCTAAAATGGAGTTTGGATTTGGTGAGGCACCGGTGAGAATGGTCTTTTTACCTGCTGCAGCAGGTTAGTCACCCATTTTTAACCTGCTGTAGCAGGTTAGCCATCAGGAGAAAAAAAATATTTTTATTTAAAAAATGAAATTATATAAAATTATTATAATAAAAAATTTCTCTTTTTTTAAAAAAAGTGGGAACCACTGGAAAAAAAGTGGGAACCACCAGTAGTACTTGAACAAATTACCTATTATAATAGGTTGGTTAACCGAGAGAAAAAAAATCATTTTTTTATTTCTCTTATGCTCTACCGGGAGAAAAAAAATAAAAAAAAATGTTACGGTTATATAATTTCATTTAATAAAAAATGATTTTTTTCTTCCGGTTAACCAACCTATTATAATAGGTAATTTGTTCAAGTACCACATGTGGTTTCTACTTTTTTTAAAAAAAGAGAAAATTTTTATTCTAATTTTTATTATAATAATTTTATATAATAGATAATTTGTTCAAGTACCATTGGTGATTTCCACTTTTTAAAAAAAAAAGAGAAAATTTTTATTATAATAATTTTATATAATTTCATTTTTTAAATAATTTTTTTTCTCCTAATGGCTAACCTGTTACAGCAAGTTAAAAATGAGTGACTAATCTGCTGCAGCAGGTAAGAAGACCATTCTCACTGGTGCCTCACCAAATTCAAACTCCACTTTAACCAAACCCGTGTTCTATACACAACACCAAGTTAGTGAATGTAAATCATGTAAATCTTTCTTCCTTTGGAAAAAGTGAGTAAAGAAAAAAAAAAAGGCAGTGTTGCATGTACGGCGTCTATGAATCTCCATTTTTTTCCCTGTCAAATAAATTGCAAAAAAAATTCTTTCCTAGTTTCCTATAGAGTATAGCCCCACCAATCGATAAATGATAGTGAGAACTGATCAAAAGTCAATGAAA
Source organism: Pueraria montana var. lobata (assembly GCA_026413185.1). Lineage (NCBI taxonomy): Eukaryota > Viridiplantae > Streptophyta > Magnoliopsida > Fabales > Fabaceae > Pueraria > Pueraria montana. Next base: position 58,957,423 of record CM048654.1, read on the forward strand.
ATTAGCTTTAGAAATTAAGAGTCTGAATAGAACCTCTATTTGATGTGGTGTCAATAAATGGCTACCAGCCCCACCACGTTATTATTGCTATCTCCATTATTTAATTTTTGATGTTTAAAGTTAATATATATAATTTAAAAATTATTTAATATTATTTATAAATAATATATTTAATCTAAAATATTTTCATTTAATAAATATGATAGAAGAAGTTGTAAAAATATAAATTATATTAAATAGGGATACATATAAAAAAAATTAATAATAAAATTTAAAATATATAGAATATCAAAAGTTTTAGAATAAAAAAAATATAAAATATTAAAAGTTAAGGAATGGAGATAGTATTATTGAACATTAAATGCAGTCCCAACTCAATCAGAATTTGCAAAGAACTTTCCAGCTTGCAGGATACCGTGGGATGATCAATAGCCAATAAAGATGAAAACAAAAAGTCAGCAAAAAACCTAACTTTTGAAATTTGAACCTCCTTTTGATGTGATGTCCTTAAATACCCACCACTCCACTGCAATTGATTTTAAAGTACCGTGCCAACTCAACCATGTAACTGCAAAGAAATTTCCATGTGTTTAGAAAGAAGTGAAACTGTTATTATTGTACTTTATTCTCTAATTAGTATGATACCTGTACTTATGCACAGGTTGCATTGATTTTCACACGTATTTTAAAATGACTTATGTATATACTAATAAGTTATGCATACATACATACATATATGTGTGTATATTAAATTTATCAATACAATGCACAATCCTAAATTAATATATATTAATTCATAATCAGAAGCTTAGTAGTAATTATTGTTTCTCGTCCCTTTCCAAAAATGTGATTGGCAAATTTTATTTATTTATTCTATAATTATTGTAATTACTTATTCAAATACAAAAATTTGAGTGTTTAATTATCTGTATTTGTTCTCATTTGTTTAAAATTTATAATTATAATTTTAATACTATTATAATATAATTTTTTTTATTATAAATCATCTTGTTTGATAATTATTCATTCAGCTCATCCCTTCTTATTTGTTACATATTGTTTATCACTATATCTTATATAAAAATTATTAATTAATGTTAAAATATTTTTTCTATAAAATTACTTTTACTAAAAGAGTTAAACAATCATTATAATTTTATTTAAATATTTAGTTGAAATATTAACGCTACCCATGTATGTATTGATAGAAGTAGTCAGACAAAATAAATTTCTTAGAAGAAATAGACACGTGTAACTTATTAGGAAGACTATTTAATAAAAGTATAAAAAACATATTGAGTTTTAAAAAATATATGAATAATATCATAATAATAAATATTTTATATATTAATAATGCAACGTTATTCTCAAATAAAAAAAAACCTATTCAAACAATCCCCGTGTCCTAAATTTAATTAAAGTTTCATAAAACTTTAGCTTCAAACAAAAAATTAAATTGAAATTATTTATAATAAAATTATTCAAAAATATTAATATACATTTTACTTAAATTATTTTAGAGAAATAATTATTTTGTAAATTTAAAAAAAATGTTTTAAGAATAAATAATATTTTTAAAATTTATGTTCAATTAAGCATGCTAATAATTATTAATTATTATTTCTATTTTTTTACTAAGTAGAGAATATAAAATTATTTTAAAATTTAATTAGAGTATACTGATAATATAATTTTTTTTCAATGATACATATAAATAATTATATTTTCATATAAAACTTAATCTCTAAAGATTTAAGTATGAAAATTATTGTTAAGGTGTATTTATTAATGTATAAAGAATTTAAAAAATATTGTTGAGTCCTAAAAGTATTATAGAATTAAGTAATTATTTTAGTTTTAAAAAGTTATTAATTAATAACCTTTAGCCTAATCAAATATCCTAATTAATTAATTATTTTTTAATAAAATTATATTCTATATCTAAAATTGTATTAGTAATATTAAATTATTGTTGATATTATAATCTTTAATTTTTTGGTTAAGTAAACTTTAAGTTCAAAATTATTAAAGTAATAATTAGTGTGAATTAATTAATAGTAGATGACTATATATAATAGCTAAAATAAAATTTTTAGATAACAAATAATTATACTGTAATTTTTTGGTTTATGAAACTTTAAGTCTAAAACTATTATAGAATAAAATTTTATTTTAGTTTAGTTTAAAAAAATTGTTAATTACTAACCTTTAGCCTAATCAAATATCCTTATAGAATTGTTATATATAGAATAATCTATAAAAATGTTGCCCGTGCGTATTTATAGAAGTAGATGGGCAGAAAAAAAAAAGAATAAATAGACACTTGTAACTTATACAAAAGACTATATAATTAAGAATAGAATAATATAAATATAAAAAAAATACATATAAATTTTATAATCTATAAAAATGTTGCTCGTGTGTGTATTTCTAGAAGTAGACAGATGGAAAATTTTTCTTAGAGCATATAGACATGTATAACTTATAGGAAAGATTATATAAGAATAGAATAATAAAAATATAAAAAAAATATATAAATTTTATAATCTATAAAAATGTTGCCCATGTGTGTATTTGTAGTAGTAGACAGCCGGAAAAATTTTCTTAGAGTAGATAGACACATGTAACTTATAGGAAATACTATATAAGAATAGAATAATAAAAATATAAAAAAATATATATAAAATTTTATAATCTATAAAAATGTTGCCCATGTGTGTATTTGTAGAAGTAGACAAACGGAAAATTTTTCTTAGAGTAGATAGACACGTGTAACTTATAGGAAAGACTATATAAGAATAGAATAATAGAAATATAAAAAAATACATATAATATCTTTTTTTATCTGACACTTAATAAATATCTTATTTTATATCTGAAGTAATATGAATATATTTTTTATTTAAGTTATTTTAGAGAAAATATAAGTAATAAGTTCTTTATATTTTAAGGAAAAAAAATCGAAAACATATGAGCCATTAGATTGGTTATTTAGAAAAGGCGAATGGCTAGGATGCAAAAGAAAAAAAGGCGGGAAAATTTTTAATAAGAACTTGACATGTGTCCTGTGAATAGTGATGGGGGAAGAGTTTTAATAGATAGTAACATAGTAATAGAGGTGCACTCCCTCACTTTAAAGGAGCTAAATCCAAAATTAAATGGCATTTGATGGAAAAAAAAAAAGAAGAAGAGTAAATTATCCTAACCATCCCTAAGATTTCATGAAATCACACAAACTTTCTTGCTTTTTCTATTCTTACACTACCCTTTAATTGTTTGAAAATCATTACACCAATTTCCCTTATATATTACACTAATCCCCATAATGGTTTGAAAAACATTACTTACAACAAAAATCACTTTCTTTACTTGCCTAACAAAATTTTGGCTGGGGAATTTTTTATTTTTATTTTTGCCTGTTATGTACTAAAAGAACTTGGCAGTTCTTCAAAGTAGGATGACCTGTGTAGGAAGAAGATACTACCCCAATAATGCAAGAACAACTCAGAAAAATTCTAGTTGACCAGATATGGCCAGTGGATTGGCATCACGTCATCAAAATTAAAATTCACGTGGGCAAAAATTTTGAATTTGATCACTTGATCCTTTTTGAGAACTAATTCGACTATGTCTTCAAAGTTGGACGGTCTACTTGTGCAAAAGGTCTTTTTGAAAATTTATGAATCTGAAAATTACTTATCTGATTAAGTACACGGCTCTTTTAAATCTATTCTCATATGGCTTGAAAAAAGACCAAAAGAGAGTTTGACAAGTTAGACTTTTTATACAATCACTACTGTAATTTCAACAATTTGCTTTTCCATGTGCGCTAGTAACTGAGGGTAACCAAAAAACCCAAGCTAGAAGAAAAGGTACAATATATATAAGCACATTTCTGAAAAAAAAAAAAAAACATTTGTAGTTTTGTACACGTGTGCACATATTTTGAGGAAGTTTTTTTGTTAAGTTAGTGTTACCCATGCTTTTTGCTTATAGCATTGAACTTTCACTGTATGCTAAAAAATCAGAACGTGAATACATATTTTTAGTCCACCTTAAAAGCTGTGTCACTGTGTTCTGTTTTCCTCTCCTTTCTTTTTGCTCTATTTTCTACACAAGCCTATTAACTACACTACACAGAAATTTAGAAATAACTCTCACAGCAAAGAGAATTTGAAGGCTATAGTGCATATACATCAATTTGACATTAACACCATTCTAGCTTGTCTCGTGTGTCAATCATCACCCATTCCAATTAGCATTTTAAGCCATGAATTATGTTTGGACACTAAACCCATCCCCTATTATCAACACAAGAAAAGGTTTACAATATAAACTCTGGAACAAATAGCTTTCCCCATTATGGAGTCTTTACCGAGGCAATAGGCTCAAGCAAGTCAGCCAGAAAAGCACAGCTTTCACCGAAGGCATGCTTGATAATTGGAGCCACAATCTTGTATGTGGGTTGCACACTACTGCAGATTGAAGGGGATTTAAGTGAGAACATTTTTGTCAGAATAACCTTAAAATTAAACAAACACAGAAATCAAGTTATAATTTGTTTACCTCAACTGAGGCACTTGAAAGAAAATATTGTAAGCAAGGAAAATTCCAGAGTGAATGTTCTTTCAAGTTTCAATACTAATTCATTCCCAAACTAAGATAAGGATTGTAGTTTCATATCCCCATAATCAATTTACTTTCATTTAGTTAATTTCCTTTTGGTTTTCTCCATTTCTTTCTCCTTGAATATTTTCCTTAAGAAAATTAAGATTTTCTGGGATGAGAACTCTTCACAGTGAATCAGAAGAAACTTACCACAACACTTGTCATGTGCCATAGAGTCGCACTCTTCTAATATCATTACTCAAAATACTATGAAGTCCCTCCTTTCTGGTGCAGTCTTTGTGTTGTCTACTAGCTAGTGAATAACAAAAAAAGAAAGTTAACATGTAATATTATCTATAATATTAATTTAACCAGAATGTTTTCTGACTGAGTTGATTTTTCTGATCCTGTCTATTCTGGCATGTTTTCATTAGAGTTGTGTTACTCATACAATTTATATAACATTTTTTCTCTCTATCTCTTTCCATCATCTCATACTTCTCTCTTTCTCTCTCTTTGTTGTACAAATAACATTTCTGTTTTTATTACTCTGTTATTGATCAGCAGACATCAACGTTTGTAACACTTCTAAAACTAGTTAAAAGTCATCACCTACAACAAGAGTAACAAACAATCCACATTTTAACTAAAAGTTTGAGGCAATGGCTTTACATATTTACTATTCAGTGACAAATAACATAAAACCTAAGATAATTATTTAACTACCATAAAGATATTTCAGGAATAAAACTACAAACATGGTAACCTTTTGATCTTAAATTCATTAAATGACAGCTAAAGCTTTACTATGTCAATTACTAACCTTTTGGTCTTCAATAGAGGAATATGAACTCAACTATCGGTTAGAAGGAACAGGGTAACCAGCCAGCACATTAACTTCTGAAATTGCTTGAACCTGAAAACGAAACAGTACAAATGTTTCAGGACCACCCTTCTTGTATGCAAGCTTGACACTCCCTTCTATTTCCTTTTTATGGTAATTATTCAATGGGCCCGATTGCTTAAGCTTATTTTATTAAAAAAAAATGCTCTTTTAATAAAATAAACAATTTTTTGATTTTTTGATGCGTCTAAACTGTTTTTTTCTTTTTCTTTTTAAAAAAAAACAGTTTTCTGCTTATTTTTAAAAAGTAAATCCTATCTTTGATAAATCTTTACAAATAACATTTTTAAGAGAATATATTGTTACTCGTGAATACTCCCTCCGGTCCTTTTTATAAGAAACAAATAACTAAATCATCAAGACCAATAAAAATAGTTAAGTTAGTTAGTTATAATTAATAATGTCATAAATTTTAATTGTATTCCAAAAGTACCCCTTAAATTGATTGGTTTAAGGAATGGTTACATTAATGATATTGTACCTCGACCAATAAGGTATTCTTCCTAAATAATATAAACAAGTAACAAATAGGAAAACAAGAAAGATTTTAAACATAGAATTTCTCAATTCTGACATAATGTACTTATTTGATTCAATACGTACATTAGATTTAATCGAATTAGTTTGCTGTATGCGGACTAATAGAAATTCAATCCATTTCATAAAAAAAGTGTGACCAATTATCCAACCAACAAAACTACTTATTAAAAATATAAATTTATAACTTGTATTGTTAATAGACCAATAAATGCATGAGAAATGAGTAAGTGTCTCATTAATGAATTTTACAAGATAAATGATAAAAAAGAAAATTAACAATTAATACATCTTAAAGTGGGTTTATGTGGACAAAAAAAGAACATCTTGTTTCTTATAAAAATGGACTGGAGGCAGTATATAGTTAGAGCTAGAGCTAACTAGTAGCAGAACCCATAGCAACATTCAGTTGGGGCAGTTATAACTAACTCTAACAGCAGAAGTTAGCCACTCACCTGGACACTCATATTATGACTCTGTTATTGATAATCACGCACGGAATATGAGCGATCTTATTCCACTCTCTCCCTCCATTCCTCTCGCAACTTCCCTCTAACAAAACGCACCGTTTGATTGTCAGCACCGAAATCGAGGAAGGCATTCCCTCTTCCGGCAGCGACTCGAGTCTGCGACAGTCCGAAATCTCCACGCTTTCAAGATTCGTGAGATGCCGAAGCCACTTCCCCTCCAAACACTTGAGAGAAAAAAGATGAGAAATGCGTATCGACACAAGCGAAGTGGGTAACAAAGGCACTTCCGTTTTCATAAGCGCATTCACAAGCCCATCCCCTCGAACCCGCAACTCCGCCAGACACGTCAGCCGCTGCAAACCCCAATTAGCGATCGTTGCTGATGTGGCCAAACTCTGACACGTGGACATCTCAAGTATCCGCAAATGGGCCGGCAAACCCTCCTCTGCAAAAGCCCGCAAGTTCGGAAGCCCATAAAAGCTCATTTGGTAAAGCCCGGAGAGAGTGCTAATCGGTTCGGGTAGAGATTCCAGCTTCCGGCAACCCGAAACTAGGAAATTGTTGAGGTTCGGAGTGGCGAATGATTCACTAACGGGAGGAAATGACTCCAGGTTCGGACACGCGTATATGGACAAACTCTGAAGACATGAAAGACTCTGGGGTGACGCGCATTCGGTGACGGTAATAGATTTCAGGTTCTTGCAACCCAAAATGAACAGGCTCTTGAGAACGGGGAAACAGCCTAAGGGAAATGATGTCAGTGAGTCACAGCTGTTGAATAGTTGCAACTTCTCCAGTGATGTGTAGCGCGGTAACGATTCGTAGGGTAGGAACTGGAGATTCTCACAAGAAAGGAAAGTAAGAGAGTGCAAAGTTGCGGGCAGAGCGTTTTCTGGGAATGACGTCAGAGAGGGAATGCTGCAGACAGTTAACTCTTTAAGAGAGTAAAGGGAAAGTGTGGTTAACGGCCTTGTAACGTTGCCGTTATCATCTGGATGTTGTTGTGAGTTGAGGAGAGGACATTTGGATAACTCAAGTTCTGTTATTGAAGGAAGGTTGTTGGGTAAGTTTCCTTTCAGTTTGGGACAGTCACAGAGAAAAAGACGTTTTAGCATTGGAAACTCTACAAATGTGTTTCCAATTAAGTTCCATTCCTCCCACTCGGGCATGTCTTCAAAGCTCAGAATCTCCAACGAGGGAAAAATGCTAGAATTAGAACCACAACTTCCGTAGAATTCAGTTCCAACGGTCCTAACTGATTTCAGTCCCGAAATGATGAGTTCTTTGAGACTAAGTAACTGTCCCAGTGGAGGCACTGACCAACAATTCTCACAGCCACTGATGTGCAAACACACCATGTTGGCGAAAGAGGAATCTCCTAACCAACTTGGAAAGCTGGTTCCACCGTAGGATTCGATGGTGAGTTTCTTTAAATTTGTTGAGGGCTGCAACTGCTCGAGTACACGCCTTTCAACTTGCGAGTCTTCGGAGGCGTCGGAGCTCCATTTTAATTCCAACTCGTCAATTTGCTCTTTGTTCTTCAAATTGGCTTGAAAGGCTTCTGAGGGATCAGTGACATTTTGTAGATTTGAGATTGAAAGTTTCCCTTGTAGATTGGGAAATTTTCTCAGCTCTGAGACCTTTAATCCATCCTGCTGTTTGCTAACAACAAAGTTAGACAGCGTTTGGAGATTCTTCAGTTCTGCTATCTGCACTGGCATCTCTTTCAATTTGGTGCCACTAATATCAAGGTGGCGTAGGTTAACCAAATTTCCAATTTTCTTTGGCAATTCAGTGAGTAACCAACATTTGGACAGCAACAAGGTTTGTAGATTGTAGAGCTTGCACGTTGCATCTGGCAATCTTTCAATTTTAGTGTTAGAGAGATCTAAATATCTAAGTTGTGTCAAGTTTCCAAGAGAATCTGGCACCTCAGTGATGTTGTTGTAGTGTGACAAAGATAACACCCTTAACCGACTCATTGCTGGTAGCAGGTCAAATAGTAACTTGTTTGATAGGTAATGGCATCTCAGGTTAGGATATTTTGATGACCACCAATGTCTCAATGGTAAGGCTAGAAAGGTGCGAAGACAGTTTGCACCATTGAGTGTATCAAATCTATTGAAGCAATCATACCTCCCTCTGTTGTATGACAGGTGCCGAACTCTTTCAAGATGAATTTCATGCAGCTTTGGATCCTCGTGCCTAATGCAATATGCAGAGGAAACCATTGTGGCTAATTCATTGATGAGATCATGCATCATGAAGTTCTCTTTCCCATTGATGGTCTGTCGACGAATCAGTGACCGCGACACGAGCTCATCAAAATACTCATCACCTACTTCCTCCATAGATTTGCTGCTTTTGGACTGGTGTACTAATCCTTCTGCAATCCACAACTGAACCATCATATTCCTGTCTAAAGTGGAGTTCTTGGGAAAAATTGAACAATAGGCAAAGCATCTTTTTAATGGAGCAGGAAGATAATGATAGCTCAATAACAGAGCTGGTAGCACCTTAACATTTGGCAAATCCCAGATGTTACTTTTTAGGACTCTATTCCATTCCTTTTCCATTAATTTGGTCCGAAGAAGACCTCCAAGAGCTTCTGCAGCTAATGGTAAGCCTCCACATCTTTTCGCAATTTCTTTGCCAATTACTTCTAGTTTGGATTGTTTCCTGCTGTTGGTTGCTCCAAATGCATGATGAGCAAGTAAGGACCAACAATCTTCAGTGTGAAGAGATCTAAGGTAGTGGATGGGAAGAAAGGTTTGCATGGCCAGTGCTACATTTTCATCACGTGTTGTGATAATGATCTTGCTTCCTATTTCCCCAGCTTTGAAAATGGCTTTAAGTTTGTTCCAGTCATCATAGCTTCCATCCCATATGTCATCCAATACCAGCAAAAACCTTTTATTGCATAAGTTTTGCTGCAATTCTACTTGCAAAGTATTCAGGTTATTTGTTACAACTGGCTTTGAGCTGACAGATTCAAGGAGGCTTTTTGTCACCTTGCAAACATCAAAATCTTTGGAAATATATGCCCATGCTTTCAGATCAAATTTCTCTTTCACTTCATGATCATTGTAAAGGAGTTTAGCAAGGGTTGTTTTACCAAGTCCACCCATGCCCACAATGGTAATAACCCCTATTTTACTGCCACTACCATTATCTTCTTCTGACAGCAAATAATCTTTGAGTATCTTCTTGTCATCATCTCTGCCATAAATAGCAGATTCATCTACCACAGAACTTGTGGGTGTTCCATGCCAAACTCTGCTGGAAACACCCTCTCTCAACCCAAGGATGTCTTTTTGTAATGAAAATTGCTCTAATCTTTGAAACACAGCTTGTATTTCAGAATTGATGACCCCATAAAACCTTTTGAAAGGATGAGAAAGGAAGTTCCGCACCTGATCACTAATGGGTTGACTTTGGGACACAGCTTCCACTTTGCATCGCAAAGCCTCGGTGTTGATCTCATCCAACAAATCATCAGCATCATAGAGGGCATGTGTGAGCTCATCCAGCCATTCCTTGATAGCAGGATTTGTGATCTGTTTCTCCTCAGCATCATTAAGTACAGCTTGAAGACTCAGCAATGTTATTTTCAGTTTTTTCAGGAGTGAAACATCAAGCTCCTTGCTCCGGAAGAAGTGTAGGAACTCATGGGAAACGATCCTCTCAAGCAACACTTCCACAGAAGCTGACAGGAAAGCTTCTCCCACAAATGCCACAGCCATATCTTCAGTTCCTTGGATTCAGTAAGACCCCAAAGCTAACAACAACTTAATCACAAAAGCAATGTGGAAGTGAAGACTAATATGCTAACTATGGGCTTTGTTCACAATACCAGGTCAATGGATGTATCATTTAACATGCGCTGTACTCTAATATTGCAATTGAGGGAATACATTTGACTGCCCATTTTTATCGGAATTTGATTTTGATACTTATATATAAAATAATAATTTTATATTAATATTTAATAATTTAATATGATTGACATTATAGTGAAATTTATTAAATGAAGTGGGACGATTGCATTTTAATATGTTTATTCACATTTTCCTAATATTTGTAAAGTTTTAAAATCTGTCTTTATTTAAAATTTAAAATTTAAAAATTTCAATTTTTATTATTTGTATTTATTTTCACCCTCAAAATTACTGCATTTTTTAAAACCCTTTTTATCACAAAAATCATTAACTATAAAGTATTTACACGATGCTTAAGCTGTACATAACAATATGGGATGTCGACTTTTTTTATGCCAATACCGAATTCAACGAATACGGCTAGTGTATTCAATCCTTACAATGGAGCAGCTGTATACCTCAATTAATGGAATGAAGGATTTAATTTCAAGTATTGATGCCATTGGTTGGCATAAACCATATATAAAGATATGATAAAAAAAAAAACCATATATAAAGATTTATTTGTTGAATACTACATAAAATTTTCAGGTAAGTAATTTTCAGTTTCATACATTTTCAAAAAGACCTTTGGCATCGTCCAACTTAGAAGACATCATCGAATAAAGAACTCGTCAAAAAGGATCGAGTGATTAAACTCAATACTACAGCCCAGATGAATTTTAATTCTGATATACTAGAACTTGCATTTTTCTGAGATTTTCTTGCTCAGCCACATTGGTAATATCTTCTTCCTATACAGGCCATCCTACTTGGAAGAATTGCCAAGTTCTTACATAGTAGGCAAAAGTAAAAATAAAAATAAAAATAAAAAATTCTCCAATGCCCCAAATTTTGCAAGAAGATCAAAATAGTGACATTGTCCTATTTAGGATGATAGCATAGAACTCGGCCAGACTTAGGTAAGTGGCCAATTTATATAATCTAAAAACAAAAACAAAAAAGATAAAAGGTAGAAGGAATTAGAAGGCAAACCCGGGATACCAACAATCACAAAAGCACTCACATAAAATACTAAATTTGAATACAAAGACTAAAGATGATCAGAGAAATATTGAGTGAAGGGCTGAAGGCAATGATGAAATTTTGCAGTTTTGAGAAGTACAGATAACATAGAATATAAGGTCTCGTGAATAAAATACAGGACAATAGAACAGAGGATTTGGTACCACATTTCAACTGCTAATGCAAATGGAAACTGCAACAGATGTTGAAAGCAGGAAGAAAGGAAAGTAGAGACAAGTGACAACATTTGTCACCTTTGAGCAATGACTCGCTAGGATCCCTCCCCCCAAAAAAATGATAACTGAAGGATGATAGCAGTATCTTCAACTCAGCAACAAGGATCTTGAGGTTCAACTTTATAGTCATGCAGTTCCAATATATACGATGGCTAGAATCTGCAAGTGTTTGCTTCCAAGTCAGTATCAGTATTGTAGGCTCCTTCTCAATGATGGGCAAGAAATAATAGGCTTTCCTACATAAATCCATAATAGAGTTATCATTGTATGAAAACTGAAAACTCCAATATATGATGGAAAAAAGCAAGCAAAAACCTATTTAGTTACTCACCTGAGCACTTATATGATCACTTGCCTGTTGATAATTATGCATGGAATGCGAGAAATCTTAGGCCACTCCTTCCCTCCGTGGCTACAACTTGCTTCTAATATTGGACATTTCCTGATGGTCAATACTGAAAGAGAGGAAGGCAATCCCTCTTCAGGTAAGGATGCAAGTTGGCGAGCATATGAAATCTCAAGGTTTTCAAGAGATATGAGATGCTGAAGCCACTTCCCATCCAAGCATTTTATCTCATGGAGATTATATATGCGTAAGAAGACAAGAGAAGTAGGCAGCAATGGCATTTTCATCTTCATAAGTGCATTCAAAATTTCATCACCTCCAATACGCAATGAAGAAAGACAAGTGAGCTTTTGCAAACCCCACTCACTGATAGTTGTTGTCCACAAACTCCCAGGACTACAGACAATAAAATTTCGTAGCTTGATAGGCAAACCCGCTTTTGCGAAAGACCCAAGATTTGGAAGATCACCAATGTTTAAATATTGAAGAGACGCAAGAGTGTTAATTGGTACAGGGAGTGAATTAAGCTTGGCGCAGCGTAACACCTGCAGATGAATGAGGTTAGGAGTGGGCAATCCACCCGCAGGAAATGAGTCAAGTTCAGGACAATAACATATGCTCAAACGTTGAAGAAGTGAGAGACTCTGGGAAGCATTTTCTGCAGTAGAAATGGATTTCAAATTCTTACAACTAGAAATGCTGAGACTCTGGAGCACAGGGAGACAGCCTAAGGTGAAGGAAGTCAGTGAATAACAGCTATTAAATATTGTCAAATCCTTAAGTGATGTGTAATTGTGCAAGGACTCGTGAGGTAGGAATTCCAGTTTCTCACAATCATGTAAAGTGAGAGATCGCAATGCTGTGGGCAGACCATCTCTTAAGGATGCTGGGGAGGTAATGCCTGAGATAGTCAAGTCTAGGATGAAATTAGTGCAGTTAAGCACAATTGAGGAAAGGAGATTGGTTTACTAGTTTTCTCTGAGTTCTGGACAGACCATTGGAACCAATAGATGACAGCCAGATAAGTCTAAATCAATTGAAGGAAGATTGCTGGGTAAGGTTCCTCTGAGTTTGGGACAATCCTTGAGAGATAGATATGATAGGCTGGGAACTCTATAGATGTATCTCCAATCAAGTTCCATTCCTCCCACTCTGGCATCTCCTCAAAGCTCAAAATCACCAAGGAGGGAAATGGTTTAAATGAAGGTGAACCACTTCCATAGAATTCAGTACCAACAGTCTTCACTGACTTCATCCCAAAAATGTAGAGTTCTTTGAGACTAACTAATTGTCCAAGGGGAGGCAGTGACCAACAATGATCACAGCCACTCAAGAATAAGTACACCATGTTACCAAATGAAGAATCGCCCAACCAATTTGGAAAGCTGGTTCCACCAATGAATTTGATGGTCAGCTTCTTCAAATTTACTGGAGGCTGCAGCTGTTCAAGTACAAGCCTTTCAATTTGTGTGTCTTCAGACGCACCACAATCCCATTCTAAAGATAACTAATCTATTTGTTCTTTCTTCTTCAAATTGGCTTGCAAAGCTTCAGAGGGGTCAACTACATTTTGTAGCTTTAAAATGGAAAGTTTCCCATGTAGATGGGGAAAGTTTTTGAGTTCTCCAACCTTCAATCCATCCTGCAGTTTGCTGATGACAAAGGTGGACAAGGTTTGAAGATTTTGTAGTGTGGCTATTTGTGCTGGCATCTTCTTCAATTTAGTTCCGCTGATGTCTAGGTGTCGTAGATTAACCAAATTTCCAATGTCCTCGGGCAATTCGGTGAGTAGACAACAATTGGACAACAAGGTCTGCATATTGTAGAGCTTGCATGTTACGTCTGGCAATCTCTAAATTTTAGTGTTAGAAAGATCTACGTATCGCAGGGAAATTAAACTTCCAAGAGAATCAGGCAACTCAGTGATATTCAAATAGTGTGACAAGGACAACACACTTAACTGTCTCATTGCTGGTAACAAGTCATGTACTACCTTGTTTGATAAGTAATGGCAGGCAAAATGATTACTTCTTATCCACCATAGTCTTAATGGTAAGGCTATGAACGTACGCAGACCTTTTGAACCATAAAGGCAATCAAATTTATTGAAAGAGTCATACTTCTCTCTGTTGTATGACAAATGACGAACTCTTTCGACACTTGCATGTGACATTGGATCCTCATACCTGATACAATATGAAGATGAAATCATTGTGGCCAAATCATTGATGAGGTCATGCATTTTAAAGTTGGCTTGGCCACTGAGTGACCCTCGATGTATTAGTGACCTTGATACTAGTTCATCAAAGAATTCATCACTTCTTCCATAGTTTTGTCACTTTTAGACTGACATACTAAGCCTTCTGCAATCCATAGCCGAACTACCATCTCTTTTTCTAACTCAGAGTTCTTTGGAAATATTGAAAGGAAAGCGAAGCATCGTTTTAAAGGAGCAGGAAGATAAAGATAGCTCAATAGTAGAGCTGGTAGCACCTTAACATTTGGCAAATCCCAAATTTTACTTTTTAAAACCTTGTTCCAATAATTTTCTGATATTTTGGTGCGAAGAAGACCCCCAAGTGCTACAGCAGCTAATGGTAAGCCATCACATTTTTTTGAAATTTCTTTACCAATTACTTTGAGGTTGGATTGTTTGCTACAATTATTTGCTCCAAATGCATGTTTAGCAAGTAAAGACCAACAATCTTCACTAGCTAGAGATGTCAGATGGTAGATAGGTAAAAAGGTTTGCATGGCTCTTGCAACACTCTCATCTCGAGTTGTGATGATGATTTTACTCCCCATTTTCCTAGCACTAAAAATGTCCATTAGATTGCTCCAATCAACATAGCTTCCATCCCATATGTCATCCAATACAAGAAAAAATCTTTTATGGCTTAAGCTTCGTTGCAACTCCACTTGGAGAATATTCAGGTTATTTGTATCAATTGATTTGAAAGTGACAGATTCAAGAATGGTTTTAGTAACCTTGCAAACATCAAAATCCTTTGAAATATATGCCCATGCTTTCAGATCAAATTTCTCTTGTACATCTTGATTATTGTAAAGGAGTTTAGCAAGTGTTGTTTTTCCAAGCCCTCCCATGCCCACAATGAAAATCACTCCTATTTTACAACCATTAGCATCTTCTGACATCAAATAATTTTTAAGATTCTTTCTGTCATGTTCTCTGCCATAAATAGTAGACTCATCTACCACAGAACTAGTAGGAGTTCTGTGCCAGACACTGCTGGAAACACCTTCTTTCAGTTGAAGGATGTCTTTTTGCAGTGCAACTTGTTCTAATCTTTGAAACAATGCTTGTATTTTTGAATGGATAACTTTTTGAATCTGGTTGAAAGGAGAAGAAAAGAAGTTCAGCACCTGATCACTAGTTGATTGACTCAGACTTGGCTTCCAGTTTGCATCGCAAAGCCTCGGTGTTAATTTCATCCAACAAATTGTCGGCATCAAAGACAGCATGTGTGAGCTCATCCAGCCATTCCTTGACTGCAGGGTTGGTGATTTGTTTCTCTTCAGCATCATTTAGTACAGCTTGAAGACTCAGCAGTGTTACTCTAAGCCTTTTCAAGAGAGAAATGTCAAGCTTCTTGCTATGAAAGAAGTCTAGGAACTCATGGGAAATGATCCTGTCCAATAGCACCTCCACAGCAGCTGAGAGGAAAGCTTCTCCCACAAAAGCCGCAGCCATATGTTCCTTGGATTCAATATGATGCTACAATGCACAATAAGTTAACACTTAACAATAAAAGCAGTGAGGAAGTAATGGATGCTTCTTTGTAACTTTTATACCAACTGCTAACCATGGTTATGAGTTAACTTATTGTTGAAGTCACAGGTGGACCATCATTGTATTTAGTTTACAATTTATTAACTCCAATGATTCTTTCACTCAGCATCATTGTAAATCTTTTATCCTTTGGAAAACAACAGGTGACCATCTACTGCATATTTTTACAATTATATTGCTCCACTGTCTGTTTTGTACACAGCACCATGTTAGTAAATGTAAATCATGTAAATCTTTCTTCCTTTGGAGAAAGTGAGTAAAGAAAATTAAACAGAGTTGCTTGTATGGCACACTTAATCTCCATTTTCCTTATCAAGCAAATTGCAAAAGATTACTTTTGTATAGAGTATAGCCCCACTAATTGATAGTGGGAAGTGAGAACTGATCAAAAGTCAATTAAGATTTAAGACTTAGCTTCTGAAATTAAGAGTCTAAATAGAACCTCTATTTGATGTGAAGTCATTAAATGGCCACCGGCCGACCACTTTATTATTATTGTATGCAGTTCCAACTCAATTACTAGAATTTACGAAAATGTTGCCAGTTTTCAAGATACTATGGGATGATCAAAAGTCAATAAAGATAAAAACACAAAGTCAACAAAAGACTTAGCTTTTGAAATTATAACCTCCTTGTGATGTGAAGTCCTTAAATGCCCACCACTTCACTGCAATTGGTTTTTATGTTCTGTCCCAACTCAACCATGTAACTGCAAAGAAGTTTCCATGTGTTTAGAAAGAACCAACCAGTAAATTTCTCTTCCTGCACAGAAAGATTTGAAATTAAATGGCATTTGATGAAAAAGAAAGTAATAATTTCAATAGTTTTAAAACAGGTGAAGCACCAAATTCATCCATAAAAAAATTAGCAGAAGAATACATTAATCCTTGATAACAGCAAAAACCTAATAACGTTTTATTAACCTCACGTTAATCCTTAAAATTATAAACAAAGTCATATTATTCCTGATACAGGATACCTTATTCCTTGAAAAGGGTTAATATGGGTGACATTTGTACTGATTAGAGGTTAAGGTGAAATCTTTACATTTTTATGTACTTATATGTGCTCATCATCAATTTTTTAATGACAAATTTTGAGTTCACTCTTTGGTAATTGTTTATATCTAATTTGATAACATTTTATTTTCAATCAAACAGTATGTGTAATTATACGATTTCAGAATGTTAATTTATATTAGAGAGTAGTGTCATGCTATTACATTACCAAAAAATTTCACTTGAGATTTGAATAGAAGTGCTTGAGTGTCTGTCTCACTCAGCTGAAGCTTTTCATTAATATATATAAGAGGCAAAGTCAAGATAAGTACAAAAGGCAACAGCAGAGGTGCAGACTTAGGCACCCTGCAATTCGGCTAAAAAAGAAAAAGAAGATACAGCTGGCTCACAAGACCTAAAAACATAAAATATAAAATATACATGTGTTAATTCAACACTCCCCCTCAAGCTGGAGCATATAAATTATATGCTCCAAGCTTGGAACATATAAATTGAATCCTAGGTCCCCTCAAGGATTTAGTCAAAATATCTGCAAGTTGATTATTTGAGCCAACAAATTCGGTAGTAATCTCCTTGGACAATAGCTTTTCCCTCACAAAATGGCAGTCAATCTCTATGTGCTTAGTTCTCTCATGAAACACCGGATTAGAGGCAATGTGGAGAGCTGCCTGGTTATCACAGTACAACTTCATTGGCTGAATTTCACAGAACTGGAGTTATTGAAGGAGTTGTTTGATCCACACCAATTCACATGTGGCTAATGCCATGGCTCTATATTTTGCTTCTGCACTAGACCGAGCAATATTAGTTTGCTTCTTACTCTTCCAAGAGATAACATTTCCACCAATAGAGACACAATATCCTGTGGTGGAGCGCCTATCTATAGGAGAACCTGCCCAATCAACATCACAATATCCAAAGATTTGAGTATCTCCTTTATCTTCATACAATAGTCCTTGATCGGGAGCCTTTTCGATATACCTAAGAATGCGAGTCATAGCATTCCAGTGATCAACATAAGGAGCCTGAATAAACTGACTAACAACTCCCACTGCAAAGAAGATATCAGGCCTGGTAATAGTGAGGTAGATGAGCTTCCCAACTAGTCTTTTATATCTATCTGGATCTGAAAATGGTTCACCTTGTTCTGCCATTAACTTCTGATTTGGGTCCATGGGATTATCAATGGGTCTACAATCAATCATACCTGTCTCTTCCAGAATATCCAAGGCGTACTTTCGCTGTGAAATGACAATGCCTTTCTTGGATTGAGCCACCTCTATACCAAGGAAGTATTTCAAGTTACCAAGATCCTTGGTTTGGAAGTGAGTGAATAAATGTTGTTTTAGCTGGGAGATTTTTTCAGTATCATTTCCTGTGATTACTATATCATCAACATAAACAACTAGATAGACACATTTCCCAGGAGAGGTGTGACAATAAAAAACAGAGTGATCCGCTTCACTGCGTTTCATCCCAAAACACTGCACAACATGGCTAAACTTCCCAAACCAAGCTCTTGGAGATTGTTTAAGTCCATAGAGAGATCGTCTGAGTTTGCAAACTAGATCAGACTCCCCCTGAGCAATAAACCCAGGAGGTTGCTCCATGTAAATCTCTTCTTCCAGTTCGCCATGGAGAAAGGCATTTTTAATGTCCAACTGATAAAGTGGCCAATGACGGATAGTAGCCATGGCGAGAAAAAGATGCACAGTAGTGATCTTAGCTACTGGAGAGAAAGTATCACCATAATCAAGACCATATATCTGAGTGTAGCCTTTGGCTACTAAGCGAGCCTTAAGACGATCGACTTCACCATTAGGACCAACCTTAATAGCATAGACCCATCTACAACCAACTGCCTTCTTTCCAGGAGGAAGAGGAACCAAATCCCATGTACCACTGTGTTCAAGAGCCTGCATTTCAGCAATCATGGCTTGTCGCCATCCAGTGTGAGCAAGTGCTTCATACACATTTTTGGGAATTGTAAGAGAAGACAAGGAGGAAATAAAAGAAAAATATGAAGGAGACAACCGATGATAGCTCAAACAATTATAAATAGGACGAGGATTACGAGTAGACCGAGTACCTTTCCTCAAAGCAATGGGCCAACCTGTGTTGTCATCATGAGGAGGTGAGGATGGAGAAGGATCCGTCGTAGGGGTGACTGAGGAAGGACATGAATCAGAAGAATCTTCATGTTGTACAAGGCTAGCTCTCTGTGTTCTGCTCTACTCTGTAATGAGAGGAGGTGGAGATAACTCAAGTGGACTATTGATTGGAAGGTGAAGTTAGCCTTCTACTTGGTTGGAGTTCTCACAAGTAGGAGAAACCACTAGACTAAAGGATGGGATAGGTAATACTTGTTGTACAGAATTGGAATCTTGCATGGAGGAAGAAAAGAAAGGAGTTTCTTAAAAAAAGGTAACATCAGCAGACATATAGTGTCTTTTAGTAGTTGGAGAGTAGCATTTGTACCCCTTTCGAAGATGAGAGTATCCAAGAAACACACATTTGATAGCCCTTGCAAAAATTTTATCAAGACCCGGAGAGACATCATGCACAAAACAGGTACAACCAAAAACCTTAGGAGAAGCATGATATAAAGGTTCCTTAGGAAGAATGATTGAATGTGGAATCATGTTTTTAAGAGATGAAGAGGACATCCTATTTATTAGATAACAGGCAGTGAGAACTGCATCACCCCAATGATGAACAGGAACATTTGCATTAAGCAATAGGGTTCGTGCAGTCTCAACTAGATGTCTATTTTTCCTCTCAGCTATGCCATTTTGTTGTGGTGTGTGACGACATGTAGACTGATGTAAAATACTTTGTGAAGATAAGAAAGAAGAAAATTTGAAGAGAAATATTCTTTGGCATTATCACTGCAAAGAATTTTAATGATTTTCCCAAATTGGTTCTTAATCTCATTAAAAAAGGACATGAAAATAGACAAAAGTTCAGATCTATCTTTCATTAAATACACCCAAGTACATCGAGAATATTCATCAATAAATGTAACAAAATATCTGAATCCAAAAGATGTTACACGGCTTGGTCCCCAAATATCAGAATGGATGGTAGAAAAAACCGAGTTACATCTTTTTTCAGTTTGCTTAGGAAAAGAAGACCGAACATGTTTGCCTAATTGACATGATTCACAATCTAACATTTGTAGTTTGTTTTCAATTTTGCTAAACTTGGGTGACCTAGACGATCATGCAAAAGTTTTGGGGAAGAAACTGCAAAACAAGACACAGAGGGGCTTGCTTCAAGATAATAAAGACCTCTTGATTCATGTCCAACACCAATCAGACGGCCCGTACCACGTTCCTGTATGGTAAAATAATTAGCATCAAATGTTACTGTACAATTCAAAGACTGAGTCAACTGACTTAGAGAGATTAAATTGAATGGACAATTTGGAATATACAAGACAGATTTTAAGTTGAGAGAAAGAGAGAGAGAAACTTGACCAACGCCTTTGGAGGCAACTTTAGCACCATTTGCTAGGGTAATTAAGTGAGGGAATTTTGGAGAAGACATTGAAGTAAATAAAGAATCATTACCAGCAATGTGATCAGAAGCACCTGAATCAATTACCCACGGACCTTGGCTTCCCACAGACTGAGAGATGCAGGCTGTTGAGACACTAGGTGTGGAGGATGATTGAGCTTGGTTATTTGCCTTTAACTGCAAGTACTTCTGATATTCTTCCTCAGAAATTTCCTTAGAACTTTTCCGTTCAGATTTTTCAGATTTAGACACATTGGCTATCTTCTCAGGAAAACCATGCGAAGAGTAGCAAGTTTCTTGTGTATGACCCATCTCTTGCAATAAGAGCATTGAGGACGACCGCTTCTACCACCTCGATTTCCACGACCTCCCCTTCCTCTAGAGGATACCATAGCAGACGATTCAGCAGCTTCAAGAGGACTACCATCATTTTTCAGAGTAGGAACACGGAGGAGATGGGTGGCTAAATCTTCCATTGAGGGAACATCATGTGCAGTCAGAACTTGATCACGAATGTGATTAAAGGCTGGGTTCATACCACGAAGGATCATGACCATATACAAATTGTCAAGCTTCTTCTTTATCTCTTTCAAAGAATCAGCCTCTAAAAACATTTTTAGCTCTTCCACAGCAGCTTGGGCCTCAGCGACATATGAAACCATATCATAATCTATTTGCTTAAGAGAGGCCAGTTTTTTATTAGCATCAAACATACGCTGAACATCATTGGCATAGATTTTATGAACTTTCCTCCAAAACGAACAACAAGTCTTGAATGCTCTGAGATTCACCAAGATTTTTGGTTCTACTGACTGCCATAGCATGGCACAAAGTTGAAAATCAAGTTTCTTCCACTGTGCACTATCCTCTAGTGATAGATCACCAACTTCCTTTTCCAAATGCTCATGGTGTCCCTGACCAAGAAACCAGAGCTCAACAGATGCGGACCAAGAAAGGTAGTTCTTTCCATTAAGTTTTTCAAGAGATAGCAGAAGCTGGACCAGTAGACGCCATGTTTGGAAGCTCAAGGAGTTACTGCAAAACAGAAAAAGAAAAGGAGAAGAATGAGAACCCACTACTTATTACAAGGAAAGAGAACGACCCACTGCCTGAAAGGGGTCAGGGAAGCTCCGGCAAGTCCTACGGTGGCGTCGTGGTGGCGTTCCGGCGTCGGGAGAGTGGCGCGTGAGATGCACGCGCCTACCTGGTCGAATCACAAGAAGGGCACGTGAGAGAGCATCCTTAGGATTCTGGACTTGCGACAACTAGGGTTGAGTCGCGCTTTGAGAGGCACACCTAACCCTAGGATCACCGGAAAAAATTGGTCGCCGGCGGACGGCAGATTTCGACGAGTTGGATGCCGGTGACTGGGACAACAGAGCGGGATCGTACCCGCTCTGATACCAACTTGAGATTTGAATAGAAGTGCATGAGTGTCTGTCTCAGAGGTGCAGACTTAGGCACCCTGCAATTCGGCTAAAACAAAAAAAGAAAAAGAAGATACAGTTGGCTCACAAGACCAAAAAAGATAAAATATAAAATATACATGTGTTAATTTAACAATTTCTATATTGAAGGACGACCCCTTCTCCATTTCAAGGCTAATATTATTATAGAACCAATCTATATTACCCTTTCGTGTGTTCAGCAATTTAGAAAATTTTCCTTTCCATTGTAGGAGTGGTTTTTGAGTAGTCCACTAGACAAGGGTTAAATAAATTAGGGTCTCATTATAACTTGAATACTTGATTATATTTGTATGAAACATATCTACTTAGTGTTAATGTTAAATTTTATTACATATTTTGTTTTGTTTTGAAGTACTTGATAGATAATTTGACACAGTCACGAAATATTATGACCTTATCCTTAACAGATATTAGAAGAATAGAAGAGGGAGCAAAACATCAGAGAGTAATCAGATTCATTTTGTTGATCATAGGGCTATAAAATGGATCAGAATTCTGGAAGATAAAACAAGCACTCCCTTTACTTGGGGAACTGTAAAGTCCAGTTTGGCTAAACTTTTATTATGTACTAGTAAGAGAAGAAAATATAATGAATGATGGAAGTAAAATAAATCAAACTTTTCGCATAAGTTTAAAAGTTATGTACCTCAACTTTTTCAGAAGCTTTAACTTCTCTGAGTTGAAGATTATAAGTTAATTTCAACCACAAAAAGTTTGATTTATGTTACCTTCTTGATTTATTTTACTTTATTATCCTATAAGTATTTGTTGAGAAATTTATCCAAACTAGGCCCAAGTCTGTACCATACCATGGTAGTGTTCGAGACAACTATCACTTCTAAACATACAACTAAAGTTTTAAAATGCAGTCCTTAAAGTTTTGTAAGAGCCTTTATGACAACGCGTCTTTACAACTTGTACTGACTCTTACTACAACAGTGGCATTATGCTTATCCCTGCTTGCCTGTTGTTAATTTGTTTTTGTTCACAAAAGTATATTTGATAAGACTTGAAGAAAGTGATTCACTATTATTGATCAACTGAGACTATTCAGGCTACAAGAAATATGCTTACCACACATTAAAACCCTGATGATTGCACAAGGTGCTACAAGTAATATGCAGTGACATTATCACTCTCATGGCAACCAGAGCAAAGTTCAACAAAATATTATTCACTGCACTACATTAGCAATAAAGACAATTTTAGCATACATCTGCAATCTGCTTCATGAACAGATTGAACAGCTTTCATTTTACTTTTTCTTTTTGGTGGATTTATGACATAGTACAGTAGTAAAGAACTAAAGATAAGTTACTCTAACAAACAAGGATGATAACATAGAAGCAAAGATAAGTTATACTAATAAGGATGATCACCAATTGGGATTACTGACCGAGAGTTCCAACCTGTGGAATCCTTGCAAGTTTTGAACCAATTGAGTCAACCTGCACTGACAGATTTCATTTTAATGCAGAAACAATTTATTGATCGAGTAAAGTTAAAAATACAAACACAATAGCTGCAAGATGAGCGCAAAACATAGGAGGTTCATATCATATCAAAACTATGAACTTTCAAAAAAAAAAAAAAAAAAACTTAAATACATTTTTAGTCCTTGCAATTTAACATTTTTTTCTCTTCGTCCCTGTAATTTTTTTTTTTTGCTTTTAGTCCTTACAAATTTTTTTTTTTTTGTTTTCCTTCCTTAAAGTGATTTAGATAGCGCTATCTAAACCACTATCTACACCACTATCTAAACCACTTTAAGGACGAAAAACAAAAAAAATCATAATTTGCAAGACTAAAAGCAAGAAAAAATTTGCAGGAACGAAAAAAAAAAAAGGTAAAATTACAATAACTAAAAAAATATTTAAACAAAAAAAATATGGATTTGACTAACGTGAAGTTTAAAATAGGTGGGGGCACCAGTGGAACATGTTTAATTTACCTACTATTACCGGATGTGAAGTTTACCCTTAGTAAAAGTGGGGATAGGGGTTTGTATGCAAATATGAGAAGTTGCCCCTGTTTAATAAATTCTAAGTCGCATATGGCGGAGGCTGTCTTCCTCGTTTGCGGTGGAGGAGCGTCGTTGTAGGAATCGAAGTTAGTTAGACGAGCTTGTCTTCTACTTTTGCGGTTGTGCGCCGTCGTTGTTTGGGTGATTTGAGGCGTCGCAACGTTAATGAGTTTCCCTGTTATTTTTTATTGCAATTTTGTTCAGCATCATGTATTTTACTTGTTATGAGCACTGTTAATGTTGAACTGAGGAAAGATCCTGTGTTGATTCTATATTTTTATTTATTTTTTATTTGATTATGATTTTTTGAGATGATGTTATTTTAAGTAGAGCGACTTTTTTGTTTGATCAAGGTAATTGGATATTATTTCTTAGTTCTAATTATAAGTAATATAGAATAAATCATCAATATCAAATAAAGTAATTATTACAATATTTTTAATTAATTCAGCCAAAAATTTGATTTTTATTTCAAAAATATTTTTTACTTTAAGTAGTTCTCATAATGTATAGGAAATAGAATAAACAATAAAGTAAAGGTACAAAAAAAATTCATTTTAAAAATTAGTGATGGTTGTTTATAATTAAGACAAAAAAAAAAATTATTACTTATAATTAGCACCAGAAATAGTAGTAATTTATAAAGAGACATATGCAATAAATGTATAAAATCACTTTTTTTCTTAAAAGACTAATATGCAATAACTTTCATTAAACTTTATACTCAATCATTTCCCCAAAGTCCATGAATCCCACACAAAGAATTCATATAAGAGCCATAGCAAATCGAAGACTTGTGATTTTGGAAAAGGGATTTGGGAAATACTAGAAGAGAACAGAGATTTAAGCCTTGCGATTTGGGAACTCATGCTGTGCAAAAACTTAAGATAATGGCTACAACTTTGCGATTTCGGTGAGGAGCTCTACAATGGCAGAGCATGGCTTGGTAGTTGGTGGTGGTGTACTTGGTCCGTGGAAAATTATGCGCAAAATCGGTTTGCAGTGAAGTTAAATTGCTATTAGTGATCTTAAAAAATACTGAAATAATATTAATATTAATATTATGTTATAAAATTGATATCCATTTTAGTAATTATATATTTGAAAGTACATTTTATTATTATCATCCAAACAAGTTTTCATTTTAACATAAGTACTTTCAAAATAAAAATATTCAAACATAAATTAAGTTAGATTGAACTTACTTTCAACTAAACTTAAATTTACAAAATTAAGTTCAACTCAACTTAACTTTATAAACTGTAATCCAAACACACACATAATATATATATCAAAATTATGAATTGGTCCCATTGAACAACACCGAGTGTCTACACACATAATCACTTATAGCTCTTCTATATATTGTTCCTTGAGCATGGTCATTGGTTTGAGCCCCACCAATGGCTACCCCATCCAAGGACACCCAAAACCAATTGGTTGAGGAATTAAGTTTTCCATGATAGTTACATTTCCAGCTATAAATCTAGCAAAAGGCATTTAAATTTTTTTCAAAGATTTAAATTATGTTAAATTTAGATGTTTTTGTAATTTTAAAATTTGAAATGATAAAATAATTCAATTATTTTATATTTATATTTTAAATAAAATTTATTAATTAAATAATATTTAAAGTTTATAAAAAATATTTTGATAATTTAAAATATGCTTAAATATCTTTTTAGTCATTGCAATTTAGTAATTTTTTGTTTTTCGTCCTTACAATTTTATTTAGTTTTAGTCCTTACAAATTATGTTTATTTTATTTTTCGTCCTTAAAACAGTTTAGATAGCATTTTGAACGGTGAATTACAAGAACTAAAAAGATATTTAAACCTTTAAAATATAAAAATGAATTAAATGTTATGCAAATTATTCAAATAAAATATTATTTAAAATAATGATGAGTATAAAACTTTTTTATATTATTTAAATAATGAATCTGAAAATTTAAATATTGTAAATAATATAAAATTTTAAATGATTTTCCTGCCACTATTAAAATGTTAAAAGGATTAAATATAATATATTATACTGAATACTATATTTAAATTTCAATGTTAATGAAATTTTAAAATATCAAATCATAAAGTAATTCAATTATTTTACACTAATATTTAATCAAAAAGTAAATTTTTATTTTCATATTTTAAGTTTGTACAAAAAATACTTTGAATAATTTAAAGTATAAAAATAATTAAATTAAAAAAAATATTTAATTCAAATAAATTCCTAAAAAATAGTTAAAAAATATTATTTAAAACAAATTATTACTTTTATTTTTCAAGTAATTGAGTTAATAAATACATAGAACTTAAAATAATATAATACATAGAATAAAATAGCTTATTACATATAGATATTATATGATAATATAATACATGAAATAAAACCATGGTAATTGAGTTGAGAATTAAGTTTTTAAAAATTTATACGAAATAAACATTTTTCATTTTTAATTATAAAAAATATTATATATTTTGCATTATATAATGAAAATTATTATTCAATAAATTTTATATTAATTGTGTACGATATCATAAAATTTTAAATGAGTTTATAATTTCAATATTATCTAAATATTAAATTCATATAATATATCATTATTAATATATTTAATAAAAAATTAGCTTTATATTTAATCAGAAGTTATTTAAATTAATTATAAAATAAATTTATTTTAAAAATATCCTTTCTATTTATTTAATTTTATTTTATAAAATAATAATGTCAATAAATATGTTAAAAAGAAAAATGCTTATATAAAAATATACAGTACAAATAAATAGTAAAAACTTTTTAAATTGAACATATTTTAGTAGTTTGAAAAAAATATATATATAGTGTGCTTGGAAGAGATAATTCAGCAGGGGGATTTTTTTTTTTTAAATAATTGAAAATGCTCCATGATAAAATAACTCGTTTGGATAGAATATTTAAGAGGGAGTTGAAGTTTTAGGGGGTGTATTTCAATTAGGATTCTAAGGAATTTTAAAAGACTTCTTTTTGATAAGAAAAAATTTGTGGTATTCAATCAAGATTTTTAAATGTCAAAATAAATCTTGTGATATTTGACTAAAATTATTAGGATTTTTTTTTAAGGAGTGCAATAAAATCCGTTGATATTCAATTAAGATTTTTTACAACTTATAAAAAATCTTCTGGTATTCAAAAATATACAAATTTAGATGGATTTTCTTTATGATGGATTTCGTGAGACTTTTTAGTAGAAAATATAAATACCACACCCATTAAACAATCCTCCCAAACCCTTGAGATTTTATCATACTTTCTTTCTTTCTTTCTTTTTCTGCTAATTGTGAGACTTTTCTTTTTCCCATCACATATAATCCCTTCTCTCTTTGTTGAAGGCGTAAACATTCATAACTTTTTTCGCAAATAATGTTGTTACGATCAATTTCCAATTCAATCAATAAACGAATTTACCCGTTATCAAAAATCATAATTTTGAACCTATTGTTCAGATCCAATAGCAGAAACGAGAAGATGCTGATGCATGGAAGGCTAGTATATATCTTTAGATATGTGAAGAAACATTGTATAGGTTATCCAAGAGTTAGAATCAATTAGTTATTAACATATTGAAAAAATTTGTATCAGTTTTACTTTTCTTTATCCAAATCTTATCATTTATTTGTTATCTTTTTTATCGATTCTTTATGATTTTGAATGTTTTATAAAAATTCATGAAGTCATTTCAAAAATTCTATGAATTCATATGTTATAAATCCATTAAAATTCAAATTACAAAATTTTAATCATAAAAATCTTTAAAAAAATCATCTTAAAAATCATTACATTTATACCAAATCTTTTAAAATGTGTTTTTATGAAGCATTTTAATTAACTAAAACACTGGAATTTCAAATTCTCATAATTAAAGAATTTGAAATTCATTTTTCGGAGAGACCCTCACTCAGTTCTCGCTCGCAACCCTCGCCACGATTGCAACCAATCGCCACCCTCACTCAGTTCAGTTTTTTCACGCGGGGGTTCAGAGCGTCTCTCATCTCTGCGATTTAGGTTAACTCCATTTCTTCTCATCTTACAAGTTATGCCTTTGTTTCTCTACACATTGTTCATGTGCACGGTTCTGTTAGATGTTTCAATTGTTGTGAAAACGGAACAGTTTCGGTTTTATTGTAATCGAAAATTGGCGATATTTCTTCGAATGGTTTCATTGTTTTCACTTTTGTGACTCTGTGCTAATGGAATTCGATGTATATGAATTTGGGGATTAATATGTGCTGATAGGTACAAAAGAATAATATAATATATGAACATAAGAAGAATATTTGCTATAGATGGTTGTGTGTGTATTGGAAAATGGGTTGAGAAGAGAGACCCTATTGGAAGCGTGCTAAATAGAAGACACTGTTAATAACCAGTGAGTTTGTGGGACTGAGAGAAACCTCTTTCAATTGCAAGAGAACATAGGCATGTGTCTACTGTCTACCATCTTTTTTCTATTTTTTTGGTTATTTTCATCTTTTTATGCAGTTTTATTGCTGAGACCATTTAATTTAAGCTTGAATTAGTTGTAGATTTGAGATTTTTTTAATGTTGAATCATTCATGATTGAACATCTAGAAAATGCTATTAGTATTTGTCTTTGGGTTTTGCCATTCAGATATCTTAGGTGGAAGTTCAGTTCAGCCAAATTATTTTGGGGGAACTGTATCCTAAGTCCTAACAGCTTGTAAGTTAAGTTCCACAAATCATTGGGTTGCTTGGATGCAGGCTATAGTAGTTTAAGACAATGTATGAAGATATGCTGACAAACTGATATTTGATTGGACATGTGGAATTGAAATCACACAGATGGGCAAGAAATCTAGGAAGTTGTTTATAGTGATAAGATCTAAAATTAGATATTAGATATGACTAAACTTGGGGCCAAGGGATGATGCAATTAATTTTTTATATTTGAAGTTCTCTTGTGCTTGAACTTTTGAAATTTGAAGTAGACAGACAATAGTAAGATTGACTCTTGTGACTGAAGGATGATTTCTTTTTGCCTCTGGTGGATAGAAAAATTTGATGAAAATTAAATCCTTCTCATAAACAATTTTCCCTTTTCATTTGTATGTTCCCTCAAGTGAGAAATTTTAAGCAGTTGCAGGCACTTTGACCCCTTTAGGTATCTGTATTTGTTTGATGTTTAAGTTGGCAAACTGCTCGCCTAAGGCTTTCATGTCTATGTTAATTATGGTTATTCCAAAACCTTCACATGATGCTGTCTATCTCTTTCCTTTCATATCTGCTTATCTTTCTCCAGCTCTCAAGCTGTTTGGGTTTGCTTGTTCATATATCTAATTTTCCGGAACATCATTAAGGTTGTGGGATGATAGGATCACTCTGAAATATCAAAGTTGTTTTGTAAACAGTAACACTATGTGGAGCAGTTACATGAATCTAAAGGAGATTGAGATAAGAAATGCCATGTTAATTAAGGAATTAAAAATTGACATAATTAAGGGCATTAGTGTCTTACTCAAGGTTCCATTGATAACCTTAAGGCCACTTTAAGAGAGATTAACTCTCTGGGAGGACCAATGGTATGAAGCTAGCTGGAATAATTGGCATCTAGGGAGATGAATGTATTCTATGATAAAGGCCCATACATTCTTTTCTTGTGACCTGTTACTGGTTTATCTTATTCCTATTGTATATAGTGCTGAAGTTAGAGGAGTTATATAAGTGATTTAAGATCATCAATTAAGAAGACTGAAAATATTCCTTTGGATACATTTGTTAAAATCACTAACTGAGAAAAGTAGACGTCTACTGAAATTTGGTCAATGAGCAAATGCTCTAAAAACTTGTGAGACTTGTTGACTCGTCACTGTCAGGCCCTTAAGAACAACATTATAACAGGTGAGGAACAGAATCTGAGCAAGTTCAACACATTACACACATATCAGGGTCAGTGTTGTTAAATAGCGGTTATGGCGGCGCTATAGCGGTATGGCGTAGCGGTTTTTTAATAAAACGCCATCAAATAGCGGTGGCGTTGCGGGTTTCATATGGCGGCATCATGGCGGCCGCCAGAAACATGGCGGGTATGGCGGCATGGCGGGTATGGCGGAAAAAAACGGTTTTTTAAAAAAAAAACGAAAAAAAGGGAAATGGGCCACAGACCCAACCCGGCCCAATTGAAAATCAAGAGTTTTAAACCCTAAACAGAACCCACGACAGAGACATTGTTCTCTGATTCTCTCTTGTGTGCGTCAATCCCTCTCCTCAGACACTGCTGCTGCTTCATGACCTCCCTCCGACGGCGACTTCTATGCCGGCGGCAACTTCACCGGCGACCTTGTTCAGCTCCGACGACTGCCATCACAGGTGTGTTGTGCTCTGTTTTTTTTTTTTTTTTTATCTTCTTCCTTCCTCTGGCGACTGCCATCTCCGGCGACTTCCATTTCCGATGACTGCTATCGATCGTTCTATTTTTTTTTTCATTGTTCAGCCCTTTTCTACAATGGCTGAAGAACCATCTAGGGGTAAAGCTAGGACAGACCCTGGTTGGAAATACTGTCATCCACTTGAATGAGTTTGTTAGGCATTGGTTATTTTGAACTCATGAAACTTGTCATGTTTTTCATTTATATGTACTGTTTTTAAGTATTTATATCTACTGTTTTTTAAGTTTTTTTTATCTATAATTACTGTTATATCTACTGTTTTTTTTTTTTACTTTTTAATTTATATCTACTGTTTTGTTAGTATTTATATATATATATAATTTTTTTTTTGGTCCGCCATGGCTTCCGCCATTTTCCGCTACGCCATCCGCCATATATATATGGCGGATTTTTGGCTTTCCGCCATGGTCCGCCATCCGCCATAAACAACATTGATCAGGGTAAAGAGTGTTATGCAACCTACATTGCAACATGGCATTACTATTAATTCTTTTTAACTTTAAGTATTGCAGTCCAAATAAAAGACTTGTTCTTATAGGTAGTTTTGGATTTCCACAAGGTTTTGTGAAAAGGACTTTTCCTTATTCAAGGAATGAGTGAGGAATTGAAAAAAAGATATACAGGGAAATGCCCTAGATGGATCATGGGACCATATCCTTTTATCTGGTCATGAAGACAAATAATAGAGTCAAGGAGTCCCAAATAGGACTCCAATTCAAAAAATTTCCTTGTCATTTAATTTTGAAATAAGTTGAAATTCCATGAAAGCCAAAAGGAATCTTGCACAATAAAAATTGTGGGGAGGAGAATATAGAGAAGAAAAGGGCATTTCCTGCGCATAGCTCCTCCCAAAATTTAGTGTGAGCCATTAGCCTCCTCCAAGGACAGCAAACACTGAAAGGTAGCAGAACCTTGAGAGATAAAATTTTAAGCACTAGAATGAGAGGCTTGGAAGACATTTTATGGCATCATTCCTATTTGTATCTTAAATATAATACAGATTACCTGATGCCAGAGGAAGTGAGGTTCCAAAGGAGAATACCAAAGCCATTTACCAGCCAGAGCAATGTTCTTAGATGCCAAATGACCAAGACCCAAAAATTATAGTAGCTTTTCTGTCTTCTTTTGATCTCTGTTAATCTCCGAATATTTATGAGATTATGCAAGATGGCTAGCGAGATCATTCTTAATAGACGACTTTCTAAGCCATTTTGTGTCATTCCATGTGCTTTTCAATTTGTTTTTGACTTGTTGTATACAGTGAATGTCTTGAGGTGCTTGTGTAAAAATTATGACACCAAAGTTTGTCAGTGAGGCTGTTTAACTTTGGTCTTGTGGGGGCTTTTCACGGTGAATGCCTTTAATGCTTCCCTATACAGTATACACTAGCATTTTTTGAAATTGGCCACCCCTGCCACATTCTGCGATTCACTACTTTTTTATACTGTGTATTATTTTGATGTTATTGTGAATTTAGAGTTCTTGAGTTGGGTAACTAAATGACAGTTTAACTTGCTATAATTTAATCAAAGCAGCCATCTATCCAGATTTACTTGAAACATTGATTTGACATATTCTAGTTGGTAATTACTAGAAACTAGATTTCTACTGAATTTATTTATATATAAAGAAGTAATGTATCACCGTGAATGAGGACAACAGGGAGGTATTCCTGTGCTTGTAATGATTGATTTCTGTTTCACACGATGAATGTATCAACCTTAAAGGATAAATCTACAGTATTTAACATTAATAAGGATGGAGTTGTTTATATTGTATCTTTCTAATTCTCTAATTGGATCCTCAAGGTCAAGGGTGGTGTTTAGTTTCACATCGACTGGTGATATGGCTTAAATAGAACTTATAAAGCTTGGACATTCCTCCCCTTACAAGCCAATTTTGTGGGGTTGAATTAGGTCCTAAGCCCAAATTCTAACACTTATTATGATTCCTTGTATGCATATAAATACCTTATAATGATCACAGGACAATGGAATTGTATGACCAACTTACTTCTGATCTTGCCACAATTGATTAACTTTGATGTTTGGTGGTTGTTACCACCAGCAAACCATCCATAATTGATATATTTCACAGTATTTGAAATTTTCCAATGTTTTTATGCGTATTTCAGGTTGTGTTTTTATCCATAGAAAACAGCATGAATTTTGCAGCATCATTGTGCAGAAGATTGAATATCAAGGAACTCGTGACAAATGTTCCTGTGTATAGAAGCACCAGTGGTATAACTTCATGATCCTATATTGGCTATTGTATAATGTATTTCAAAAGTAAGCTAGACTAATGATTTTTTAACCCACTATTTTTTTTTAGATGTTTCTGGTGAAGGTTTGAGTTTGGTGTTCAGGCGTTGGGCTACCAAAAAGTCTGCTGGTTCCACAAAGAACGGACGGGATTCAAAACCCAAGAATCTTGGAGTAAAGAAATTTGGTGGGGAGGTATTTGTTTTATGCTTTATGAGTATTAATTTTATGCCATGCAGTTATAGGAAGAGAGAACTGAACCTGGATCTTCTGGACATGGTTCATTTACCCATGACGTAACTCTTTTCTTACTATGCAGAGGGTGATACCTGGAAACATCATTGTTAGACAGCGTGGCACTCGTTTTCATCCGGGAAACTATGTTGGACTCGGGAAAGATCATACTCTGTTTGCATTGAAAGAGGGATGGGTGAAGTTTGAACGGAACAAGTTGACTGGTCGCAAGTGGGTGCATGTTGAGCCTAAGGAAGGTCATGTTCTCCACCCTTTGTATGCAGCAGATGCTTCTGCATCTGAACAAAAAGTTGCTGCCTAAGTCTCTTCAGTCATCAGTGTCATCCATGATAGAAATTTTTATTTAGTGACAAAATTCAGCTTTACCTTCTTGGCTTATGTGAGTTCCTAGATGTTCTACCTCTGTCTTAATTTATGCCATCTATAATTGAAAAACGGGCCAGTGGTTTGGTACATCCTCTTCTGTTGGAAGCATTTTAAAGATTGACTCCAAAAGGCAACATTAGTTGGTACTTCAGCATGCTGGAGAGTTGCTCCTTTTTTGTATTTGTCAAATTATGCCTGATTATTAGAACTGTAATTGGTTAAGGCGAGTGCTTGATCAAATTTTGATCGGATCATGTAGGAATAAGGTTCAAGTTTACCAATCTGTTCAACTACATTCATACTACTACTTGACACACATCGTTAAACTTGTTTTGCCGTGATCTTTTTTTGAATTCTCAAAACTTCTTTCGTAGGGGTAGAGAAACCCATTGCTATTTCAGCTGTGCTGCCAAAGGCATTGGGGTTAGCTAGCTAATTTTTAACCAATTAGTTAGCTAACATTTACCTTGGTTAAATAATTTAGAACCATGTCTTAAAATAATTTGATAGATGATTGACTTGATAATAAGATAATGGATCCTATGAGGTTAGACAAGATCCTCTAGATTGGCCATAGGCCCTTCATTTTAAACAAGGTTCTTAATATTTAAAGCATCCTTGCTAAAATTTGTGGCTTTTTTTTTTTTCTTGTCAAATTGTTCAGTGCTACTCAATTGGTGGGGGATGATCATAATCACCATTCTATTTTCTAGAGACAAGTGTTTAGTGGTTGACAAAAACCCGTTTCCTATTTGTGTGTTTCCCAGCTATATATCTGTTAAATCCACTTAATACTTGTTTGACAGTCAAGATAAAATAATGAAAAATAAGATAAGAGAGTTAAACAAAAAGTTGTCTAAGTCTTATCAGTCATCAGTGTCATCCTTAATAGACATTTTTATTTAGTGACGAAATTCAGCTTTACCGTCTTGGCTTATGAGAACTTCTAGATGTTCAACCTCTGCCTTAATATTATACCATCTTTAGTTGAAAAACAGGTCAAGTGTTTTGGTACCTCCTCTTCCATTGGAAACATTTTAAAGTTTGACTAAAGAAGGCAACATTAGTTGGTACTTCAGCATGCTAGAGAGTTGCTCCTCTTTTATATTTGTGAATTTATATCTGATTATTAGAAGCGTAATTGGTTAGTAGTTAGCAGCTAGCTAATTTGTAACTAGTTAGTTAGTTAACATTCTCCTCCAAGTATTTAACGCAAGGAGAGCTTTGCCGCCCTAAATGTAAAAAAATGAGTTAATTTCTTGAACCGAATTTACAAATTTCAATTAAATTACATCTTTAAAAATTATGCTTGTCATATTTACTATAAATTATATATTTAATATTTGATCTGATATATTGATCATTAGAATAAATTCAATTAACAGAATTTAACACTGCTTATGTTGGTACGAAAAAATTCTAGTACGGATGTATACAAATTTACCTGGACCAAATTTATTGGTTAAATAAACAGTTGGTTTGCAAATGAAAAATAGTTACAAATTGGAAGAAATCGGGAGTAGTAGTGGTATATTTATTTTCGTCAATTTTTTTGTTTCTCAATTTGTCATAATTTTTTACTTTAAATATATAAGATAAAGAATTAAATATATCATTTCTGATAAATATTACGATCAAAATTAGGAGCTTTGCTGCTCACGTTAAATATTCATTTTCGTCATGTTTTTCTTCTCATACTATTCAAATTTAAGATTATTTTAAAAAATATTTACTTTTATTGCTTTTCTTCTTTTTCTTAACTTTTCATAGAACTTAGTCAACTTGGTTATTGTACAAATATATTATCAGTATATCAATATAATTACTCCATTAGTAACAATTGTTCTCTTTAAGAATGGAATGTGCACAATTATAACAATTTTTTAAAAAAATGACGAGACTAAAATGCTTATCATTAATTTATTAATTTATACGAAAATATGTGTGAAGATTGTTAATGAGGTTACACAAGTTTTATTGCTTCAAATTGATATAACATTTGGTAACAAAAAAATTTAAATTCAACAAATTTATTTTTTGGAATTGTCTTACAAAAAATTGCTTCAAATATCAATCTTGTATAGTATGTATATGGTGCTAGGTGCATGCCAATGTTAAACTAAAGTGAGTATTAGGTGCAGAGTAATCACTTGTAGGAATATTCAGTTGTAATGTAATTATGCAACTTGTCCCTGAGAAGTTATGCAACTTTAAGAGGGACAACGAAATATTCGGTCATAGTTATGCAACTTGTCCCTGAAAAGCATAAGATTCTTGAAGAGGGGTGCACGCCAAGGAAAATTTAAACGGTTTTAAGAGGATTCAAAAGTCAAAACCATGCTTACAAAGAAGGCAAGAATTTTCCTATGAAACTTTGACTGTTTATACCAAGAGAAAATAGGTGATGTATTGGCAGTGTAAAAAAATTTTATACCGTCATCCAATTACAACCCACCGTGTATGATAAGATTGTTGACTTTTACAATAACTACCTTAAAAGGTATTCCAATGGTGATTTATGATTGGTTGACAGTGTAAAATAGTTTTACACTGTCAGTGCATCACCATTAAACTTTTATACCAACTTGCGTTGGCTTAATTATATTAGAATTTAATGGTTATGTGCTGATAGTGTAAAAAAGTTTTATATTGTCATCCAATCACAGGTAACTTTTGGTATGACTTTTAAAGTAATTATTATAAAAGTCATCAAACTTACCATATATAATGATTTGTAATTGGATGACAATGTAAAATTATTTTATATTGTCAATACATAGTCTTTTTTCTCATTATATTATTCTAGAAAATACTTTTATTATTATGATTAAAGAAAATAAAGAAATCAGAAAAATATTGTAATGTAAGTCTATGAGGTACTACATAATTCAAAATTCATGACAAATTTGGTAGAAAGTAATTAATTGGTGTAATTTAACAATCGATTTTAGAGTTTTGCTGGGATTCCTTTTAGAAGGAAAATTAGTGTTTGTATACGTGGAATAAATTAAAATTTTCAAGTTTTTTTTTTCATTGTAATCAAACTTAAATACATAAATAATTCTTAATATTTTTAATTATAAATAATTCTTAATATGTTATCAAGAACACTCGGACATTTTCATGAAGTGTGAAAGTTGCTTTGTACCAGTCAATTCTCATTCTAATCGAGAAAAATCAAATCGTGTGAGCATCAGAATGGAATATCAAAAGAATGGGATATGCCAAGATATATATCTGTCTTCATCGGTTGGAGATTTCACATTGGTGATTAGGGATAATAATGGGTAGGGTCCGGATAGGGTCCTATAGTACCCGTCTCCATACCCGAGTTTAAAAAAAATATCGGTACCCGGTCCCTTACCCGCGCGGGTAGCAACTTTAATTCCCATTCCCGTATCCACTGGGTACCTATATACCCATACCCGCACCAGCTACCCGTACTTTACTTATGTATGAAGTTAATAAATCAATAAAAAATAGGCTTAAATGTAATTTTGGTCCTCCTATTTTGCACAATCTGTAATTTTAGTCATCTTATTTTAAAATAGAGACATTTAGTCTTCCTATTTTGCACAATCAGCAATCTTGGTCCCTCTATAGAGATATTTAGTCCCCCAATTTTATAAAATCCGTAATTTTGGCCCTTTCATCAAATTGAAAGCATTGACAGTTAAGAGATTAACGTTGACCTTGACGTGACCCAAATATAGTGATGTGACATGAGATTATTTATTTATTTTTTAATTATTTTAAATATTGAGTAATAATTATTTGTTTATCTACGTCACTAAAGCATATGTCACGTCGATTTTAATGGTTGGGGTGATCGTGAGTCCTAAAATAGAAATCACAAGTCTTGATCATTTATTTTAAACTAGTTCTACATTGTTGAAGTACATGGCACATCGTAGTCAAATAAATGATATTACCTTTTTTAAAAATATATTTTTCATCAATTATTCTACTTAGTATTTAAAATAATTAAAAACTAAATAAAAAATCTCATGTCACGTCACTATATTTGGATCACTTTAAGGTTAACGTTAATCTCTTAACAGTCAACGCTTTCAATTTGATGGAAGGACCAAAATTACATATTTTACAAAATTGGTAGACTAAACGTCTCTATTTTAAAATAGGGGGACCAAAATTGCGGATTGTGCAAAATAGATGAACCAAAATTGCATTTAAGCTATAAAAATATTAATTAAAAAATTATTGCAAATAAATTGAAAATTCAAGCTTAAATAATTCAAACTTAACATTAAAAACATCCACACATAATATTAAAAATATAAAATATAAAATTATTATAAGTTATAACATAAATCTTTTACTATTAGTGTTAGTTTATGGAAAATATAAAATTATTCTTTTTTACAGAAAAGTATATATATAACATAATTATTTATTTAAATTATTTAAATTATATATATATATATGGTAGGTGCGGGGCGGGGAGGGTACTATAGTACCCGTACCCGTACCAGTACCAGCAAAAAATTACGGATAAATACCCAGCCCCGGCCCCAACCCCAATAAGCGAGTATTTACCCGACCTGCTTGCGGATATTTTTGCGGGTACTCATAGGGTCCGGGTACACTTTGTCATCCCTATTGGTGATACGATTAAATTATAGTATATAAATGGGGGACAACTTATATCTTATAAATTGGTTTTGTGATATTGAGTTAGGTTCAAATCTAAATTATAAGATGGTGTTAGAGTAAATTTTAAATTCATTAATGAGTCACCTATCATATTAACCACACACCAAACCCAAAAGTTTTGTGTGATGTATTGGGAAAACGCAAGTCTCATATCGGCTAGAAATAATGTCAAGATTGAGTATATGAGTATAACTCTTACCTTATAAGTCGGTTTTGTAGGATTGAGTAGACCAAACCCAAATTATAAGATGATATCAAAGTCTACACTATTATAAGGGTAATCTACATTGATTCTTGGAGGATTTCTACATTGTTTCTAGAACGAATGTAGATTCATGGGGTTGTAGAAAGTTCTATCCTGCCTAGTTTAAGGATGGGCTAGTTGGCTGACCTACCAAAAATTAAAAAAGAAAAAAAAGAAAAAGAAAGATCAACCTTCTTATTTTACAACACTAACTCAAATAGGCAAATTTAATTAAAAGACCTAAACTATATTATTAAGTTAGCCTAAATCTGAATATAAAATTTTCCTATTAAAAGAATTGATTTTATAAAATAAACTAAACAATAATAATAAATGGGTACTTCAAATAATATTAAAAAGTTAAAAATATAAATTGATGTCAACCATATTGACTCTACGGCTTTTACTAATATTAAACATTATCTTCCTCAACAAGTGATCTTTCAAATGACTTAAGTTAATATTATATATATATATATTTTTAAAAATAGTATTAGCTCGATGGGCCAACCCACCCCCGCCTGATGATAGCCCGCCAGATTGGGTGGGACAGGTTGAAGTGGGTTGGTGGGCTGAACCAGTTAGCTCGCCTAGTCAATTTT
Organism: Pueraria montana var. lobata; assembly: GCA_026413185.1. NCBI lineage: Eukaryota > Viridiplantae > Streptophyta > Magnoliopsida > Fabales > Fabaceae > Pueraria > Pueraria montana. The sequence continues at coordinate 58,996,159 of CM048654.1, forward strand.
AATGGCTTGGGAGGGTCAGCTTGCTAGGCGCAACCCACTTTATCATCCATATGCATTGTCAATATAAAAGTTGTTATATTGTTAATCAATTAGAAATTATATATGATGACTTTTAAAGTAATTATTATAAAAGTCAAGAAACTTAATATAAATGGTGATTTGTGATTAAATACCCTATAAAAGGCCTTTACATTATCAATGCATGCATTTTTGTTCTTTACAACATTGGAACAAATAATATAATTATAATAATATTTTAAAGATAATGAGATTTGTTAAAATTTAAAATAAAAAAAATTAAATTTGAAGTTAATAACATAATAATTAATATAATTTAATTTAAATTTGAATATTATAACATTTTCATAATAACAATAATTTAAATTTAAAAAATATCAAATTTAAAAAAAAAAGTTTCATCTTTGTAAAAATCACTATATAATAAGAGAAGAGAATAAATATAAAAATACATTAATTAAAAGAATATAAAAATAAATGAAACTTTAGCTTTCTAATTCTAAATGAAAACTTAAGGTCGTTGTTATAGATGACAAGTAGACAATACTCTCGTTTTTTTTGTCGTTATTTACTCACGTCCATGTCTTCTTTTTCTCTTCTTTGGGTATTTTCTAGACATTGCAAGTTCTCCCCACGTCTAAGTCACAATGCGTGGCTGCCAAGTTTCTACACATTCATTGGAATTCACAATTTTTTGGCTAGATTAAGCAAACGGGTCACAACATTAAGCTTTTATCTTCATGCCATATACCTTCCTCCAACTTTCCTTTTCAATAGTTGGATATTTTGGTGTGAAAAATAAAAAGGAAGGTAACGTTAAATTTTTATTTTAACAAGCTTTAAAAAAGAAGATAAATTATCGTAAATTTAATATCAAAATATTTTTATTTAATTTACAGTATTTTGTCATTTATTCATGAAATTATATATAAAATTTATTAAATGAAAATTAAGCCAACATAGTTTCATTAATTACAATAAACTTTAAATTAACAATGAAAATTTCGTTTAAAAGGGTTGCATTAAATAACGTGTTACTACCTATTTTTCCTAGCTCCATTCTATTATTTGAGTCAGATTTCATCCATATTCATTTTTGTTTTCAAACCACGTGACTTTCCTGGAAATCATCTCTTTGACTAATATGCACACATGGACAAAACTTGTACACACTGGGGCCTTTTATAAGATAAAATCCAACCATATATAGTTTAGAAAAAATAGGTAATATACCGACATACAGTTTAAAATAGTTTTACACCGTCAATCAATAATAACTTATCATGTATGATAAATTTATTGACTTTAACAAATCATAATCCATCACGTATGGAAAATTTGTTAACTTTTATGATAATTATCCTAAAAGTCATATTAACGATAATTTGTAATTGAATGACAGTGTAAAATATACTAGTAGTGCATGATCTTTAAACTGTACGATTTATCTACACAGTTTTTTTAATTTACAAACCACCACTTGTTGCTACATTGATTTCGTTGGCATGAGACAAGGACGAGGGGTAAAAATAAGTATGTACTGTGTACTATGCATATATTACTCATGAAATCCACAATAGCAATAGGATTACATAAATGATCAACAATTAACAGATTTAAATGATTAGAAAAAATAAAAGCCTACTTTCCTTATGATGGCAATAGTGCATCCATGTTAAAGTCAACATTATTTTTAAGTTTAAATATATTTTTAGTCCCTTAGATTTAGAGTTATATCATTTTTAGTCCCTCAAATTAAAACTTGTACTTTTTAGTCCCTCAAATTTGTGAAATATTTTTTTAGTCTCTCTTGCAATAAAAAATCACCATAAATTATGCATTTAAAATTAAATTGCTAAAAATTAGCTAAAAGGGACTAAAAAAAGCATTTCATAAATTTGAGAGACAAAAATTAAATAAATTTTAATTTGAGAGACTAAAAAAGACATCTACCAATTTTGAAGGACAAAAATATATTTAAAACTAATTTTTATTCTTCAAATATACTTTTAACTTTTAAGCACGTTCTCCAGTTTTTCCAAGACGCAGGTATTAATGAGGCAAGTCAAAGCATACATGCACGTTATATGAAAGAAGGAGAAGACCAAGTAACCTATCATATTTGGATTAATGCCTATCGGGACTTATGCACACATGAAATCAGAAATTACTGACAATTTCATAATGTTATACACGTACGTCTTTAAATCATTTTCAAACACACTCGAACGCGATATGTACCATTACATTGGAATTTTGTAGTTAAACGATTAAAAAGTTTTGAATACTAGTTTAGGGGAAAACACCCAGTCTAAGATAAAGAAAGCTTCTAAAATACTATTATAATCAATAATAATATATTTAAAATTAGTTGCTAGTGATACTGGAAGAGAAAAATGCCAACAAAGTACTTTAATAATAATAATAATAATAATAATAACAATTATTATTATTATTATTATTATTATTATTATACAACTTATTTATTTATTTATTATTATTATTATTATTATTATTATACAACTTATTTATTTATTAATAATAATAATAATAATAATAATAATAACAACAACAACAATTATTGTTATTATTATTATTATTTTTTTTTATTATTATTATTATTATTATTATTATTATTATTATTAATTCCGATAGTGGGTGACATGATAGTTCAACAACACTCGTTAGGATAGATTCTGATACCATCTTAGACTTAGAAGGTGAGGGTTGTCTTCACTTATATATTTTATCTTGACTTATATCACTAGACGATGTAAGATCTCTAACAAAAACTTAAAATTTATTACATAACATTGTGTAGAAGTATTTATTTTGTAGTATGTACTGATAGTATAAAACAGTTTTACATTATCATTTAATTACAGATCATTGTTTGTATGATTTTTTAAGATAATTATTGTAAAAGTGAATATACTATATAGACTAATTTATAATTGAATGACTATATAAAAATGACTGTTTTATAATGTGAATGTATAATATATTTTTTTCTTAAAAGAGAAAAATACTTTTAATTTAAGGACACGTCATTCTTGATTTCGAGAAGATAGAGTGACGACACCACATACGGAATATCTGACTTGAATCCCAAGAAAAATATCATCGTTTCCTCTTGTGGCTGATGCTGACATTAATTTGATCTTCACAAGTATCCAAGGAATTGGAAAGGAGACATCTACAATATTTCTTTCCTGCTTCTCCGATCCATCCAACTTTCCCAGTCATCTATGGCTGCGCATCACCTAATCGTACTTTCATTGGACACAAACCACAAAAGATCAATAATTGTTACATATATCTACCTATTAATTAATTCATTCATTCATGTCTAGGGATGGCAAAAAAATTCATGTCCGCGGATATCCGCGAATAAAATTCGTCACGGATAGAAGATGGATAGTATAAACGGATACCTGCGGGTAACGGATACGGGTTTTTTATTTACCCGCTCATTAACGGGCGGGTACGGATATCATACTATCCGTGCCCGCGGATACCCGCTACCCGTAAAATTACTAAATTACCCTCATATATATATATATATAATTTAAAATCACTAATTTTTGCTCTTGATACTAGTAAATATTATGTCTAGAGATTCAAAATCACATTATAAGATTCTTATTTCTTTGATTTTTTTTAATTAAAGACATGTAATTTTCACATAAAAATTTAATTAACTACACATTTGATTCTTTATTCTTCTTGTAGTAAATAATATGATTTTATTTCCAAATTTTATTGCACATAAAGGAGCTATTTCTTAGTATTTCTTCTAAAAAAATCACCTTTTTTTTATAAAAAAAATATTTTTTTTAATATGAAATATCCATGGGTATCCACGGATACCCACGGATATAAGAAAAACCCGCGAATTTTTATCAAACGGATATCCGACGGGTAACGGGACAGGTAACGGGGCGGATTTTATCCGACGGGTCGGGTAGCGGGTAACCACTATCCGTGCCCGACCCGACCCGTTGCCATCCCTGTTCATGTCCCCATATTAATATCTCATAGGACTTAAGGGTTCCCTTAATTTTAATTTCGCACCCCCAATGGAACCTTCTCAACCCTGCAGTTTCTAGCTACCTTCCGTTTTCACCATCAACCCTTCAATTTTTCAACACTATCCTGGAAATTCCCCTTCATTTTACATCACCCCTCTTTCTCCTCCTATATAAATACAAGGCCAGCTTGAACATTTTAAATCATATTTTTACCCACCACCCTTCTATTGCACAAGCTAATTGTGGCAACAAAAGTTTTGATTGATTAATTCTTTTATTGAAAAGAATTTAATTATTATAGTGAGATATCATAAACAATCATGCTTGGCCTTAACAACCATGTTGTGATGAAGAGAAAAGGGCAGAGCAAAAGGGGTCACAAAAAGGATGTTAAAGTTACTTATATATCAAGCCCCATGAAGGTGAAGACTAGTGCCTCCAACTTCAGAGCACTTGTGCAAGAGCTCACGGGCCAAGCCTCCAATGTTGCTGAAATGTTCGTGGAAGAAGCTGATTATTATTATGGTGCTCATCATGATGATGGTCATGTTCACAAGGGAAATCAACAATCGAGTAGTGGGGCCTATTTTCCCGAATCTACTTGGTTCAAACATGATCATGATTATAGCCACTTGCATTCGAGGTCCCTCATGGAGCCACTAAATGGACATCTTCAACATGAACTTTTGAGCTTTGATATGATGTTTTAGATTTACAACATGTTTGATTATTCCGCATAATCTCGAGATATTCCACGTATTTTGATCCTTAGGCGTGGAGAGAGGGTGGCTATCTGTGTTACGGAATTCATTCCAAACACGCACTTATACATATAGGTTAGTTTGAATAAACTTCTTAATCTATACTTATAGAAAAAGAAAATACAAAGGTTAAACGAGTTAAACTTCTATTATAAGTTAAAATCAATTTATGCACTTTAACTATTATAAAAATTCTCTTATATAATTTTATCATAAGTTAAAGTGCATAAATGACTTATAAAAAAAGTTTAATTTATTTTATTTTTTATTTTCTTTTTCTATAAATGTTTGGTAAGAAATTTATTCAAATTTATAGGTAATATGTATGTATATGAACTACTAGCTAGTAGCATATTGAAAGTCACCTTCAATATATTTTTTTTAATTTTTATATATTATGTTCCCACTAATCATATAGATACATAAAGACATATGTATATGTATATATACACTTATATATGAAATTTTGAGATTGATATTCTACCTAGTACCTACACTTGTAGATGCATCTACAATCGGAAGGCTGGATGATACTAGTTACTGTCTCATTTTTCATTTGTTTTAAAAAATTTATGAATCAGTAGAAATGTTCGTTAATTAGCATAAGTACATCAAGTTTTGACGAGACAAGAGATGTTGACATTATGTTATTATGAGAAATGGACATGATACGGTGCGTCATAATTTTAAAATTGTTGTTGATTCTTATTAAAAATTATTTTTCTTTCAAGTTTTTTAATCATCCAATACGAGTATGGTTCAGGTGCGTGGTTAATTTTGACGTATCCATATAGATGTGTCAACATGTATTCGTCTATTTTATGGAAAAAGATTGTGAATACCTTAAATATTCTACTTAACAGTTAAAAAGGAAAAGAGAAAAAAAATGCAAAGATAAATAATAAGTGATATGATGTGACAAAAATAAAAATAAATATTGATAAATTATATAATATATGAAAGTCCCCACGTATTATCCTTATGTTTTTTATGCTTTAAAAGAAGGTACAAATAACACCTTTCATTAATATCTGATAGCTTGTATAAAAATAGATAGGCCTTGCACGAGGTGAAGGACTTTGAATAGATGCAATGAAATACAGAAATTGTGGAGAGCTTTTTCCATTTTTGTTTTTTTTTTCAAACATCCCAACGGCCAATAATATATGTTTTGCATTTCTAGATCATGGTGTATTCACCACTCAACGTGTGAATTATAGTGGTCCTACAACATTCGAACAAGATAATCTCCTATGAAAAATACTTGTGGTCTAAAAAAAAAGGATCATAGTGTATTCATGATTTTTAAAAAGATTAAATCCACATATTTTTTAAAGTCTAATAACCAAATTCAATAATGCGAAAGCACAAGGACCTTAACCATGTTTATAGAGACAAAAACACATTTTTCCTAAATATTTTTTTTTATAAAAAGTAGTCTGTGACCACAATTTCACTCACAATGTCACGTTTTCCACAATTGCAATTACGGTCACATCAAATATATTGGTTTGTAATTTCTTACAAAATTAAGAAGAGCAACAAAACCATAGCCATAACTACAATTGTAATTTAAACCTTCCAAATACAAATTTACAAAATCAACAGCAGCTTTTAAAGCATTGTACCGGACGTCAGTCCCTCCTAAATACAGTTGTTAATATGTTAGTTTTTGTTAATGGAGGGATTCGAACCCACAACCTATTCCTCCCTCTTTTCTCCCCTCACCACCAAGCCAATCTTGTAATTCCGTACGCAATACCATTCCCATGAATCCAGAAAGATCACATAGTCGCAAACCAAGTTAAAAGATCACATAGTCGCAAACCAAGTTATCATCCACACCTTCCTAACTTTTTTGCCTTTCACCAGCTCATAGTGTTGAGAGTAATGAGATCTACCATAAATCCTAACACACTAGACATAGAAAGGACTGAATAAGAAATTATATTCATTTTTGCTAGATATTTATTCTTGAAGGGATCCTATCTATTAACATCAACAAGCAAACATCATCACTAAAGGGGGCTGCACAAGACCAAAACTTCTTAAAAGAGGATTTATCAATAGGAAAAATATACTTGGACACTCCAAATGTTATTTAACACCCAGTGAAAGAGAGAAAAAGATAGATATGATAGGTAATATAATGTGATGGATACTCTGCACCAATGTCATAATTGGTAACTATTGTGGCAGACTAAGTATCAGCAATTCATACAGAACCATTCCATCAAATTGCTGAAGTGCAAAGTACTAGTTATAACCCTCTGTATATCACGCTCACCAACTATTTTTCTGTTCAAAAGTCTAAAGGCATGCCTAATGCAAAAAATTGTCTCCTTACTCATAGAGTCCCGCTTATATTTTTATACATGTATATATTACATTGAATAATATTAACGTGACCATCCGCAATTCTTATCAAAATTCCAAAAGCTTATAGCATTTCTTTTTCATTATTTATAAAAGAATAAAGAGAAAGTGAAGTTAGGATGTCATACATATAACTAGATACCAACGGGAGTTGGGGTCTAATGAAAGTGGTTAGTTCTTCACAATGTGATAAACTAAGGTTCAAATCCTTGTTTAAGGAGGTGCTGACATTTAGTGTCTAACAATGTCTCAAACAAGATTGCTTCTAAAGGAAGGTATTTGAGAAGAACCAAAAATACATACATACAACTAGATGGTTTGTTTATGTATAGTGCCAAATTTATTGATTCTTTAAAGAAATGACACTAACCTCAAGACTCAAACATGTTTTTTAGCGGAACGGTTTGTTGCCGGCCTCATAGTATCTTACGTTGAATATAGTTCTTGCCATCATTACAGTGTCTTTATTTGTCTGGACAACCTGTCAGTTATTGAAAAAAGTCTTAATCCCATGGCATTTAAATACTGCGATTAGTTACTACTTCCTTTCTGTTTGCAGATACAATATTAATATCGCTATTCCACTTCCAAGTTCCATCATCAGAAAAGAAGTTAAGACCATGGCAGCTGAATTGGTGGGTGGAGCATTTCTCTCTGCTTTTGTCCAAACTTTGTTTCAGAAGATGGCCACATGTGAGATGGTAGACTTCATAAGAGGAGTAAAACATGACAATGGTCCAAAGCTGCTGGATAAGTTAAAGATAACATTGAGATCTGTTGATGCTTTGGTCAACCATGCAGAGGAGAGGCAGACTACAGATTTGCACATAAGGCAATGGCTGAATGATCTCAAGGATGTCATGGTTAAGGCAGAAGACATTTTGGATGAGATCAGTGTATCAGCTTCAAGCCAGAAACAGGAAGCTGATTCATGGAGTAGCAGTATAAGCAAGGTGTGTTTCTCTTCACCTACTTCAGCTGGTGCTTTTAGTGAAATGATGGAGACCGTTATAGAAGAAATTGAAAACCTTGTGAAACAAAAGGATGTTTTGGGTTTAAGGGAAGGTGTAAATGAGAAAACATTTAAAAATGTTCAAACAACTTCCTTAGCCGGAAATTCTTCTATCTATGGAAGAAATGCTGATAAGGATAATGTTATCAAACTTGTGCTATCAGTACCAGATGATGGCAGTGATAGGATATGTGTAATCCCCATAGTTGGCATGGGGGGAGTTGGGAAGACCACTCTTGCTCAACATGTGTACAATGATGATAAAGTAAAGCAACATTTCGACATCAAAGCATGGGTTTGTGTTAACCAAGAGTTTGATGTCTTCAAATTGACCAAGACCATTCTAGAGGCAATCCCTTTAACAAGTGACACAGTGAATCTCAATCAGCTACAGCATAAATTGAAAGACTTCCTTGATGGCAAGAGATTTTTAATTGTTTTAGATGATGTTTGGAACGAAAGCTATATTATGTGGGAAATTTTAAGGCGTCCATTTGAATTTGGTGCTCCAGGAAGTTGTGTCCTTGTAACAACCCGCAATGAAAATGTTGCATCAGCTATGCAAACTGTTCCAAGTTACCATTTAAAACCGCTAGACGATGATGATTGTTGGTTGCTGTTTTCTGAGCATGCATTTGAGGGGAGAAGATTCATAAAAAATGCTGCACTGGATGATATTGGCAGGAAGATAGTGAAAAAATGCAGGGGGCTGCCACTGGCTGCAAAAGCTCTTGGAGGTCTCTTGCGGTCCAAAGTAGATTCAAGAGAATGGGTGAAGGTTCTGGAAAGCAATATATGGGACTTTCCAAATGATAGGAGCAATATTCTTCCAGCTCTTACGTTGAGCTATTACTTTCTTCCCTCCACTCTTGAGCGTTATTTTGCTTATTGCTCCATATTTCCAAAAAGTTACCAATTTCGGCAAAAGGAATTAGTGCGCTTGTGGATGGCAGAAGATCTGCTGCCACATCCCAAAGGAAATAGAAATTTGGAAAAACTTGGTGCTGAATATTTTTATGATCTAACATCCAGATCATTCTTTACCAAATCAGGTTTGAGACGCTTTGTCATGCACGATCTCATCACTGATTTGGCTGAATTTGTTTCTGGAGAATTCTCATTCAGATTGGAGGGACAGAAGAATAATTACATATCAAAAAGAACTCGTCATTTGTCATATTCAAAGCTTCAGCTTGATGATTTGGAGAAAATAATGGCTACATGTGAAAATCTACGGACTTTTCTTCCATCACAAGTTTCGTCTTGGCCAAGATGTCTGAACAATGAGGCTGTAGGCAGCTTAATTTCAAAACATAGGAGTTTAAGGGTCTTTTCTCTCTCACACTGTAGAAATTTGACAGCTGTACCTGATTTCTTGGGTGACTTGATACATTTACGATATCTAGACCTTAGTGCCACTCCAATCTTCAAGTTACCTGAGTCCACATGTTCTCTGCACAATTTGCAGACTTTATTGTTGTTGAACTGTGTATATCTTACCGAATTGCCACAGAAAATGGGAAGGCTGACCAAGTTAAGGTGTTTGGATATTAGGGGGACAAAATTACGTGAATTTCCACTTGATATGGGTACTTTGACAAATCTTCAAACCTTAACTGGATTTGTCCTGGGTAGTGGAGGGGCAGGCATTGAAGTGCTGAAGAATTTTCCCTTTCTTAAGGGAAAGATTTCTATTTCAAATCTCCAAAATATCATTGATCCACTGGATGCTATGAAGGATAGTTTGTTGAGCAATATGCAACTTGATGGATTAGAGTTGAGTTGGAGTACAAATGCAGATGATTCAAAAAATGTTAGAAACATACTGCATTGGTTGGAGCCTCCTAAGACCTTGAAGAAGCTTACCATTAGAAATTATGGTAGCACGTCATTCCCACCCTGGTTAGGAGATTTTCAGTTCTCAAATTTAGTTTCTATACGCCTTTATGATTGTATAAATTGTGTCTTTTTGCCAACACTGGGGCAGCTGCCTTCCTTGATAGGCCTCTCATTGGTGGGGTTTTCCAGTGTCACTGATGTGGATGGTATGTTTTACAACAATTATTCCATGGAAGTGAAGCAATTTGAGAGACAAGATATTACACCGTTTAGGTGCCTTCAGACTTTGCAGTTTGAGAACATGTCTCAGTGGCAAGAATGGCTTCCTTTTGGGGACAAAGAGAAGGAAGATGAAAAAAGAGCATTTCCTTGTCTTAGACAACTTTATTTAAAAAATTGTCCAAAACTGAAAAGCTTGAACTTTATCCAAAGGCTACCAGCTCTAGACAAGATTGTGATTGCAAAATGTGAACAGCTTGTGATTGCAATTCCCCTAACTATTCGTGAATTGCAATTAGAATGTTGTGAGAAGGTTTCAATCCAAAGGCCACTGCCTCAATTATTGAATCTTACAATCAGTAGCTATAGTGCAATAGAGTCAGTATTTGAGGTAATAGACAACGGAAGTTCTTGTATTCAAAAGTTGAGCATCTCAAGTTGTCCTCTCTCACTGAAGCTTCCTAGTAATGGCATTGCAAACACATTAAAGTCACTTAATGTTAAAAACTGTGAGAACATTGAGTTTCCAATGAACCAATGCTTTGCATATCTGGAGAGCTTATGCATCTCATCTAGCTGTAATTCCCTGAGGTCTTTCATAATGGATATGTTTCCAAAGGTGGTCCGCCTTGAAATACGAAGATGTCAGAATCTAGAATCTCTTGTAGTTTCCGGGGTGCACATGCAACATCTTCAATCTCTGAATTCCTTAAAGATCTTTGAATGTGCTAGTTTTATATCTTTTCCTGATGGTGGACTTGCAGCTCCAAATCTGACAGATTTACAGTTGTATAAATGAAAGAATTTATATTCTCTTCCTTGTCAGATGAATAAGCTGCTTCCATCCCTCGTGACTTTGACCATTAATGAGTGTCCAGAATTCGAGTCATTTTCAGAGGGAGGATTGCCAGGTAGTCTGAACTTCCTCGAGATATTTCATTGTGCTAAATTGTTTACCAACAGAAAGAACTGGAATTTGCAAAAGCTACCCTTGCTTAGAAGCTTTGCTATAGGAGGTTCATGGCAAGATGGAGCATCATTTCCAGAAAGATGGCTGCTGACGTCCACTCTTACATCCTTTCGTATCCTTACACTTTGGAATTTGAAGTATCTAGACGAGGATAGTCTTCAGCAATTGACCTCTCTAGAGACTTTGGGGATTTCATGCTGCCCAGAACTTCAGTGTATGCCAGCAAACCTTCCTTCTTCAATTTCCTCGCTTCATATCACGAATAGTCCAAGACTTGAAGAAAGATGTAAAGGAAAAAACGTTGAAGATTGGTCTAAAATTGCTCACATTCCCATTATACGGATTAACAAGAAATTGTTACAGTAGGACCGAAATTGATATTCTGGAATTGTCCCATCTTACTGTTCAGGTATCTACTCTAAGTTTCCTATATCTGCTGCAACACAACATGTTTGGTTTATATTTGGCTTATCTTCTGCTTCTTTCTTTGCAGTGTTGTTTCCGTTGATACCAAAGTGGCAAATTGGCAATAGTGCTGAACCTATGTCATTTTCAAGTTCAGCATTTCCAGTATGGAAGTTTTGTTCTGAAGGCCATACACATATTCTAGTTGAAAAGATTTACATTTTCAACATCATTGCTTGAACGAATGTACAGATTAACTCCTCAGTCAATTCACTCAATTGCCATTTTGTAAGAAGGTCAGTATCAGTCAATTATTTGAGGAGTGAACCTGATCAAGTTTGAAGAAGATTTGAACATTTTTCAATTTTCATTTATGGCATTTTTTTTTCTTCTCTTTAATATTTATCCTTTCATTTCCAGAGATTTGTGACCTTGGAGCAAAATAGTTTGTGATCACTGGCTTTGGTCCAATTGGCTGTCCCCCTTAATCTTAGCAAAACACCAGTGTCCTGATAGGGCCATTATGCAAGTATTTAGAAGGAGGGGTAAGAAGGTGAAGGAAAAGGAAAGTGGGCCTTAGAATCAAGGCCAGCAGGCATATGAGAGAAGGAAAAACATGACACAAGATGGATTGGGAGGAGAATAACAGAATGGACAGGTGGCAAGGAGAGAATGGAGGAGGGGATGCGAGAATCAGGCAAGGAGACAGAGAATGATTATTTAGTGCAAGATATAACCAAATAGGGGATATGGTCATTTTTGAAGGTTAGGCTGAGCAAAGTAACTGATCATTTCTCAATCACTGAGTGTTACCATTTTTTTATCCTAATTCCTAGTTTCGATTTTGTAAGGAGCTTGCTCCATTACATTTTCATTGTTTTCTATAGTTCTGCTAATATACTGTAACAGAGGATTCCTCCTCTGGTTGCAAGGGGATCCTTCAATATGTATCTACTTCCTATCAAGTCCCAAGGTTGCAATGAGACATGAATCAAAAATCAAAAGTCCCAAGTCTTAAGATAAAGGATTTGTCTACTCTAAATTCTAAAATGAGAAGTGCACTTTAAAAGTGTAGAGTTACAATAGTGTATTGGAGAATCAACAATTGAAATTGTGATAAAAAACAAAAAATTACATGTACTATAAACTATGAAGATGTTAAAATTTCAATCAATGATTATACTTTGTACTTTAAACCTCTATAGTACACTCATCATTTAGAAGAGCTAAATCCTCAGATAATTATAAAATCCAAACACAAACCCAGTTTTTTTTGGGTCTTAGACAATTGGAATTAGGAAGGTACGTTAGAACTTGATTAATCCAAGTTGAGTTTAGTGGAACCACGTAAAGGACCAAAACTATCATGGCACCATTTGGATCAAGTGCTTACCACTACGCTGTCCTGAAGAACTCGAAGACTCGCTCGCTATTCTCCCAACTCACTGAGTTAACTCGTTCAGAAATGTGTTGGGTTCGCTTCAATTCAGTTTTCATTGGACTGCGGTGTGAGAGAAACTGAACTGGAGAACAAGCTAGACGGCGTCGTTTGATCATGTGGATGCCACGTGCTTCGAGACAATTGGTGCTTGGAGACAATTGGTTTATTCTACCACGTGTTTCATACGTTCTAACTATTTGGGGATTCTATTTACACCTAGTAATGTTTTTATATTTTTTTTAAAGCTTTTTTTTTTACAAATATTTTTTTTAAAGCTTAAATATATTTTTATCTTTATAATTTATTTTTTTATTTTAGTCATTGTATTTTTTTTTTTAAAAAAAGTCCCTAAAATAATTTTTTTTATTACAATTAGTCCTTATCATTAAAGATTATTAATTTAAAATATTAATTGTTACAAACATCAACAAGTGTCATATCAATAAGAGATGACATTATGAAATGTCCCATTATCAAAAGTGTCATGTTATTCAAAGTATCATGTTAGCTGGAGCTAAAAAAACAAGGAATAATAATTTATAAGACGAATTAATACTCTCATAGGACGAATCAGTTTCCTCATTTTGTTTTGATTTATAACAAACAAAAGTATAAGTTTTTATAAGGAAAAAGCACATGTGTCTTTAGCACTTAAGACAAAAGATGATAGAACATCGTCTTATGATCAGACGATACATACACGCTTATATTATTTTATATGAATCTCATCTTTGCTCCTTTACTATGAAAACTTATCAGGATAATTGACAATGCACTTATAATTATCAAATTATGCCTTGGAAGTTTCAAATAAGAGATCAACAAAAAAGTGTTCACCTAATATCTTAAAAGGCGTGCCAAGATTAGAAAAAAATGCTAACGTACATTTCTACACTAAAGTAAATATGCTCACTGCAACAAGAAATCTTGTACGAGAAAGTAGAGATAAGTTATATGCTTTATCTTATCAAAGTGACTAATTGGTGAAAGACATTAATGTTTCATTTAATGAACCCAACAACTATTTTCCCTCTCAAAAGAACTTAGACGAACAAAGATTGAAGGAAGAAGAAGCTTTGTGAGACAACAAATATATTTTGGAGTCTACCTATATATATAAGAGATCTTCACACAATTAGAAAGATAGAGAACATTACTAAACCTTTGAATCTTTGTTAAGCTTTTTGTGTGCCTTAGAGAAAACTCCTTGTGAAACATGTCCTATACTTAAATTGTATATTTGTTTTTGATAAGACAATAGGATAAGTGAAATTTACCGGTGACCATTTCTTTGTGATTGGTTGAAGCCTGAAGAGACTTTGAGTTAAAGAATACTTGAAGTGTTTGCTTGAAGATGCAAGTGTATAACTACTTGGGTTGAGAAGCCAGAAGTGACTTGTAAAGAATACTTGTATCTTGTGAAGATATAGTGGAACTTAGTATTTTGTCAAGAACTGGATGTAGGTGGTAGAGACAAACTAGTATAAAAGTTCTCCTATGTTTTTACACTTTTTATTACCTATTTTGTTTATCTGACCTTGTGTTTCAAAAACATCCTTTTGGTTGTTTTAAAGAAAGGTTTTTCCGTAAAAAAAATTGGTTTTAAAGTTCTTAATATATATCGTCTATTGATCAGACTAAGCTTTATTCTTTTAGTTTTGAACACATCAAATGAAAGTCCTTTTGCGAAAAGTTTTTGAAACATAATTCAACCACCATTTTTGTGTTTTCTTGTGTTTTAGTACTTGTATATAAAAAAATTTCACTAAGTTTTCTAATGATCTAATTAACATTATCCTTATACTTACCTTATAATAATTAATTAAATAAATGATATTAGTTAGTTTAGTCAATGTGACAAAGGGTGTCACACTTTTCAAGAGGCTTTTTTGTAGAAGAAAAAATTCTCTAGGCCAATTCATATTATTCCTTAACGACTAATTAACCTTAATGTGTCATTAACATTTATCAAGTCATTAACACATTATTTGAGATTGATAAAAACCTTTCATTGAAATAGCTTAACAAATTCTTCTATTTTCTTTCGATCAATGTTTCCTTACTCCAAATTAGCTACCACTTTGAAAATCAAACCATTTAGGGAGTGGCTACACACACGTGGCAAAAAATTTCAAATTGAATGGTAGGGAAAAATGAATTTTCTAAATGTCTAAAATACCCTAAACTGTCTTAAAAACCTTAAGTTTTCAATCTAGGTCATCTAGTAACCATTTCACAAACTTCCTCTTCTCTTTTCTCTAGGAAAGCCAAGCAACCCCTCAACTATTCGCCTCAATTTTTTTTTTTTTTTTTTTATCTTCACCCTTCAATCAAAACTCAAAACCTCCAAGACACACTTTGATCTAGCTTGAGAAAGTTTCATTTGTCACTTAAAGCTTTCATTTGCAAAATTATTGACAAATTATTTTAAAAAAATTATTGAAATATTAAAACCCAATGCATTAACATAAGCAAATTTAGAGTATTAACATCATGTGCTCCTTTTAACATTTTTTATATCAACACATCATATAACTATATGCAAAATTTAAGTCGACAATCACGAGAACAACAACAAGGAAGATGGAGGGAAAGCTACATAAATAGAAGGAGCAAAATGAACATGCAACAAAGACAACAAGAATTATCTAAAAAGCGAGCAGATTACCATGAAAGGAGAGAAAGAGGAAAACAAATGGAGACATCATATAGTACAAGTCTTCCAAATGATATATCTATTTGTAGAAGCACTAAGATGTCAAATAATACATTAATTTCACCATTTCAAGCTTCCACTAAAGCACATTTGCCAAATAGAATGAAATTGACATCTATACCACAATTGGCTTGAACAACAAATTATCAACAATTTAATGCAAGTAGCAAAAAATCAATCTTATATGTTTGTTACTTTTATGTGTTTTCTATAATTATAAATGTTAAGTGCTAAAAATTCATGTTGTATGTAGTTATATTTTTTAAAATAAGTATGCACTTTATATTTTAGTTTATTTATTAGTCTTTTTTTCCTATTTATTCATCTTTATTAGTATCTCTACACAAACACGCTTTATTATTTTGTTTGTTCAATTAGCAATATTTTTTTCATAAACATGCATATCATAATTTTGTATCAACAAGGATTCAAGGAACGAATGACAATGAAGCATGACTAAGTAATAAGCATATTAATGGTACTGTTCATGGTTAGAAAACTTTTATCACAATATGTTATAAAATCATATTTAGATACACTTGGTCAGATTATAATTATATGAATACTAACTTTTTTTTAATAACACAAAATTGTCACGTCAATTCCCACAAACACATAATAATGCTTGAAAATTTCAAAATACTGCAAGAATGGTCAATATCCAGTTGCCTTCTCCAAGTACATGTAGACGTTGTCATGCACATTTGTTTTATCATGAATCACATGATATATACAACTCTAATGGAAAGGTTTCATTATCACAAATTATTGCTCCTTAAGAGTTGATTGAAATATTTTTGGACTCTACGTCTGAAGGAAGACATTTTGAGCAACATATTAGAAGTTACAACCACGTACTTTCATTCACTTCACTTGGTTTTCATCTTGATGAAAATATTATCACAATTAGATGTGATATATATAGTTTTCATGCTCAAGGTGCAATATATCACAACATTGAAGGATTCTATCCAAATGAGGGTTCCAGGACACGTTTCTTGCAATTGTACATCTACGACACAAAGAATGAGTTACAAAACATGATGTTGGAAAATCCTCAACTTCTTCAAACCATAATTTATAAGTTGTAACAAATACTTCATCGATGCAATCCTTTTGTGAATGTATTTAGACAACTTGCACTATGTTTAAATGTTCATGAATGTAGTATACTCATTACAGAGCGTCCTTCCAATCAGTCACACTATCATCTCCCAACTGCTTCACAAGTTGCGACAATTATTGTTGGTTGAAACACAAAATCAATGACATGTGGACGAGATACCAACGTAGTTAGCCATGATGGAAATCTAGTGAAGATTCAAGAAACAACAGAATATTATGACCTCCTACAATATCCTTTGTTACCTTTTGGGATGTATGGTTGGGACCTCTACACCAAAAATCATCATGGTCAAAATATCTCATGTTGTGAATATTATAATTATATGTTTTAGGTATATGACATTCTTTTGTACAATGTTGTAACACTATGTTTGTCAAAACTATAATATGAAGTACTAAGTAATAATTTGATTGATTATATATTTGTCCCAATGATCAATCCACATTGTTGTCAGCTGGTCAACTTTTATAACAATATGATGTACATGACTATGTTAAGATTGAAGTAGGAAGGTTAAGGTGGATTCGAACTCACCAGAATAATATTCATGTTGAAGTGTATCAAGGGTTGCAAGATGATTTGCATGTAGGAGAAACTACGACAGGTAATTATTATAACATGTATGAATGTGATAATACAATATCAATTACATATATCGAGACCAACATATTCAATTTGTTATTATAGAAAATGTCGGACAAAGAACAATATTACCATCATCGTTTATTTGTAATTGTAGAGACTTGACACAACGTTATAGAGATGGTATATGGCTATTATGCTTAATAATGGTAAACATAATATTTTCCTTACAATGACATGTAATCCTTCTTGAACAGAAATATCATTTTAACTTGACACTCATCAAACACCACAAGATCGTCCTGACTTGCAGACAAGAATCTTTTAAGCAAAATTTGAACAATTGAAGGATGATGTCATTAATAAAGGGGTCCTTGGAAAGGTTAAAAGTTACATGTGACAGAAATTCAAAAATGAGGACTACCTCATGTACACATGTTGCTGATCTTAGAAAGTAATGACAAATTACGAAATCCATAAGAGTATGATGGCGTGGTGAAGGCAGAAATACCAAAAATTGAAGAGGAACCTCACGAAGTTATGGTATCCTAGTTTTTCAATTTTTGATATTTCTATCATCACCACACCACCATACTCTTATGGGCCTCGTAATTTATCATTATTTTCTAAGATCCATAGCATGTGTACATGAGATAGTCCTTGTTTTTGAAATTCTGTCATACACATGTAACTTTTAACCTTTCCAAAGACCCCTTTATTAATGACATCATTCTTCAATGACTCAAATTTTGCTTGAAAGATTATTGTCTGCAAATCAGGACTATCTTATGGTGTTTAATAATAGTCAAGTTCAAATGATATTTTGGTCCAAGAAGGATTATATATCATTGTAAGGAAAATATTAGGTTTACCATCATTAAGCACAATAGCCATATACCATTATCATAATACGACTACCAATAAATGATGATGGTAATACTGTTTTTTGTCCAACATTTTCTGCAATAACAAATTGAATATGTTGATATTAATAAATGTAATAAATATTGTATTATCACATTTATATATGTTATAAAAGTTACATGCAATGTTTCCCATACATGCAAAGCATCTTGCAGCCTTTGATATACTTTAACATGAATATTATTTTGATGAGTTCGAATCAACCTTAACCTCCCTACTTCAATCTTCACATAGTTATCTACACCAAATTGTTGTAAAAGTTGACCAGCTTGCAACAATGTGAATTAATCATTGGGTCGAACCTATAATCAATCAAATTATTACTTAGTGCTTCGTATTATAGTTTTTACAAATATAGAGTTACAATATTTAACAAAAAAATGTCATGTACTTGAAGTATATAACTATAATATTCACGACATGAGATATTTTGGCCATTAAGATTTTTGGTGTTGAAGTCCCAACCATACATTCCAAAAGGTAACAATAAAGGATATTGTAGGGGATCATAATATCCTACTGTTTCTTGAATCTTTATTAAATTTCCATCATGGACGAAATCTTGTCCACATGCCATTGATTTTGAGTCTCCAACGACAATAATTGTTGCAACTTATGAAGCAGTTGGGAGATGATATTGTGATTGATTGGAAGGACGCTCTTTAGTGAGTAGACTACATTCATGAACATCTAAACATAGTGTGAGCTAGCTAAATACATAAACAAAATGATTGAATTGATGGAGTATTTGTTGCAACTTATAAACTATATTTGATGAAGTTAAGGGTTTTCCAGCATCCTGTTTTGTAACTCATGCCTATTCATAGATGTACAATTACAAGAAACGTGGCCAGGCACCCTTTGTTGGATAGAATCCTTCTATGTTGTGATAATGAAACCTTTTCACTAAAGCAACACATATCATATGATTCATGATAAAACAAACGTGCATGGCAACATCTACATGTACTCGGAGAAGGCAACTAAAAATTGACTATTCTCACAATATTTTGAAAATTTTGAGCACTATTATGTGTTCATGGGAATTGATGTGGCAATTTCGTGTTAGTAAAAAAAAGTTAGAATTCATATAATTTTTTTTATCGACAAATGTTAATTGTTAGTTTGTTAGTTTTTGTTAGTGGGAGGATTCAAACCCACGACCTCTCCCCCTTCCCTTCTCCCTTCACCATCAAGTCAACCTTATAACTCCAGAATTCATATAATTATAATATAATTAAGTGCATCTAAATATGATTTATGATAGATTGTGATAAAAAAAAATTGTACTAACCATGAGCAGTGCCATTAATGTGCCTATTACTTGACCATTCTTCATTGTCATTCGTTCCTTTAAGCCTTGTTGATACAAAATTACGATCTGCATGTTTATGTAAAAAAAATATTATTAATTGAACAAACAAAAAAGTGTGTTTTGTGTAGAGATACTAACAAAGATTAATAAATAGGAAAAAATATTAATAAATAAACTAAAATATAAAGTGTATATTTATTTTAAAAATGTAACTACATACAACATGAATTTTTCAGCAATTAACATTTATAGAAAACACATAAAAGTAACAAACATATAAGATTGATTTTTTGTTACCTGCATTAAATTGTTGACAATTTGTTGTCCGAGCCAATTGTTGTAGAGATGTCAAACACATTCTATTTAGCAAATGTGCATTTGTGGAAGCTTGAATGGTAAATTTAGTGCATTATTTGACATCTCTGTACTTCTACAAAAAGATATATTGTTTGGAAGACTTGTACTACATCTTGTCTCCACTTGTTTTCCTCTTTCTCTCCATTCTTGGTAATTTACTTGCCTTCTAGATCATTCTAGTTGTCTTTTCTCTATGCTCATTCTGCTCCTATTTCTATAGTTTTGCTTCCATCTTTCTCGTTGTTGTTCTCGTGATTGTCGACTTGGATTTTGCATATTGTTATATGATAAATAGATATATCCTTAATTTGATTTTTAAAAAAAGTTTCACTCTAATATCACAAACATAAGAATCAAAGGGAAGAAGGAATAAAAGAAAAAAAAGAGAGAAAGAACAATAAGACAAATGAAAAAAAAGGAAAAAATTTATAGGTATCGGATTCTGTGTATTAATTAGTAGTCAATACAAACAAATAGAAAATGCAAAAAGAAGAAAAGAAAAAAAGTTGCAGATGAAGGAAATAGAAAAAGAAAAAAATTTAATGCGTACCTAGTTCCAATTCCCAAATGCGAGTATTATGAATTTTGATGTTTATTCCATACAAAAAAAAATGCAAATGCTAACTACTGTAGCCTCAAGGTGATGCGCATCAAGGCTGCCCAATTGGGCATCTAAACACACTGTCAAACAACAAAAATGAAAAGAAAGGAAGAAGAATCACAAATTTGAATCAGGACAAGAAGGACAAAAGAATAAGAGAAAAGGAAAAAAAAAAAAAAAAAAAAAGCAGTATAACCAAAAATAGTATCCAAAGTGAAAACACAAAAATAAAATACCCATTACTGAAACAGCCAAGCATACCCTTCCGTGAATCCCTCGAAATAGCAAATCAAATAAAATTAAAATGCGCATAGTAGGAAAAAGCAAAAACATGAAAAAGCGAGAAAAAAAATAAAGAAAAGACAAATGCAAATAACCAAAGTGAAAGATGATTGAAGAACCAATTATAAAGAAAAAGGAAGTGAAAAATTAACTTATTCCAGTAATTCTCACAAACAACTCACATCATAGCCATCTCTTACATGCACAATATAGGCAGGCATAATAAAATCATTTTACGCGTACATGACCTATTTTTAATTTGTAAATGGCAAACAGTTTTTTAAAATCATTGTTTCTTTCAGCGAATCAGAGAGGAAAATGGATTGAAGTGCAAAATAATACCTTCACTCACTGCAGAGGACATGTTTCATTAACCAAATTCTGCCTGAAAGCATTATGGAATGCAGAGGAAGAAAGAGATAACTGTAAAAGTGATAGAGACACTGTGAAGTTAAGCACACACATGAGTAGTCATAGTAAAGGTATTTTTTTTTTAATAAATTTGGTGTAACTTTGGTGGGTGAAAGTGTAAGTAGAAGTGAGGGGAAAGGATTCTCAAAAGAAGTGGAGAAAAAATAGTGGTAATTGTTACATCTATATTGGATTTTATTTATTAAGGGTATAAATATCTGGTAAAAGTAGAGATCGAAAAGAAATTAACAAAATCAATATCCCCTTTATATAATGGTATAGATACATTTATCTTATTATTGGAAGACAACATTTGACTAGACAAAAACTAAATTTTATTTTATATATATTTTTATTTTTAAGGCAAATTAAAATTCAAAAAGATCTTTCAATTATCTGAAGAGTTAGAAGGAAAGCATTTGGACATATACTTTGACAAACAAGTAAGTGGTCTAATATCTATTTATTTCTTTCCTTTTTTTTTTTTTTCAATTTTCAAGAAAATATATTTTTTAGGAGGATGATTTTGAAAAGCTATGGAACATTTGGAAAGATGAGTATTCACTCGGAACAATTTGCCCAATTGACAACAAGGTTCAATCAAATTTTATACTAACATCTTTATAATAAAGCTTCCTTTATTTACATTTGTTTTCATAAATTACAGGGAAGCTAAAAGTCATTCTGAAATGCAATCATTATTTGGTTTACCAATTAAGGAAGATTTATTATTACGAAACAATTATAATTGTTGATAGATAATATCTTTTCTTTGACTTTTTATGTATGTAATATTTCTAAATTATATTTCTATGTTTGTTTATATAATAATTAAAGTTCTTTATTCTACTACAGTTGGCTTGTGTGCAATGTACAAAATATAACATTGAATTATGATAAGAGAAATAAAAGTAATATATATATATATATATATATATATATGTGTGTGTATTCAAAAAGCATATTAAACTAAAATTAATATGCACGCCAATGCATAAGATAGATTATAAAAATATATCAATTTTAACATAAAGAAATGTGATAATGAAATAGAAACACAAACACACAAGCGCGACAGCTGAGCCTGTGCTTCCACTAGTATATATAAAAGAAGTCTCGAGGGAGAGAGGATCCGTGTCACCAACCATTTTTCCATTCAAACACTCCTTCAAGCACCAAAGTCATAGGCATGGACAATGCAGATTATCTCCTCCTTATTCAGTGTCCGGCTTATATTTTTATTTATGTTTATTTATTACATTGACTAATATGAACGAAACCATCCCCAATTCTTATCAAAATTCCAAAAATTCAAAGCATTTCTTTTTCATCATTTATAAAAGAATAAAGTTAAGAGAAAGGGAAGTTAGCATGTCATAAATACAAGGACAAAATATGTTTTTAGTCCCTCAACTTTTCTCAATTTTTGTTTTTAGTCCCTAAACAAATATTTGACCGGTCTTAGTCCCTGAACTTTTTTTCCATCAATGTTTTTAGTCCCTACCTTAAAAAAAATCGTTAAATGATGACATGGCAGTCACATTTTGCGGTGATTATTTTTCTGGCGATTTAAAATCGCTATAATTGCTTGACTTAATAGGCCATTTATCAAAGGTCAAACAAAGTCGTAGAAAAGTGGTACTGGTACTCCACCATCCACGTCATTTCGGAGGATGGTTTCAACTTCGAATGTATCCGTTTCGTTAACAGCAAGATAGGACACGCGGAATAGGAGGCAGACTCCATGGTGTTGGCCATGCAGATGTTCATGGTGAAGCAGTTTCTGGCGGCTTAAAACTGTCAGAAAATGTAAAATACCTACTAAACATTTACGTCAACCAATTATGGCAATTTTAAACTGTCAAAAAAATAGTCGTCACAAAATATGGCTGTCACGTCATCATTTAATGGCTTTTTTATGGTAGGAACTAAAAACATTGACGAAAAAAAAGTTTAGGGATTAAGACCGGTCAAATATTTGTTTAGGGACTAAAAACATTGACGAAAAAAAAGTTCAGGGACTAAGACCGGTCAAATATTTGTTTAGGGACTAAAAATAAAAATTGAGAAAGGTTGAGGGACTAAAAACATATTTTGTCCAAAATACAACTAGATGGTATGTTTTTATATAGTGGCAAATTTACCGATTCGGTTCAGAAATGATTACTAACCTCGAAAGTCAAACGTATCTTCTAGCTGAACAACTTGTTGCCGGCTCATAGTGTCTTGCATTGAAATCATAAAAGCATATTTTAATTTTCAAAGTTCTGGTCGGCACTAAAGTGTGCGTGGCGCCTAATATGCCAAGTCAACGTGACTTTATTGGTCTGAACAGCCTGTTGGTTATGAGCACAAAGGCTTAAACTCCACAGCTTTCAAATATGCTATTAGTTACTATTTCCTTTGTGTTTGCAAATACCATATCAATATCACTATTCCATTTCCAAGTTCCATCATCAGAAAAGAAGTGAAGGCCATGGCAGCTGAATTGGTGGGTGGAGCATTTCTCTCTGCTTTTGTCCAAACTTTGTTTGAGAA
Organism: Pueraria montana var. lobata; assembly: GCA_026413185.1. Classification (NCBI taxonomy): domain Eukaryota; kingdom Viridiplantae; phylum Streptophyta; class Magnoliopsida; order Fabales; family Fabaceae; genus Pueraria; species Pueraria montana. Next base: position 59,020,083 of record CM048654.1, read on the forward strand.
GATGGCCACACGTGAGATGGTAGACTTCATAAGGGGAGTAAAACGTGACAATGGTCCTAAGCTGCTGGATAAGTTGAAGATAACATTGAGATCTGTTGATGCTTTGGTCAACCATGCTGAGGAGAGGCAGACTACAGATTTCAACATAAGGGAATGGCTGAATGATGTCAAGGATGTCATGTATAAGGCAGAAGACGTTTTGGATGAGATCAGTGTATTAGCTTCAAGCCAGAAACAGGAAGCTGATTCATGGAGTAGCAGTATAAGCAAGGTATGCTTCTCTTCACCTACTTCACTTGGTGCTTTTAGTGAAAGGATGGAGACCATTATAGAAAAAATTGAAAACCTTGTGAAACAAAAGGATGTTCTGGGTTTAAGGGAAGGTGCAAGTGAGAAAACAAATAAAAATTTTCAAACAACTTCCTTAGCCGGAAAATCTTCTATCTATGGAAGAAATGCTGATAAGGATAATGTTATCAAACTTTTGCTATCAGTGTCAGATGATGGTAGTGATAGGATATGTGTCCTCCCCATTGTTGGTATGGGGGGAGTTGGCAAGACAACTCTCGCTCAACATGTGTACAATGATGACAAAGTAAAGCAGCATTTTGACATCAAAGCATGGGTCTGTGTTAACCAAGAGTTTGATCTCTTCAAATTGACCAAGACCATTCTAGAGGCAATTCCTTTAACATATGAGACAATGGATCTCAATCTGCTACAGATTAAATTGAAAGAGTTCCTTCATAACAAGAGATTTTTAATTGTTTTAGATGATGTTTGGAAGGAAAGCTATATGAAGTGGGACATTTTAAGGCGTCCATTTGAATTTGGTGCTCCAGGAAGTTGTGTCCTTGTAACAACCCGCAATGAAAATGTTGCATCAGCTATGCAAACTGTTCCACGTTACCATTTAAAACCGCTAGAAGATGATGATTGTTGGTTGCTATTTTCTGAACATGCATTTGAGGGGAGAAGATTCATAAAAAATGCTGCACTGGATGATATTGCCAGGAAGATAGTGAAAAAATGCAGGGGGCTGCCACTGGTTGCAAAAGCTCTTGGAGGTCTCTTGCGGTCCAAAGTAGATTCAAGAGAATGGGTGAAGGTTCTGGAAAGTAATATATGGGACTTTCCAAATGATAGGAGCAATATTCTTCCAGCTCTTATGTTGAGCTATTACTTCCTTCCCTCCACTCTTAAGCGTTGTTTTGCTTATTGCTCCATATTCCCCAAAAGTTACCAATTTTGGCAAAAGGAATTAGTGCACTTGTGGATGGCAGAAGATCTGTGATGTGTGATAAATTCTCTGAATTTGAGGTCAGAGATACCTCCAAGATATAAGAATAGAGAGGAATCAGAATTGTATTCAGCATCCACATAAAAGGGAATTACAAGGATATATAGCCAACCTTGGCCATGTGCTCAATTTAACAGAATTCATTCTAACAATTCTAACAAATTGCCATCTCATCAATAACAGAATCTAATAGTAAATTCTAGAAACTACTATTCCTCTCTTATCAGTAGATACATATAGTTTAATATATTGTGCGGTTTCTTATAAACTCTATGTTGCATATATTTATTTATGTAGATTTTGGTGGTTAAAGGCAATATATGTAATTATAAGTATTTGTATGTGTGGCATTTTTCTAGTTATTGGCAGAACAACATGAACAATGTTAAAAGCCAACAAATTTGTTCGTACAGAATCAGTCTGTGACTGAAGGTAGATGTTTTATTTGAAGAAAAAAAAAACTATAACATGTTGAAGGGAAAAGTTCTGTAACTCTTTTATAAACAGTTTCTGTAGGACAGATTTGAAGTTCTGTTCGTGCTCTGATGATACCACAGTTAAAGTTTGGGATATTGCACGCTGTCAAGAAGAGTGTTCATTAACTGGTAATGTGCTTTGGATGGACCATATCTGAATATTAGTATCATGTCTCTAATCTTGTTTATGTCCTGAAAGTGGAATCTTAATAGTATTGTATTTAATATATTTATTGGGGTCTTAATACCAATAATATTTTGTTAATCTTTGCTTTATTTTAAGCTTCCTAATTAGCAATTACAGATTGCATTGCTTATGCACTTGAAATCGGATTCTCTTTATGTTAAATAACCTTTTGTGTTTCTGGATGTTGGGCTGCCGATAGTAGAGGAATTTTAAGTTTTAGAAATAGATGATCTGTTTAATTTTGAGAGTTATTCATGGCATTAGTTGACTCTATCAGTTCGTGCTAGCATGTTGCTAAATTATTCTTATTAATTACAATCTCATCTTATTTGTTGTGTTGTGAATAAGTCCTTGTGGATGACTATTTTGATGGGGAGGCTTGTCTACTGCTGCGGGTTGAATGTCATCTAAATGATCATTTTCCCGATTTAAGGTTGGTATTAATGATTTAGTTGATTTATTGGGAGTACCAGCTTGTTCCATGTGTGTGGTTGACCCTGTGGGGTTGATGTTTGTTTTCTCTATTTTTCTTTTAAGATTTATTATTTGGTTGGATTCATCCTATGATCTGCGGAGTCAAGCATTTTGATAGTCTCATAATACAAGTATATAGAAGGAAAGGGAGAAGAGGGGGTGTGGGAATAGAAGAGGGAATAAATGGGCCTAAGAAACAAGGTCCGCTTGTGCATGTAAGAAGGAAGAAACAGGTGGCACCAGCTGAGGGGGGGAAGGAAGAGAGGGAGAGGACCGTGAGGTCAACAGAATGGACAGGTGGCAGCAAGGGAATGGAGAGGGGGATGCAAGAATCATGCAAAAGGAGGAGAGGGAGAATGGTTATTTGGATGGAGGAGTAACTGAAGAAGGGCACTAGACAATTCATGAGTAAAACTATTTGGCTAGGGTGAGTGGAGAAGCTGGTTCTTCCTCAGGAATTAGGATAAGTGTGGTGTAGTCTCTAGTGTCTTATTTTCCATTTTGCTAGGAGCTCTGCTCCATCCATTGTTGCAGTTTTGTTTTTATTCTTCTCCTATAATTTACAAGTGACTTTATTATCTTTGACGGACATTAAATCAAAACTGCTCCTAGATATTAGAGAAAATTGGTTTTTTGATACTGTCTAGTGTTAATGTAAGAACAATGACATTCATTTGTTATTGTTTGTATCAGAGTATCCTTAAGCCTCAAGTCTCAAGCTTACCCTTTGCATAGTAATAGTCTGGTAAACCAAACCATTTTTATCAACAAATAAAGTTATTTTTTTTATTCTACTTTTGCAGCTAGCATTCACTGGCTCAACAGATACCAGAAAAATTGTACTTGAATTGGATGCAAGAAGCAATCTTAAGCCAGTGACAATGGAGCTTGGCGGGAAATCGCCTTTCGTAGTATGTGAGGATGTTGATGTTGACAAGGCTGTTGAACTTGCACACTTTGCTCTGTTCTTTAATTAGGTTTATTCAATCAGATTCCACCACTTCCTTGAACCTCAATATGCAAATTGTAACATCCTCAAATTTTATGCTTGTATTTATTTAATAAATATTACTTATATGATTGTCTTGTGATTTTGATTGGAAATCTAGATAGAAACTTGAAATTTCTAAAAGATTTGTTCTACTTAGAAGGACAAATAATATCTAGATTTAGTAATCAAATTTCTTACTCTTTCTCTCTCTTGTTTCACGTTGACAACCAAATGGAAGGGACAAACTTAGTTTGTTAGTTTCTTTACTTGTGGATAAATGACATGGTTATAGATAATTATGAATTTTTGTATTAAAAATTAGTAGTGTCAAAAAAATCTAAGACCACAAATTTTTCACCATGTGCACATTAAACAACTTGCATGAGAAGCTAAACTTCTCTATTTTATCTGCTGTGTAAAACTAACGCTCCAATATATAAAACTTCTCAAGTATATAAATGATAAAATTCATATTAAAATAAGGAATAAATAAGAGATAAGAGATGACGAGTGCCTCCTTGGCTAGAAGGTTCACGTTTCCATGTTCATGATTATTTTACTAAGATAAAAAGTAAAGGGCATAATCCAATATAAAACCAATAATAGAAATATAAAAACATTAAGGTTAGATGACCCCAAAGATACGCACGTGGTGATCAAAGTATATAGGAAAATAAAATTTAGTAGGTGTAATGGAAAATAATTTCCTCCAATATCATTGATAATAATAATAATAATAATAATAATAATAATAATAATAATAATAATAATAATAATAATAGTAGTAGTAATAATTAAAGTAAATAAAATGTATGTAGAACAAATAAGTAAATTATATTTTGATATATAAATCTAAGTACATTGAATAACCCAAATAACCTTATTAGAGGTTTGGAAATTCTGAACGTGCATCAAGTATTAGAGAAAATATAAAGGATGCAAATTATATTGATTGTAGCTTAAGATAAAGTGAGTGGAATAGTTTAATTTAGTTTATGGTCTAATTTTTAGAAGAGCTACCTAAGTTAGAAGAGCTACCTAAGTGATTTATAGATTTTTGATTAATAAGGTCTAATTTTTATAAAATTTAGTCTAATCTAATTCTAAGAATCAAGTAATGATATAATAAAGAAATTGGTTCATTTGGCTACTTTAATGGATTATTTAGTTGATTGAGTTGTGAATTTTATATTTAAAATATTAGGTTGATTGAGACATGAACCTGAGATGAGAATGAGGAGCTAGCTAGAGAGCTCTATGTGATGTGGCCAAATGAATCACATATGAGAAAATGTGAAATAGTAAATGATGACGAGAAATTTGGATTTGAATTGAGATGTGAATACATAGAGCTACGTTAATGGCCGCATATGTGCGTGGAGTCCCGATAACTTAATTAACTTATTTTTAAATGTCTAATGATAAAATATATTAAATAGCAAATATTAGTAGAATTGGTCAATGTGTTTCGTGGGTGTTACACAAATGTCAAGAAGAAGCTTATGCTTAATGTTGGAGGCTTTTATAGGGGCAGTGTTGCTGTGCCGGGTCCCGTACCTTTATACATGAGTGTGTGTCTATGATGAGTTCTCGCAGTAATAAAAGAAACAGGCTTTGAGACGTGTTGAACAAGGTCCTCAGGTAATTTTCCTTTCGAAGTAACCACTGTGTTATTGTACTCTTGACTCATTGTTCTTTTTTCTTCTTTTACTTTTTTGTTCTTTTCTCTTTTTTTTTTACTTTTTGTTTCCTCCTTAACAATGTTCATGGGAGAAGTTAAGTTTTGATAGAACACCACCTTCTTGATCTTACTCTGATGTAACTAAATAACAATAATACACTATTTTCATGACCCTTGCAAAAAAATAAACTTATAATAAAACAGAACCATTACAACTAGTTTTCAATTTTAATTATAATAAAATAAAATAAAAGATAAATGGTATGAGAAAAGTAGAATACATGACATTTTGTTAGTGCAGGGATGAGAAATAACGGTGGTTAACGTGCTGTAGCTGTATAGCATCCAAAAAGCAGAATAATATTTGCATTGGCCGTGTGTGGCAGTGTTGGAGTAGCGTTTTAGGATTTTTTGTGGGGTCCCTAACCCCACAATCTGGGGGCTCTTGCATTGGGGACTTTTAAGGCCCCTTGTTAGGTGGGTCAAAAAAGAGGAGGGTCATTTTTGTAGGGGCTTGGGGCTGGCCCGCGGGCTCATGGTGTCTTACGTTGAATTTATAAAAGCATATTTTAATTTTCAAAGTTCTCGACAGCAGTAAAGTGTGCGCCTAATATTGGTCTGAACAGCCTGTTGGTTATGACCACAAAGGCTTAACTCCATAGCTTTCGAATATATGCTATTAGTTACTATTTCCTCTGTTTGCAAATACCATATCAATATCACTATTCCATTTCCAAGTTCCATCATCAGAAAAGAAGTGAAGGCCATGGCAGCTGAATTGGTGGGTGGAGCATTTCTCTCTGCTTTTGTCCAAACTTTGTTTCAGAAGATGGCCACACGTGAGATGGTAGACTTCATAAGAGGAATAAAACATGACAATGGTCCTAAGCTGCTGGAAAAGTTGAAGATAACATTGAGATCTGTTGATGCTTTGGTCAACCATGCAGAGGAGAGGCAGACTACAGATTTGCACATAAGGGAGTGGATGAATGATCTCAAGGATGTCATGTTTAAGGCAGAAGACATTTTGGATGAGATCAGTGTATCAGCGTCAAGCCAGAAACAGGAAGCTGATTCATGGAGTAGCAGTATAAGCAAGGTATGTTTCTCTTCACCTACTTCACAAAGGATGGAGACCATTATAGAAGAAATTGAAAACCTTGTGAAACAAAAGGATGTTCTGGGTTTAAGGGAAGGTGCTAGTGAGAAAACATTTAAAAATTTTCAAACAACTTCCTTAGCTGGAAAATCTTCTATCTATGGAAGAAATGCTGATAAGGATAATGTTATCAAACTTTTGCTATCAGTACCAGATGATGTTAGTGATAGGATATGTGTCCTCCCCATTGTTGGTATGGGGGGAGTTGGCAAGACAACTCTCGCTCAACATGTGTACAATGATGACAAAGTAAAGCAGCATTTCGAAATCAAAGCATGGGTCTGTGTTAACCAGGAGTTTGATGTCTTCAAATTGACCAGGACCATTCTAGAGGCAATGCCTTTAACATGTGACACAATGGATCCCAATCTGCTACAAATTAAACTGAAAGAGTTCCTTCAGGACAAGAGATATTTAATTGTTCTAGATGACATCTGGAACGAAAGCTATAGTATGTGGGAAATTTTAAGGCGTCCATTTGAATTTGGTGCTCCAGGAAGTTGTATCCTGGTAACGACACGCAACAAAAATGTTGCATCATCTATGCTGACAGTTCCAAGTTGCCATTTAAAACCGCTAGAAGATGAGGATTGTTGGCTGCTGTTTTCTGAGCATGCATTTGAGGGGAGAAGTTTCAAAAGAAGTGCTGCACTGGAGGATATTGGCAGGATGATAGTGAAAAAATGCAGGGGGCTGCCACTAGCTGCAAAAGCTCTCGGGGGTCTCTTGCGGTCCAAAGTAGATTCAAGAGAATGGGTGAAGGTTCTGGAAAGTAAAATATGGGACTTTCCACATGATAGGAGCAATATTCTTCCAGCTCTTATGTTGAGCTATTACTATCTTCCCTCTACTCTTAAGCGTTGTTTTGCTTATTGCTCCATATTTCCTAAAAATTACCAGTTTCGTCGAAAGGAGTTAGTGCGCTTGTGGATGGCAGAAGATCTGTTGCCACATCCCAAAGGAAATGGAAATTTAGAAGAAATTGGTACTGAATATTTTGATGATCTAACATCCAGATCATTCTTTACCAAATCAACTGGGAGACGCTTTGTCATGCATGATCTCATCACAGATTTAGCTGAATTTATTTCTGGAGAGTTCTCCCTCAGATTGGAGGGGCAGAAGAATGATTACCTATCAAAAAGAACTCGTCATTTGTCATACTCAAAGCTTCAGCTTGATGATTTGGAGAAAATAATGGCTACATGTGAAAATCTACGGACTTTTCTTCCATCACAAGTTTTGTCTTGGCAAAGATGTCTGAACAATGAGGCTGTAGGCAGCTTAATTTCAAAACATAGGAGTTTAAGGGTCCTTTCTCTCTCACGCTGTAGAAATTTGACAGCTGTACCTGATTTCTTGGGTGACTTGATACATTTACGATATCTAGACCTTAGTGTCACTCCAATCTCCAAGTTACCTGAGTCCACATGTTCTCTGCACAATTTGCAGACTTTATTGTTGTTAAACTGTGCTTTTCTTACTGAATTGCCACAGAAAATGGGAAAGTTGACCAAGTTAAGGTGTTTGGATATTAGGGGGACCAAATTAAGTGAATTTCCACTTAATATGGGTACTCTGACAAATCTTCAAACCTTAACTGGATTTGTCCTGGGTAGTGGAGGGGCAGGCATTGAAGTTCTGAAGAATTTTCCATTTCTTAAGGGAAACATCTCTATTTCAAATCTTGAAAATATCATTGATCCACAAGATGCTATGAAGGATAGTTTGTTGAGAAATATGCAACTTGAAGGATTAGAGTTGAGTTGGAGCACAAATGCAGATGATTCAAAAAATGTTAGAAATGTACTGCATTGGTTGGAGCCTCCTAAGACCTTGACGAAGCTTATCATTAGAAATTATGGTAGCACATCATTCCCACCATGGTTAGAAGATTTTCAGTTCTCAAATTTAGTTTCTATACGCCTTTATGATTGTGTAAATTGTGTCTTTTTGCCAACACTGGGACAATTGCCTTGTTTGAAAGATCTTTCATTGGTGGGGTTTTCCAGTGTCACTTATGTGGATGGTATGTTTTACAACAATTCTTCCATGGAAGTGAAGCATTGTCAAAAGAGACTAGATATTACACCGTTTAGGTGCCTTCTTACTTTGAAGTTTGAGAACATGTCTCAGTGGCATGAATGGCTTCCTTTTAGGGAGGAAGATGAAAAAAGGGCATTTCCTTGTCTTAAGCAACTTCATTTAAAAAATTGCCCAAAACTGAAAGGCGTGAACTTGATCCAAAGGCTACCAGCTCTAGAGAAGATTGTGATTGCAAAATGTGAACAGCTTGAGGTTGCAATTCCCCTCACTATTTGTGACTTGCAATTAGAATGTAGTGAGAATGTTTCAATCCAAAGTCCACTGCCTCAATTGTTGAATCTGACAATCAGTAGCTATAGTGCAATAGATTCACTATTTGAGGTAATAGACAACGGAAGTTCTTTTATTCAAAAGTTGAGCATCTCAAGTTGTCCTCTCTCACGGAAGCTTCCTAGTAATGGCATTGCTAAAACATTGAAGTCACTCAATGTTAAAAACTGTGAGAATATTGTTTTTCCAATGAACCAATGCTTTCCATATCTGGAGAGCTTATGCATCTCATCTAGCTGTAATTCCCTGAGGTCTTTTGTGATAGATATGTTTCCAAAGATGGTCCACCTTGATCTACGAAGATGTCAGAATCTCGAATCTCTTGTAGTTTCCGGGGTGGATGTAGAACATCGATTTCTGAATTCCTTTAAGATTTTTGATTGTCCGAATTTTACATCTTTTCCTGAAGGTGGACTTGCAGCTCCAAATCTGACAAATTTACTGTTGCATAAATGCAAGAATTTATATTCTCTTCCTTGTCAGATGAATAAGCTGCTTCCGTACCTCGTGACTTTGACCATAAAAGAGTGTCCACAACTCGAGTCATTTTCAGACGGAGCATTGCCAGATAGTCTGAACGAACTTGTGATATTTCATTGTGCTAAATTGTTTACCAACAGAAAGAACTGGAATTTGCAAAAACTCCCCTCTCTTAGAAGCTTTGCTATAGGAGGTTCATTGCAAGATGGGGAATCATTTCCAGAAAGATGGCTGCTGCCGTCCACTCTTACATCCTTTCGTATCCTTACACTTTGGAATTTGAAGTATCTAGATGAGAACAGTCTTCAGCAATTGACCTCTCTGGAGACTTTGGGGATTGCACGCTGCCCACAACTTCAGTATATGCCAGCAAACCTTCCTTCTTCGATTTCCTCACTTCATATCGCACAAAGTCCAAGACTCGAAGAAAGGTGTAAAGGAAAAAACGCTGAAGATTGGTCTAAAATTGCTCACATTCCCATGATAAAGATTAACAAGAAATTGTTACAATAGGACCAAACTTAATATTCTGGAATTGTCCTGTCTTATTGTTCAGGTACCTTCTCTAAAACTCCCTTTATTTACTGCAACGCAACATGTTTGGTTTATATTTGGCTTTTCTTGTGTTTCTTTCTTTGCAGTTTTGTTTCCGTTGAACCTATTCAATTTTTAACTTCAGCATTTCCAGTATGAAAGTTTTGTTCTGAAGGCCATACACATATTCTAGTTGAAAAGATTTACATTTTCAACGTCATTGCTTGAACAAATGTACAGATTAACTCCTCAGTCAATTCACTCAATTGCCATTTTGTAAGTAGGTCAATATCAGTCAATTATTTGAGGAGTGAAAATGATCAAGTTTGAAGAAGATTTGAACATTTTTCAATTTTCATTTATGGCATATTTTTCTCTTCTCTTTAATGTTTATCCTTTCATTTCCAGAGGTTGTGACCTTCGAGCAAAATAGTTTGTGGTCATGTGTGTTCTGAAGGGAATACCAGAGTTGGACATCGAGTTTCACATTTGGTAAGTTCATGCTTGCGCATATACTAGATGACGATTTTTGGCTTTTGGGTATCGACATTTGACTTTTATAATATGATTCCATTTACATTCTCATTGATTTGGGTACTTTGATTGTGTGTTGAATACAAGTAATTATTTTTTTTTTTGCAAAACCAGGGATGCTTCTGTTTATGTTTTTATTATTTTCATTAGTTGATCTTAATAAATATTATAAGTTTGTCATGTATGTTTACTTATTACTTGAGTGCGACAACATTGGTAAAGTTATTCATGGTGACATTATTTAAGGCAATGGCACGGAAGTTTGACATGATCTAACAAAAGATGACACAAGAGAAACATTGAAACTTGGTGTAAGAATAACAGATCTATGGTCCGTCCTAAATCGTGATAAGACAAGGCATCTTGAAATGATTATTATGGATGCAAAGGTATCATTTATCATTTTAATCTATTTTTATAGGCCATTACCGATGTAATTAATGTAGCAATTATTTAATTTTGTTGGTCTCTTGATTAAATAGGGAGACAAGATACAAGTGGTGGAAAAAGACAATAATATTGGTGTTGTGGCAATCAAAGTTGAAAGATGAAAGTACTTATGTCATGCACAATTTTAAGGTAATATACAATGAGGGACAATATAAAGTGTTCGACTATCCCTACAAGCTACTGTTCATGGGTGGCACAACTCTCAAAGAGCAACATATTCTTGAGGTCCCTATGAATGTATACCAGTTTAAGGGTTTTAGTGACAAGTGTTTTTGCTGTGATATGTTAGTAGGTAAAATCAAAATAGCTAATGTATTTTCACATGTTTTCACTCTATAATTTATTCATTAAATGACAAAGTGTACCCCTTTGAACAAATGTAATTGGTGCATTAGATCGAATTACTTACCAATTGCCTAACAATAATCCAAAGAAGGTTGTGTTTAACATGAAAGATCTATGGTAAATATAGTTGCTAAATTTATCTTGAAAAATGATCCCTATTTTGTTATGTTGTTGTTGTTGTTTGATTTCTATTATTGTAATCATATCGTAGTGGTGAGTTGGTTAGTTGTACTCTTTGGGAAGAGCATGCCTTGAAATTCCTTGATTATTATAAGCAAAGACCAAATACTGACCCAATAATTATTATATTGAAACAAGCAAGGATCAAGTGAAGCATAAGGTTAACAAATAATGCTTAACCTAATTGTTATCATGTCATATCATATAGAACTTAGATATTGTCATATTCACAGATTCGTGTTTATGACAGGGATGTATGCTGCATCAATATCAAACTCATGGCATGGTTCAAAGTTACTCATCAATGAAGGTGTACCAGAGATAGCATACTTCAAAAGCAGGTAAATGAGTAAAGTTCTATTGATTTGAATTAGCTAATACAAATTATTGCAAGTTCAGTCTATTATTCAAATTTAAATTTGGAATTTCTTTGATTGTAGATTTGGATCAAATGAAATTGATGAACTATCAACTCAAAGTCAAGGGCTAACCCAATTCTCTTTAAGCTCGCAATTTTTTGAACAAAAACAGGTTTATGTATAAGGCACAGGTGAAGAGTATTTATGAGATCAATGGCCTTACAGAGGTGTCTATTACTTAAACTATTATCTAAACTAATTATAATTATCAACTTTACAAGTTTTTAGTGTTCTCATGCAACCTTTGTCTTCCATTTTTGGAGTAGGAAACAACTTGTGTGATTATTGGGACAACTGGAAAATTTATTGTGGGAAAAAATGGTTGGTGTTATTAAGCATGCAACAAATGCAAGAAAAAAATTGATGTCAATGCAACATTCATATGCAAATGCGGGACATTCAATGAGAACTCTATTCCAAGGTTGTTATAGGGTTATTTTCTTCTTGATTTTAGATTAACCACTATTACACATAATGCTTTTAATTTTCATTTTACTTTCTTGAAATTTATGCATAGGTATAAACTGGAGATTAAGGTGTACCATGGAAAATACAATGCAAATTTTATTTTCTGGGATCATGATTGTGCTGACCTCATCAGGCAATCAACTCTTGAACTTAAGAACTTAATGATTCAAGTATGTACCCACAAATTTACCATTCAATTCTTTATCTAATTTTGTGGCTTTATTAAATTAGTGTGTTGAAGATGATCCCCCTCATTTTAGTTTTCATTTGTTTTGTTCATTGACTTACAATTTCGGCACTTCATTTAATTAGTGCGGTGAAGATGATCCCAAATTATATCCAAATCCCCTTGATAAAATGCTTTCATGTACCTTAGCCTTTAGGATCTAGGTGCAACCCGATTTCAGTAGTGTATCTGTAATGAAGGTGTAAAATGATGCAAAATTGATTCAAACCATAGATTAGTTTGGACTTGATGAGGTATAAAAAAAAAACTATACAAATTTAGATAAATTTTTAGTTCTTCCTAACATGTGTGTTTTACCAGCATACAAGCAAAGCTGATAAGGGGATTTGTGATATAAATGAAGTTCCTCAGTACGACACTATAAGAGCTTTAAACATGGGTTATTTTTTGTTTTTGTTGAGTCATAAGATGAATCAGGTCCCTCAATAGTTTTGATCTGATGCAAATAAATACTAAGTTTAAAAAAAAATGTTGCATATGAAATGCCAACAGACAGAAGTGTTGTATCTATGTCTGATACATCAAATGATAGCAGGCAGATATTGAAATTTGTAAGCATTTAAGATCGAGTTAATGCTATGTTTTTTTTATCCTTTGTGCAGAGAATGTTCGTTTATTTTTCATAGGATCTATCAAAGAGAAGGATGTAAGGAAAAGTCAAAGAATAAAGCTCATTTTCTCCTTAAAGACGTGCCACTACAGAAGACAATGTACTTTCTAAACTAAAGGTGATTTGATCTCTGAAGAAGGATTTGGAGTGCCCCTCAAGGAAGATAAGCAAACTGCTTTATCAATCTTAAGTGACAAGTTGGTGACAAGCATTAAATGTTATATTAAATGCTCCAATGGACACCTCATCTTCAAAAGATAGACAGACAGAAGAAGAAGATTGTTTAGAGACAACGATTACTTCACTAGCAAGGCTATAAATACTAGAAGTTTTGAAAAGTTCAAGTTAACAAAATTGAAACAAGCCTATCTTAACAAGCTTTCGAACTCTCTTCTAATTTCTTTCTAAGTTGTATAGTGCTCTCAAAACACTTTGTATATCTTGAGAGAAATAGACTGTGAGCTTATATTGTACATTCGTCTGTTAGACGATAGCTAGTTTGTGTGCACCCAACCTTAAACAAATTTGAGGATTTGTTTTAGAGCTAGCAGTGACTTGGTAGATAAGAATACTGGGTTGATTAGCTTGGAGAGGATAGTGTAAAACTACTTGGGAAAGCCAAAGGTGGTTGTGTAAAAATACTTGTATCTTTGTGAGAAGTTAGTGGAAACTTGGTGGGTTGCCAAGAACTGGACGTAGTCTCAGTAGTAGAGACGAACCAGTATAAAATTCTTTGTATCTTTTCCTTGCTCCTTTCATCTATTTTACTGACTTTGAGTTGTGATTTGTGTTTTTGAAAAACTTAACTTTTTATTTAAAACCTTTTGACTAATTTTTTTATCTAGCTGGAAAAGGTTGTTTTTCAAATCACATATCAGACGATAGCTACTTTTGCAAAAAATCTTGCGAAAATTTTTGAAATCTCAATTCAACTCCTCTTGTGATTTTTGCCTTTACAATTTGGAATCAAAGCTCAGCCTCTAAGGGTTTGAGCACCTGATAGTATCTAGAGGAAAAGGTCCTGATGGCAAGCCAAGATGCTCATGGTGAGTTCGTTCCAGAGGAAGCTTCCCTCTCAAGGCCTCCAACCTTTCTAGGAGAAGACTATCCATACTGGAGATAGAGATTGTATGGAGATGTACATCAAATCCACCCAGTATCAGCTATGGAACATAATAGCCCATGGAGATATTCCCATAATAAGTTTAGAAGAGAATGGACTTAAGAAGATTACAACATTCTTCAGCTCAACAACAAGGCTAGGTATACTCTTACTTGTGCTTTAACTAGAGCTGAATATAACAAGTTTTGCAGCTTAAAAATGGTCAACAAGATGTGGGATGCCCTTCGCATTAACTATGAAGGAACTGAAGATGTCAGACTCAAAAGTTGTCACTTTGATGAGTCATTATGAGAATTTCATCATGAAGGTTGGAGAAACCATTGATGAAATGTTTGGAAGATTCCAAACTATTCTAAATGGTTTACAAGGTTTGGGACATGAGTTCACCAGAGCTTAGAACAACATGGAGATCCTAGATAACCATCCCAAGGTGTGGGAACCAACGACTACTACCATCCAAGAAGCAAGAAATATGAAAACTCTATCCTTAGAGGAGTTGTTAGGAGCTTTAAAGGTACATAAAGTGGATTTGCAAAATAGAGATCGTCTTCCTTGAAGAGATTCTGTTGCCCTCAAAACTGGAGAAACTAGCTCCAAAAGAAAATATAAAAAGAGCTCCACCAAAGCCTTCAAGGTCAAAGTTGCTAAAATTGAGACCTCGGACGATAGCTCTACTGGATCTACAAACGATGAAGTGGCCCTCATGTCCAGAAAGTTCAAACAGATGTTGAAAAAGAAAGGAAAGTTTAAGCAATCCTCTAGAAAGAAGGACAACAAATACAAGAAGAAAGAAAAAGAGGAAAGTAGTGATATCATCTATTTTGAATGTAGAAAACCTAGGCATATGAAAGCTGAGTGTCCTAAGCTGAAAAAGAAAAGACCCTTAAGAAGTAAAAAGAAGAAAAGTTCGATGGCCACATGGGACCACTCAAACAGTGAATGCAATAGCAGCAACTCAAACGAGGAGCAAGCAAACCTTTGTCTGATGGTTGATGTAGACGATAAGGTTGAGGTAAAAACCTATTATGAATTTGATAGTTCATCTAGTTCCTCATCAGACAATGAAGAAGAGATGCCATATGATGTTATTCTTCAAAATTGTCATATATTTCTTTGCAATGTGAAAAATATAAAGAAAAATATAAACAATCTATTTGGGAAAATACTTTGTTAAAGAAATCAAATACAGGCTTAGAAGACAAAATCAAGACTTTAGAAGAGAGTCTAAGCAAAGCTGTAACACCCTAAATCCGGGTTTACATGTATTTGCATTTTAAACTCATTTTAATTTCATAGGCATGTTACTTAATTTTATCCTCGTAAAAGAAACAAGAGGTTATTTATTTATTCATTTTACAAAGTGCCAAAGTTTGTTTAATTTCTCAAATCAAATGTAATTGCAAAAAGATAAGTTGGAATTTTGCCAGATTGTAAAAAACAAGGTTTTGTGTAAATTTTAAGTTCGAAAGTTGTGTTCCACTTAGTAATTAAAACGGGTTATTTACGTTCTCAAGAAGCTAATTGCAATGCCATTCAAACATAAATGGGAACTTAATTTCGAATTAATAAAATAAAGAAAACGAGATAATTTGGTTGGTTATCGAGTATACACATATGCATAAAATAGAGAATTTCATACATCAAAATGTTTTCCGGAGCAATAAGAACATATATACATATACACATTGCTCAAGGTATATACCAAATACATAAGGTAATAGAGTATGAAAAATGAATATACATAGTAAAATCTGAAACATAGGTCTACCCGTATTCAAATACATAAAAGGGAAAAACCTATTCTTAGAGCAGTCATCTCTAAACCCAACCCTGCATGTTAGACTAATCCAAAGAAATGGGATGGTGGAGGGCCTCTGAGAAGATCCCTGAGGAGAGAATCTAGTGGTCATTGTCCACAGGATCCTTCACAGAATCTTTCTCAAGATTCTCCAATCCTCCTCAAAATCCTAGGACTCGCTGTTCCCTAAGTTCACAACTAACGGTGGATCCCTCTGACTGACTCCCACCCAATTTCGTCTCCAATTCTTTGACGTAAGAGGGGTTCGGCGAAAGGCGGGAAGCTTTAGACCAATGTGAACTACTCGGATGGTGTGGCATCGGAAACAGTAGCGGGTATCGATGAACTCTTCAACGACACTCCGAAGAGACATATGATGTCGAGAGCGACGAAACTGATGAGGATAGTCCCCTTGTGATCTCCACAGGTACTGTCATCGGCTCCTAAAACAAAAACATAAGGGTGAGCTCTTTGCTTCATCAAGCAAATCACACAGAAACGACTTTAAAAGTCACACACAATCCTGCTAACCATTGCGGGGTGGTTCTCTAACGTTCACACTGGGAACCTACTGGTTTCCATGACTTTTATCTGTAAACTATAACACACAGGTCAGGTGCTATTGGAACTCCCAGAACTCAGTGGTCTTACATATATTGAGTGGAATGACTGCTAGGAGTACACCATCACCCTGGTATAAGGTGGGCTCTCACCAACTGAGATTTTTTCGTGGCAATTGTCAAGGTCGCCAGTCGGCTTGTATGAACGTAGTCACAACTCGACGCCTACTCTCCAAGGTCGTAATGCCTCAGGATCATCTCCCAGGTACCAATTTGTGGTCATTCATACTCTGAGGACATACTCCTTGCACACTCTCTCACAGAGATTATCTTTGCTCGTCACCGTGGGTTTCTGCTACTGGTGGTACAAGACGGGTCGAATCGACGCCGAGCTCAAGACCTTATCCTGGCTCCAACAAAATTATACCATACGAGAATATGCTCTCCATCACCCATTGGTGACCACGTTGCTCGATCTCTGCCAATATCTTTGCATCTTTCTCCCAGCCGGAATTGCCCCACGATACTTCCTTCACAAGTCTGTCGTACACACGCATTCCCTCGTTGCACAACTCTCAAGGCGTACATTGCCATCGCGTATCAAGATTCTTTATGACATTTTATTTGTGCCTTACCCTCTCAATTTCTAAAGTTTTTAATAATTAATACTTACCGACAATTTCTCCTCGCAAAGGTCCTAGAATGTTTATCTAAGTCCAAAGCACAAATTAAAGAGTTCATTTATTAAGCTTATAAAATAAATAAATTCTTAAGTCTAAATTAGTTGTTCTCACTGTTGGAATTTATATTATTATTATTGCTAGTAAAATTTTCCCGGATTACTTGGACAATGTCCTAGTCCACATACTCACAAACATCATAGAGAAATACAGTTCACACTACAGTCCACGTGATTGTACCACAAAGCGTTTCAAAACGCACAAATCACACGCACAGAGATGCCCTAGGTTCACATTCCAAGGGTCTTACAATCATTTAAGGCAAGGGTCAAATTTATCTACTGCTTTGCATGCACACATTTATAATTAATTTACACATTCAAATATATCACAATTCAAATACCATATTTCAAGGCAATTTAAAACAGAATCCCTATCTGGCAGCACCTAATCTCTGTCCAGAATTAATTTACCAAACAAATTTTGTTCTGTGTAATTCTTATATCAAATTAGAGCCCTTAAAATCTATTTTTCAAAAAGCTAACCCACACTCTCATATTAAATCTACAAAAATTATAAAAATTCCTAGAAGTTTGCAGGTCAGTATGTCCTTCACAGTTAGCATACTCAAATATGTGTAATTTTCTCAAACTTCCCAAATGATATTTTAACTCAAATTCTTATGGTAAAAGTCTAACATTCATATCTTTCAGAAAAGGCAAAACTTGAATCCTAATTCCTCCGACATTTTTCCCAGTAATTTCTTTTCTAAGACCTATGTCTTAGGTTCGAAATCTGGGATCCATGCATGAGTTTTGTTTAAAACAAATTTGTTAAATTAGTAATTGTGGATGAATTTTTTTGAAAGTTATATCATTTTAAATCTCTATTTATCTAGTTTTAGGAACAAAAATTATATTTCAAAAACGATCATTACTTTGGTTTAAAAAGCTCAAAAACCGAACCTTGTCCAAACCAGTTTCCACTAGCAGAACGACCCCATTGTATGTCACGGATGAACCTTTATTTGAGATTATCTTGCAATGGTCTCAAAAGAAAAGTTGGTGAATTTTCAGTTTACTTTAACTGAGGATAAGTTTCATCAAAATCCAATGGCTAGATCAAAAGTTATTCATAAAAAAAGTTCAAAAACTGAACCTTGTCCGAACCAGTTTCCGCAAGCAGAAAAGCCCCATTGCATGTCACGAATGAACCTTCATTTGAGGTTATCTTAAAATGGTATCAAAAGTGAAAAGTTGGTGCATTTTGGGTCTACTTTAACTGAGGACAAGTTTCATTAAAATCCAACGGCTAGATCAAAAGTTATACACAAAAACGTAAGCACTGTCCAGGGCTTTTACGTGAGGCAGCCACTGTCAGCACCCATTTTCGAGTTTTGAAAGTGCATGAGGGTTTTGGAAATGAGTTCTAACAAAATTTGGGCATGGTCTCCTTTGTATTGGAGCCATCCCATGAATTTTTGAAAAGGAAAAAGATGAAGAGAGATTTGGACACAGCCACAATGCCACTGCCAAAAAGATTTTTCAGAAACAACACACAACACACACATACAAGCACACTTTTCCCACTTTCAGTCAACAAGGGAGGCATTTAGGCAAAGAGTGGCTGGATCCTCCACCTCCAACCACTTTAGAATCCACAAAAGAATCCCTTTGCCTTTCTAAGAGGCTCACGTGAAAGAGAAGAAGAAGAGGAGAGGAAAAGGTGAAGGGAGGTTGGTGAGATGGGCACTCTAGGCCTTGCATGCAAAGCTCCAAAGAGCTTCAACCATGGCTGCCTTCTCCTTTGAGTGTCACAACCAGCAGCTTGGAAGAGAGAGGGGGGAGCAAATTTGAATCCTTTTGGCTGAAGTATAAGGCTGAAATGTGGCGGACTTAAGTGAGTGAGTGAGGTGAGTGTTAGGCTTAGTTGTGATATGAGTGATGGTTTGTGAGAGTGAGTGTGAGTGGCCATGAGTTTGAGTGTGTGAGGGAGTGTTTTGCATGCATTTTAAGTGGTTAAAAGTCACTTGATTAGATGGGTTAGGGTCGTGTCAAGTTACATAGTGTAGAAATACACTGTGTAATTTAAACCGGAACGCGTTCTAAATATAAAAAAAAAAAGGATTTTTAAACATCCAATTTAAATTTGATAATCCTTAATAATTGAATTTTTTTAAATAATTTTCCTAAACTTTCTTTGTAGAGTAATCACTCACAGATGAATTTTACGAAAGATTCCTTGTCTTGCAAGTCTCATATTTTTTAAAAACGATTCAAAACAGTTTTTCCCAGATATTTCAAACAGATAATTATTTATTTAATTTAATAAATCTTTATGAAATGAAAACTTTTTTTTTAATTACTCTTATAAAATTCTCTCTTTAGAGGAATTGCTCACTATGACTTTTATAAGCGATAACTTGACGGGCAAGTTTCAAATTTTAAAATAATTAAAATAATTAAAACTAATTTGAAATCAATTAATTAACTAATACACAGCAATAGATATATTAAATATTTACTACTAGTAATTAATCATAGTTCAATTAATTACTAGCAGGCATAACAGATAATCACTCACAGACAAATACACAGGAAAGTAACTATCGAGAATTAATTCCAACGAGTTACTCACAGAGGACTTTTTATTACAAACAATTGTTTTAATTATATTACTCACTTAGATTTTAATTATAGAGGATATTATATCTGTTGATTTTATAGATCTTTTCCTATTTGACCATTATAACGAATTACTCATATTATTTATTCTCCTTCATTTTTCTTATCTACACAATTAATTACTAACTATATTTTAATTTCTCAGAATGTATCGTTTTCTTATTTAAAACAAACAATTAAAATTCTCATTAATTTCTAATTAAATCTCTCACGTTCCTACTTACTGGGTTGAAATTTTCGGGGTGTTACAAAAGTCAGCACATATGGTAAAATAGACGAACCATCTTTGGTTGAAAAACTAAGAGATAAAGTTGTCTGTATTACTAAAGATTTTGGGAAGCTTTTAGAAAGTTCTAACACTTTAACCATGCTTTTAAACTACCATCAACATCTCCATGATAAAGCTAGTTTAGGCTTAGAAAAATATGCATCTTCTTCTGAAGCTCAATCTGATCCAGACAAGTGTGATTTATGTTGAAAAACTGGACACTCCAAGTTCAAATGCATCCACAAGAAAAGACAAATGTTTAGACAGACTAAGGGTACTAAAGTTGTTGGACCCAAGAAGATTTGGGTGCCAAAGTCTCAAATTATTCCTTTGCAGATATCCTTGGTAGGAAAAGGCTAGAGTTTGAGCTGGCACCTAGACAGTGGCTGTTCACGACACATAATGGGAGAAAGGTCTATGTTCCTAGGCCTAAAGCTAGTTGAAGGCCTTTGGAGCTATGGGCAATGGACGAATCATTGGTATAGGTAAAATTCGTATGCCATCTCTAACCTCCATAGGTAACACCTTATATCTTAAAGATCTGAAACATAACCTGTTGAACATAAGTTAATTTTGTGACAGTGGTTATATCGTCTCTTTCAACAAATACAAATGTGTAGTTAAAACAGACGTTGGCAAGACACTCTTTTTTGCCAGATGACATAACAATCTATATGAGATTGGTCTAATAGATCTAAGTAAATAGAATGTAAAGTGGTTGCTATCCAAAGAAGATGAGAGATGGATTTGGCACACAAAAACTTGGGCATGTCAATTTAAAACATATTTCAAAAATCTATGAAAAGGGTTTTGTTAGAGGAATGCCTGTGATTTCTCGGAAAACCTATCTTCTCCGTGAAGCGTGTTAGAAAAGGAAACATATCAAAACTTCTTTTAAGTCTAAAACTTTGTTTCCATTTCCAGACCGTTGCAACTGTTACACATGGATCTGTTTAGACCAATTAGAACGTTGAGTCTGAGAGGAAAGAAATATGGTTTGGTCATAGTTGATGACTACTCAAGATATATATGGGTATACTTCTTAGGCCATAAACATGAGTCTTTCAAGGTCTTTGAAATATAAATGATTTTTGCATCTCTGCAATTAGAAGTGATCATGGAACTGAGTTTGAAATGCTGAATTCAAATCATCAGTGAAAAGAGTGAGATTTTCCACAACTTCTCTTCACCGATAACTCCTCATCAAAATGGGGTAGTTGAAAGGAAAAATAGAACTTTGTAGGAAATGACTAGGACCATGCTGTGTGAAAACTCTATTCCTGAACACTTTTGAGCAGAAGCTGTAAATACTGCATGTTATGTTCAAAACAGAATATTGATCAGACCAATGCTTGATAAGGTTCCTTATGAACTATTGAGAGGAAGAAGACCCAACATCTCTTACTTTCATCCATTTGGATGTGAGTGTTATATTCTTAACACTAAAGATCAACTTGCAAAATTTGATTCAAAGGTGGATAAAGGAATCTTCCTTGGATATTCTTATACATCTAAAAGCATATAGAGTCTTTAATTCTAGAACCGTAGTTGCTGAAGAATCTATCCATGTAAAGTTCAATGATGGACTAACATCTGATAGGAGACTGTTAGATCTTGAAGATGATTTTGCAGATATGCAGATTAGTCCGTCGGAACCTCCAAAAGCATATGTAGTTAAACCATCTGATGAAATTCTGCCTCAGACTGAAGGATCATCAGAACAATAAATCCAAACTAGAGACTGTAAGTTTGTAACATATCATCCTCAAGATCATATCATTGGAAGCAAGACAGAAGGAGTCAGAACCAAATCATCTTTCAAAGATCAGGCATCTTATGCTTCATCTCAGAAATAGAACCCAAGACAATAGACAAAGCATTATCAAATGATGACTGGATCATTATCATGGAAGAATAACTTAATCAGTTCTCAAAGAACGATGTCCAGACTTTTATTCCCAAGCCCAAAAACAAAATTATTATTGGAACAAGATGGGTATTAAGAAACAAGGTAGATGAACAAGGTAAAGTGTAAGGAACAGAGCTAGGTTAGTAGCTCAAGGTTATATCCAACAAGAAGGTATTGATTTCATTGAAACCTTTGCTCCTATAGCTAGATTAGAAGCTGTAAGAATCATTCTTTCCTTTGCTGCTCATAAAAACATTAAGCTTTTTCAAATGGATGTTAAAAGTAGCTTTCTAAATGGTTTTGTAGAATAGGAAGTTTATGTTAAACAACCTCCTGGTTTTGAAGATCCCACTCTTACAGATCATGTTTTTAAACTAAAGAAAGCTTTGTATGGTCTGAAACAAGCACCTCGTGCTTGGTATGACAAACTAAGCTCATTTCTTTTAAGAAATTGTTTTATGAAAGGCAAAGTAGACACAACTCTCTTTAGAAAGGAAGTTGGTAAAGATTTCATTATAGTTAAAATTTATGTTGATAATATTATCTTTAGAGCTACTAATGAATCTTTGTGCAAGGACTTTTCTAATCTAATGAAAAGTGAGTTCAAAATGAGTATAATGGGAGAACTAAAGTTCTTTCTAGGACTTCAGATCAAAAAAGAAAGCAAAAGGTATCTATATACATCAACAGAAATATACAAAGGAACTTCTGAAGAAGTTTAAGATGGAAGATGCAAAGCCAATGTTAACACCTATACATGCATATTGCCCTCTAACCAAAGACAAATCAAGTAAACCAAAAGATCAGACAATCTAAGGAGGTATGATTGACTCTCTTCTTTATCTTATATAGACATGATATTATGTATAACGTTTGTTTGTGCGCTAGATTTCAGTCTGATCCTAGAAAGTCACATCTCAAAGCTGTTAAGAGGATCTTTTGTTTTCTAGTTGGCACCACTAACCTTAGTATGTCCTATAAGAAAAATCAACATTTCAGGTTAGCTAAATACTGTGACACAGACTATGCAGGAGATAGAATTGAACGTAAAGGCATAAGTGGTGGATGTCATTTCATAGGACCCTGTTTGATATCTTAGGTAAGTAAGAAAGAGAACTCCATTGCCATGTCCACTACTAAAGCAATATATGCCTGTTGCCAGTTGTTGTTCACAACTACTAAGGGTAAAGTATCAGCTGGAAGGTTACTCTAGTTTTGAACATAATATACCAGTATACTATGACAATACTAATGCAATCAACCTATGTAAAAATCCCATACAACATTATAAGGCAAATCACATCAAGATTAGATATCACTTCATTAATGATGATATTCAAATGGTGTTTTTAATATAAAGTTTATTGATACAAATCATCAATGGGTTGATATCCTTACAAAAGCTTTGTCTAAAGAACATTTTGCTTGTATTAAGGATCATTTGCATATGCATATGTTATCAGGTTAATGAGATGTTTGGGTTTGCTTTATTAGATGATGACATCATTTTAGCTGATTCATTAATATGTTGGAACTAATGTGTGTTCAAGTGTATAGACGATAAAAGCTACAAGTTCACAATGGTTAAAAATGCCTCGTTTCTTTCAAAACGTGCGTCGCCCTTTTCACCATGATTGAAAAGACACTATTCAAAAACCATTAAATGTGTTTTAACCACCCTCTGCATGTTTTCACCTTCTCTCTATCTTTTTACTCCCTCTATAAAAGGCAAAGGTGTAACACCCCGTTACATTAGACATAACCCATAATAATATTTTTATTTTATTTGTTGTTATCAAAATACGACTAATTTTCTTTTTCAATTAAAAGAAATGTTTATAAAACTTATTAAAGACAACAAATTAATAAAGGTGACGTATAACATAATACAAGAATAAACATATAGTTTAACAACTATAGGAAAAAATCATGTATTAACTAGTTCTAACCTATGCATTAATTATCCTAGTCAGAGCAATACATGAATTCTACCCTAACCCAAATATAATAATAAAACTAGCCTTCAAATTTGGCATCCGAGCATCGTCCTTTTCAACCTCTAAACCATTTCTGCACCGGCGGAGAGACTTGATCGCTAGGCATGACTATCATCTTTGCATATCCCTCCAGTGAGTACATACAAAGAAAAGAAAAACAGAGGAGTGAGGTATGGTTCTAATATATATATGTATCACTAACGGTAGAAACTACCGTTAGTTAAATAATAGCGGAGGACCTAATGTTTTTCTAGTCATAACCTCTCAAACTCTTAACAACTCAATCCTCTAGATGCAGTATGGATCCATACTCCCCGATTGGAAGTGACTGGGAGTACATATGCCTCAACCCATGGCAAAACCTTCATCTTCCTCAGATGAACTCAAAATATCTCAATTCAGGATATCCACAGTCCTATATATATAACTCAAGAGTACTCTCACACCAATCAATGGAATGCTAAGTAGTAGTTAGGATTGTCAAGCTTGGTCAGATGAAGTTCCTAACACAGGGTGCTGCCCTGGCCCTTCAGGTACTTCATCACTCAGCACCGTATCCCCAAGACTTCCATCAGTGAGTCCCTACTGTTCATTCATATGCTTACCAGGTTGTGTCTTCCACTATAGGCAACATGCCACTGCATGTTCCTCTCTTAATAGTACTCACACTAGAGTACTCACAATTTACTTATCAACATAGGCTCACTAATGCACCTTCCAAATTTCAAGCTCTGATGAATGAGGTATTGAGACCCTATTTGCGAGGATTTGTCCTAGTTTTTTTTTATGACATCTTAATATATAGTAAAAATAAGGAAGATCATGGTAGACATGTAAGAGCAGTATTATCCATATTAAAAGAGCATTAACTATTTGCCAAAAAGAAGAAATACAGCTTTGGCCAAGGACAATTGGAATATTTGGGCCACATAATTTCAGCCTAAGGAGTAGCAATTGATCCCAGAAGTTGGAAGTGATGTATGATTAGGCCACTCCAAAAGATACCAAAGCTTTGAGGGGATTCTTAGGACTTACATGATATTATAGAAGGCTCGTGAAGGACTATGGGAAGATTGCTAGACCACTCTATCAACTACTAAAAAAAGATGGGTTTAATTAGAGTGAAGAGGCACAACTAGCTATGGAAACACTAAAAAAAAGCTATGTTGAAATCCTTATCCTCACAGTGCCTGATTTCAGTCAAACCTTCTGTATAGAGACCGATGCTTCTAAAAAGGGACTAGGTGCAGTCTTCATGCAGCAAGGCAGGCCAATGGCTTTTCTAGGCCAAACATTGTTAGAAAGAGCCTAGAAAAAGTCAATGTATGAAAGGGAGCTTATGGCCATTTTCATGGCTGTATAGAAATGGCAACATTTCTTGGGAGGAAGTTTATCATCCATTAAGATCAGAGGAGTCTGAAGTTCCTTACAGATCAGAGAGTGCTGGGGTATGAGCAGTTCATGTGGACTTCCAAACTTATGGGTTTAGATTTTGGTATCCTTTACAAGCTCAGAAGTGACAACAGGGTTATAGGTGCACTATCAAGACGAATAACTTATGAAGCTATTTCCCTAGTCCAATTTTCAGACTTGGAAGAATGGGAAGCGAAAATGCAGGCTGATGACAAGTTGCAAGGTATTATACATGATTTATTGAGCAACCCATTTGCACACCCATGTTACACCTTTCAAAATAAGAAGTTATGGTACAAAGGGAAACTGGTTTTACCAAAAGGGTCTTCCAAAATTCACACATTGCTTACTAAATATCTTAGTTAAGTAATAGGAGGCTATTTAGGTTTCTTTCAAACTTACAAAAGGTTGGTTGCTCTAGTTTATTAAGAAGGTATGCGACAAGACATCCAGAGGTTTGTAGCTTCTTGTGTTATCTACCAACAAAATAAATATCAGGCCTCACACCTGCTGGCCTCCTATAACCGTTACTTATTCTTGCACAGGTTTGGTTTGACATATCGATGGACTTTGTGGAGGGACTTCCTAAAGCACAAGGCAAAAGTGTTATTCTGGTGGTGGTTGATAAACTCATTAAATATGCTCATTTTATCTCACTTAGTCACCCATTCATAACTAAGGACATTGCTGAGTTATTTGTTAAAGAAATTGTTCGATTGCATGGTTTCCCTTCAACCATAGTTTCAGACAAAGATAAGATATTTTTAAGCCATTTTTTAATTAAATTGTTTAGACTTGTAGGCACTAAACTTAAGTTCAGTTCTGCCTATCATCCTCAAACGGATGGGCAAACAGAAGTAGTTAATAGATGCGTTGAGACTTACTTGCGATGCTTAATAAGAACTCAACCAAGGCAGTGGTCCAAATGGTTGAGTTGGGCAAAGTTTTGGTTCAATTCTATTTACAATAGCTCAACCAAACTAACCCCATTCAGAGCCCTTTATGGCAGAGATCCCCCTCAACTTTTGAAAGAAACAACTGTACCTTTAGCAGTGGAAGAAGTCAATTGACTAACCCAAGACAAAGACACAATTCTTAATGAGCTAATCAAAGCTGGTCAAGGCCCAAGACTATATAAGAACCTATGTCAATAAGCACAGAAGGGAAGTCAATTTAATAGTAGATGATTGGGTGTATCTCAAGCTGTAACTGATGCGTTGCATTTTAGGTCATCTTTGCATAGCATTTTACTTAGGATATGTTGCATTTATATATGTCTTTTAGCCTAATTTTCATTGAACTTTTAGTGTTTCGTACTTTTAGGACTTGTCACAGCGTTTGCCTTGTTTCCATTTCAGTTTAGTCATTGTGGGATCACTCTGCACATGAAGGATTTAAAAAGGGAAAGTTTGAGCACAAAAGACTTGAAGGTTTTGTTGTACATTGCAGAGAAGATCACAAAGGTGTGATCAGGATCATGCCCCTATGATCAGACATCAGAGTTGGAGCCCAAATAGCATTTGCGAGAAGGTCACGACTCCATGATCTTTGTCACGGGGGTGTGAGCGCCATCAGATTTTCTATTTTGTTATTTTTAATTCTGTTTTGTAATTAGGCATCATAGACTTTTAGCCTATAACTTTAAATAGGTTTTTAGATTCTGATTTAGTATTCTAAACTTTGATGGTTTGACGACAGAAGGCAAGAGCAAAGGATTCTTTTCTTCTCTTTCTCTTTTCTGGGTTTTGATGCTTTTCTTTCACCTTTTTGATATTACTCTTATAACTATGTGTGAGTAGTAATCTTTGTTCTGGGATTAGGGCATAGCCCATTGAAAATTGTTTATGTTAATCTAGTTTATTTGAGGTTTTCTTCCATTCTTTTCTTTTAATTTTCCTCTTATTGAATTAATACATGTTATACGCTTGATTACCATTTGCATGATTTTAGACGATTAGGGATGAACTAAAAGGTGAACTTAATGCATTGGAACCATAAGAGGCGAGCTTAGGTTTTGATTCGCAATAGTAGGATTAATCCTAGGTGGATAAAATGAATTAGTAAAGAGCGTAAAGGGTTTAATTGAACATAACACCACGATAGTTGGGGTTAATTCAATTAGGCACATCTCCGTTTCTTGAAAGAGAATGAAGATTACCTTAGATTAATTCGCCTTTGAAAGAGGATTAGGAAGAACGTTGAATTGTTAGATTAGTTGAACAAGAGTCTTGGTGCAAAACCCCGATCCCGGAATTTTTCCAAAATCTTAATTTCACCCCCAATAAAATATTCTCTTATCTTCTTTATCTTATTTTTATATTTATCTTTAATTTGATTTTCTAAATAGTTTCCGAATCAATTTTCAATATTTTCCCAATTATTTGATTTCTATTGAATTGTGATAATTGTTAAGCCAAAAACACGGTCCCTGTGGATTCGATATTTATTACTTGACGACGACCGTGAACTTACGATTTTCACATATCAAGTTTTTGGTGCCATTGCCAGGGACTGCGATCTCTTGGCTTGATGATTATTTGCATTTTTGGTAGAAATTAAATAATTCTTCTCACCTAATATCTTCTTTTTCTTTTTTTTTTTCTTTTTTCTTTTCAAACTTCACGGTTTTCTACTCTTTTGTAGGGTACTTTTCTTTTGTATGCCCAGGTCACTTCGACTTGGAGAACCAGTTGATGGAGATCCTGAGATAGAAAGAACCTTCCACAGAAGGAAGAAGGAGCAATGAAAAAGAGTAGTAGAGCCTATAGAAGAGACAATTGCCATGGCTGATGATCAGAGAAATAGGCCCTTAAAGGACTATTCTGCTCCTATAGCTTGCAGGTTTCTAACTCAAAATGTAGGAGTTTGAACTACTATACCAGCACCTATTGTCACTATGCTGAAGCATAATCAATTTGGCGGTTCACCCTCTGAGGACCCAAATGATCATCTTGAAGAGTTCTTAGAGATTTGTGCAACCCAAAACTTCACAGCAGAGGTTGCTAAGGCAATGAAGCTTTGCTTATTCTCTCTCACTCTCCAAGACAAAGCGAAGAAATGGTTGAGGAATGCACCAGTTGAAACGGTTGCCACCTGGGCTTTATGTCAACAAGCCTTCTTGGAGAAATTCTTCCCACCCTCAAGGACTAAAAAGTTGAGGAAGAAGATCACCAACTTCCAGTAAGAAGATGGAGAATCCATATATGAAGCATGGGAGCGATACAAGGGTTACTTGGAGGAATGCCCACAACATGGGTTGAATGAAGGGTTGACAATCCAATTCTTCTTTGAAAGGTTAAACAACCAAAGTGTGGCGACACTAGACTTCGTAGCTGGCGGATCATTCATGAACAAGATAATCAATGAGTGCAAATATATCCTTGAGGTTGTAGCTTCAAACTATAGTCAATGGGGAGGTGAGAGAGAAGGCAGTTCAAGGAGAGTTGCTCCCAACAAGTATGAAGTAAGCAACGCCGACATGCTTATGGCGAAATTTGATGCCTTGAGTAAAAAGATAGACAAAATGGAAAAGGCTAAGGTAAATGCTGTGAATACTCCACCCCGTTGCTACAAACTTTTTGAGATGCTAGGACATTCAACCATGGAGTGTCCAACTGTGATGCAAGATGAGCAAGTAGAAAATGTGGCTTCAAACCACAATTTCTATGACTATCCCATGAAGCAAAAGTTTGACCCCTACTTAAATACTTATAATAAGGGGTGGAAACTTCATCCAAACTTTTCCTACCGCAACAATCAGGGGCAAGGAAATCAGGGCGGTGGTCACCACCAGCAATCCTAAGGCTTCCAACCATCAATATCAAAATTGGAAAGCCTTATGGAGCGGTTTTTGACGAGTCAGAAGAAAGTAAATAAGACGATGGGTAACTCTATCAAGGAGTTAACTACTTGGATGAATGACATGGCTCTCTATAATAAGCATTTGGAGAATCAGATTTCTCATATGGCTCAATTCCTTCCTACTCAAAACTGGAATCCATGTAAGTTCCCAGGTAAAACTGAAACTAATCCTATTGAGCACTGTAATGTAGTGACCCTGAAAAGTGGGAAAGTGTTAAATGGTCCTGTGTCTAACCAAGAAAGTGAAGGAGACAAGGAGATAGAAATAGAGATAGATTCTCCTCCCAAGGTTGAAAAGAGAAAGGAATGGGACATTGTAGAAAAAGAAAAAGGGTCTAAAAGGATACCTCCAAAACCTTACCAACCGCCCATTCGTTTTCCCCAAAGGGTAGTTAGATCTAAGTTAGACCGACAGTTTGGGAAGTTCCTAGAGATGGTTAAGCAACTTTATGTCAATATTCCTTTCATAGAAGCTTTGCAACAAAATGCCTATTTATGCTAATTTTCTTAAGGATATTTTGGCCTATAGGAGAAAGATCGATGAGCCTGAGACTGTGACCCTTGTTTAGAGTAGTTTACCTCCTAAGCTTAAGGACCCAGGTAGTTTTTTTTGTGCCATGTATTATTGGGTCCACGAGGTTTGAAAAAGCCTTGTGTGATTTGGGGGGCTAGTGTTAGTCATATGTCCCTATCTTTTTATAAAAAGCTTGGTATTAGGGAGTTGCAACCTACCAATATGTCATTGCAAATGGCGGATCAATCCGTCGAACATCCTATAGGAATTGTGGAGGATGTTCCAGTTAAGGTGGGGGATTGTTTTATTCCATGTGATTTTGTGTTGTTAGAAATAGAGGAGAATTCCAAAATCCCTATTATCTTAGGTAGACCCTTCTTAGCAACAGCTGATGTTAACATAAATGTAAAGAAGGGTAAACTTTCCTTAACTATGGGGGAGAACACCATGGAATCTGATTTGTTTAAAGCTAACAATGTTCCAATTATTGAGAATTTTGTATGCAGGGTCGACTCATTGGACCAAGTGGTGAAACAAAAGGCAACCAAGTGCCCTGTTGAGGATCCACCCAAGCCATGTTTAACCAAAGAGCAACCCTCTAGGCATCCTACAAAGGATAGTCCAAAGGTAACATGTGCACCACAGAGGGAACCTTACATCCCTCCTCACAGGCGTAGATTGGATAGCCTTAAGGTCTTGGGTGAAGGAGGGAAACCAAGTGAGAAGGGAGTGACATTTTCCTATTCTCACCCGGTTGTGGTAGATTAATCTTTTTAGGTGTCGAGCTCATGACGTTAAACAAGCGCTTGTTAGGAGGCAACCCAACTCTTTTTATCTTTATGTTTGTTTTTCTTTAATTTATTGTTCAATTTTACACTTGTTTGTTGTTTGTTGTGTTGTCTCTTATATGGCTTTACGCGATACGAAGACATTAAACAAGCACTTTTCCAAAATATAAAAATTAAAAAAAATCATGGGGCCATGACCGCCATCACGGGGCCATGATAGTTGCGCTGAATAAAGGAGTCCCTCACCTGTCGAAAAGATCATGGGGTCGTGATCATTATCACAGGGGTGTGACAAGCTTGGCATCAGATGTTAGAATCTAAGACTTTGGACGATGTCCAACCCCTCAAAACTTTGGTTTTGATGATAACAAATAAAGTTAAATTTTGAAGTATCTAATGATCTATGTTTAAGTTTAATAGGTTTTATGTCGTCCAATACTTCAATGGTATTGTATTTCTTAAACTCAATCATTATATTTCTATGTGTACAGTACGTCCAATGAGCAACCTATTTTTGTTAAGTGTAAAATTCAACGTCCAATACTCCGTTATAAAACAAGCCTCCAAATGCGTTGTGAAAACCAGTGTGTAAACACTACATCCATTCAAGGAAGCGTCCAATGCATATATAACTTACATCATCCCTCTCTAGCAAATAGTTATAATGCTTCCATAATTGATTAGAAGTACAATTATGCTTTTCGATGATGATTCTCTGAAATGTTCTATTATTCCCTCTCTTTTCTAATGTGACATTTCATTTGAATATTCAAAAAGTGCACCACAGGGGACAGAAAAGCCTTTCTCTGCAGAAATCGTACAAGTAGTGGAGGCACTGCATGTACTGTTGTCTCCTCCATCTCTCCACCCCAAGCTGACACGTAGCAATGGTCATATGATTGTAAGAGAACGGTTATTGGCAAAGGCATAGATTCCACAACGGATATATTCACCAAGTTGCCTATAAATAAAGGAACAAGCTCATGTTTTCAATAAAGAAGCATTTCAAGTTTTTCAAACAGCTGTAACTCTACCAAATCGATTGGACGACCTACACTTGTGCGAAAAGAGCAATCTACTTAGCTTTGCTAAGTTATTCTGTGTAATTAAGTTTTATTGTAATATCCTCTCTGTGAAAGCTGTTTATTTAACTTGTACTCAAACAATTTCTATTTGGAAAGCCAGGAGTGGCTTAGTGACAAAGAATACTTGGGTGTTCTTTAATCTCAGGGGGAGATTAAAGGTGTGCCAGAAGTGACCTAGAGAATACTTGTAGCTAAGAGTGGCAGGGTATATAATACTTGTTTGTAATCAAAACTTCATTAGTGGAACCCTTCAAAGTTTTTGAAGGAGAACTGGACGTAGCTCTGGTTGAGTGAACTAGTATAACCAAGTGTTTTTACTCTATCGCCTTCAAGCTTACTTGCTATTCTCTTAAGTTATTTATTCACACTTTGAGCACAAGTTTCTTTATATCCTATTTACGAAAATCGCTTATTTGCACCTGGACGATTAACAAGAAAACGCAACTTCACTAAATTGTCATTTCAACTATTGGACGATACCTGTGATCTTTTGTTTTACAAGTCCCTTGTGAAACCTAAGATATTTTATCTCCATCTTTGTGAAAAGTTTTTTAACAATATAACTAACACACTATTCAACCCCATTCTAGTGTGAATCTCTACATTTCATCAGATTGTGCACAAAGATCATGTGGTCATGATTTTTATCATGGGGTCGTGACGAGCGCCAATGTGAATACAGCTTCCAGAGTTATTCCAAGATCATGGGGTCATGATCTTTATCATGGGATCGTGATCTGCGTCAAAATTTAGCAAGCCTTTCACCAACGAGAGGATCACAATGGCGTGATTGCAAAAAAAAAACTTTTTCTTCCTAACCTAATCCTTTCCAAATCCTCGACACACCCAGCCCCCCTCTCTTTCTCTTTGTGTCGCACAACCTAACAACCTCGTCCCCATCTCTTTCTTCTTCAAACTATTATAACCACACATCCAAGCTTTCTTTTTCTCCATCATCAATTTTATTCTACATTGTTAGGTCCTTCCATGGATTCTGAAAGGCTGAAAGGTGATCATAGCCCATCCCTTACTGGTTCCTTTCTTCTTCTTCTCGGTGAGTTTGTTCCTTACTTTTGGATTTTACATTGAGGACAATGTAAGTTTCTAAGTTTGGAGTTGTTTAGGGTCTTGCATCTTCATGTTTGTCATTTGCATTCTTAGAATTCATGTTTAGGACCCACTTTAGCATTGCATTTTTTTCTTTTCTTTATTTATGTATTGTTTAGGATTAAGGAATTGATAGCATTTGCATTTTGTCATCAAACTTCCTTGAAATTGAGTGACAACTTGTTACATTATTGAATACTTGTATGTTTGATCATATTGAGAACTTAATTTATTGAATTGGACATATGAGACCTTGGCTATGGAACCTTTATACAATTGATTTGTATGCAGGTTGAATGATTAGCATGATCTCTCCTTACTCTTGTTTGCATTGACATAAGCCATTGTCATGAGGTTTAGCCTTAAACATTGTTCCCCACTATGTGTGATAAACTGATCACCATTATGTACTTTAGAACTTGTTCTGGAACCTTGTTGAGGCTGTATACTTTGTCTACATGAGTAAGAATGATCAAGGCATTAGGATAATTCTTTTTTGCCACTGAAATTGATTGGAAATTTTAGCCCTTAGTTGCCCATTTGAGCCAAACACTTTTATCATTCTCTGGTACCTATTTTTTATGTTTGAATTGTCTTGGTACCCTATAATTGAATTTTGGCAACTTGATGGCAAAATGCTTGAAAAGGGGATGTTCTCAAATAAATGATAATTTTGTGCTTACTGAATTGAAATGTTGAATGCCCTTAAAAGTTAAGTTGAGAAAGTTTGTTATAAAAAAAGGGGGGAAGAAAAAGAAATTACGAAAAAAAAGGAGAAAAGATAAAGAAATTGGGGCAGAAAAGTGGAATTGAACTAGTAGGTATGAATTGAGAAATTGTAATACATTCCCTACTGCTTGTGATAAGTGCCTTATGCATGTTCTTTATGGGTATTGAGATGAATTTTAAAGCCATTTTGTGTTTCCTTTTTCTTGATTTCCCTACCTTGCTATTTAACCCCTGGCCTCATTACAACCTTTGAAAGACCTTGTGATTTACTCATGTTTACTTGATAAACAGTGGTAATGAGGTTCCTTACCAAGCCTATGGTAGGACACTTTGATTGAGAAGTTGAGTGAAATTGATCTACCTTTAAACACTTTAGAGTGGGGAACTAAGTGAACATGTCTATGCAAACTTGGGTTTTGGAGGATGAGCCTCTAATTAGACTTGATTAAATTGCTTGCTTACTCATTGGTTGTCCACTGGATGTGCTTTTACCCATTGAGTTCTAATTTGATGAATCTTTTGAAAGTAAAAATCATTGCACACAATAATTTCTTGAGGACAAGCAAATCTTTAAGTTTGGGGTTGTTTGATGTGTTGCATTTTAGGTCATCTTTGCATAGCATTTTACTTAGGATAGGTTGCATTTATATATGTCTTTTAGCCTAATTTTTGTTGAATTTTTAGTGTTTTATACTTTTAGGACATGTCACAGTGTTTGCCTTGTTTCCATTTCAGTTTAGTCATTGTAGGATCATTCTACACATGAAGGATTTAAAAAGGGAAAGTTTAAGCACAAAAGACTTTAAGGTTTTGCTGTACATTGCAGAGAAGATCACAGGGGTGTGATCAGGATCATGCCCCCATGATCAGACATCAGATTTGGTGCCTAAATAGCATTTGCAAGAAGATCACGGCCCCATGATCTTTGTCACGGGGGTGTCAGCGCAATCAGATTTT
Source organism: Pueraria montana var. lobata (assembly GCA_026413185.1). Taxonomy (NCBI): domain Eukaryota; kingdom Viridiplantae; phylum Streptophyta; class Magnoliopsida; order Fabales; family Fabaceae; genus Pueraria; species Pueraria montana. The sequence goes on from CM048654.1 coordinate 59,054,467, forward strand.
CTATTTTGTTATTTTTAATTCTATTTTGTAATTGGGCATTCTAGACTTTTGGCCCATAACTTTAAATAGGTTTTTAGACTCTGATTTAGTATTCTAAACTTTGACAGTTTGACGACAGAGGGCAAGAGCAAAGGATTCTCTTCTTCTCTTTCTCTTTTCCGAGTTTTGATTATTTTCTTTCACCTTTTTTATTTTAATCTAATGACTATGTGTGAGTAGTAATCTTTGTTCTGGGATTAGGGCGCAGCCCTTGACAATTGTTTATGTTAATCTAGTTTATTTGAGGTTCTGTGTTTTACCATTTGCATTATTTTAGACGCTTAGGGATGAACTGAAAGGTGAACTTAATGCGTTGGAACCATAAGAGGCGAGCTTAGGTTTTGATTCACGACAGTAGGATTAATCCTAGGTGGATAAAATGAATTAGTAAATAGAGTAAAGGGTTTAATTGAACATAACACCATGACTGTAGGGGTTAATTCAATTAGGCACATCTCAATTATAGATTAAAGTCCTTAGCCAAGAAACTAAATGAAAAACTCACTCCCAGGTTCTATGGGTTGTACTGGATTAACATAGTCATTGGGAAAGTTGCTTATCAGCTTAAACTTCCACCTAGGGGTGTTCACCGGATCGGGTAACCCGATCACCCAACCCGATCCAACCCGACCCGATTAGTTCGGATCGGGTTTTTTTTTAGTTCGGGTCAAACCCGAACACAACCCGATCCAACCCGTTAGTATACGGGTCGGGTAACGGGTTTGTATTTTGAACCCGTGACCCGACCCGTACTATAATTTTTTTAATATATATATATATATATATATATATATATATATATATATATATATATTATTAAATTAAAAAATACAAAACACTATATTTTTTTGCTAATTTTTAACCACACATGAATTATATTTCTCTTTTTTAATTGTTTCTATTTTTGTCTTGATTTTGTTTATGTTTTCTCATGCTAATATCTATTTAAAATAAAATATTTGTATTAGCATTGAAACCATTCATTTTATTAATTAAATGTTGTCACAATTTGGTCCTTTTGGAGGACATGTAGAAATTATATGTGCAAAGTTCTAGGCAAAAACAAATTGTTGTTCTAAAAAATTCTAATTTTTACAAAATAAAAAATATTTTTTAAATGCCTTGACCGGATCAACCCGACCCGATCCAACCCGTTTTTTAACGGGTTGGATCGGATCGGATTTCGCAAAAAAAATACACAAACCCGATCCAATCCAAGCCGTAAAATTTTGATCGGATCGGGTATCGGGTTTGGCCAAACCCGGCCCAACTCGACCCGTGTACACCCCTACTTCCACCAGACAGTAAGATCCACCCTGTTTTCCATATGTCCCTTTTAAAGAAAGCCATAGCTCCATCTGTGTAACCTCAACCTTTACGACAAATTTTAGCATATGACATTGAACTGTGGGTAGAGCCCGTAGCTATTAAAGTTATTCGCAATCATCCCTCTGGAATAGTAGAGGTCTTAATTCAGTGGAAGGATCTTCCTGATTTTGAAGCAACTTGGGAATCAGTCACTTCTATTCAGCAACAATTTCCTGCATTTCACCTAGAGGAAAATGTGGCTATTTTGGGGGGGAGTATTGTTAGACCCTCAATTAGAGAGACTTACATAAGGAAGACTTATGGGAAGCATAGGCCCAATAGGATAGCCCAAGCCCAATATGATGGGCCTACTGTAACTGATTAGTTTTTGTAAGAATTATATAAATAGAACAGAAGGAGGAGATAGAAGGGGATTATTATGTTAGAAAGTGATTGGGGAGAGGATAGGCTCTCGAACATTCCTATCAGGTTCTTTCTGTAATTCTTCTATACTTCAAGGGAACACAATGTTCCATTGGAGGATTCATCGATAAAATCACAGTTCTAACATGGCCAAACTCAGCCCTACAAAACCGGCTTATAAGGTGAGGTTTCCACCTCACTTATATACTCTATTTTAGCCATATCACTAGTCAATGTGGGATCTCCAACACACCCTCTCTCATCGAGAACTGGACATCTCAAACGTGAAGTTTGCAGGACTGGACATCTGTGGGTAGTCCGATAGCGAGTGGCACGATAGACCCAACAACTGTTAGGTTCTAAGACCTTGGACGATGTCCAACCCCTCGAATTTCGATTTTGATGATAACAACTAAAGGATAAATTTTGAAGTATCTAATGATCTAGTTTGAGTGTTATAGGATTTACGTCGTCCAATTCCGCAATGGTATTGTATCTCTCAAACCTGGACTTTATGTTTTTAATAAGAAAAGCGTCCAAATGTGTTTTGCAAGAATTCTACAGGCAGCGTCCAATGCTCCTGTGAAAGCAAGCGTCCAACGATTAAATAACCCTCTCTATAGTTACTATCTTAAAATAATATTATAAGGAAATACGTTTTCAATGTTGATTCAATATAAGGCAACGATCACTCTCTCATATTTTAATATGCCATTCTATTTGTTTTTTCGAATAGTACTGAACAGGAAAAGAAGAAGCTTCTCTCTGCAGAAAAAGTACAAGTAGGAGAGGCGCTAAAAGTACGGCTGTCACTTCTATCTCTTCACCCTAAGTCAAAACGTGACAACGGTCACATGCTATGGAGAGAACCGCTCTTGGCAAAGGAACAGATCCCTCAACGGATACCTTTCAACAAGCTGACTATAAATAGAGGAATGAGCTCATGTATCAAACTGACGAAAAATTTATAAAGAGCTGAATCTCTGTCAAAACGACTGGACGATCTATACTTAAGCAAAAAGAGCATTCTTCTTAGCTTTGCTAAGCGATTCTGTATATTCGTACTTACTGTAATATCCTCTCTGTGAGAGTTAAGTCTTACTTTCTATACTCAAACAATTCTGTTTGGAAAGCCAGGAGTGGCTTAGTGTTAAAGAATACTTGGGTTTGTGTTTAATCTCAAGGGGAGATTAAGGGTGTGCCAGAAGTGGCCTAGAGAATACTTGTAGCCAGAAGTGGCAAAGTTAGAATACTTGAGAGTAATCAGATCTTGATTAGTAGAACCCTTAAAAAGTTTTTGAAGGAGAACTGGACGTAGCTCAGTTGAGTGAACCAGTATAAAATTAAGTGTTCTATTCTCTCGCTTTCTAGCTTACTTGCATATCTATTAAACTATCTCTTCAACATACTACGAAAGTGATTCTTTACACATTTTATCTAAGATCATCTATTACGTGTGTTCTAACGAAAAGCAAGAAGAGTAGTTTAATTGGACTGCTGTTTTTTAAACTGCTGGACGATAGCATAATCTTCTGTTTTACTAAGTTCTTGTAAAACTAAAAGATATACTATCTTCACATTAGTTAAAGTTTTTCAAAGAAATTATAAATACACTATTCAACCCCCCTTCTAGTGTATTTCTCTATATTTCAACAACACTCGCTAGGATAGGTTCTTATACCATCTTAGAATATGGGTTTGGACCTAACTTGACCCTACAAAGCCGGCTTGTAAGGTGAGGGTTGACCTCCACTTACTCTATTTTGGCCTCATCATTAGTCGATGTGGGATCTCTAACAAACAGGTTGAACCAAACTGAGCCAAGAATAGTGTAGACCGCACATGCACTAAAAAAGAGCAACCAAATAACAAAGGTGGATTCATATTGTTCATTACACACTGAACATAGCAAGGACTGAGAATAAGAAATGATATTCCTTTTTGCTAGATATTTATTCTTGAAGGGATCCTATCTATTAACATCAACAAGCAAACATCAACAAAAAACTAATAGCTAACAAATTAATATTGGTTGATAAAAAAATAAAAAATCAACAAGCAAACATCATCACTTAAAAGTGGGGGCTGCTCAAGACCAAAAACTTCTTAAAAAAGGATTTATTAATGCAAGATGTCACCTATAAGGGTAGAAAGTAGTGCTGAACAAGAACCAAGTGTAACATCCCTTGTTACTATTAAGGAATTTCTACTTATTTGCATTATTAGTGTAACGCCCGGCTACTTTTAGGATCGTTGACTGTCCCCAAAAACCAACATGAGACTTTTCAGTGTGTTTTGTCCTCGCTCACACGCTTCCCGATAAAACTTTCCAGAAGGTCACCCATCCCATAATTGCTCCAAGCCAAGCACGCTTAACTATGGAGTTCTTAAGTGATGAGCTATCAAAAAGTAGATGCATCTTGTTGGTATAGGTAGTACCAATTATTTCCTTTAAACCATCCTCAACTGTACAGTCCCATACCAACACAGCTTCTGGATCCCTCTCTTTCGGGTACGTATTTGATTCGTTCACGTATCCCTCCCGCTGGAAGCCTTCCAGGAGCCGCTCCTTGTCCGTGCCTATTCTCTTTTGTACCGGCGATCACTCACCGCCCTCGTCAGCGCCCAGGATGTTACATGCCCACCAGCTTCCGCTTGGTTCATCCTTGAACCACACCGTACTGGGAGAGAGGCCTGCTCTGATACCACTTGTAACGTCCGGCTACTTTCAGGATCATTGACTCTCCCCCACAAACCAACACAAGACTTATCAGCGTGTTTTATCCTCACTCACACGCTTCTCGATAAAACTTCCTAGAAGGTCACCCATCCCATAATTGCTCCAAGCCAAGCACGCTTAACTGTGGAGTTCTTAAGTGATGAGCTATTGAAAAGTATATGCATCTTGTTGGTATAAGTAGTACCAATTATTTCCTTTAAGTCATCCTCAACTGTGCAGTCTCATACCTACACAGCTTATGGATCCCTCTATTTTCGGCATGTATTCGATTCGTTCATGTATCCCTCCCGCTGGAAGCCTGCCAGGAGCCGCTCCTTGTCTGTGCCTATTCTCTTTTGCACCGGCGATCACTCCTCGCCCTCGTGAGTGCTCGGGATGTTACATCTAAATGTAACATCCCTCGTTACATTACTCTGAAACATACATAAAGCGCTTTGTATTTAATTTTAATAAAACTCTTGTTTAATTTATTCAAGAAAATCCATGTGAATTTTTCACGTGTTGAAAACATCTTTGGATAACTGTTGAAAATATAAGCACCAATATGAAAAGAAATATAACTTAATAATTATTCAAGATGTTCTTACAAATTTGATAAACATAACTAAAGGTTAATACAATATGAAAAGAAATATAACTTAATAATTATTCAAGATGTTCTTACAAATTTGATAAACATAACTAAAGGTTAATACAACTGAAATATACAAAAGATAAATCATTAAAGCAACATAAGATAACTACAAACAGAGAACACTGACGAACCTATCCCATCATAGCAGCACCTAACATAAATCTAGTCCCCACCCTCGTCATCGATCTCAATAGGATGACTATCATCGCCCCTCTGTATAAGAGGTGACGGAGGCGGACATATGTACTCATCGGCGAGTCCAGGATTCACAATGGGCTGCTCCCAGTCAGGTACATAGAATATTCCAGCAAGAAAGGTAAGCTCAGTTGATACTATCGGTGTGCCTATTGTTGGTAGGTTAAGAATGATGAGATCTCCTTGATAGTGATATCTACCATCGCCTCTATGGAAAAACCACTGTCCAGTCCGGCCGAACGTTACTTCTAGGTTCTATGTTGCTGGGTCCATCTATGTGTAAAAAAAATAAAGGGAAATGGGGTGAGGTCGTATTCTTTCGATGTCACCCCATGGAAAGAGTAGAGAACTTTTCTCATTTTAGAACACAACAAACAATAGAGTATATACAATTATATATATATATATATATATATATATATATATATATATATATATATATATATATATAGTAGAAAAGTCTAGACATCCTAAGTCTCATCCCATCATCGTCTTCTTCTTTACATCATCATCACTGTATGGATCCATACTCTCGGTTGATCAACCACTGATCACGATTCAACCTTTGGGAAGCGATGGGGAGTAAGTATACCTCAACCCTACCACAGTCCCATACCTGTGCAGTCAACATCCATCTTGGTACACTGACACCAATACCGGCTGTCAGATGAATAATCTCATTACGCGTAACTTTCCAGAATACTCAGCGAATCATTTTCAAAAGAGGTACACCCTCCACGTCATCATAAGTTGCCTCTGCGTTTATCGGGATGTTACGAGCTGGCACTATCAGTCCCGGAATGTAGGGGGCCGGCCTACCCATTGGGACGTCACACACTCGATGCCTTCCATCCCTTAGACCTCTTACCTGGGCCACGCATCTCAACTCGCAGTGTACCAAACCGTAGCTTCCCACACCACATCCAATCGTACCTTCCATCCAACTTGGTTAATCCAAGTCCTCGAGGCTCTAAGGTACTTACTCTTAGAATATTTCCGCAGAGTAAAACTACTCATAAGCGTCGTTCTCACCCTTTAGCAATTTATATAAAGGATATGGTACGAGAAACATCAATAAATAATAATCTTGGTACACTATCAATCATTCCAAGTCATAACAATACACATAATATAATGTGTTTTAGTGGTGACAACATATTAAACGCGTTCACATATTTACACTTAACAAATCCTCGTAATTATATATAAGTTCCCGTTTAAACTTATTATTTTCCATGCTTTTCTTTTCAAGACATTATGGAAAAAATTATATTTAATATTTGTTACTATAATTTTCTTATGAAAATTATTATAATAAAAATCATACATAAGTATATAGTCTTAAATATTTGATATCTCAATTATACTTAATTTCTTTATAAAATAAGACAGTCATTTGTAATTAGATAAAATATCAAGTATCCTTATGTATTTCAATAAGTTTGGAATATATATAAAGGTTAACAAATATTTCCTCCACAAAATAATAATGTTGTCAATCTATAAAATTTAGTATTTATTTAAATAAAACATTTCACATACAATTGATAAGAATCACTTGTAATAATAATTCTCCTTAAAATAATGGACTTTCGTAGTTATAATTTCAATATAATTATGTAACAAAAATATATCTCAAAAATATAATTTTCCTCAAACACATTATGTAAAGAAATATATATTTTTCATAGCTTAATAATATCATTATACTTAATAATAATTAAAATAAAGAAAACACTAACTAGGGATCATAAAAATCACTCCCCCTTCTAGGATTAAAGGATCGAATTCTTGATTTTCTTACTACACTCATCATGTTCATACTTGTTCTTAGAAATTCATCATAGCATTCATCCAATTACAATATTTAATCCATACACACTTAGAATAATAACATACAAACAATTATAGAAATACATATCATGCCTATATAAGATCAAGCCATGAAATGAGAGGACTTTTTGATGTCCATCTCCACACTCACATAGAATAACATTTTAAAAATACAACCTCACCCATACCTATTTCTCCTAAGCTTGGATGAAGTTTAAAGCCTCTTCTTCCTTTCCTTCAACCACGTGCTCGACACCACCACCACTAAGGAGAGCTCCAAAATCTTCCTTCTCTCTAGCTTTTTCTATAATCTTTCTAACTTCTCTCTAGGAAGGTGTGTTGAACTAAGGAATGAAGGGTGGTATTTATAGGCTAAGTTGGGAGACAAGGTGACAAATAGGATTAATGATGGATAAGAACTCATAAATCCTATGATTATTAAGCCATTAATTGTCCATTATTCTACCTCTTCAAATTCTAATTTATTGTTTTTATTTAATAATTCTGTTTAAGTAATTAAGATAGTAATTTTAATACTAACTATTCCTATTAAATTAAAAAAAACTTTCGGTATTCTTGTTTTAGAAACTGAACAGATTTACTTCTAGCACCTCCCTTTTCTGCTATTTGCACCCCCATCAGCGTTTATTTTTATTTTATTGTTTTCTAGGCTCAAAAGCTAACATCTTTTCATTCTAAGTCCATAATAATAGCAACACATAGAAAATAATTAATAATTCAATTATTAAAACATGAAATCAAATAAAATGTAATCATAAAAGAATTCACACATAATCTAAATATCACACAATTGACACAATATTAAAAGAATTACTCGTAATTTCTTGCGTTCATAATTCTCTTTCATTCAAACAAGGCTTATTTTAGGAAATATTTAATTTCTTAAAATAAGTTAATTACGTAAATTCCTATAGGTGAAAATTGGGTCGTTACAATTAGTGAAAATGAATTTAATGTTAGACTGTAAAGTAACCTTTCAAAATACGAGGAAATTTGTTCCCTTTTTAACTTTCAAATCTTATTGATTTTAACTCTAAAATAAGAAACATCATTGTTAACTTATCATTCATTTAAAAATGCCCTTTTTGTGAAATGAAATTCTTAATAAACTAAAGTCGAATTATCAAAACATCATAACCAGGGTAAACCATTAAAACATAATAGAACTTCTTTTAAACATACTCAATTTCATTATTAAATAATTCTATTACACAAAACTAAATACACTTTTACATCCTTGAAAGTAAATGCATTTTACACGAGTCACATATACGGAACTGATACATCATAAAAATCCCTAGTCTACCCCCTTTATACAAGAAAAGGACAGAGACTCAGAGCAGTGACTCAATGAAAATTAAAACCCAAAACACCCATGAGGCATCCTTAGAGGGACCCTCTTCTTCCTTGAACATATCCATTTCGTCTTCATCATTCGCATAGGGTCAATGAACTTTCTCTTAAAAAAATAAAAACATAGGAGTGAATTCTCTACCTCCTTGGTCACCACAAACAAACGAACCTTCAGTCCCAAACAACCTATACGACCATTGCATGTGGTACTCTAGCGATGACACTCACGATAATCCTATCAAGAATATCTATCTCACAACATCTATTCATATGGGCTCCACTGCCATTAAACCTCCCAGGTTTTAATGGTCTTACGCAACTTCATGGATGACGATTGGGAGCACTCAACTCATGTCCGGTACATAGTGACACGTCGATCCCACCAATCATGGATATAGCTTCGTCTTTGTCAAGAATGCCAAGCCGGTTATGTGAGTCCTCTGTACTAACCTTAGTCGGGTTATCACAACCTGACACCATTTCCCCAAGCCTCCTTTGAGACAACGAACTATCCCCCGGTGTACCGGCCGTAATCATCCACCTCTCAAAACATTTCCTCACACGTTCTCCACATCGTGAGATGTATTCTACAGGGCAAAATGGTTTCAATGGTACAGACAAAAGGATGTTTTGGGGACCCTCCTCACTAAGCATGGAGTCAAGCCCCATCTCTAATCAAAGACTCCATCTTTCTACATACATCTTATCTTTTGTCACCGATGCCCACTTCACATCATCCGCCTCCCCGAAGCGTGCGACGTCCCATGCAAGGTGAGTGACGTGAACGTCCATCACTCTTCTTCATAAACAAGAGGAGAAGGGTCTCGTTCCCCCTCACCTCTTAACGTCATGAACACCATGACCCTACGAAATGGATATACCCACTTGCACACACCTTAGTGCCTCAGGCACTCCAACTCATCTATCCTACTCATGCACAAGCAAAACCAACATGCATTGCCGAGGGAAACGCCCCTCGGACTCAGATCACAACAAGCAATATATCCATAGGAAATATCTTAACAATTTATATCAACGCCGGAGGTCACATCCTCTCAGTATTAACAATAGCTAATCACACGTATTCACGACATATAAATATGCATATAAGACAACAAATACATGCCAAAGGTCACGCCCTTTCGGTCTTGATTAACAATTCCACAATGAGAATAGCATTCATACACTTATCCAATTCAACTCATCACAATTTACAAATTTTTGGGTCAAACCCGCAGCTAATACAACATCCAAATTTTCAAGTGTCATAACTTCTTACTTTGGGTTCCAAATACTCACAATTTAAGTCTTAACCCTCATGTACATGTTAACTATCATTTTCCACTGCAAAATATTTATTTTAGGCTTTCTAAGCTTAGATTTCAAATAGTTAAATCCCCAACCCGAAATTAGTTCAAAAACTCAAGAAAAGGGGTTTAAAACTTCAAAATTACATTCCCAATGATGTAGAAATCGGATTTTGATGAACCAAATATGCAACCCTAGGTTTTAGGACGTAAGGAAACCGTTTTTCTGGTCCAAAACAGCTAATTCCAACTCCAAAAATTATTAATTTCGAAACAGTGGAAAATTCGATGAAAATGGCATAAAAACTTAGAAAATAATTTCCCGTTGATGTAGAAATCGGATTTTGACGAATTTTATATGCAACCCTAGGTTTTAAGGTATGAGGAAGCTAATTTTGAGGTCCATTACAGTCAATTCCAATCACATTATTCCCAGTTTACAAAACAGAGGCGAAACAGAGTAATATAATGCCAAACGTTAAAATTTAATTTCCCGTTGATGTAAAAATCGGATTTTGATGAATTTTATATGCAACCCTAAGTTTTAAGGTATGAGGAAGCTAATTTTGAGGTCCATTACAGCCAATTACAATCCCGTTAGTCCCAGTTTACAAAACAGTAGCTACAGTGCCCGAAATTCACATTTTCGCTAGACAAAAATTTTCTAAAAGATTTCCAATCCATTCTCAACATTCTGCATATGCATTTCCATATTTTAAGACATGGGAAGACTGTTTTTAAGGTCAAAAACAGCCCAGCACAGCTACAACATTTATTTTCCCAAAACAGAGCAATAAATCATATAAATAGCTCAAAACTTAAGAAATTTATAATAAATAGCTCACGTGTCCAAAATTAACATACTTTATATGTAACCTTAGGTTTTTGGACCCAAGGAACCCATTTTTGAGGTCCAAAACACCAAAAGAGATACCCATCTTTCACAGAGCACAAGGTAGTGCGGGATTCATCACATATACACAATTTCAAGATTCAAAAATTAAATATATCAACATGCTACATAGACCCATCGCTCTAGGTCTCAAGGCAACAAATTTTAGGCTCAAAGAGAATAAAAAATCCCTCCCATACCTTGGTTTCCTAAGCTCAAGTGTTCAAAACAAAATTTTCAACCACCCAAAGCTAGAGCTTGGTGAGCTCTACAACATATCCAAAATGCAAAGAAAAAGGAGGAGAATTAGTGTGAGAAATGTTAGAGAGAAGAAGTGAAAATTATAGAGAGAAGAAGGAGCTCACCTAAGAGAGACTTTTTGAAGTCTCTCTCCCTTCTCTCTCTTCAAAACTGGCGGAACATAGCTTAGGGGGAGGGGTCCCTCTTAGCTTATATATGGGATCCCAAAACCCTAAGGGTAGGTCCCCAAAAATTAAAAAAAAAAAATTTCTAAACCTAATTGTGTTGAGGTGCTTAGCTGATATAGGTTTTGATTTTTTTTTTTTTAGCTCTAAAATGTTCTTAAAATATAGCATTTAATTTTCTAAAAAAAATGCCTTTGGAACCACTCAATTTGGACTTAAAATGAATTTTCTAGGTCCAAAATACTAAATAATTTGCTAAAATTAATAATTAATTCATTTTAATTATTTTTGCGGAACTTAGATCATTTTCATGCTTAACTATAATTATTAGAATTTTATCTAAGTCCAAAATAATTTTTCAAGCTCGAAAACACATATTTACGAAAATGTCATTAATGAGAATATTTCTTCCTTTGACCAATTTGATCAGCTTTGACCATATTTGACTTTTGGTCAAATCATGGTTAAAACTTGATTTTATTAATTATTTTCACTTCATTAATGAAGATTTGATGTCTCACATTCATTTAGTTGTTAACTAGTTCTTTTTAGGTTTTAATTAAACAAATTGCACTCTATTTTAATTAAACAAATTACACTCTATTTTGTTTAATTACCTTAATTAAATTTTCTAAATCACCAATTACTTTAAAACAATTAATTTTACTAATTAAAGTTATTCTAGACCCATTAGTAAGTTAATTATGCTCTTAAAGTCTAATTTTAGATTCTAGACACAATTATCACTTAATTACAACAATGCTATTAATGAGTTGACCAAATCCCTTCCCATTGACTTTGACTAGAATGAATTTATCTTTGACTTTTCAAATTTTGAATTTCCTTCCACTAATCATGTAATGTCTCTACTTAATCTTTATTAAGTAATATTTATTTTAATTATTTCTATTATTTTTCTTAATTACTCAATTAATCACTAATTAAGAGATTAATTTCCTATTTAATCCTAAGCTCCAAAATTTGGAGTGTTACACCAAGTATGCTGACTTGTTAGAAAAAAATTCCTGTTTATCAAACTATGCATCCAACAGTCAGGTACAACTGAATGAATACCGATAGAGTTAATGAGAGCTAGAAATTCAAAGAACAATGGTAGAATAAGGACGTAGGTACTATTTAACTTCTATTTTTAAAAACTGATTTTAGTTTTTAAAAAACACATCAAATCCATGATCACTGCATCCAACACCATTCCATATGATTCATTTGAGTTAGGACTACAAAATAGAAAAAGAGAAAGAGAAAATATTTAGATTTCAATAAATTTCAACCAATAATAAAGTGTGTCTTAGGAAGAGCGTGTTACTAGTACTCCTCTAAAAAATTTTATCCAAAGCAAAAGCTACCCAAAGTTGTTTCAACTCAGAATTAATTTAGGACTCAAAATCAATTTTGGACTCTTCTCCGGCTTGAAATTAAATATGCGAAAATTTATTTAAAATCAATTCTAAACTCAAAATTAATTCTCTAACATAAAACCCAACACACTTTAGAAATGGTCAAACGTGGCAGTATAAAGGCCAATAGAAGCATTCCGCACTAGTTACCTATGAGATAGTAATAGCTAAAACTACTAAATAAAAATAGTCTTAATCTTAATGCTTAATTATAACCAAAACGCATTGTATTGGAACAGTACAGAGTCATTATCTTAACGTGCGATGCAATCGATACAATCATGTAAAATTCTGAAATATCTAGAATCTTAGAGATAGTCAAGCATGGCAGTGTAAAGGCCAATAGAAGCATTCCACAGGTGAGATGGCAAACTTCACTTCATAGTAGTTAACTATTGTGGGGGACTAAGTAGCAGCAATTCGTTCAGAACCATTCCATCAAATTGCTGAAGTGCAAAATACTAGTTATATCCCTCTGTATATCACAGTCACCGACTATTTTTCTATTCAAAAGTCTAAAGGCATGCCTAATGCAAATTATCTCCTTACTCATAGAGTCCGGCTTATATTTTTATATATGTATATTTATTACATTGAATAATATTAACGTAACCATCCGCAATTCTTATCAAAATTCCGAAAGCTCGTAGCATTTCTTTTTCATTATTTATAAAAGAATAAAGAGAAAGCGAAGTTAGGATGTCATACATACAACTAGATACCAAAGGGAATTGGGGTCTAATGAAAGTGGTTAGTTCGTGACAATGTGATAAACCAAGGTTCAAATCCTTGTTTAAAGAGGTGCTGACATTTAGTGTCTAACAATGTCTCAAATAAGATTGTTTCTAAAGGAAGATATTTGAGAAGAGCCAAAATTACATACAAATAGATGGTTTGTTTATGTATAGTGCCAAATTTATTGATTCTTTAAAGAAATGACACTAACCTCAAGACTCAAACATGTTTTTTAGCGGAACGGTTTGTTGCCGGCCTCATAGTATCTTACGTTGAATTTATTCATAGTTCTTGCCGTCATTACAGTCTCTTTATTGGTCTGGACAACCTGTCCGTTATGGGAAAAATTCTTAATCACATGGCTTTTAAATACTGCGATTAGTTACTACTTCCTTTCTGTTTGCAGATACAATACTAATATCCCTATTCCACTTCCAAGTTCCATCATCAGAAAAGAAGTTAAGACCATGGCAGCTGAATTGGTGGGTGGAGCATTTCTCTCTGCTTTTGTCCAAACTTTGTTTCAGAAGATGGCCACATGTGAGATGGTAGACTTCATAAGAGGAGTAAAACATGACAATGGTCCTAAGCTGCTGGAGAAGTTGAAGATAACACTGAGATCTGTTGATGCTTTGGTCAACCATGCAGAGGAGAGGCAGACTACAGATTTGCACATAAGGGAATGGCTGAATGATCTCAAGGATGTCATGTTTAAGGCAGAAGACATTTTGGATGAGATCAGTGTATCAGATTCAAGCCAGAAACTGGAAGCTGATTCATGGAGTAGCAGTATAAGCAAGGTATGTTTCTCTTCACCTACTTCACAAAGGATGGAGACCATTATAGAAGAAATTGAAAACCTTGTGAAACAAAAGGATGTTTTGGGCTTAAGGGAAGGTGTCAATGAGAAAATATTTAAAAATTTTCAAACAACTTCCTTAGTCGGAAAATCTTCTATCTACGGAAGAAATGCTGATAAGGATAATGTTATCAAACTTTTGCTATCAGTGTCAAATGATGGTAGTGATAAGATATGTGTCCTCCCCATTGTTGGTATGGGGGGAGTTGGCAAGACAACTCTCGCTCAACATGTGTACAATGATGACAAAATAAAGCAGCATTTTGACATCAAAGCATGGGTCTGTGTTAACCAGGAGTTTGATGTTTTCAAATTGGCCAAGACCATTCTAGAGGCAATTCCTTTAACATATGAGACAATGGATCTCAATCTGCTACAGATTAAATTGAAAGAGTTCCTTCATAACAAGAGATTTTTAATTGTTTTAGATGATGTTTGGAACGAAATCTATATGAAGTGGGAAATTTTAAGGCGTCCATTTGAATTTGGTGCTCCAGGAAGTTGTGTCCTTGTAACAACCCGCAATGATAATGTTGCATCAGCTATGCAAACTGTTCCAAGTTACCATTTAAAACCGCTAGAAGATGATGATTGTTGGTTGCTGTTTTCTGAACATGCATTTGAGGGGAGAAGATTCATAAAAAATGCTGCACTGGATGATATTGGCAGGAAGATAGTGAAAAAATGCAGAGGGCTGCCACTGGCAGCAAAAGCTCTTGGGGGTCTCTTGCGGTCCAAAGAAGATTCAAGAGAATGGGTGAAGGTTCTGGAAAGTAAAATATGGGACTTTCCAAATGATAGGAGCAACATTCTTCCAGCTCTTATGTTGAGCTATTACTATCTTCCCTCAACTCTTAAGCGTTGTTTTGCTTATTGCTCCATATTCCCCAAAAGTTATCAATTTCGGCGAAAGGAATTAGTGCGCTTGTGGATGGCAGAAGAACTGCTTCCACATCCCAAAGGAAATGGAAATGTGGAAGAACTTGGAACTGAATACTTCGATGATCTAACATCCAGATCATTCTTCTTCAAATCAAGTAGGAAGCGCTTTTTCATGCATGATCTCATCACTGATTTAGCTGAATTTGTTTCTGGAGAGTTCTCATTCAGATTGGAGGGACAGAAGAATAATCACCTATCAAGAAGAACTCGTCATTTGTCATATTCAAAGCTTCAGTTTGATGATTTGGAGAAAATAATGGCTACATGTGAAAATCTACGAACTTTTCTTCCATCACAAGTTTTGTCATGGCCAAGATGTTTGAACAATGAGGCTGTAGGCAGCTTAATTTCAAAACATAGGAGTTTAAGGATCCTTTCTCTCTCAAACTGTGGTAATTTGACAGTTGTGCCTGATTTCTTGGGTGACTTGATACATTTACGATATCTAGACCTTAGTGTCACTCCAATCTCCAAGTTACCTGAGTCCACGTGTTCTCTGCATAATTTGCAGACTTTACTGTTGTTAAACTGTGTTTATCTTACTGAATTGCCACAGCAAATAGGAAGGCTGACCAAGTTAAGGTGTTTGGATATTAGGGGAACAAAATTGAGTAAAATTCCACTTCAAATGGGTACTTTAACAAACCTTCAAACCTTAACTGGATTTGTCCTGGGTAGTGAAGGAGGGTCTGGCATTGAAGAGCTGAAGAATTTTCCCTCTCTTAAGGGAAAGATCTCTATTTCAAATCTCCAAAATATCATTGATCCACAAGATGCTGTGAAGGATAGTTTGTTGAGCAATATGCAACTTAATGGATTAATGTTGAGTTGGAGCAAAAATGCAGATGATTCAAAAAATGTTAGAAACATACTGCATTGGTTGGAGCCTCCTAAGACCTTGAAGAAGCTTACCATCAGAAATTATGGTAGCACGTCATTCCCAACCTGGTTAGGAGATTTTCAGTTCTCAAAATTAGTATCTATACGTCTTTATGATTGTGTAAATTGTGTCTTTTTGCCAACACTGGGGCAACTGCCATCCTTGACAGCTCTCTCATTGGTGGGCTTTTCAAGTGTCACTTATGTTGATGGTATGTTTTACAACAATTCTGTGGAAGTGAAGCAATCTCAGAGACAAGATATTACACCATTTAGGTGCCTTGAGACTTTGCACTTTGAGAACATGTCTCAGTGGCAAGAATGGCTTCCTTTTGGGGAGGAAGAGAAGGAAGATGAAAAAAGAGCATTTCCTTGTCTCAAACAGCTTTATATAAAAAATTGCCCAAAACTGAAAGGTGTGAACTTGATCCAAAGGCTACCAGCTCTAGAGAAGATTGTGATTGCAAAATGTGAACAGCTTGTGATTGCAATTCCCCTAACTATTCGTGAATTGCAATTAGAATGTTGTGAGAAGGTTTCAATCCAAAGGTCACTGCCTCAATTATTGAATCTGACAATCAGTAGCTATAGTGCAATAGAGTCAGTATTTGAGGTAATAGACAGAGGAAGTTCTTGTATTCAAAAGTTGAGCATCTCAAGTTGTCCTCTCTCACTGAAGCTTCCTAGTAATGGCATTGCAAACACATTAAAGTCACTTAATGTTAAAGACTGTGAGAACATTGAGTTTCCAATGAACCAATGCTTTGCATATCTGGAGAGCTTATGCATCTCATCTAGCTGTAATTCCCTGAGGTCTTTCATAATGGATATGTTTCCAAAGGTGGTCCGCCTTGAAATACGAAGATGTCAGAATCTAGAATCTCTTGTAGTTTCCGGGGTGCACATGCAACATCTTCAATCTCTGAATTCCTTAAAGATCTTTGAATGTCCTAGTTTTGTATCTTTTCCTGAAGGTGGACTTGCAGCTCCAAATCTGACAGATTTACAGTTGTATAAATGCAAGAATTTATATTCTCTTCCTTGTCAGATGAATAAGCTGCTTCCCTCCCTCGTGACTTTGACCATAAATGAGTGTCCAGAACTCGAGTCATTTTCAGAGGGAGGATTGCCAGATAGTCTGAACTTCCTCGAGATATTTCATTGTGCTAAATTGTTTACCGACAGAAAGAACTGGAATTTGCAAAAACTCCCCTCTCTTAGAAGCTTTGCTATAGCAGGTTCATGCCAAGATGGCGAATCATTTCCAGAAAGATGGCTGCTACCATCCACTCTTACATCATTTCATATCCTTGCACTTTGGAATTTGAAGTATCTAGATGGGGACAGCCTTCAACAATTGACCTCTCTAGAGACTTTGGGGATTGCACGCTGCCCAAAACTTCAGTGTATGCCAGCAAACCTTCCTTCTTCGATTTCCACCCTTCATATCATGACAAGCCCGACACTTGAAGAAAGATGTAAAGGAAAAAAAGCTGAAGATTGGCCAAAAATTGCTCACATTCCCATGATACGGATTAACAAGAAATTGTTACAATAGGACCGAACTTAATATTCTGGAATTGTCCTATCTTACTGTTCAGGTATCTACTCTAAGTTTCCTATATCTGCTGCAACACAACATGTTTGGTTTATATTTGGCTTATCTTCTGCTTCTTTCTTTGCAGTGTTGTTTCCGTTGATACCAAAGTGGCAAATTGGCAATAGTGCTGAACCTATGTCATTTTCAAGTTCAGCATTTCCAGTATGGAAGCTTTGTTATGAAGGCCATACACATATTCTAGCTGATAAGATTTCCATTTTCCATATCGTTGCTTGCTTGAATGTACAGATTACCTCCTCAATCAATTGCCATTTTGTAATGTCTTTATCAGTCAATTATTTGAGGACTAAACATGACCAAATTTGAAGAAGACTTGAACATTTTTCAATTTTCATACATGGCATATTTTTCTCTTTTCTTTATCCTTTTTCATTTCCAGAGATTGTGACCTTGGAGCAAAATCGTTTGTGATCATTGGCTTTGGCCCAATTGGGTGTCCCCCTTAATCTTAGCAAAACACCACAGTCCTGATAGGCTCATTATGCAAGTATTTAGACAGGTAAGAAGGTGATGGTGAAGGAAAATGAAAGTGGGCCTTAGAATGCCTGAAAGCATATGAGAGGAGAAGGAAAAACATGACACAAGAGGGATTGGGAGGAGAAAAGAGAGAGGGGAATAACAGAATAGACAGGTAGCATGAAGAGAATATGAGAGAATGATTATTTAGTGGAAGGTATAGCCAAATAGGAGGTATGGGAGAGTTTCTGAAGGTTAGGCTGAGCAGAGGAACTGATCATTTCTCAGTCACTGAGTGTTACCATTTCCTTTTTTTTTTATCCTAATACATATTTGCCATCTTGTAAGGAGCTTGCTCCATTACAATTGTTTTCTATAGTTCTGCTAATATACTGCAACAGAGGATTCCTCCTCTGGTTGTAAGGGGATCCTTCAATATATATCTACTTCCTATCAAGTCCCAAGGTTGCAGTGAGACATGAATCAAAGGTCAGGGCCATTAGCGACCAGACAAGCCTTAAGATAAAGGATTTGTCTAATCTAAAATGAGAAGTGCACTTTAAAAGTGTAGTTACAATAGTATATTGAAAAATCAACAATTGAAATTGTGATAAATAAAAATAAAAATAAAAAATACATGTACAATAATCTATGAAGACATTAAAATTTCAAACATTGATTTTTCAATCAATGATTATATTCTGTACTCGAACCCTCTAAAATACATTTATCATTTAGAAGAACTAAATCCTCAGATAATTATAAAATCCAAACACAAACTTGGGGTTTTTTTGGGTCTTAGATCTTTGGACTTCAGAAGCTACTCTAGACCTTGATTAATCTGGGTTGAGTTTAGTGGACCATCTTAAAGGAGCAAAACTATCCCAGCATCTATTTTCTTTATACATAAGACTCAAACCTATTGGATCAAGCGCTTGTCATCAGACCAAAATCTTTTTAGCTAAGGGCAATACAAACTTTATATCCTTAAAGATTCTCAAAGTCACACCTAGCTTAAAGGGTTGCACCCATTATAGGCATTATGGGATTGGATGTTAAGCCCATCAAATCCTAGGATTGATGCTGATCAAATAAAGCCAATAGAACCCAAAACCTTATTTAAGAACACTCAAACTCTTTGCCACTTAAACCAAAAAGCATTGGTATTTAAGGTCTCTTTGGTTTAAGGAACTACTTTCCATTTCAGTATCAATTTCATCTTATCTTCACTTGGGCATTCTATTTACAAATATTTGTTAGTTAATAATGAAGAAAAATATATATATGAAAATAGAATATATTTTAACCTTAGAAAAGAAACATAATCTGAAAAGATATATTGTGAATTTAAAAAATAAATAAATAATTTGATAGGTAGATATAGAGTAAAATACTGCCAAGTGCCAATAAATGCAGCGTTATAAATTCATAAGAAGAGAAAACAATAAACTAACTTCATATAATTTTCAAATACCTATTAAATTTAGAATAATAATAATATATGCACACAAAGCTTTTTTACACTATCATCTAATTACACTGATAATAATTTTTAATTGATTGACAATGTAAAACTTTTTACGCTCACAGTGTGCATGTCTATTAAACTCTTAAATTTAAACTCAATTTATTTACCGATTGTGAAGAAGGAACATCCAAAGCATGGTCCAGCATTGCGCAAAGCTCTAATAGGTAACCAGTGGTGGCCTTGAGCACGGTCGAGGTGGGCTCGCCCAGGGTCCCATTTTTAGAAGGGCACCAAAAAAAATTTATTTAGGGGACGTTTGTTTCACGGAATCTCATTGGATTTCCGGGAATGTGAGCATTCTCATGTTTATTAGAAGGTAATCAAAAAGTATTCCCAGGAATCCATATTATACATGGTTCTCCATCTTCCTATTTCCATGTAAAAGGATGAGAATCTTATATTCCCATGGGAATGTTTAAAATAATTTCTCACTTCCCTCTTATTCTACCTCATTTATTTATTTAATATTTTGTTTTTAAATTAAAATAAATTTAAAAAAAATTCAGGAATTAGAATTATTTACCAAACATATTTGATGGGAATAACATTCCCAGTAATAGCATTCCCAGGAATATGATTCCCAAGAATATAATCAAAATCCGCAAAACAAACGCCACCTTAGTGTATATAAATATTAAAATTAAAAATTATATAATTATAATTGAAATTATATAATTTTTTCATTATAAGAAATAAAATAATTACCAGTAGGACAATAATTAGTCAACAAATTATTAATTGGTGATCGATGATGTTTTCACTACTCAACCCATAAATTTGGGAAATGAACATGTGATAGTGCAATTTATGCACAATGAATGATTAACGTTAAAAGAGGTAAGTGTGAGCATGATACATTATTTTCTTCTATTTCTCACAAGGTGATGAATCTATCCAATGTTAACTTAAACAAAAACTTTAAACTTTCTCTTTCCCTCTAATCTCTTCTTCTCTAATCTCTCTGTAACTTTCTCTTTAATCCTTTTTACCATCTACTATGTTACAAGGTAGATTAAATAGTCTTGTTTTGATTTCTATTGAAAGTAATTTTTTAAAGAATCTTTATTATGAAAGAATTATTGATGATTTTACAACAAAAAATGCAAGAAGAACAATATTCAAATGATTAGGAGGGTATCATTTTTTCAGTTTGTCCAGGACACCAAAAATCTCATGCCGGTTCGGCAGGTAACAGCCAATTCTCCATTCGGTTTTCAGTTCGCACTCACCACAAACCTTGAGTTGTGTCTGAAGAAACAAAATGTTGGGAACAGAGGCATTCAATTTTTTGAGTTTCCACCAATAAAAATGAATACATATTTAAATTTTATTTATTTATTTTGCGAAATTCAAAAATAGAAGGGGGGTGGTGGGGGAACCTTGGGGTTGGTGACGTGGCGGAGGCGATAGAGGAGCAAAACGACGTCGTGAAGGTTGAAGATTTGCGTGACGGCGGGTATTCTACACGCTTCACGTTTCGGGGCGCGCTCGCCATTCTCCCAACTCACTGAGTCAACTCGTTCAGAGATGAGGTGGGTTCGCTTCTGTTCAGTTTCTACCTTGGAGTGGCCAATTCTACGGTGGGAAACATCATCAAATTTCTCACCGTGGGAAACAAAATATGATGCGTTAGATATGAATTTTTTACAATCAACGGTTAAAATAAGTGATGGACTACTATGGGGATATTGCACTGGAATAAACTTAAAAAGAAAAAAGAAATTGAAGACACTCTTCCGGTCCTTCTTCTTCACTGTTCACGGACACCACCTTTTCCTCCTCCTCCTTTGCTTTCCATGTGTATTCAGAGAGAGAGAGAAATGTTGCTTTTTAACGCTGACAAGGAACTTCCGGTCACACTCGCCAGAAAACTTATTTTCCGTTTCCTATTGAAAACTCTTCCGGCAAACTCCATATTTCCCGTTCCTGCATTTCATGGTTTATAGATTGAGTCTTCTACAACACTCTCGTTGTTGTTCTGTTCATCTTTTTTCCTTTTTTGCACTTTGAAGTTCCCCCTTAAATCTAGTTGTTACCAACCAAAAAAAAAAAAGCTTCTTTTTTTATTTTTGGCTTGAGCTTAATTTGATGTTGCGTTTTGGGTTTTGCTTCCATTGTCCAAATTTGGAGGCTTTGATCTTCTTTATTTGTTTTCCCCAACTCAATTTCACCTGGGTGTTTAGTATTCCAAAATGTGAGCGTTATTTTCAAGCATGAGAATTTTTCTTTATCTTGTGTGGTTGTTGGAGCATTTGTGAGGTTGCAACGTGGTTTTCACTTTTGGCACAATAAATTTCATTCTATAAAATTGTTTTTAGACGGAAGAGGAGCAGGAAGTGCCACCGTCGTCATCTCAGGCCACTGTGCCACCTCAGGCCACTGTGCCACCGTCGTCATCTCCTTCTTCCCGTTTCCGATGGCAAGGCCACTGTGCCGCCGTCGTCGTCTCCGAAGAATCAACAACTACAAATTTCGATCCACAACAGTGAGATTGTCTCAGATCTAGATCTGGATCTCAAAAACAGAGCGTGATGATGCATGACCGCACCGAGCGTGAACCCTTCACTCGTCGCACAACATGTGAATCGAAAAATCTTGAAGGTTATCAACGATTGTGACACTAGAAGGTCCAGGGGCTTTAGTCCAGGGGCTTTAGTCACTGTAAACGAAGATCGGTTCTGCGGTAGCCGCAGTGGCGGTAGCAGTGGCTTGCAGTGGCGGTGGCTTGCGCGTGGTATGGTTCAAGCAATTATTCCAACGAGAGGAAGCAAGAAAAATTCAAACTTTAATTGTTTTTGGGACTGTGATTAGAGGTGTTGTTGAGGGAAAATATGCAAGGATCGATGGTGAATGAGAAATGATTTATCAGATCTGAGCACGATGCTTGGCGGCGCATCCAGCCTCATGGTGGTCGCCGATGGTGATGCCGTAGTGGCGTTGATGCGCTCGCTGGTATGACGACGCAGGTTCATTTTGGCGGTTCTACTTTCTGACGGTCATGTGCGAAGGCCAAGCAGGAGGTGGCATCACGGAGGAAGGAGTGCGACAACTCTCCGCGACGGAACAGTTGAAGGCATGGTCGGAGTCGGAGTGAAGGAAGAGAGGCGGAGGGAATGGGTAGAGAGAGGTAGAGGTTGCAGAGGAAGAGGAGTGTCTTTTCCTTTTTTTTTTTTTAAAAAAAATATTCCAGTGCAACTATACCTATTATAGTCCACACTTATCTTATAATCTAATGGCTCTTAAAACTTTCCTACGGTGGGAAATTTGGTAAAGTTTCCCACCGTAGAATTGGCCCCTTGGAGTGCGGTGTGAGGAGAAACTGAAGTACTGAACTAAACTGTGGGGTGCACCGTGCACGAGCTAGACAACGCCGTTTGATCCTGTGGATGCCACCTGCTTATTCCTATGACCAACCGCAAACTTTTACTGTTATTTATTTTGCAATTTTAATTCTTATGTTTTTTTATTATTATTTTTGGTGTTAATATTTGAGTTAAATACTTGACATATGTAATAGGTAGTTCTTTTTTTTCCTTTTTCTTTTGAGATATCTTTACTAAGTGGATAAATTTATGTTTAGTATACATGGCCAACGAATTTAGAATTTCAAATTTTAAGTTTTAGTCTCAATAATTATTTTTCTATTAGTCTCTTATTTATTTTCATTATTCATAATTAGTTCTTGTAAAACTATTTTTTTTCCTTTTGTTGTCAATTTATAGTCCTTTCATGACTAATTATAAGTAACTAGTATTTTTGTCTGTGCATTACACAGGTCAAATTTAATATGTAAATATCATTTTTTAAGGTCATTAATATGTAAAAAATATTGAAATTTAAGTTAGAATTAAAGATATTAAAAATTATAAATTGGAAAAAAGATAAGATGCTAAGTTAAATAATTCAGTTGATATTAAAAGCATAAAAGAATATATCAAATGTATGTTAGAAACGTATTTAAATTTTGAAGATAAAATGTATATTTGAAATTAGTTTTGATATTCAGTTATAGCTTATAGGACAGTTTAGTTGATATTAAAAGTATAAAAGGATATATCAGATACATATTAAGAGTGTATTTAAATTTTGAAGATAAAATATATATATTTTTGAAATTAGTTTCTGATATTCAATTACATTTAAATTGTTCTGTTAATATTAAAAGTAGAAGAAGATATACAAGATGCATGTTAGGAGACTGAAGTATACCGTTTCGTGATGAGCAGAGAGTATTCAAAGGAGGGTGAATGTGAGGGAGAGTGGAGCAATGAGAACATAGATAAACTTATACGTTTATATATATAACTAGTGTTTTAGCTCATGTAATGCACAGACTTATTCAAATTTTTACTACCTTATTTAATATAGTCAATAGAAAAAAAATTTGAAAAAAAAAACAAAGGATTATATAGCTCATTGAATGAAATTTGAAAAAAGAGATAATCTATCCCTAAGAAATGAGAGACCATAATTTTTTTTAAAAAAATGAAGAGAAGATGAATAAACTATACAAAATATGAAGGAAGAAAAAGATAAAGGAAGAGCTGTCAATATATATATACAATTTTTTTAATATAAATAAATCTTTTAACAATTGTGAATGATTATAAAGTATCTCTCAATGATATTATGACTTTTTCTGCAAATTTTAATATCAATAACAACTAATTTTGAATATCTCGTAATTAAGTATATTATTCTAAAAAGTAAAATGAAGTTTTAAATATCTTTAATATTAACTTTAAAAAGTAAATTGAAATAAGGATTTGAAATTATTGATGAAAGAGAGAAATCTTTCCAGTTAAAAAATAGTTACAAAAACTAATAAAATAAATATTTGAAAAAAAAAAACCATCAAATAAAGAAGTAAACAGAGGTAGTTACAAAAATTGATAAGAGAAATTTTAGGAAAAGTTGCAAACATAGATGCATGTTAGGACTCTAGGAGAGTGAAGTACACCGCTTCATGCGAGAGGAGAGTCAAATCAAAGTGAATGTGAGGGAAAGTAGGGAGAGTGGAGCAACGAGACCACCACTTCATGAGAGAGGAGAGTCAAATGAAAGTGAATGTGAGGGAAAGTAGGGAGAGTGGAGCAATGAGACCGCAGATAGATTTATATGTTTATATATATACTAGTGTTTTAGCCTGTGCAAGGCACATACTTATTCAAATTTTTACTACCTTGTTTATATAGTTAATAGAAAGAAATTTGAAGAAAAAAAATTATATAGTACATCGAGATATCTTCGGAGTTAAAAATAGAGTTAAAAAATTGATAAAAATATTAAAAAAAAGAAGATAACACTCGATAAAGAAGTGAATGAAAGTAGTTAAATAAATATTGTGAGTGTGGGTAGCTACAGAAATTAATAAGAGATTAAAAAATAAAGTTAGAAAAACTGATAAAAGAAATATTAAAAAAATCAAAAGATTAGAGACTATAAAATTTGAAGAAAAAAAAAAGAATTATATAGCACGTCGAAAGAAATTTTAAAAAAGAAATAATTATAAAAGAAATTAGAAACTATAAAATTGAAGAAAAAAAAGATAAGGGAAGATCTAACAATGTAACTTTAATATTTTTTAGGTTTAAATACCTTTTAAGTCCTTGCAATTTAGTGCTTTTTGCTATTTGTCCTTGCAATCTTTTTTTTTTGTTTTAGTCCTTGCAAATTATATTTATTTTGTTGTTTAGATAACGTTTTGAACATTGAAAAAACACTAAATTACAAGGTCTAAAAAGATACTTAAACCTATTTTGTAATATGAAAATTGAAAAGCAAATTGAATTAAGGATTTGAAATTACCGATGAAAGAGAGAAATGTTCGGAGTTAAAAAATAAAGTTAGAAAAACTGATAATATTAAAAAAAAAAAAGATAACATGGAATAAAGAAATGAACAGGAGTGAAGCAATGAGAGCACAAATAGACTTATTCATTTATATATATTGTACCCTATAAAGACCTAGGACCCCTAGGCAACTACACAACCGAACAGTATCCGGTCATCCTAGTACTGTTCGGCCTATTATAAATGGCAACATCGGCATTACAATAATAATCTTGGGATTAGTGTAATATTATCGCATAATCAAGGATTAACATCGCATCAGTAACAAGGTAAGACCCATTAATATGTGTATATAAAGGGTGAGATTCTCGAGCTAAACTAACTGTTCATTCTCATTTATTAATCTCATTTTACTATATTTGGGTAATATCTAACTTGAGCGTCAGAGTACCTTTGCAGGTACCTACCCCCCTCGGCGGAAGACGACAAGGACAGGCGAATAGAGCTCGGCACAGCAGGAAAGGATTACCACCGTACCCTTAGACAAGTACATTTTGGCGCCCACCGTGGGGCCGAGTTGAAATTTCCTATGACCCATAGGTCATGGTAACTACAAGGAGAACAATGAACATGGAAGGTGGTCAAGGACTCGGCCAAGACCACTCAGTACATGTGGAAGATGTCCCAGACCATTCGAATGTGATCCGAGAATTACGTGCAGAGATGGAAGCTATGCACAAGCGTCATGCCAAAGAGATGCAACTCCTTCAACAACAACATGAAGTACTTCAGAAGCAATGACAAAACCCTACTTAGAGACCATTTCATCAAACAGATGGCCTTCATGGTGATACGGGAACTAATTATACCCCTTAAGCACCTACAGGTAGTAAGATACTACCAGAGGCTAGCTGGCAAGGTGAGACTTCACGAACCTCGGCCTTGACGAACTCGGTAGCTAGGTTGAGGAGGCACCCTTTTGTGGATGGGATTATGGAGACCCCCTTCCCTCCATCGTGGAAGAGCTTAACCTTGGACAGGTATGATGGCACCACAGACCCTGACGAGACCTGGATGTCTATGTTACCCAAGTGAACCTATATATGAATGATGATGCTATCCTATGTCGAGTGTTTCCCACATCTCAAAAAGGTGCGGCATTAAGTTGGTTTACCAGGCTTCCTCCCAATTCCATTGACTTATTTGAAACATTAGCAGTTCGACACTCAATTTGTAACTAGTCGCCCACATCACCTGACCTCAGTAGCCCTAGTCAACATTAGACAAGAGAAGAAGGAGCCTCTTAGGACATTTATGGAGAGTTTCAGCAAGGTCACTCTCAATATCATAAACTTAGACCAGACGATGGCTTTGCACCATTTAGTCACAGCCCTAAGACCAGGCCCTTTGTGAACAGTTTATGTAAGAAATCGACCTCTGACATGGATGAATTACGCCGAAGAGCGGCCAAATATATGCAGATGGAAGAGTTGACTGAGTTCTGGAATCAAGCACGAGTAGAATAGTCAGGTGAAAAGAAGGAGATTGAGAAGGAAGGAAAAAAAAGAAACAGGGAAGCTTATAGTGATCGGCGGACCCCCTCATCCTAGATATACCCAGTACACTCCGTTGAATGCCAACCGGACGTGCATCCTAGAGTAAGCCTTTAGTTATGAGATCATCCAAGTTCCAAAGAAGGGACGTACCTCACCAAATGCAGACAAAAGGAAGCGTTGCCAGTTCCATCAGAATTATGGTCACACAACAGAAGAGTGCACCACCCTTTAAGACAAAATAGAAGATTTGATAAGGGATGGACATTTAAAGGATTTTATTCATAAAACCTAAAACTTGAGGAATGCCACACATGAGTACCGAAGAGATTATTATGACCGAGATCATAGAAGGGAGGATCGGAATCGGAGAGGTCATGATGACAGAAGGGAAGATCACCGAGAAAGAAGACAAGAGGATCATAATCAAAACAATCAACCTCCACAGCGGGTTATCAACACGATCGTTGGAGGATTTGCAGGAGGAGGAGCTACGACATCCTCTCGTAAGAGACATTTGAGGATGGTCAAATTTATGAACACAACATCTAGTAGAAAGTCGAAGACCATGCCGGCCATTACCTTCACGAATGAAGACTTCAAAGGCCTAGATCCCACACAAGATGATCCTATGGTTATCACAGTAGAGGTAGCCAATTGCATTGTCATGAAAACACTGGTAGACCAGGGCAGTTCGGCAGACATCCTTTTATTGGGAAACTTTAAAGCAGCTTGAAATTTCCAAGGCAGAGATAAAGTCGTACGATGATCAACTGATTGGATTCTTAGGTGAAAGGGTAGACACCAGGGGGTATATTGACCTCTACACCAAGTTCGGAACTGGGGATAGAGATTACCGAATTGTCTGCGTTCGGTATATAGTGGTCAATGCCAACACTTCGTATAATATCCTCTTAGGGTGATCCTCTCTTAACGCTATTGGAGCCATAGTGTCAACACCACACTTAGCAATGAAGTTCCCATCCATCGAAGGAAGGATTGTCACTATCCATGTTGATCAAAAGATTGCTCGGGAATGCTATGCAGCAAGTCTTAAGATGACACCGTTAGTGGATAAGGAACCACCCTTGCAACAAAGGAACCTAGCTATGGTTGCCATGGTTGAGAGTATGGAGTTAGATCCTCGATTGAATGATGACCAGAAGGCCAAACCTAATGAAGATACATGTCAACTTCAATTAGGGAGAAAGATTGAACAATATACAAGGATGGGTACCCGGTTGTTGGATGAATGTCGACAACATATTATGAAAGTTCTACAAGCTAATGCAGATCTTTTTGCATGGAAGGTTGCTGACTTGCCAGGTATTGATCCCAAATTTCATAGCCACCGGCTGTTAATATGTCAGGAAGCAAGACCTATCTCCCAGAAAAAGAGGAAGCTTGGGGAGGAAAGGAGAAAGGCTGTAGCCGAAGAGACGGCAAAGTTAATAGAAGTAGGATTCATACGAGAAGTTATGTACACTACCTGGTTAGCTAATGTTGTTATGGTGAAAAAAGGTAGTGGTAAGTGGCGGATGTGCACAGACTATACTGACCTTAACAAAGCATGCCTAAAGGATGTGTATCCATTACCAAACATTGATCGTTTGGTAAATGGAACGGCGGGGCATCGGCTACTCAGCTTCTTGGATGCCTATTCTGGATACAACCAGATCCGAATGCACCCTCATGATGAAGATAAGATAACATTCATCACCGATTCGGTGAATTATTGTTATCGTGTGATGCCTTTCGAACTGAAGAATGCTGGTGCGACCTACCAAAGGTTGATGGATAAGGTGTTCAAAAAGCATATTGGAAAAAACCTAAAGGTTTATGTAGATGACATGGTGATCAAGTTAGAGACGAGCACTTCACATGCAGATGATCTGTAAGAAGTTTTTAATGCGATACGCAAGCATAATATGAGTTTGAACCCAGAGAAGTGCGTGTTCAGAGTAGAAGGGGGCAAGTTCCTAGGCTTTATGCTCACACACAGAGGCACGGAAGCTAATCCGGATAAGTGTCAAGCAGTGATTGACATGCGAAGCCCCACCAACCTAAAGGAGGCCCAACGACTGTCCGGTAGACTCGCTTCCCTAGCAAGGTTTCTACCTCGGTTAGCCAAGAAGACTAAGCCTATCCTTAGGCTACTTAAAAAGGCAAAGACATTTTAGTGGGATGAGGATTGTGAACGTTGCTTTCGAGACTTGAAGACTTTCTTAGTAGCTCCTCCTATCCTAACTAAACCACACACATATTTAGACCTGCTTTTGTACTTGTCAGTTTCTGATGAAAATTAGTGCATTCATAACACAAGAAGTAGAACACACTTAAGTTCCCATATACTACACAAGCCGAGTACTCCATGACTCGAAACTTAGGTACCAGATTGAAAAGCTTGCCCTAGCGCTAGTAAATGCATCAAGAAGGCTTTGGCAATACTTTCAGGGGCATCAAGTTGTGGTGTGAATGGACTATCCTATAGCCAAGGTCTTGCGAAAACCCAACTTGGCAGGAAGAATGGTGGCGTGGTCAGTAGAATTGTTCGAGTTCGACATTAAGTATGAACCAAGAGGACCCATAAAGGCTTAGTGTTTGGCCGATTTCATAAGTGAGATACACCCCACAGCTCAGAATGAGGAGTCATGTTGGATAGTGCATATGGACGATTCGTTTAACCGGCTAGGTAGTGGGGCAGGAGTTATACTATAGGACTGGGAGGATTAGTCCTTGAACAATCCCTTAGGTTCGACTTTAAAACCTCGCACAACCAAGCTGAATATGAGGCGATCATAGCATACCTACCCTTGGCACAAGAGATGGGAGCCAGGAAAGTCCTATGTCGAACTGATTCTAAGTTGGCAGCATACCACATATCTAGGGCTTCCCAAGTAAAAGAGCCTCACCTCCTCGGGTATTATCACAAAGTCAAGATTTTGATGCAAGAGTTCGACCAGGTAGAAGTTAAGCATATCTTAAGAGATCAAAATTCTAGAGCTGATGAACTTGCTAAGTTAGCAAGCACCAAAAAGCCGGGGGAGCACCATACTATCATTCAGCACACACTCATGGATCCAAATGTTGGAGGAAAGGAATGCATGGAGGTGACAGTAGAACAAGCCGAATGGATGACACCTATCCTGCCTTACCTAAAGGAGGGCACTATGCCGGAAACCCCGAAGGAAGCATATAAGTTGAAAGTTCAATCGACAAGGTAAACTATCATTGTCGGAGAACTGTATATAAGAGGGTTCTCGGCACCCCTCCTCAAGTGTCTTACAAAGGCACAATCACAATACATTTTGGAAGAAATTCACAAAGGTATATGTGGAATGCATTCAGGGGGGAGATTGATGGTGACACATGTCTTACGAACCGATTATTATTGGCCCACCATCCAAAGTGATTGTCATGAATATGTAAAGAGATGCTCTGACTGGCAATGGCATGACAACCTTGTACACCAACCGGCAAATGAGTTGCTTAACATTATGTCTCCATGGCCTTTCGCGATGTGGGGGTTGGATATTCTCGGACCCTTCCTACTAGCAAAAGGCCAATGTAAGTTTCTATTGGTGACAGTAGACTACTTCACCAAATGCATTGAAGATGAGCCCCTGGCCACTATCTAGGCTCAGAATGTCCAGAAGTTCATATGGTAGAATTTTATTACCCGCTTTGGCATCCCCAACGTTGTCATTACTGATAACGGCCGATAATTCACAGTTAGAAAGCTTCAAGAGTTTCTTGAAGGGATGAGTATTCAGCATAAGGTGACATCAGTAGAGCACCTTCAGTCAAATGGCCAGGGGGATGCAAAGGGAAGATAGGCTGAGGAGTTACTTAAAATGTTATGGGAATACTGATGCACTCCCCAATCAACAACTAAAGAAACTCTATTTGTCTAACATATGGAGTAGATGCTATGCTTCCGGTAGAGGTAGGAGAGCCTTCACTACGGAGAAATACCTAGTGGCTTACCGAGGTACCACCTTGGCAGTGTAAGCACAACTACTAAAATGGCCTATTGAGGTACCACCTCGGCAGGGTAAGCATAACTTCTAAAGTGCCCTACCGAGGTACCACCTCGGCAGTGTAAACACAACTACTAAAGTGCCCTACCGAGGTACCACCTCGGCAGTGCAGACAACCATTAAATACATAAGGATATTGTTCACCTAGTACCGAACACAATAAAGAGACATGGCTTAGGCAAAATGATAGTCGAACACAATGAAATTATATAATGAAAGAAAAAGAAGAATTCATTAATAAAAGGCTAGCAACGACCAACAAGCACATTCAGAAAAATAACATAAGGGGCACTATCGGCTTAGAATTACATAAATAACTTAGAAAAACTTTTAAGCCCCATCCTCCATGGTGTGCTCCTCCTCCTCCTCCTCCTCCTCTTGATTGACCTCATTGGTTTCCTCCAAAACATCAGCAATTGCACTAGTAACAGTAGAAGTAGAAGGCAATCCACTCTGGGTACTAGTAGAAGGAGCAGGTGCAGGCGCAGGCACAGGCACGTCAAAAACCCCATGCGGAATTTCGGTCAATGGCCGAAGAGCACCCTGCCACACATCCTTATCAACATCGAACCGAGCAGTGTTAGTAAGTCCAAAAAACTTGGCTTGACGAATACCCTTGCCAAAACCTGTTTGATGCTCTCTAAAAATAGCAGCCTTGGCAAGATCAATAAGCTTGTTCGCCTTCTCCTTTGCTACCCTCTCGGCATCAAGAGAAATCTGAGTATCAGCTAGTGCCTTAGTTAATTTCTCAACCTTTACGTGCAAAACAGTGGCCGAAGACTCGGCTTTCCTTGCCTTCGCAATAAGAGCATCTTCCTTACCTTCCAACTCCTTCACCCTATCCTTTAAGGTGCCTACGTCAATAGTCAGCTCACTGTTTGTCTCAAAAGTGGTCTTAAGGGCCTCGACAGAATCAACAACCTCTTTCTTCATCTTCTCCAACTCCTCCACTTAGGAATGAACCTTGGACTATTCAACAAGCTAATGATGGATGATTGCCCAAGACTTAGCCTACATCTCGGCAACATCCTCCAAACCTTTTGCAGGACCAGCAGTAACAATCACTTCCTTTTTAGCCAAGGAGGTGGCAGCATTCAAAAATTTGACAGGATTGAACCCTCGGTTGAAGATATCCCTCCCACAACTCTGAGAAGAACCAACTATGTTGGTAGGAGGGGGTAGCAAACTAGCATCCAAAGTAGACTGCCTTAGTCGTTGAGTACGGGGTAGGCCCTAGTCGGTGGGGGCTGGTTCATGGTGCCGCTTCCTGGGATTATCTTTGTTCTTGTTCTTGTTATGCTTCTGCTTTTTTTTTTCTTAAGATCAGGAAGAGGAGGAACACGTTCAGGTATGAGACCTGTATCAGCATTCCCAGCAGCCAACTTGGCCTCATGTTCCATAAGTTGCGCGGACCGCATGCTCTGGTAGTCAAAGGGGTTGTCCATAGTGATGAAAATTCCTGCATAATTTAAAAACAACAAGGTAGTGGCAAGAAATGTTAGTTAGTAAACAATAGAAAAAGACCGAATACTAACCCTCCAAGTCCACATCGGGGTGAGGAGTTATATACAAAGGAACAAATTTTTTTACTAGGAAGAGATCTAGGGAGCTGATCCAAAATCCTTAAGTTTTTCTGCTCCCTTTCAGTCAACATGGAAAATGGGTACTCATCATACCTCGTAGGATTCCTCGTCAAGTAAAGAGGAAATCTCTCCCTATTATCATCGAAAAACATATACTTCTTGCCATTCTTGGTGGCAGACACCTTGAAAAAGCTAGTCTTGAAGTTGTACTTGTAAGAATCAAACTTAGGATAGTCCGTCCATCTCACAAGAGACAGCCACCCTATCCCATCCCCGGGATTAGTCTTATAATGATGAAGGAATACTCTAGGTGTCGGTCGAATATACAGTGACTTACACAAAAACTTGAATGACTATATAAGTGCCCAACTATTCGGGTGAAGCTAGGAAGGAGCTACATTCAGGACCCGAAGTACACCCTCGGTAAACTCATCGAACGGTATCCTCACATGAAGATGGCGGAACAATGTCTCATACATGAAGAAAAATGAATCCTCGTCAGGTAGAGGACCCATGAATACCTGTTCACGCTCTTGCGGAGTCTCTACAGTTAATACATTTTCCTTCAGACACTCCACCAACCTCACAGATTGAATGAAAGATGTAAGCATCGAATCCCATTTATACCGAGAATAGTATCCCTACACTCCCTTTCTCAACCACATGTATTCAGATGGTCGTCCATCGTCCTCATTGTTGGAACCGGCCTCCGATGAACTCGTAACCCGTTCGACCTCGACATCTGCCCCCACCTCGGCACTTTCCTCACTAGCTTCAATGTCGACATTCACTTCAACCCTAGCACTGTGATCTACTGTGGCATTTGCATCCTGCGTATGATGTTCCTCATGAGAGGCTGATGACTCATCGTCCTTAGAACCTGACTCCTCGTCGGCATCTTACTCTAAACCTGGATCCCCAATGCCGTGAATCTCGGTTGGCAGCATTCTATGCTCCGCAAACACTTCTGACTCCCCAGATCTCTATTTAGAAGCCATATATAAAAAAAGAGAGGGGAAGAATAAACTATCATGTACCTGGGACGCAACTCGGCACTTGGCACTCGGAATAGCAAGGAAAGGGAAAATGTCGGCACTTGGATTTGATGGAAACGACGAAGAGAATGGATGACTTTTGGGCCTGATGGGCCAAGTTATCACAGCCGTTAGATCTCTAAAGATCAACGGATATTAATACAAAACATTACACATTCCAAGATACTAAACGGTCATAATTGACAACATGCAACTGGTTGCACTTCCCAACAACATTCAAAATTTAAAGTTCGAAATTCAAAAATAATACTTCAAAATTTACTGGACCAAGACCGAGACCCTATCTCGGCTCGTTCTAAGCATATAGGCTGACATCCATCTCGGCAACTCTTAATGGCCTAGGTCGAGTCCCCATCTTGGCACTTTCAAGGTCGAGATACCTTCTCGGCATCGTCTTGGGCACAACACCGAGACCCCTTCTTAGCACCAAGCTAAGAAAATGTCTTTTGGGCCCATTTTCTCTTAGAAAGAGAGCTTTTTTGGAAAAAAAATATTGGACCAAGGGGATTTGCCACGCGTTCGTCTCGAAAAGTTATATGAAATAGACATATAATTTTACTAAAATCGGACATATGAGTCAAAAGTTATGCCCTTTCAAAGTTATCCCAGGCTTTATAGAAATTAAAACCTGAAGTCTAAAAAGTTCTATTGAGAGGAAATGCAAAAGAACTTTGATTTTGAATGGATTTTGGTTCGATGGAATGTTTTTATCCCTTTTAATATACTTCTAATTTCAACTTTCTTTCTGAGTATTTAACGCAGCTGCATACTCAAGAGTTGAACTCGAGAACTCTATGAAATTGGAACAATCCCACACTAGTTGATTCATGTGCTCGGTGATAAAGCAAAAACTTATTTAAACTATATAAACATTTCTTGGATATGAATCATTTAAAAATCTTCTTACATATAATTTTAAAAATAATTATTAAAAAATTAATAATGTTACTATACATGATAATCTATCATAACAAAATGAATATGATAACATAAAAACCTATCATAATAGGATAATTAGGATAATAATGTAAAAAAATTTAAACTGTTATTATATTATACCATACAGCAACGCCCACAAAGATCGATTCAATGGTGACCAGTTTGGACTTTGGATAACTTTCATTAAGTCCTAAATTTTAACTTGAGTAAACAACCACTTTAGTGTTTTAAATTGAAAAGCTTTGTCACGTTAATCACTGAACTAAAGGAAATTTAAAAAAAAAATCTTGAAACAAATCAATAATTACATTGTTGAAATTTAAAAAAAATAACAATTTAAGTGATAATATTAATTTATATTTAGACACAAAATTATAATAAATAATTAAATTTTAAAAATTATTTAATACATTGAGAGTTTATTTAATATTTTCCTAATTTGATAGACTAAACGTGATATTCCCATCTACTTCTAGGGATTATAGTGCCTTTTTATTCATTTTAACCTCCTTCCCAGTTCCCATCATAATATATATATATATAGAGAGAGAGATCCACAAATAATTATAATGGATAACTAATCTTACCTATTAAATTTTCAAAAAATAAATGGTGAGGATATATTTATTTTTGGATTAAGAAGATTCCTCCTCATATATATATATATATCTCTCGTACAATAATACAGTAACACTTTTTTTTTTTTATATTTTATTTCTAAGGAAAAATCAGTACTTTGTTATTTGAGTTGATCACTGATCCGAGTAGAAAGTAAAAGCATTTTAAGCTCCGGAAATTAAAATACTTTACTTGAACCCGCTACAATACACTATATATACAACAAGTTCCATCATTCTAGGGTTTTTGAAAGGGTTTAAGCTTGTTTTTTTTCACTATGGCATTCAGCGATAAACAAAAGCAAGAAGAAGAAGAAGAACCGCACAGAATGGAAGAAGACGAAGACGACGCTAGCGAAGAAGAAGAAGAAGAAGAAGTATGGGACGATTGGGAAGGAGAAGACGAAGGAGAGCGAGAATCGGAATTCGTGTGTCTCTTCTGTGACTCCCGGTACAGTTCGTGCGGTTCCTTGTTCGACCACTGCGCCTCGCTTCACCACTTCGACTTCCACGCGATTAGAGCAACTCTTAGCTTGGATTTCTATGCCTCCTTCAAGCTCATTAACTTCATCCGCTCTAATGTAAGGTTACCGTTTTCTTTTTTTACGCTTTTTTCTGAATTGACAAAGTTGCAAAATTGGATCTTTAGAAATGTTACGAACACATTATTTAACACACTCTTTTAAACGCGCTCACTCTTATTAAAATTTATTAGAAATCGCAAAATTTTGTGGGTCTCACACACACCCTATTTAATGACTTTGCAATGAATTTCAACCAATGATAATAGAGTGTGTGTTACTAGCACTCTTCTTAGGATCTTCTCGTAAAGAGAAAGACGTGAAGCAATCATACTAGTGCTTGCTGTTATTTTCTCATGACATGGCATTGTTTTACTTACCAAAGAGAATCCAAATTCACTGTTATGAATGTTTCTTGAGGTTGGGAGTTTTAAGACTGAGGAAGTGGAATTAAGAGAAATTGTGTATTTTGGATTTTAGATTTGAAAATGGCAGTTTATCATGATTTTGGTGGTTGTTAGTGTTGCTTGTTCCTTTCGTTGTCAAATTAGGGATTGTTTATGCAGTGAATTTCCCTTTTTTAACCTGTTACTTTGGTTTATGAAAAAAATGGAAAAGGTAATGAGTGGATTATGTAAGTGACACTAGCTATATGTAGACATTCTAACTTTGTTGATTCTTTCTTAATAATTTTGTTTGGTTTTGTTTGTTTCCTTTTCTTCTGGTAAATAACCCTTCAACATCATTTTGTATGTGGACTATATATCAAATTTCAATTGTGTACATTTTTACTTGTGTATCTTGCTAACTGGTGTTTTCCTCTGCTTTTTTTGTTTTTTCTAGGTGGCAGAGAACAGATGTTGGAGTTGTGGATTAACATGCCAGTCCAACCGTGACTTGCAGAATCATTTGCATGAAGTAGTTGACTTTAATGAGATAAAGACTTTGTGGAATGATGATAGGTATCTAATACCTCTCATGCAAGATGATTCACTGTTGTACAGCTTTGGTGAATGTGATGAAGAAGGTGAAGATGAGCAAATTATACAAATTGATGAAGATCTTATAAAGGATTTGATGAACATTGAAGAGAGTATTTGTGCTGACCAAGAAGCTGTGAAAAAAGTGGTAGTTGATGATGGCAAACATGATGCTTCTGTTTCTAATGATCATTTGAATAGGGCTAGTTCTTCAAACAAGGAACTTATTAATGGTAAAAACTCAAGAGGACATGTTTCGTGCAGTGATAAGGATCCAGGAGGGGGACCTTTGATTGCTAATTCTCAAAATCACATTGCAAAGCATATTAAGAAGGTTAATGAAAGTTATTTTGGGTCTTACAGTTCATTCGGTATCCATCGAGAGATGTTAAGTGATAAGGTATAAGATGTGCTTCTTATTTGTTGGCTTCAAATTTAAGTAAATTGTTGTGTAACTACAATAAATTGACAAATTTAAGCTGTTTAGCCGTGCTATCACCATTTTATTAAAGTAATATCTATATTTATGTAGGCAAGAATGGATGCTTATGGCCAAGCAATTTTGAAGAATCCCTCTCTACTAAATGGTGCTGTGGTTATGGATGTAGGTTGTGGAACTGGAATCCTCAGGTGAGAAATATATTTGACACTTGTCAATGTATAATATGCAACCTATAATCTCTTATGGCGTTTTATATTCATACAATGACACATCTTATGATAATTAACGGTGGAAGGATGATGTCTTAGTAAAAACTTTAGGAAAAGAAAATCCTTCTGATTACCAATGTTGTGTATATAACTTGGGAGTGCTAGTTTACTGTCCCATCAACCTTAGGTGAGTGTGTGTGTGTGTATTCTTATGTGAGAAAGCTACCCCTTTTTGGGCTCTATTATGATCTTATGGACTCTTGCCTATGACATGAAAAACATACTTTCCCTTTTCATCTTTTCACCATTGAGGGTGAGCCTTGGCACAATGGTAAGGTTGCTGCTGTGTTCAAATCCAAGAAATAACCTCTCCACTTCTGTGGGTAAGGCTGTGCACTTCTATCCTCCCCCTAGACCCCAATTGGTGGGAGCCTCATGCTGAGTCACCCTTCTTCTTTATAGATGAAATTAGTTGATGCATGTTTGGTGGGCCTGTATATAGGATATTGACCTGTATATAATACCCTGCATATGCATAAGTAGTGTCTAAGTGAAGTAATCAAAAGCTGAACTCCATACATTTAAGCATTATATTTGTTCTCTGCATGGCCCTTTCTTTTTCTTCTGAATATTGAAGATTTCATCTTAACTTAATGCATGGTAGTTGCAGAAGCCATTAATCATGTTCCATTATCCATATTCTTCCTCAAATTGATAGGCTACCTGTGGGCTCTTTCTGTTTGTTCATTTTTGGCAGTAGTGGTTATCATGCCTATGGCTGTTATTAAGTGCATATTCCTGCTTTTGCTGATCTCTGCTTATAAGTTATGTTTTGGGGGGCTACATATTCACCTACCATATCTGATTGCTCTGTCATTTGTAAGTTTGTGACATTCTTTGTTATTATTTTTTCTTTAGCCTATTTTCAGCAAAAGCCGGAGCTTCGAGGGTTATTGCAGTTGAGGCTAGTGCCAAGATGGCTGCAGTGGCATCTCAGGTATAGGTTTTCTGCTCTGTAGCTTCTATAATTACCTCTTAAACTACATGTCTAGTTCTGTGTTCATTTTCTTCTCTCCATTTTTTTTAATTAGGTTGCAAAAGATAATGGTCTTTTGTTGAGTAAAAGCCAAAATGGAGTTGATGGCCTCCAAAAGGGAGTCATAGAAGTAGTTCATGGTATGGTTGAAGAGATTGATAAAACAGTTGAACTTCAACCTCACAGTGTTGATGTATTGCTAAGTGAATGGATGGGATATTGCCTGCTGTATGAATCCATGCTTGGTTCAGTGCTTTATGCACGAGACCGGTGGTTGAAGCCTGGTGGTGCCATTCTTCCTGACACAGCAACTATTGTGAGTCTCTCCTCTGTCCACTGCTCAGCTATTTCTTTGTCAGAATATTATCCTCAGGGTTTCTGTACTGTTAAGTTTATTTAGTATATATTAATTACTACTCCAGTTTCTCTTCTAGTTTGTTGCAGGATTTGGAAAAGGAGCCACAAGTCTTCCGTTTTGGGAAAATGTGTGTGATTTTGACATGTCTTGCATTGGGAAGGAGCTTGTCATAGATGCTGCCCGAATTCCTATAGTTGATGTTGTGGACTCTCAAGATTTAGTTACCAGTTCTGCGATTCTTCAGGTTGGTGCTTTTGGCATATGTCGATGTTTTGCAAGACAGTAGTGAATATTTTATTCCTTTTTGGTATTCAAGTCTTCAATAATTTTGCATTCACTGTAAGAATAATGTCAGTTTCTTATCTTTGTTTATAGTTTCTAACTGGTTATCTTGCAATTCTAAAGTAGCTGAAGTCGTCCTTTGGTGAACTGACATGTAATTGTGTCGAAATCAAATATTTATATATAATGATTTTTTTAGGTTAAATGGTAAAAAATATTTTATCCAACAAGAAATGGCCCCTCCCATGCCTTCTAAAATGAAAATGCCATTTTTTGTTTTTAAATATGTAAGTGCATTTATGCAAATGAAAATAAACATGCATTTCTAGATACATTACTCAGTTTGACTCATTCTTTACTTGTGTGGTCTGAACTAGTACATGTGGCATGCCAAGCTATATATATATATTTGTGTGTGTGTGTGGGGGGGGGGGGGGGGGGGGGGGGGGGGTGTTAATTCTAGGTTTATTTTATTTTATAATAAATTCACAACCCAGTTTATAGTTGCATACTGACTGTTAAAATGTTTTTTTTTTCCTTTTTGTCTCCAGTCCTTTGACTTGGCAACCATGAAGCCTAATGAAGTGGATTTCACTGCAACTGCTGCTTTGGAATTGAAACCAAGTGCTTCAGGAACATGCTGCTGGTGTTATGGCGTTGTCCTATGGTTTGACACTGGATTTACAAGCCGATTCTGCCGAGAAACACCAGCTGTGTTATCCACATCCCCCTACACTTCAAGAACACATTGGTCACAAACAATCTTAACCTTTCGAGAACCTATTGCGATGGGATTTGGAAAAGAAAACGGGGGTAAACCAGAAGCAATCGGCACTGAGGTATATCCTGCTGCGAAGATTGATTTACGTGTCAGCATTGTCCGTTCTACTGAGCATCGCAGCATTGACATTTCCTTAGAAGCTGCTGGTGTTGGTCCTGATGGTCAGAAACGCAGTTGGCCTGCTCAGCTTTTTAATCTGCAGTAGGATGCATGATGCCACAGCAGCAAAGATCATTGTGCAGCAGTTTTTCTTGTTGGCTGCCAGTTAAAATCAGTTTTGGAATGTTACAGCTGTAATTGCTCACATTTAGATTCCTATTTTTGTTCACTTGAAATAGCTACTTCTGCTTCCTCGTAGAATGCCAGACTCTACCCGGTCCAATTACTTCTGTTTTCTTGTACTGTTTTCCAATTAAAATTGGTTATTCATTTCAGTAACCCGAATGATAAAGGTTGGCATTTTTACCAAAGGAAAATTTGATTGGAGAACAATAATATCGTAAGGAACGGAAGAGTTTTAGAACAAAAACAAAAAGCTAAAACATCAAGATTTTTTTTTTTATTAATAAAACATCAAGAGTTAAGGAACGGAAGTAGTACAAAATATAAAGAACAAGAATTCTTGTATATTTCTGTAAATTAAATTTTGTAGGGTTTCTAGGACCCCACCAAGAAAAAACTAGTTATTGCTGATGCAATGCATGGAGCACGATCACATATGAGAGTAATGTTCAGCAAGAGAGATGTATGAAGTCAACCATGGGACAAAAAAAGTGGACTTTAACCCATTAATAGTATTGGTCTTGGGAAAATGTATCAAAAAATACAAATATATCTATAAAAATACATAAAAGTACAAATAATTTAAATGATAATTTTAAAACATGAAAGTAAATAATTTATTAAATGATATATATCTATAAAAATACAAATATATTTTTACATAGATATCATTTTATTTTTATGGAAAAAATGTGATTTTAGTTTTTATACTTTTGATCAAACGTGGTCAAGGTCCTTATACTTTTATATCAATGAATTTGTTCTTCAAACTTTTAAAAAAAACAAGTAAATTTAGTGATAGAAGACTACCATGGCCAAAGATGAGGAGCGCTTATATCTAGTTGGAGCCAAATATTTGATTAAGCCATTTATGTGTATTTTTGTAATTGAGCTTTATTTTGTATTTGAGCCATTGTTGAACCTTGCTTATTTTTTTTATAATTAGTTTGTTGTTGGACCCTATTTGGGCTTATATGTGTTTGACATCTCCTTTTAGGTGTTGGGCCTTTTAGGAACAAGCCTTAGTGACTTTTAGATTTATTTAAAGGGATTGCTATTTTCACCCCAAATTTTGCTATTCTCACCACCCACGTGGGTGGCTTTTTTGTTATTCCGAAATTATCATTTCCATGGAATTACGATTCCGTTGTACAACGTACACAACAGAATCAAGTGCACAATGGAATCGTAATTCCGTTGTGTAGTGTGGCGGTGAAAAAAAAATTATGCAACGGAATCACGATTCCGTTGCACATGTTTTTTTAATTTGTTTTAAATTTTTCTAAGTTTTTTGTTTTTTTTAATATTGAGTAATGTTTTTTTAAATGTATAATTTTAGGTTTTAAATATTGGGCAGAAACAAACATACCAATCTAATGCACATTGATCGATGTATCTTATAAGGTTAATATAGACTGTTGCTTTTTCTGCAATAAAAAGACAAAGTTGTTAATGTCCATCTGACAGGCAAACAATAAGTATGTGATAATTGAAGTATTGATGCAATCTTGGTCGTTGCCTTTTGTTAAACAAAGTGCAGAGTATGTGATAATTGAATCATAGAGTGAGTCACGGATGAACAGTAAATATTGTAGTATAAAGCATCAGTGTTGTAGGTATAAGGCAACTCATTCCAGTGTGTTTATATTGGTTGAAAGATGGAGGGATCTCTTGCTGTTGTGTATTATGATGGTGACTTGATTTCAACTCATGAGGGGGTAAAGTTTGAATGTCCTCATGGTCCTAAATTCATTAGAATAAGTGAGGACATGTCACTTGCTGCTTTGAAAAAACCAGTAAAGGATGCCATCGGAGGTAGCAGAATGCTACTTGACATCTATTATCGTCAACCAGTATATGTAGGTGATGGTTATGTTGAGTACGATCGCATGGAGCTTAAAGACGACAATGATGTGGGTAAGATGTTTTTCATGTTTTGTGAATTTCGTTCAAAAGGACTGGTTGAATTATATACAACATTTGGCTGATCTCCTGAAGAAATCCTTGCCCTGATGCGTAAACCCAGATCTGCCGAACAGATTATTGCTCTTATGCATGAGACAATGGTGACAAGTAGCTCTAATGAAAAACAGTGTATGTAGTAAACCAACAACTATGTTTAAGTTTTATTATGTTGGTTGTTGTTGCTATTGTTATTTTCTATGAAATATATGTAGAAATGCTATTATGTTGTACATTGTTGTTGTTGTTGTTGTTGTTGTTTGTTCTATGATTTTAATGGAGAAATCGTTCCTTCTTTTCATTATACTACTAGGTGCGCGCATGTTGTTTATAGAGTTTATAAAGAAAAAATGTAATCAACTCAAAACATCAACTATAAAATATAATAAAATGTACATAAAAACAAAAAGTTTAGATACAAATATCAATAAATACATCACAAATCAACCGCCTCTGCGACCACCGCCCTCGATCCTCCTCCTCTGTCTGCGTCCTTGGTTGCTGCAACCAGCACCTAAGCTGCCCTGTGCTATGCGCAATAGCCGCTGCACCAACTCATGATCATGTGTGTTCTCAGGAATGGCTCTGGTATGCAACAACCTCTCTGCAATTGCAAACATCATCTGGTAA
This sequence comes from Pueraria montana var. lobata, assembly GCA_026413185.1. Lineage (NCBI taxonomy): Eukaryota > Viridiplantae > Streptophyta > Magnoliopsida > Fabales > Fabaceae > Pueraria > Pueraria montana. Next base: position 59,097,138 of record CM048654.1, read on the forward strand.
CGATCCTACATAAACGAAAATTAAAATTAGTAAATATTTATCCAAAAAAATGTACACAATTATGGAAAAAGTGTTTGCATTACATTACCTCACCCGAGTATTCTACACCATCTACAAACTCTAGCAAAGGGTCACCAGGTTGAGGCTGAGGCTGAGTTATGGGGTCGGCCATATGTACTGGGCTCTGTGCTGCCTCTCCTTCCTCTGGCGGAATCACATATGGATGTGAATGCTCATAATACCACGCCAAGTAGTTGGAGGTGCAGGCCCATGGAGCATCCTCTGGCACATGCTCGCCCAGCAGCACTCTATGCTGCTCTTACTCGGCCTACGTCTGAATGGATGTCTCAAATGGAGGACAAGGAGGTGGTGGTGGAGGGATCTCCTGTACGTACCCGTACTGCCTCAAAACCCTCTCTGGTAGATAAGGTCGCATGTCTGTGCCACACCTGATGTGGCCAGAATAATATGTCTGCTCCAAGAAGGGTCTATCAGCGATAGCCTTATATGTATCATCATATGGGGACCAGACGACGTCCTCTATCTGCAACTGATCCAGCAACCGCCTGGTCCCCCAAGCCTTACTAGTACCCCTCGTCGTCTTCCATCTGGCAGCAAAGGGAAGCCTAGGGTCATAAGCGACATCCTCCTATCCGCCAACTGATGGTAGATGTGCAAAAGCCCATGCCTGTAAAATAAAGAAAGTAAATTATGTGAACATTTGTATTAAAAAATACATAAACAAATATGTAAACAACAAATAAATAATTCCTTACCATCAGTAGTGTCATAGAACCTCCACACAGCTTGGTCTCAAGCAAGTTCGCATAGGAGAGATGGTCGTAAAAATACGCCAGTGCAGATACTCCCCAAGCGTACTGGGCACAGGCAGACAAATTGTTGAGGTAGCAGAGGTAGAAAATGTTCACATGTGTGGAGCTCTTGTCGGCAAAGATGGTACAACCAAGCAAGTGCAACAAGTATGCTCGTGCGGCCCACACATATGAACAAGATTGCACATACCTATCATATAGCTCCCTCAGCCATGTGAGACGTACCTTGGTTCCTGCCGTCATGGCAGCATTTGCTTCATCGTCAGACACTAGGCCTAGCATGGTCCTCAGCAACATCCTAATGGCAATCTTAGTAAATGCAGTCGCTGGGCCGACAATCTGTAAGCCTGTAATAGGCAAGTGCAACAGATAGGACATATCATCCAGAGTGATGGTCATCTGTCCGACGGGCAGGTGGAAGGTGCATGTCTCCTGATGCCACCTCTCAATAAAGGCATTGATGAAGTCTTTATTTGCGGTATACCGCGCATGATAAAGGCCCGTTAAGCCAGACTGGTTGATGTATGCCCGGACCTGTGGCTGGGTAGGGTAGGGAATCAACTTCCCAGTGTGGCTGATGACCTTCAGCTCCTCCCGAGGCTCATCGGTCGATATATGTCCAACAACATGGTCCTTATAGGACCTCAATAGTGTATCAACTACAGGACCACCAGGAAATGGCGGTCCAATGATCTGGTCAGCAAACGGGTTCTCTAGGGCTGGCTGTGGTACCTCCGCTACTTCTATATTAGGTTGAGGAGCCTTTGGCTCAGGCAGTGGCACATCTGGACCAGGTTAGGGCACCTCTACCTTAGCATGTACACCCTCTGCATCCTCTGCCTCATGCTACTGTACTCCTCTAACAACACAAGTATCATCTGTCCGACGACGACGAGCAAATGTTGTCACACATCGCTGGTCTGCCCTGGATGGCTGGGCAGGTTGACCAGCGTCTGCAGCAACATCTTCCTCCAACGTGGAGGGATCATGTCGGCGATCGTAAGAAACATACTTTGTCCGAGCCATAATAAATTTGTAAAAAATTAACTAAAATAATTAGAACTGAATAAAGAAAAAATAAACTAAAATACTATATAACTAAATAAACAAAAAACAAACTAATTTAAGGATTTATAATACTATCATAAAAAAAATATAAATAATAAATACATTTAAAAATATAAAATATAAAATTTTTAATTGAATTAAAATTTTAAATCAAATAAAAAATTATTGAATTAAATAATAAATTTTATTTAAAAGTTAAATATTAAAAATAATATTGTAAATATACTACAAATATAAATAAATATTTTTCTTTTAAAAAAATTACATTAGAAATGAAAAATTCAAAATAAGTTTTTAAAAAAAAAAATTATGTATAACACAATGGAATCATGATTCCGTTGTGTTGCTTGATAAACAACACAACAGAATCACGATTTCGTTGTGTTGTTTTTCAAGCAACACAAAAGAATCGTGATTTCGTTACACTGTGAAAAATTGAAAAAAAAAATAGGAAAGGGGAAGAGGACGAATATGTGGGGAGAGGAGGAAAAGGAAGAATGTGAAGTTGGGGAGGAGAGGAGGGAAGTTTGGGAGGAGAGGTAGAGGGAAGTGGGGGAGGAGAGGGGGAGGGAAGTGGGGGAGGAGAGGGGTGGGAAGGTGAAGGAGTGGGGGAAGAGGGAGAGGTGAGGGGGTGGGAAGAAGGGTAATAGGGTAATTTCCTAAGATTTTTAAAATTAAGGGGTGAGAATAGCAAAATTAAGGGGTGAGAATAGCAAGTTCCTTATATAAATAGGCTAAATGTTGACTTTGGAACTAGTTTTGACTAATTCGAAATGAAACAACATTTTGCTAATGAGAGTGTTCTCTCTTGGTTCTTGACTTGAATAACTAGATTCTTATTAAAGAAATTCTTTGTGGTTATGATTGTGACGTTATATCCATTTCTAGTCTTTCCGCTATGAATTTTCTTCACTTATGAGTTCCCAATTTTTGAATTTCATGAAGAGATGCTGAATTTTACATTAATTTATCTTTAATTCAAAATTTATTACTTGAAACTAAAAATAGAAAAAAAAATTGTATTTTGTGAAATAGTGAATAAAAATCCCCAATTAGAAAACCAATAATAAATGAAGAAGGAAGGCATATACGAAACTTTGAGGCAGGATGAAATAATTATCTCTTCCATGATCCTTGCGCACTAAACAAAACTTTGAGGCAGGATGAAAAATGCAAAGGATACAATGACGTAGCTGCTGAAGCTACCATAGGAAAATCATTTAAAAATTCAGTGAATATCAAAACAGAAATAATGAATTTCCTAATTATCTTTAGTATACATTATGGATATAATTAAACCTTACGCATTCCATCGAACTTGGCCTCAAGTTCTTAATGTCTTGTTCCAACTTATGAATGAATAGGACATAAATGACCAAAATGCGGTATATAGCGAATAAGTTTTAGGCTTAATTGCAAATTTTACCACCCAACTTTCATAATTTTGCGAATTTTACCACCCAAGTTTTAATTTTGCAAATTTTACCACCCAAGTTTTCAATTTTTGCACATTTTATTACTCTGATATTTTACCAAAAAACAAGTTAAAGAATTAAAAAAAAAAAAAATTTGTGAAACAACATGGTGGTAAAATGTGCAAAAATTGAAAACTTGGGTGGTAAAATTCGCAAAATGATAAAAGTTGGATGGTAAAATTCGTAAAAAAAAAACTTGGGTGGTAAAATTCGCAAAATTATGAAAGTTGAGTGGTAAAATTTGTAAAATTAAAACTTGAGTGGTAAAATTTGCAAAATTATAAAAATTGGATGGTAAAATCTGCAAGTAAGCCTAAGTTTTATGGTGAACAAGAGTGTCTCACCGTGCTTTGCACAGTCAAAGAAAAAAAGCAAGAGAGAGAAAGGCGAGGTAGAGTAAAAGTAAAAAGGGCAAATATGGAATGAAAAAAAAAAAGAAAAATGACATTTGTAAGTAAAATTGGTGGCTGAACACTTTTTATATTAGTATAGATGAGTTATACAATTGTGGTTCTTCACGTTAGTCAGGTTGTATGCCTATGTTCTTTTTTCATTCTTGTTCGTGTTTCATATTGAAGTTTTCAATTAGGATTCTTTATTCATTGTTTCACTGAATACATTTTTTTTAATTTTTATTTTAATTTAAAGTAACTAATATCAAATTAAAAATAAGTGTAAAATTCACTTTAATATAAAGGTTAGCTGATAATGTTGATGTGACTCGCCGTTGGACACATCATTAAATGACGTAGACTGAAAACACTAACTCAAAAATAATGAGGGATTAAAAAAACTGAAAAACATTAAGAGGGAATAAAACCAAAATCTTGTATAAGACGAGGAAGTAATTTTTTTTTTTTTTTTGGGTTAAGGATGTTTTGAATGATTTATAAAGAGAACAAAAATGCTAAACTTTTGAAACCATTCTCCTTCTCCACTAGAGATATTTTTATTTATTTATAAAAAAACGTGTCTATTTTTTATTGTTTAATTGCATATCATACATGCTTTTATATTTGACGATTTAATTTATTATTATTTTTTTCTTTATTGTTGTACACGTAACCACTTTAAGAGTACTAAATTCTAAATTGATATTTGGGTGAGCTATAGCAAATTAACAATTAATGATCATTCTTTATTTATAATTATTTAATGAAATAATTACCACCTCAACTTGGATTTTCTTGTCTTTGAGCATTACTCAATTTAGATAGTAAAATTTATACAGTAAAAGAATATTGATTAGAAATTTTTTTCCTAATATAATCAAGGTTCAGTTGTACGGTAATACAATTTATTAAATTAAATTGATTTTTTTATATCTTTAAAATTTACTTATGTAAAAAGTCCTGAATCATTAAAATATTTTGTACAGAAGGACTTAGACTTATTAGTAGGCAGTGTCAACTACCTTGTAAAATTGAGCAAAATATTCTTACACATAAGGGGAGAATATTGTTTGCACAATAAAACTTAACATATATCAATAATGATTTTTAAATATTTTAATAATCTTTACATTGTACATTAAATAGTTAGTATTAGTTATGCAATTAATAATTACATTTTCCTTCACATATTTATAATGCTTCTAGAAGCATAACATCCATTCAAAATGGTTAGAAGCAACTAACAAATAAGTCAACCTCCAATAATGATTATTAAATTAATAAGTCGACCACCAAGAAGTAAGTCAACCTCCAATAATGATTTTAAATATTTTAATAATATTTACATTGTATATTTAACGGTTGGTATTACTTATTAAATTAATTATCATATTTTCCTTCAGAAATTTATATTGTTTATTGTGGCTATATAAGCATAAAGTTTGTTTAAAATGGTGAGAGGTAATTAACAAATAAGTCAACTTCCAATAATGTAATAAAACTGATTTTCCCTTTAAAAAGATTTAACACATTATTTGTCTCCTTTATCATGGCATGATCATACGATTGACACCAGTTGTTTAGAATGGTTAGATTGATTAAATTTATATTCTACTAAGATTTGTAGTCTATATAGAAAATTTTAAGGACCCAATCAGCTTGAAGAATGAAAAACCAAAAATAGTACACAAAATTAATAATTCCTTAATAATAACCATATTTTGTTCTAGGAGTTAAGTAATGTCTTATGTTTGGGCATAACAGTTTTACCAAATTTTGTACTCGTAAGGTTTTATTTTCATTCTTTGGATTGGTTTGTATTTACTTAGGAACAATAATTTTTGTTATGCAGTTCAATCTATATTTAGCGAAAAAGTTTGTTTGTTATTTTAGCAGCCTTTTGGTGACATTGTTATAAATAGTTCTCCGATGCCAAATGGTTTCATATCATGTTCTGAAGAACATTTAAAAAAGCAAACACATCATTAATAGAGTAAGAATTTCAAGATGGAGATGACATTTAGTTTTAGCGCTTTTGCTTTGCTCTTATTGCTAGCTTCCTCTGCTAGAGCTCAATCCAAGGTTTTTGATGTAAGGAAGTATGGTGTAGCATCCCAAGGAGATGTAACTCAGGTAAGAATATATCAAAGTGACAAAACATAGACACAGTTAATTCCTTGTATATAAGTTGAAATACAACTAGCATTGCCCTTACACATCTTGTTAATAATTCTCTCATTTCATTTATGAGTTATAAAAGTTTAGTCTATTCTTTAGGCTTTGACGACTGCTTGGAAAGAAGCTTGTGCATCAACTAGTCCAAGCAAACTTTGGATTCCCAGTGGTACTTACAAATTGAAACAAGTGGATCTTAGAGGTCCATGCAATGCACCTATTGAGGTTCAAGTTGATGGGACAATTGAAGCACCTGCAGATCCCACCAATCTTAAGGGCAAGGCTCAATGGATAAGTTTTGGGTATATAAACTTCTTCACGTTGTCAGGTTCAGGAATTTTCGATGGCCTAGGTGACGTTTCTTGGAAACAAAATGATTGTGCAAAAAACAAGAATTGCAAGCAGCTCGCCATGGTAAATGATATATATATATATATATATATATATATATATATATATATATATATATATATATATATATATATATGTGTGTGTGTGTGTGTGTGTGTGTGCGCGCATCAAGTATTGACAAACCGAGTTTCTTGTATATTTTTCCGCAGAATTTTGGTTTCAATTTTCTCAACAATTCAATCATCCAAGGCGTAACTTCAAAGGATAGCAAAAATTTTCATGTCAATGTTTTGGGATGCAAGAATGTCACTTTTATAAACTTCTATGTAACTGCCCCGTCAACAAGTCCTAACACTGATGGAATTCACATTGGAAGATCAAGTGGAATTAACATAACCAACTCCTTCATTGGTACCGGTGATGATTGCATTTCACTAGGGGATGGCAGCAGACACATAACTATATTAAATGTGACATGTGGACCAGGACATGGCATTAGTGTTGGAAGTCTTGGAAAGTACCCTAACGAAGAACCTGTAGAAAGTTTAACTGTTCGAAATTGTACATTGAACAACACAAATAATGGTTTAAGGATCAAGACTTGGCCCGGTACTCCAATAACTTCTCTTGTGTCCGATTTTCATTTTGAAGATATTATAATGGTTAATGTCAGCAACCCAATGATTATAGATCAAGAGTATTGTCCATGGAATCAATGCAATAAACAGGTATTTAAATATCAAATTTCTTTCTATTGATTCACATTTAACACAAACTTCACCTTGGTAGTTTTGAAATACCAACTAATAAATGTCCATATATACATATTACATGTGCCAACCTTTATTTATTTGTTTTCTATGTTTTCAATGGTTATAGACCCCTTCAAAAGTAAAGATAAGCGGGGTTATCTTCAAGGATATCAAGGGCACTTCAGCAACTCAAAACGGTGTCACCCTTATTTGTAGTAGTGGTGTACCATGTGAAGATGTGAAGCTTAGTGACATTGATCTCACATTCAATGGAGTTCCTACAATTGCTTCGTGTACTAATGTTAAACCTACAATTTTGGGGAAAGCACCTACCTGTAAAACATAGACAACTAAAAGTTTCTTCGAAAATAAATGATCTAAAATATAATGTGTACTTAGCTTGTAGTCACAGTCAGTTATGATAAGAAAAATTTGTTTAGATTTATTTAACTTTGTACTCTGTTTGCTACTGAGAGCGTGAATCAATTTACACAAGAATGTTACAACTTAGTTAGTGATCTCGAATTTCAGTATTGATTTTCTAGCTACATTAAACATTCGAAGGAAGAAATTTGTTACTCTTAATAGTCATACCTGACTCGAATAAGATTATTTTAACATTTCTAGAAAATATCCGTGATGTGTAAAACAAAAAAAAAACAAAAAAAACTTTATACTATGTGTGCTACGATTCATGATACATTTTAGCTTCTAATTTTAAAATAAATATTTCAATTAATTTATGTAGTATGTAGCTAATTTTATTTTTATTTTTTTGAAAAATTTGTACTTTCATGCAACAATACAAAGATACCAAAAAAATAATATTGTTTACTTTAAAAATAGCAATAAAATAGTTTTTCATTATGGCTGTTTGTGTATTATTTTCACTATATGTTTTCTACGATTGAAGATCAATTATAAAAACCATCACAACTAAAAAGTCTTTATAAATAAAATGTTAGTTTTAAAATCTGTACATTTTTTTTTTTAAGTATCATTTTTTTATATTTTTTTATTAAAAGGCCATGCATGAAGTATTCATGACGAAGAAAGGTGTATGACATGAACACTTAGATTGTTTATGCTTCTCCCTTAATGTCTTCATGTAGTAAAGATTGGTTTCATTTCATCAATGATGTGAAATTCTCATTTTATCTGTGAGGCATTTTTATCTAAAGAATGGTTGATTTTCTTTTTATTTAATATTTGATATTTACTTCAAGAATGGATGTTATTTTTTCGTATTTAATTCCATTTGGCAATCATTGAAAACTAGAATCAATTGTGGGAAGGTAACGATATTTCATTTCATCTATCACGCCGAGATATTAAAAGGATAGTAAAAAAATATCTAGAATAAAAACAGTTATAATTAAAAGCTTAAAATAATAAAATATAAAGTAAAAGAAAACAAAAATGACAGTACATACATACATACATTAGGAATTTTTTTTTTTTTTTTTGCTGAAGGACATACATTAGGAAGTGTCGTATAGCTTGCAAAGATATTATATAATTAAAATTCCAAAAATTAAAAAATTAAAAATTAATTTAAAAAATTCCAAAAATGTAAATTAAAAAATTCTTAAAATTATAACTAATTATGTATAACTAATTTATGAAGATTAATTTAATTTTTTTAGAAAATTAATTTAAAAATAATGTTTCACTTCTAATTTTTTTTTAAATGGAGTTACTAAAAAAATTAGTATACTATACATGTTAATGTTGTTTTTTAAATTTTAACCTTAATGAAAAGAAAAACAAAATTATAAATTATAAATTTAAATAACAGCAATAGATTTTATTGGTCCCTCGAATAATAAGGCTGGTCTAATAGAAAAGTATCAATTATTGGTTAAAAAAAAGTATCAATTAAATTTAATTCCAGCAATAGATAAAAAGGAAAAAGACAAAAAAAGAAACGTACGGAAGAGCGGGAGCAGCTAAATTCAAATGGAAGACAGGAAAACATCCAACAGACACAAAAATTGAAAGGATTTGTAGCCGTTGGATATAAAACCGATGGACGGTCGAGATTAAGAAGGAATTGACCGTTGAAGAGAAGAAAGAAGAGTCTTCTATATAAACACATTCTCGTGACTAAACAAAGAAACATAGTGTTTTTGTTTTTCTATTCATCTTTCTGGGTTGCAAGAGAAATTGCTTATGTTATAATGATGAAGGCATCGCAAGAAGTTACTTGTGGTATGCACACGAATCACCTTCTGCATTTTATTTTAAATTATTGCAATAATATATAATGACTTATGTTATGTTATGTTGTTCTTGCAGGGAGAGAGTTAGCTAATAATGCTAAGATAAGCATGTTATGCTACTATGCCTTCTGTGGTATTGTAGCCAATAATGTTTCTTTCTGAGATTGCACCAACATTGCTGATATCACTGTTGGAATTCTCATTGCAAACATTGTCAACTGGTGTGCAAAGTAAGCTCAATAATCCTTATAAAATAGAAAAGTGTTCTGGATTTGAAGGAGTAAAGACTGCACGTTTTTATTTCGATTAATTAACCAAGATTTTTGTACTTAATGAAATTGTTTAGGTATGTGTAAATTTTTGGAAATCGGATTGAAGATGGATATGGGTTGTGGAAAATGAAAATAGGATTTGGTGATGAAGTTCAAGGTACCACTACTCCCCTCTCTCTTTCTCTATATTTTTCTACTTATTTATCTGTTTGTTCCATTTTCATTGCATGTATTAGAATTAGATTATGACGTGAATTTGGCTATTAGCATTTTAGATTTTTAGTTTGGGAAATTTTTAAATGGGGGCTCTGCTTATGACCGCAAATATTTGAAATTATTGTTCAATATATAATCATTATATTGGAGCAATTTTTGGGGGATAGGAAAGAGATGTGTTAAGTTTGGTCTTTCATACGAATTGTTTTGCATTATAGTGAGTTGTTCTTTTTCTGGTGGCTTCCAAATAATTAAAATGTTAAAGGAGTGAAAAATATAGAAGAAAGATCCAATTTTTATGGTGCTAAATCAAATAAACAAATTAGTAGGCTAATTTAAGTGATTAGAAACTTAAAATTACAATAAAATTTGGACATGGTCTCCTCTAAAAGAGGGACATTCACAGTAGCTAGCAAGGAAAGTACAAGGAAATAAAAATACAAGGAAATAGGCATGAAATTAAAGAAATGCAAGAAAAGAATCAAGAATGAAGGAGGAAAAGGAAAAAGGAAGCTTCAGAAGCTCATCAATGGTGGCTTATGAGAGAAAAAGTGATGAAGAAGGTGGGAGGGAGAGAAAAACCATATAAGAGAGGGCTGGTGTTAGGATAGAAACTAGACTTAGCTAATTTTTTTTGAAGGATGTCCAAGGCGAAAATGCCAAAGATCAAAGACAGAATCATTTATTTTGGTATATACACTGTTTACAACAGGAAAATCGGGGGAGGGAGTGAAGCAATATTTGGTTCCTTTGGCTCCTTTAGGTGATATAATCCACTTTTGAGTTCACCAAGCCCAATCATCTTCAATGTGTGTGTGTGTTTAGCATCCTGAATGTGACAGAGGGAATTGACAAAGGTTAGCTGACAATTGAGGGAACAAAGTACTAGATCAAGTGTGTGTGTGTTTACTGTTTTTCCATATGTTAAATTCAATGCAAATAAGATTTGTGATTTTTGCCATCTTGCTAAACAAACCAAGTTGCCCTTTCCTTCTAGTCTCACTGTTACGACATGTGTCTTTGAATTAATTCACATAGACATTTGGGGGCCTCTTTCTATGCCCTCTATACACGGTCATAGATATTTTTTAACTGTTGTGGATGATCATACTTGGTTATTTTTAATGAAAACAAAAGTTTTGACAAAATTGACAAAGTCATACATTAGCTTTCTTGTGAAAGCTAATGCATGACTTTGTCAAGAAAGCTAATGCATGTCTTTGTCAATTTTGTCAAAACTCAAATTTAATGCACAAGTTAAAATAATCAGATCGGACAATGGAACTGAGTTTATTTGGCCTGATTTTTGTGCACAATTTGGCATAATTCATCAAACTTCTTGCATTGAAACACCTCAGCAAAGTTCCATTGTAGAAAGATTACAACAGTATTATATGTCTCAAACTATGTTAAATGTTTTAACAGAAAGAAATCATGTGCATCTTACATGACTTTTAATTAATTTTGTTTCCTAAAATGCTCTCCTTCAACCTTAAAAAAATATTGTAAGTTAAAAAAAAAATGAAGATCACAAGTCGTAACCATTGACAACCTGCAAGAGCACCAGGTTCATACATCACAATAACACCCATAACAAAACAACCACCCTAAGCCAATCCCAATACATGCAATTACTGTAATACCCTAAAAATCTACACTCGTTATGTCTATCATGTGTGAAGTGGTATGATTTAGATTAAGTATCTGTGGAATTATTTTTATTAAATGAAAATAATTAAAATTTGTGTGAATTAGAGTCAAGTACATAATTTATAGCTTTAATTAATTATTTCTCTATTAAATTAATTCACAATGTTTGAATAATTAAAGAAATACAATTACTAATAAAAATAAATTTACTGAAGATTAAATTAATTAATTAAATATGCTTTAGAAAAATATTAAATAAAATGAGAGTGAATTAAAAATCATTTTTCTCATTGATTAAAGACCTAGATGACCAAATCCCGCAGAGACCCAATTTTTTTTAAAATTTTCACTTTCCTCTCTCTTCCTTTTTAGTGTGTGCAAGAGTGCTTCTCTCTCATTTCACTTTTCTTCTTCCACAAGTTCATCTTATTTTCTCCTCCTTCTCTCTAAAAATTATGTACCTTCTCTCTAAGATTCAAGCACTCAAATCAAAGTTTTCACCGATTAAATTCGGATATATTGTTGAGGAGAGCAAGGGCTACCCAACAACACCATTTTTTTGCTTCTTTTGAGTGAGGAACCATAGAGGTATGGAGTGAATTTGGCTATTAGCTTTTAGTGTGGGAAATTTTTAAATGGGGCTTTGCTTGTGACTGCAAATGTATGAAATTATTATTATTATTATTATTATTATTATTCAATATAATATTGGAGCATTTGGGGGGGGGGGGGGGGATACAAAAGAGATGTGTTATGCTTGCAACCACCACGAGAAAATTGACTTTTCCATGCTACTGCACATTTTTTTCCCCAATGTATACAATCAATGCTACCTAACATACATAGAAAACCACATTTCTTACCTATTTGAGTAGGTATTGAATGTCATTATTGTTGGGCTTTCTTAAATATTCAGAACCAAATATATTTGTAGACACCCCTTACAAACTTATCCAACCATTGTAATGTTGTGGTTTCTCCAATTCGAACATAATCATTGAGACTATCAGCAAGTGCATTTTTGCAACGGAGAAAGGCCCATCCTTCCAGTTGCATCAACTCTCATTTGAAATTACTCATCATGATTGCCAAGGGCTTATACAATGCTCATATGTGTATACTACATTTTTGGAAAAGTAGTCATTGAACAAATTGAACATGCCCTTCTTCACCACTTTTTTTAGATTTCGTTTACACCTACTTCACGAGATGAATCGTTGGAGTCCATCTGAAGCGACACCGTAGTGTTATAGTTTTGTGAAAATTTTATACTTGTTTGCACAATTGAGATGTGTGAAAATCTTCCTACAAGTAAACAATATATAAAAGAGTTACAACATAACGACTTATTTGACCAACAACTAGTTTGAATAATGGCTAGTTTTTTTTTTTTTTATTGTAATGGGAATAGCGACTAGTTTGATATTACGAAAAACAAAGATAAAAAGCCATAACTAAATTAAGTTTTATTTAAACGGTGAAAATAACTAAAGTCACACAATTATCACAACATATTTTAATGTCATTAGAAGTAACAAAAATTACAATTAAAACCTAAATAATTAATAACAATTACATTGTCCACATTTTCTTTAATTTTGTTACACAAGCTTTGATAAACTTGTAGTTGTGTATACTAGCAGTATCCTTGAAGAGGATATGTAAGTCAACCTTTTTGTCCTTCAACCTATTGTGTTCATGCTTGACACATGCGATATCTTCTAATGCTGAAACTTTTTTTGACTTGATTATCTCTTCTATAGCTATGAGATCAACAAAATCATAAGATTTTTCTTTTCCTTTTGTTTTTGCCTTTCTCTTTGTTGCTTTTGTCCCCATTGGACGAACCACGGTAGGTGATGTTGGCTCATAACTTGACAGTGTGTTTGGATTAGAAGAGGATGAGTATGCTCTAGAAGCAGAAACATTTGTTCTCTTACTAGATTCGTCAAATTATGCCAACCATTTAGGGTCATTCCTCACTAGCAGCCATTGTCGCTCTAATTTGAATGTTTTATGTGTATCTTGCAAATAAATTGCATATGCATCTCGTATGATGTCAGACTTAGAGCTACCACTCTTTTTTCTTTGCCATCGATATTTCAATCGTGACGCTTCTCTCGCTTTCAAATGCTCACAACAATTATTATAATTATCTGCAACAAAAAGCTCTACTTTTTTGCTCTACACCCACAATTGCATCATTGGAAACATTTAGCCATGAGTCGATAAGACATTCATCTTCCTTTACGGTGAAGCATGATTTTTGTGGATGGTTCTTCTTCTTCTCTTCCTTCAACATGGGTGGAAAATAGTGGAGCTTAAGATTTTGATGCAAAGTAGGATGGTGTGTCATGCCCTCTTTCATTACATTGGTTGCCACTAGTACCCATTGAAGACTTGATCTATGGAAGGATTAGTTGGTGGTGATTGAAACATAGGAAATTCACATGAAAATGGGAGTGTAGGAAATTGAAAATTTGCCATTTATTTTGTGGGTTTGGTAAATGTGGGGAGTATTAAAAATTAAAATACGGATTCATGTCAACTTATCAACTTCCCACAAATCCAAATTTTTAATATTCCCCACATTTACCAAACCCACAAAATAATCATCTAAATATGACATTTTCAATTTCCCACACTCTCATCTCCATATCAATTTCCTATATTTCAATAACCATCAACTAACCACTCCATGGATCAAGGGTACGTCTTCAATGGGTGCTAGTGGTGACTAATGTAATGAACAAGTTAAAGGAGGAGAAGAAGAAGAACCATCCGAAACACAACAAAGATCATGCTTCACCGCAAAGGCAGATGAATGTCTCATCGACTCAAGGCTAAATGTTTCCAAGGATGCAATTGTGGGGGTAGACAAAAAAAGTAGAGCTTTTTGGTTAAGAATTGTAGATAATTACAATAATTGTCATGAGCATTTGAAATATCGATGGCAAAAGTTGAATACAAGAAGAGTGGTAGCTCCGAGTCTGACATCATGCGCGATGTATATGCGATTTATTTGCAAGAGACATAAAACTTTCAAATTAGAACTACAATGGCCACTAGTGAGAAAGGAACCTAAATGGTTGACACAATTTGAAGGATCTAGTAAGAGAACAAAGGTTTCTGGTTCTAGTGCAGACTCATCCTCTTCTAATCCGAACATGTAACACCCTATTTTTCTATTAAGGAATTTCTACACATTAGCATTATTAGCGAAAATGATTTTAATTCTTGATTGTAAAGTAACCTTCCAAAGTTCGAGAAAACTTGTTCTCTTTTCAACTTTCAAATCTTATTGCTTTTAACTCCAAAAGAAGTAACATCCTTGTTAACTTATCATTCGTTTAAAAATGCTCTTTTTGTGTGAAATAAATTTCTTAATAAACTAAACTCGAATTTCAAACATCATAACCATAGTAAACTATTAAAGCATAATAGAACTTCTTTTAAACATCCTCAATTTCATCATTAAATAATTCTTTTACACAAAACTGAATATATTTTTACATCTTTGAGAACGAATACATTTTTCAAATGAGTCACATGAATGAGAAAGATACATCATAATACTAAATCCTAATCTACCCTCATTTATAAAAGAAAGGACTGAGATTCAGAGCAGTGACTCAATGAAGATTAAAACCCAAAATACCCATGAGACATCCTCAGAGGGATCCTCTTCTTCTTTGAACATATCCATTTGCGTCGTTAGCACTTGGCGTAGTATTCCCACTCCGTCTTCATCATTCGCATAGGGTCAACAAACTTTCTCTGAAAAATAAAAACATGGGAGTGAATTCTCTACCTCTTTGGTCACCACAAAAAAATGGACTTTCAGTCCCAAACAACCTATACAACCACTGCGTGTGGTACTCTAGCAATGACACTCACGATAATCCTAAATATCTATCTCACAACATCTATTCTTATGGGCCCCACTGCCATTAAACCTCCCAGGTGATAATGGTCTTACGCAACTTCATGGACGACGATTGGGAGCACTCGACTCATGTTCGGTACAGCGACACGTCGACCTCACCAATCATGGATATAGCTTCGTCTTCGTCTAGAATGTCAAGCTGGTTACGTGAGTCCCCTGCACTAACCCTTAGTCGGGTTGTCACAACCTGACACCATTTCCCCAAGCCTCCTTTGAGACAACGAACTATCCCCCGGTGTACCCGTTGTGGTCATCCACTTCTCAAAACGTTTCCTCACATGTTCTCCACGCCGCGAGATGTATTCAACAGGGCGAAATGGTTCCAATGGTACTGACAGAAGGATATTATGGGGACCCTCCTCATCGAGCATGGAGTCAAGCCCCATCTCCAAATCAAAGACCCCGTCTTTCTACATCCATTCTGTCTTTGTCACCAACGCCCACTTCCCCGAAGCGTGCGTCGTCCCATGCAAGGTGAATAACACGAACATCCATCGTTCTTCTTCATACAACATGAGGGGAAGGATCCCATCCCTCCTAACCTCTCAGCGTCATGAACAAAATGACCTTTCAAAGTGGATATATCCACTTGCACACACATGGGTGCCTCGGGCACTCCAACTCATCTATCCTACTCATGCACAAGCAAAACCAACATGCATTGCCGAGGAACAACGCCCCTTGGACTCAGATCACCACAAGCGATATATCCACAGAAAATTTCTAACAATTCATATCAACGCCAGAGGTCACATCCTCTCGGTCTTAACAATAATTGGTCATGCGTATTTTCAACAACCAAGTGCCGAAAGTCACACCCTTTCGATCTTTGCTAATAATTTCACAATGAGAATACATTTATACACTTATACAAACATTTGGGCCAAACCCGCAGCCACCACAACATCCAAATTTTCAAGTATAATAACTTTTTAATTTGGGTTCCAAATGCTCACAATATAAGTCACAACCCCCATGTACATGTTAACTATCGTATTCCACCACAAAATACGTATTTTAAGCTTTTAAAGTTTGAATTTCAAGTGGTTAGACACCCAACCCGAAATGGGTTCAAAAATTCAAGGAAAATGGTTTAAAACTTCCAAATTTAATTCCCATTGATGTAGAAATCGGATTTTGACGAACCAAATATATGCTCCTAGGTTTTCGGATGTAAAGAACTCATTTTTCTGGTCTAAAAGAGTAAATTCCAACTCCAAAAATTATTAATGTCAAAACAGTGGCAGATTCAACGGAAATGGCACAAAACTTAAAAATAAATTTCCCAATGCTATAGGAATCGGTTTTCAACAGATTTTATACGCAACCATAGGTTTTAAAGCATGAGAAAGCTAATTTTGAGGTCCATTACAGCCAATTCCAGCCCCATCAGTACCTGTTTTCGAAACAGAGGCAAAACAGGGCAAAAAGGCCTTAAACTGAAATATAAATTTCCCGTTGCTATAGAAATCAATTTTTCAATGAAATTTATATGCAACCCTAGTTTTAAAGCATGAGGAATCTAATTTTGAGGTCCATTCCAGCCAATCTCAGCTCCATATTTACAGATTTTTGAAACAGATGCAGAACAATATAAAAAAGACTTTAAACTCAAAAATAAATTTTCCGTTGCTATAGAAATCGGTTTTCAACGAAATTTATATGCAACCCTAGGTTTTAAAGCATGAAAAAGCTAATTTTGAGGTCCATTATAGCCAGTTCCAGCCTCATAATTACAGGATTTTGAAACAGAGGAATAGTGTCAAAAAATCCACAATTTCACCAAACAAGAAAATTTCTAAAGATTCACAATCCATTTCCAAGTATTCCACATATACATTTCTATATTTTAGGACATAAAAAAACCATTTTTAGTGCTACAAATAGTCAAGGACAGCCACACACTTGTCTCACAAAATAGAACAAGAATATTTAAATAAATGGATGGCTCAAAACTTAAGAAATTCATAACAAATAGCTCAAGTGCTCAAAAATAACATTCTTTACATGTAACCCTAGGTTTTTGGACCCAAGGAACTCATTTTTGAGGTCAAAATACCAAAAAGTGTACCCATTTTTCCAGATCACGAAACAGTAGCAGAAATTGCACTTTACATATATGGTTCAAACTCACATATTTTGCAATCAAACTTGACCCATCATAAATGGGGTCCAACACAAACAATTTTAGGCTCAAAGAGAGTAGAAAATCCCTCTCATACCTTGGTTCTCTAAGCTCAAGTGTTCAAAATAAACTTTTCAACCACCCAAAGCTAGAGCTTGGTGAGCCCTACAACATATAAAAAATGCAAGGAAAAAGGAAGAGAGTTAGTGGGGAAAAAGCTAGAGAGAAGGGAAGAAGAACATGGAGAGGATGAGAGACTCTCACCACAAGAGAGAGTGAAATTTCTCTCTCCCCCTTGGCTGTTGAGGCTGGCTGCTGCACTTGTGGGAGAAGGGGTCCCTCTTAGCTTATATAGGGGACCCCAAAACCCTAATGGTAAGTCCCACCAAATAAAAAAAAAAGATTTTTCTAAACCTAATTGTGTTTAAGGGATTGGCTGATATGGGTTTCAATTTTTTTAGCTCTAAAATATTCTTAAAATGTAGCATTTAATTTTCCAAAGATAATGCCTTTGGAATCACTCAATTTGGACTTAAAATGAATTTTCTAAGTCCAAAATACTAAGTAAATTGCCAAAATTAATAATTAATTCATTTTGATTATTTTTGCTGAACTTAGATCACTTTCATGCTTAATTATAATTATTAGAATTTTATTTGTGTCCAAAATAATTTTTTTAGCTTAAAAATACATAATTACAAAAATGTCATTAATGAGAATATTCATTCCTTTGACCAGCTTTCAGATTTGACTTTTGGTCAAATTATGGTTAAAACTTGATTTTATTAATTATCTTCATTTCATTAATGAAGATTTGACGTCTCACATTCATTTAGTTGCTAACTAGTTCTTTTTTGACTTTAATTAAACAAAACACACTTTATCTTAATTAAACGAATTGCACACCATTTTGTTTAATTACCTTAATTAAATTCTCTAATTCGTCAATTACTTTAGAACAATTAATTTTACTAATTAAAGTTATTCTATACCCATTAGTAAATTAATCATGCTCTTACAAGTCTAATTTTATATTCTAAACACAAGTTCCTCTTAATTACAACAATGTCATTAATGAATTGACCAAATCCCTTCCCATTGACTTTGACCAAAGTGAGTCCATCTTTGACTTTTCAAATTTTGAATTTCCCTTCGCTAATCATGTAATGTCTCTACTTAATCCTTATCAAGTAATGCCTATTTTAATTATTTCTATTATTTTTCTTAATTACTTAATTAATCACTAATTAAGAGGTTAATTTCCTATTTAATCCTAAGCTCCAAAATTTGGGGTGTTACAGAACACACTGTCAAGTTACCAGTTAACATTACCTACCATGGTTCGTCCAATGGGGACAAAAACAGCAAAGAGACAGGCAAAAGCAAAAGGAAAAGAAAAATCTTCTGTGAAAGCTTCAACATTAGAAGATATCACATGTGCCAAGCATGAAAGCTGTAACACCCTGAAAAATGTGCAACTGGTATTTTAATTATTTTGCCTGTGCAATGTATAGTATGACGTCAGGTGTGTGTATAATGCCATTAGGACAGTAAACCTTCATTAACTAAGTAGAAATAATTAAAAAAAATCAAGTTTTAACCATGATTTGACCAAAAGTCAACTCTGGTAAAAGCTGGTCAAATCTGGTCAAAGCTGGTCAAATGAAGGAATATTCTCATTAATGGTATTTTCGTAATTATGTGTTTTTAAGCTAAAAAAATTATTTTGGACACAAATAAAATTCTAATAATTATAATTAAGCATGAAAGTGATCTAAGTTCAGCAAAAATAATTAAAATGAATTAATTATTAATTTTGGAAATTTATTTAGTATTTTGGACTTAGAAAATTCATTTTAAGTCCAAATTGAGTGATTCCAAAGGCATATTATCTTTGGAAAATTAAATGCTACATTCTAAGAATATTTTAGAGCTAAAAAAATTGAAACCCAGATCAGCTAATCCCTTAAACATAATTAGGTTTAGAAAAATCTTTTTTTTATTTGGTGGGACTTACCATTAGGGTTTTGGGGTCCCCTATATAAGCTAAGAGGGACCCCTTCCCCCACAAGTGCAGCAGCCAACCTCAGAAGCCAAGGGGGAGAGAGAAATTTCACTCTCTCTTGTGGTGAGAGTCTCTCATTCTCTCCATGTTCTTCTTCCCTTCTCTCTAGCTTTTCCCCACTAACTCTCTTCCTTTTTCTTTGCATTTTTGATATGTTGTAGAGCTCACCAAGCTCTAGCTTTGGATGGTTGGAAAGTTTGTTTTGAACACTTGAGCTTAGAGAAGGTATGGGAGGGATTTTCTACTCTCTTTGAGCCTAAAATTATTTGTGTTGGACCCCATTTATGATGGGTCAAGTTTGATTGCAAAATATGTGGGTTTGAACCATGTATGTAAAGTGCGTTTTCTGCTACTGTTTCGTGATATGGAAAAATGGATAAACTTTTTGGTATTTTTGACCTCAAAAATGAGTTCCTTGGGTCTAAAAACCTAGGGTTACATGTAAAGAATGTTATTTTTGAGCACTTGAGCTATTTGTTATGAATTTCTTAAGTTTTGAGCCATTTATTTAAATATTCTTGTTCTATTTTGTGAGACAAGTGTGTGGCTGTCCTTGACTATTTTAGCACTAAGAATGGTCTTTTTATGTCCTAAAATATAGAAATGTATATGTGGAATACTTGGAAATGGATTGTGAATCTTTAGAAATTGTGGATTTTTGGGCACTATTCCTCTGTTTCGAAATCCTGTAATTATGAGGCTGGAACTGGCTATAATGGACCTCAAAATTAGCTTTCTCATGCTTTAAAACCTAGGGTTGTATATAAATTTCATTGAAAACCGATTTCTATAGCAACGGGAAATTTATTTTTAAGTTTAAAGTCCTTTTTACATTGTTCTGCATCTGTTTCGAAAATCTGTAAATATGGAGCTGAGATTGGCTGGAATGGACCTCAAAATTAGATTCCTCATGCTTTAAAACCTAGGGTTGCATATAAATTTCGTTGAAAATTGATTTCTATAGCAATGGAAAATTTATATTTCAGTTTAAGGCCTTTTTGCCCTGTTTTACCTCTGTTTCAAAAATTGGTACTGATGGGGCTGGAATTGGCTGTAATGGATCTCAAAATTTGCTTTCTCATGCTTTAAAACCTAGGATTGTATATAAAATTGAAATACAGAGAAATACACTAGAAGGGGGGGTTGAATATTGTGTTTCTAATTTCTTCGAAAACCTTTAACAAATATGAAAATAGTATATCTTAAGTTTTACAAGAACTTAGTAAAACAGAAGATTATGCTATCATCCAGTGGTTCAAATGCAACAGTCCAATGAAACTGCTTTTTCTCATTTTTCGTTAGAACACACGTAAGAGATTATCGTAGATAAAATGTGTAAAGAAACACTTCCGTAGTATGTTGAAGAGATAGTTTAAGAGATATGCAAGTAAGCTAGAAAGCGAGAGAATAGAACACTTAGTTTTATACTGGTTCACTCAACTGAGTTACGTCCAGTTCTCCGTCAAAAACTTTGAAGGGTTCTACTAATCAAGATCTGATTACTCTCAAGTATTCTAACCTTGCCACTTCTGGCTACAAGTATTCTCTAGGCCACTCCTGGCACACCTTTAATCTCCCCCTGAGATTAAAACAAACCCAAGTATTCTTTAACACTAAGCCACTCCTGGCTTTCCAAACAGAAATGTTTGAGTATAGAAAGAAAGAGTAACTCTCACAGAGAGGATATTACAATAAACACTAATACATAGAATCGCTTAGCAAAGCTAAGTAGAAAGCTCTTTTTGCTTAAGTGTTGATCGTCCAGTCGTTTTGACAGAGTTTCGGCTCTTTTTCAATGTTTTCGTCACTTTGATGAAGGAGCTGGTTCCTCTATATATAGGAAGCTTGGTGTAAAGTATCCGTTGTGGGATCTGGTCCTTTGCCAAAAGCGGTTCTCTCCAAAGCATGTGACCGTTGTCACGTTTTGACTTGGGGTGGAGAGATAGAGGAGATAGCCGTACATGTAGCGCCTATGCTACTTGTACTTTTTCTGCAGTCAGAAGCTTCTATGTTCCTGTTCAATACTATTCGAAAGTTCAAATAGATTTTCATGTTATAATGAGAGAGAATATTCGTTGCATAGCAGAGAATCTTCATCGAAGACGTATTGTTATATTATATTAATTTTAAGATAGAAAATATAGTGTGTAGCTTATACAGACATTGGACACTCGCTTTTACAAGAGCATTGGACGCTCGCTTTTACAAAAGCATATATGGACACTCTCCTTATTGAAACATAAAGTCGAGGTTTGAGAGATACAATATCATTGCGGCATTGGACGACGTAGATCCTATAACACTCAAACAAGACCATTAGATACTTCAAAATTTATCCTTTAATTGTTATCATCAAAACCGAAATCCGAGGGGTTGGACATCGTCCAAGGTCTTAGAACCTAACAAAAATCTGTTGAAAACCGATTCCTATAACATTGGGAAATTTATTTTAAGTTTTGTGCCATTTCCGTTGAATCTGCCACTGTTTTGAAATTAATAATTTTTGGAGTTGGAACTTACTCTTTTAGACCAGAAAAATGAGTTCTTTACATCCTAAAACCTAGGAATGCATATTTGGTTCGTCAAAATCCGATTTCTACATCAATGGGAATTAAATTTGGACCCTTTTCCTTGAATTTTTGAACCCATTTCGGGTCGGGTGTCTAACCACTTGAAATTCAAACTTTAAAAGCTTAAAATACGTATTTTGTGGTGGAATATGATAGTTAACATGTACATGGGGGGTTGTGACTTAAATTGTGAGCATTTGGAACCCAAATTAAAAAGTTATTATACTTGAAAATTTGGATGTTGTGGTGGCTGCGGGTTTGGCCCAAATTATTAGCAAAGACCGAAAGGGTGTGACCTTCGGCACTTGGTTGTTGAAAATGCGCATGACCAATTATTGTTAAGACCGAGAGGATGTGACCTCCGACGTTGATATGAATTTTTAGAAATTTTCTGTGGATATATCGCTTGTGGTGATCTGAGTCCGAGGGGCGTTGTCCCTCGGCAATGCATGTTGGTTTTGCTTGTGCATGAGTAGGATAGATGAGTTGGAGTGCCTGAGGCACCCATGTGTGTGCAAGTGGATATATCTACTTTGAAAGGTCATTTTGTTCATGACGCTGAGAGGTTAGGAGGGATGGGATCCTTCCCCTCATGTTGTATGAAGAACAACGGTGGACGTTCGTGTTATTCACCTTGCATGGGACGACACACGCTTTGAAGAAGTGGATGATGTAAAGAGGGCATCGGTCACAAAGACAAGATGGAGTTAGAGAGACAATATCATTAATTAGAGATGGGGCTTGACTTCATGCTCGATGGGGAGAGTCTTCTAACATCCTCTTGGCGATACCGTTGAAACCAATTGCCCGGTGGAATACATCTCGTGGCGTGGAAACGTGTGAGGAATCGTTGTAAGGAGTGGATGGCTCACAGTTGGTACGCTGGGGAATAGATCGTTCGGCTCAAAGGAGTCCTAGGGGAAATGGTGTCAAGTTGTGACGACCTTGACTAAGGCGAAAAGCCTGGTTAGTACGGGGGACTCACACTACCGACTTGGCATTCCCGACTAGAGCGAGGCTATAGCCATGGTTGGTGAGAGCGACGTGTCATTTGTACCACCTACGTCGTGTACTCCCAATCGTCATCCACATAAATTGCGTAAGACCATTAAAACCTGGGAGGTTTGATGGCAGTGGGGCCCATAGGAATAGATATTGTGCGAGAGATATTCGCCATAGGATTATCGTGAGTGTCATCGCTAGAGTACCATACGTAGTGGTCGTATAGGTTGTTTGGGACTGAAGGTCCGTTTGTTTGTGGCGACCAAGGAGGTAGAGAATTCACTCCCATGCTCACCATTTTGCAGGTACCGATGGCGTGGCAGTTTCCCACGATTCGCTTATGGATTAGCACTCTTAAGGGTCGTTGGACGCACGACCCACTGATGGAGGAAGATCACTTCATCAGTCATATGCGTCTGCACACAGCGAGGGTGGGCGACCCGTATACAGCACCCCGGACTTTTGACTTCTACTTATGGTGGACTCAGCCTATGCCGCCCTACTATCGGCGAGCGACCTCAGTAGAGATTGTTGAGCTGTCAGACTCTTCATCATCCTCTTCGTCTTCATCATCTTCCTTCGATGGGGACGACTTCGATGTCACAGATTCTGAGACCACGCTCTTTGTTCCAGCATCTCCTCGGTCAGTGCTACCTGGGGCGCGTATGTTCCCGCTGGGAACAGGTCATCCTTGGTTGGGATGAACGCACAGAGGTTGGCACCACCAGTTGTGGACTTGGACGATCAGACATCTGAGGAGGATAAGGATGTAGAGGAAGAGCCAGCAGAGATGGATGAGGGACTTCCAGAGGAGGACGACGAGCCCGAGGAAGACCCAGAGATGCTCGTGGAGTTTGCTGCTGAGGAGGACACTGACTCTCCTGAGGAGGATCCCAGTGAGGATCCCATGGAGGTTGCTTCTGTATGCTCCTCTCAGGGTTCTTGCTAGGGAGCCCTCTGACAGTGATACCATCTTTTTTTTTTGGGGTACAGCTAACTATAGGTTGGGTAGATAACTGATCTGAAATCCTAGGATTTCCCTTTTTGTGTATTTTGACCAGGTAGATCTAGGTTTTAGATATTTTGTATGTATTCAGTTATCTCTCACACATTTATACCTTACTTGTTGCTTGAGCTGTATATGTGACTTACTCGCCCGCTGATACGCTTACAGTTATCACTTACTTGACATATTTCACTATATTTATATATATATTTGTGACCATCGAGGTCTTTTCAGTTATTTGAACATGTATGGCGATACTAAATGATGCATGAGAAGTTTTACTTGACGTTATGCAATTTTGAAATGGCGCATTTAATTTAATAACTACACACGAGATGATGTAAATGTAATGATCATAATTTCTGTGAAGGAATGAATTATGATTTGCATGATTTTGAATTAAACCTTTTCTTAATCAAAGTGAGACTTTAAACCGCGAATCAAAAGTTTTAAATTTTCCGCAATTTTTAACTATGTGAGTTCTTTTCAACTAAGAGTTTTTCACAAAGTTTCATAGTTAACTCACACATTAAGAATTAAATAATTAATCAATGTATATTTTCGTAACCCTCGAATTAAGGGTGTTACAAAAGCTACAGGTTGAGGGACAAAGAGATCGACAGATCCTCTTCAAGGATACTGCTAGTATGGCGGATACACAACTACAAGTTCATAAGCTTGTGTAACATAATTGAAGAAACATATGGGTAGTTATGCTAGTTATTGTAATGTAACTTTTATTAATTATTTAGGTTTTAATTATGTAATTTTTCTAAATTCTAATGACATTAAAATATGTTGTGATAATTGTGTGACTTTAGTTATTTTCACCGTTTTAAATAAAATTTAATGTAGATATGGTTTTTTATCGTTGTTTTTTTGTAACATCAAACTAGCTGTTATTCTGTTTACCTATAAAAAAAACTTGTCGTTATTCAAACTAGTCGTTATTCTGTTGTAATAAATCGTATTTGATGTAGAAAAATTTACACTAAAGAAGAATATCTATTAATGAGAAAAGAATAAAAAAAACTACAAAGAAGAATTCTCTATGAATTCTTAATCTCTCACAAGTTTCTCTCTTATTCTGCTTGAATTCTTACAATCAAATGCACCTATTTATATTACCATACATGCTAAGAAATTATTGGTATAATAGAGGACACTTGTTTGTAAACCATCCATAATAAATGGCTTTTATCCATTTGCTAAAAATAGCTATGGCAATGGTAATTCAAGGCATATGTAACAAATCTCCCCTTTGGCTTGAATTCCTTAAGCCATTTATCTTTCACCTTCTAGCAGTGTTGCCCCACCTACTTCCAGTGTCAACTAGCATTTGTAATGCCAACTAAGTCCAAACAATATTTGAACTTTACTGATGGAAGAGCTTTTGTCATCACGTCTGCAGGATTATCGGAAGTAGCAATCTTCTATATCAAACATCACCTCGAGTTGTGACATCACAAATGAAATGCATCCTGACATCAATATGCTTTGTCCTCTCATGATACATCTAGTTCTTGGTTAAGTGAATTGCGCTCTGACTATCACAAAACACCGTAATATCCTACTGACTTGCACCAAGATCACCAATAAGACCTTTGAGCCATAAAGCTTCTTTCACCGCTTTTGTAGCTACCATATACTCTGCCTATGTAGTTGACAAGACAATAATGGTTTGTAAAGTCGCACGCCAACTGATAGCACTACCTCCAAGTGTGAAAATATAACCAGTCAAGGACCTCATATCACATGCATAGTCTGAGTAACAAAATCCAGTGACATGACTATGAACTTCATTTATTCCTCTGCCAAATACCAATCCCATGTTAGTTGAACCCTTCATGTATCTAAGAAGCCACTTCACAACTTGCTAATGAGCCTTCCCTGGATTATCCATATAACGACACTCACTGCATGTGCAATATCTGGTCTAGTACAAACCATGGCATACATTAGACTTCCAACAGCATTAGAGTAAGGCACTTGAGACATGAACTCTTCCTCCTTTTCTGTTTGTGGTGACTTTTTTGCAGAGATAACCTAACATGAGCCAAAAAAGGTGTACTAACTACTTTTGCATTGTGCATTCCAAATCTCTCTAGAACTTTCTCAATATAGCTCTTTTGAGATAAACACAATCTTCCAAAATCTCCTATGTTTAATGAAATTATGGAAGGAGAAGCACCTACAGTGTAATATACCGTGAATAGAACCCAATATGACATGGGGTAATATCTAGCAAATGGTATTTATCCAGAATGGGCGACACTTGTGAAGACCATCCCAAGGCCACAAGGCGATAAAAGAAAATCGTTTGCTCAACATCAAGAAGCAGTAAGAAAGGATGTGGAGCATGCGTTTTGAGTGCTTCAATCTTGGTTCGCAGATGGAGATATTCATGCATATATTATATGCATACATCATATTGCATAACATGATTGTGGAAGATGAACGACAAACATATAATGGTAATTTTGACCATTCTTTTGATCATCTCATCAATGATGTCTCAACAACTGACATACCTGCAAAGGAGAGAAGAAATTGTATTTCTTTAATTATTTCTCTATTAAAATACATAGTTTATTTACTCTACGTCTGTAAATTTTGACCATTCTTTTGTTTAACTTAAGTATTAGAGTAAATAAACTATAATAAAATTTACAAACGTAGAATAAAACATAAAAAGAGCAAACAAAATTTCTGTGAGATATACGGATATACTCTTTGCGTAAAGAAATTAAAATTTAAAAATCTCAGAAGTTTCAAATATGAAAATAGTTCAAGCTAGTAATTAAACTTAGAGACTTTGAAAGCACCTCAATTTTAAAGTCTTAATTAAAGCAAAATTAGGAATCTTAAATATGAATTGAGTTGAATTATTTTCCATCGAGGAATCTTACTGACCACTTTTAGTATAGTATACCCTTCCAACTATGCATTTTTCATTCACATGTTTGAACTTGAGATCTTTATTTAAGGGGATCGAACCTAGATTCACTCAGATAAACGACATATTGATTAATTAAGTTGAATTAGAAGAAGTGCCCGTGCAATGCATGGGTCAATATTGTCGTAAAATGATTTGAGAGAATTTTTTAATATAATATTGTTTAAAAAATAAAAATAAAATGATTATATAAGTACCTGAATATCAAGACTAGTTATAGAATTTATGTTCAAAAAAATTATGTTTGATATAAAATTTATAAATTACTTGTAATCCACCAAATGAAAACATTGAATATTTAATTTACAAAACATAATATGAGATTTTTTTTACATGAAAATTCCTTCTTCTTTTCTTCCCTAACTAACCCCCTCCCCTAATTATATACAAAAGTAATTCATTACTATTCATGGTGTGAATTTGGGTTGGGAGGACATGAATTCACACTCTTTTTTTTTTTTTTTTTTTTTTTAATTTTATCAAAATCTGTTTAGAAAATAAATATTAAAATTTGAGAGTTCTCCAAATCCTTAAGTTGACATGTACATAACAAATATATTAACGAAACATTGAATTAACAAACACCTACTCGGAATAGCCTTAGCTGAATAAAGACGAACAAAACAAATTTAACAATTAATTATTTGACAGATTTACTTTTTTTTTTTAAAAAAAAAACTTTTACTTTAGCATTTTTATTGAGTTCGCAGGTCGACCTGTTTAACCATGGGACAAACATAGACCCAAAGTTTAAGTCCATTTAATTCATAGACCGAGCTAGTCAGGCCCATAAAAAATGCAGACTTCATGGGCCAGGCCTTAAACAGACCAGGCCGACCCGTATACCCAGGCCTAATTATGACTAAGGCCAATATGTTCAAAAATACAATTTATCCTAGGTAAGATGTCAAGTATAGATGATGTAAAATGCAATGCATTAATATAATTTTTTTATTTGTTTAAATAAAAATTCCTTGATATTCTAGGAAATATATTTTGGTTAATTTTACGGTTTGGATTTCATTTCCATTTAATAATCCTTTTTTAAATGTATAATAAGCCTTTATAGTTTCACAAAAAAAAAAACCTTAGCCTTTATAGCACCAACTACCCCTTATTGAAAAAGTTATTTTATAATCCGATAATATTATGAATATGATTTTCTCCAACCTTAATGTTTTTTTTGGGTGAACTCGGTATTTCTCGGCCAGAAATTAAGCACTAATTCTTTAAGGTATTGAGATCCATTTAAGGGGCTAACATCTCCTAACAATTTTTTTTTCATAGACAGACTTAAGATTGAATCAGTAACCACATACTTAAAGAATAAAGTTGTCTCCCAACCATGTCATATTATGGTGGTCCACCAACCTCAATGTAACATATTAATTCTTTTTCACAAATTAAGAAATTTGACTATAACTGTTACTAAAAAATTAGCTTAAACCATAGATATGTGAAATCCTCACCCCTACAATAATTTCTATTGACCATTATCCCACTTTAGGAGAGAAAAAAAAGATTATCCCATTCACAAAATCACGCAGCAAACAATTAAAGCAGACCCATACTTATATCTTTTCCGAACCGCATTCAAACCAATAAGATGCTATAATATTATAGGTTAAATTGTAATTTTGATCTTTCTTTAATTTTTTATCCACAATTTTAGTCTTCTTCTTTTTATTTATTTATTTATTTATTTATTTTTTGCAATTTTAGTTCTTATATTTTAAAAAATCTGTAATTTTGGTCGAATCTTCAATTTTGCATGCGTTTTATTTCTTTTATTTTGGTTCACTTGAACCCTAAATCTAACATATTTATTTAAGGTATAATCAATAAATAATTTAATTAATAAAATGTTAAAAATAAAAGAAATAAACGTATAGAAAATTGAAAAATTAACCAAAATTGCAGATTTTCAAAAATATGAAAACTAAAATCGCAGAAAAGAAAAGAGACGAAAATCGCAAATAAAAAATTAAAAGAGACTAAATCCAATATTCTAGTACATATCTTGCTATGTTCAAACACAAAACGACACGGTTTAGTGAGGTGGTGAGGCCAACAATACCCCAGTTCAAAGAGCAGAAAAGAAATAATTAATTTCGACAAACACTAATGAAGCTTCAAGCTCCAATAATTTAGGTTGCTTCAACGATCTTGTATAGCTCTGTTTTTATTTCATTATTTGATCAAAGTATGAGACATTTTGAGATATTCAACTTTGTTCTTTAAGGATTTCAAAGAATAAAACATGCACAAAAAAAAATATTGATAAATAAAAATAAATATGGCCCATGCAGGTTCCCTTCGCGTTATTAGCACGACCCTCTAACCAACTGAGCTAATATGCCAAATTATTGTCAAATCATGAACTACCAATAATCATTATTGCAATTAGTATGCTAAAGATTAACACAAGTCAGCATAGAGAATAAATTGGCTACATAATAATAGCAGAAATGTAGGTAATGAACAGTTGTAGCCTAGCAAAACTGCTCTAAACCAGAACACGTTTACAGCACGCACAATGTTGGCCATGATGTTTCACACGTGTAAACTCTGAATGTAGGTAATGAACCAGAAAATACCCAGGTGACAGATTGCACAATTTAGTACAATAGACCACTCTCAAAATGAGAATTTGAGATGAATTGCATATGAAGATGAGAACTGAACTTACATCTCTTTCCAAATGCATGCCGGCGACTAGGAAAAACTCTGCAACAGACCTTGGAAGGTGCCATTGAATTGCACAGATTCATACTTCTTAATAGACAGCCAGTGTTAGCCACCGAAACAACATTCATTGAAGACAAAATCCAAATGCAGACTTCAAACATAACAGAATATACTTATGAGTCACTGAGTCGAGCTGAGTTTATCTCAACTTGACTCAATAAAAATTGACTTAGCTCGAAGTTCGACTCGAATTTGATATGAACCTTTTTTTTCAACTCAAGCGCGACTCGATTCAAGCTCATGCAAATAGTTCGATTCAGCTCGTTAGCTCTACTCAATTTAAAATTATAATTATTTTACATATTTTATTTATTTATTTTATGCAAAAATAAAATTAATATGAAATTAATTAAAAAAAATAATTTTATCAATTTAATAATATAAAATATCTTATTTAATATATATATATATATATATATATATATATATATATATATATATATGTATATATATAGAGAGAGATAGGAGGGATCAAATGACACCTGTATAACTTACACCAACTGTTACAACATTCAATAATTTTCAATTGAATGACGTTTTCTTAAAACCCACCGTTGGATTGAAAGTTCCTTTCACATAAATCATATATACAAAATTTCATATTAATCCAAAATTATTTGCTACCTCATTCATATAGATTGAAATCAACGTAATATAAACTTTTCAAAATATACTAAAATATGGATCATTTGATCACCATCTTATTGTTGTTCAATTTTGACAAAATTTGACACAAACAATCTTGGTAATATGTAGATACAATTCAACGGTTTGATCAATAAAAATCACATTCTATATCAAGTTATTAAATAGAACTATGTTCGAGTTGGTTTGGTTCATTGTCAACCCTAGGTGGATGGATGATTCCAAATACTAAACAGGAATAACCAATGGCAACAACAAATGCTCATGCAACTACTGAACAGGAACAACAAATGCTTATGTAATAACCATTGCTGACTTATGTTTTAATGATGAAGGCAACACAAAAAGTTGCTTGCTGATGTGTACATTAATCATCTTTTATTTTTATTTTTAGATTCTTGCAACTATAATATTTATGACTTATGTTATTGTTTTTGCACGCAGTATGCCTTATGTTTCATGATGGCTGCCACCTGTAGTGGTCTTATGTTTCTCCGTGATATTGAAATTTCAGGTACAAAAAATTTGATATTATTATGTATTTATTTATTAATGCCATCATGCAAGATAAAAATTAATTAGAACAAAGGAATGAATTATCATTTGGTAAAAATTTTTTACCGCTATTATCATTTGGTAATTACTTTTTGAATTATGGTCCCGATTCATAGTTAATTATATAGTTACTTAATTAGTATATATTTGAATTACTAGAGTTGACTTAATGGTGGGAAATTTGAGTGTATGCATTGTAACGACTCATCCTCGTTACAGATTTGTTATACTAAAACCTTGTGGTAAATATTATTATATAAATCTACCATGAAAATTTTCACATTTAACACACACATATATATACATCATCATATCATAAAAGTATAAGATATGGCTTTGCAAAACTTAAATATACAATACCAAAAATAATCCTCTTGTAGAGGACATTTACAACAACCTAACATTTATACATTTGTCCTAAGCTGGTCCCCATACTATATATATATATATATATATATATATATATATATATATATATATATATATATATATATATATATATATATATATATATATATATATATGAGAACATATACAAAAGGAGGGATCTCATCCCATCTTCAACATATACATCTACTTCAGTCACGAGCGGTCTGAGATCTTGCAACATCACCACTATCTGCTCCCGTGCCAACCACACGATCGTTGCAGTAATACAACACAAATACAATCAGAAAAGGCTAGGGTAAGCTTATTTATAAAAAGATCATAGATATACAAAGGTATAAGATTTACGTAAGGAAAATCAGAATCAATCAATAGCAAATCAGATAACCTCATACAATAACCTCATATGCCATTTTATTATGAAATGCCGTGCTGACTCGACTCCATGGAGATTTCTACAACTTTTTGGGCGGTCCTCATAGGCCCCATCCCCTACCATAGTCTCACCTTTGACCATTCAGGGAGTCCCTTGAGCTACCCTGTGGAGGAAGTGTGGATGTAATCGAATATAGACAAGTGTGGGTATTGGCTTACCTCTATAAGGCTTGCAAAACCTTACATCTATAGGAATTCGCCCACTTGGCTATTCTATAGGCCCACCGTTGGCCACCACGAAAACCTCCGGCACTAGGTTGAGAGCCTACCTAGCACCCTCAACTTACGTGCCTACCCATATGCAATGTCATGTAACAAGCCAAACAATTTTGATTTCCACAAGTTCCCTCTATGTTATAAATTCACCATTTTTCTCAAATCATGCTTACGAACCCATCCAGCAGTTCAATAAGCTCAAGTAAGGCATTCTCACACCTTGAATCCCTACTCATAACACAACACAACACCCTCTTTAACAAAATGTGAATTTCCTAACATAGTTCTAGAACTTTTGTGGACATCCTCATCACACCCATACCATAGCAATAATTCAAGTTAAAATAAATTTGAAAGCCATTTTATAGTGTAGAAAATGAATTCTCGCTTAAGCGCCACCTTACTCTTGCTTAAGCTAGAATTTCAGAAATTATTTACTCACTTCCATGGTTCCTCGCTTAAGCTAGGAATTTTGGCGCTTAAGCTAGGACAGCTTCCTGACAAAAAATGCTCTATGTCCCCTGTTTCGCTTAAGCGAGAACCACTCTGTTCTTAAGCGAAACAGGGTTGTAGGACCTCGAAAACATGCTTAAAACTTCTCAATGGCTACCAAATTCATTCCAATTCGAATTTTACATCAAACATATATACATCGTTCCACACTAAAAAACAACATTCCAAGCACATAACATACAAATACGCATTCAATCATATTAAAGCTTCCCTTACCTAGAATTCTTGACTCAAAACCTTGAAGAAGAAGTTAGGGAGGAGACTTGGTGATTCAAGAATGATCTCTACCCAAGTTTGGCTATGAAATCAACTAGAGGACACCTAAATCAATCCCAAAATAAGCTTCAATCAAAATTTTACCCACTAGCCAAGATTCAGCTTGAAACCCATTTCTCAAGTTCTTGGTAGGAGTTGAGAAAGAAACTAAGAAATCAAGAATAAAAAGGAATTGAACTTACCAACTTAAATTTAACTAAGGAGGCTCTAGGGAAGAAGAAATCAAGCTTCCAAGTGATGTAGAAATCAAACTTCCATTCAAGGGGAAGAGAGACTTCGGGAGAAAGAAGGAAGATTGAAGAAAAATGGAAGAAACATGAAGCTTGGCACATTTAAGATTTAAGATTTGCATGAAATTTTGCTAGTAACACCCATGTTTCCTCTAAAGGCATCCCCTTCTCTTATTTTTTTTCTCTTCTACAACTTACGGAATTCATGTAAGATTCCCAAAAATCTCACAACACACACTCTAAGTTCAACACCTCATGAAAATCTAACAACAACACTATGGCACAAAACAAAACATAAAACTTAAGTTAATTATTATATCAATTAACATAATTTAAATTTAGTTTGCTCTTGCATTATTAATCAAACACTTAATTATACAATTAGGAAAATCATAACGTTACATGCATCATGTCATTGAATTCTAAAAATGCAACCATTGTAAAAAACAAATAGTATATATCGAAGACTCCGAGTAAGAGTTAGTTGCCTTTCTTGTATAACGTGTGAATATTGTGAATTCCAGGTGAAGGCAAGCAGTGTCCTATCAATGTCTTCCCTATCTTTCTTGGAACTGCCTAAAATGCTGTGGTAAATAGTCCTTACTGCTTTTTTAGGTTTCACCAATTCCATTGTATACTTTCAATTTCTATTATTTGTTTCATACAATTGTTTTTGGCTGGATTACATTTTCTAACACCATCTTAATTTCTCTCCTTGATGTGCTGATTCTTTATCAATTGTAATTTTAATTTTTAAAGCAAATTGTTCTAGTGTTCCTTTGGAGGTTGCACCCAAAATAATTTGTGGAGCACTTATAGTTTAACAGCATCACCTTTGGAATTTTTGTCAACTAGTGTGCAAAGTAAGTTCAATAATCTTTATAAAATAGAAAATTACTTTGGATATGTGGATCTGAAGGCACAAAGACTACAAATTTCTATTTTGATTAAGGTTTTTGTCCATAATGGAATTGTTTATGTATATAAATTGTTGGAAATGAAGGTGGACATGGGAAGAGGATATTATTGGCTTCCTAGAGTTATGCCAAATTGGTGGGAATAGGTGAATTGTCGTTATATGTATTGTATTATTGTCAACTTCAACCACGTAGATGGTGAAGTTCAAAGTAACACTTCTCCTTCCTTTCTCCCTCTCCCCCCGTCCCCCTCTTTCTATATATATATATATATATATATATATATATATATATATATATATATATATATATATATATATATATATATATATATATATATATATATGGGGCTTGCTAATGTCCACATCCCTCTTTTATAGTTGGAGTGCATTAGCAACTTCCACCAAAATATTTAGGACAAAAAAATCATTGTTTGTTTAATTTAATTTAATTTGTTAAGGATATTATAGTAATTTAATATTTCATTTAATTTTAAAATTAAAAAAATTATGTTTCTCTCTCCTCTTGAATGTCCCACTTTCAACCCATCCACTCTTTCTTGTTACGTTTCCATCTTCTCTTACCCCAACCCTTTTGTACATGCCATCCAAATCGGTGCAAGAACTCCTCCAATAAAATGGTGTTGCAATGGGAAAGATGACGATGATGAAACGACATACTTTGATCAAATTTTGCTGCAATGGTTTTTTTTTTTCACCTTTTGGCATATGTTCAGTCACGTGACAAAAAAATATATGTTCTACAATGGTATTTTTGTTTTACTTTTTATATCATGTAACAAAAAAACGTCACGGGAAGAGAAGACGAACGGAGAAAGAGTGATACAATTATGGAGTAAACAGTTCCAATAATCGTGCGTGATAAATGGGAGAGGAGAGAGAAATACTTTTTATTTTTAATATTTTAAAAAAAGTTAAATACATAATTACTATAATATCCTCAAAGCAAAAATAACCATCATATTAATATTAAAAATAATAGACTGTTGAGATTAAATTATTTAAAAATTCAAGTTAAAATTTCATAAAACCATCAAATATCTAAAAGATTCACCAAACAAAAAATTAAATATATAAAAGATCTCAATTATCATGTCCTAAGATATCTCAATTAACCCATCACCATCACCACCTTGAACGCTGTTGCAACCACCACCATGATCGTCACCACCATCACTGTCGCTGCTGCCACCACCATTATTGCTACAATCACCATCATCAACACCACTATTTCTGCCATCGCCACGACCACCACCATCGCCACCTTCACCAACTTCATGACCAGTGATTTTTTTCCTAGCTATTGGTAAAATTTCAGGATAATCGGAGCTAATCACCAGTGAAATGACCAATCTGCCCATGTGCTAAAAACTCATAAAGGATAAGTTTTGCTTAGAAGGGTGGTCACCAAGTCTCAACTATTGACTCCATAGTTTGGCCATTTTCTCCTGCAACTTTGGCACAACTAGCCTGCAAAATGAAAATAAAAAGGAACAACTAAAACACTTCACAAAATTTGGTTAGTATCAACAAAACATTATCACAAATAGGTTATGTACATGAATAAGATCAGGATATAATGATTTGTGTCCCCGACAACGGCGCCAATTTTGATAACTGTGTCGAATTGCTACCAAAAACAACTAGGTTCCCCTTAATTTTGCAACATAGAGCCAACCTAGATCATTCTTCTCAAGGACACAAATTCATTGTTTCTAATCTTATCCAGAGTGATAGGGGATTGCTTGAAAATTGTGAAATTGTACAATAATAGTAAAAAAAAAAAAAAGAATTCAGTTGAGAAATTCATCAATCCAAGAATCTAAATCTTACAGCAGAATTATCATATTTTAAAAGAGAATTTTGAATCCATGAAAAAACATGCCAACACAAATTCCATTAGATCATCATCTAACATGCATTCACGAAAATTGATATCACAATTGTAGTTTCTAATTAACGCGAATTTAGGCACAATTGCGCTTGACTTAGGTGATCAATTGATTACCTAACCTCATAGTTGAATTAATCAATCCTAACCTAATTCAATTTCCAAAACCCAATCATCATCATGAATTTGAATTTAGAAATTGAAAAGAGAATAAGAAGATGAACATGGGTTCACAATTAAAAACAGGAAACTCAAATTCTAACCACAAGCTTCAGGATCCTTGAATTGGTCTAGAGTTTAGCCTTTCATGGAGATCTCCATTGAAGGAACAAAAGAAAATTGCCAATAACAGTGAAGAACAAAGAAGAACAAAGGAGAAGAGGGGAAGGAGAGAGAATCTGAATATGTGTAACACCCTTATGTTACTATTAAGGAATTTCTACATAATAGCATTATTAGCGAAAATGATTTTGAGACTAGATTGTAAAGTAACCTTCCAAAATACCAGGAAATTTGTTCTTTTTTTTTTTTTACTTTCAAATCTCATTGCTTTTATACTCTAAAAGAAGAAACATCCTTGTTAACTTGTCATTCATTTACAAACGCTCTTTTTGTGAAATAAATATCTTAACGAACTAAACTCGAATTATCAAACATCATAACCACGGTAAACTATTTAAAAACATAATAGAACTTCTTTTAAACATCCTCAATTTCATCATTAAATAATTCTATTACACAAAACTGAATACATTTTTCATCCATGAAAGTAAGTGCATTTTTACACGAGTCACATATAAGGAACTGATACATCATAAAAATCCCTAGTCTACCCCCTTTATACATGAAAAGGACCGAGACTAAGAGCAATGACTCAATGAAAATTAAAACCCAAAATACCCATGAGGCATCCTCGGGAGGATCCTCTTCTTCCTTTAACACGTCCATTTGCATCATTGGTACTCGGCGTAGTGTTTCAACTCCATCTTCATCATTCGCATGGGGTCAACGATCTTCCTTTGAAAAATAAAAACATGGGAGTGAGTTCTCCATTTCCTTGGTCGCCACAAACAATTGGACTTACAGTCCTAAACAACCTACGCAATCCCTGTGTGTGGTTCACTAACGATAACCACTCACGGTAATCCTAGTCCGAGTATCTATCTCACAGTATATATTCCTATGGGCCCCACTGCCATTAAACCTCCCAGGTTTTAATGGTCTTATGCATTTACGTGGATGACGATTGGGAGTACACGACGTAGGTGGTATAAATGGCACGTCGCTCTCACCAACCTTGGCTATAGCCTCGCTCTAGTTAGGAATGCCAAGTCAATAGTGTGAGTCCCCTGTACTAACCGAGCTTTTCGCCTTAGTCAGGGCCGTCACAACTTGACACCACTTCCCCCATGACTCATTTGAGCCGAACGAACTATTCCCCAGCGTACAAACTGTGAGCCATCCACTCCTTACAATGATTCCTCACACGTTTTCCACGCCGTGAGATGTATTCCACCGGACAATCGGTTTCAACGGTACTGCCAAGAGGATGTTAGAGGACCCTCCCCATCGAGCATGGAGTCAAGCCCCATCTCTGATTAATAATATTATCTCTCTAAATCCATCTTGTCTTTGCCACTGATGCCATCTTTACATTATCCATCCCTTGTAGCGTGCGTTGTCCCGTGCAAGACGAATGACACGAACGTCATTCACTACTCCTAGTACGACAAGAGGATAAGGGTTTCGTCCCTCCTCACCTCTTAGTGTCATGATCAACATGATCCTTTTAAAGTGGATATATCCACTTGCACACACATTAGTGCCTCGGGCACCCAAACTCATCTATCTTACTCATGCACAAGCAAAAACCAACATGCATTGCCGAGGGACAACGCCCCTCGGACTCAGATCACATCAAGTAATACATCCACAAGAATTATCCAACAATTCATATCAATGCCGGAGGTCACATCCCTTCGGTCTTAGCAATAATTTATCACACGCATTCATGACATACTAATATATAATGCAACAAGTATGTGCCGAAGGTCACGCCCTTTCGGTCTTAGCCAATAATTCCACAACAAGCATAACATTCATATACTTATACAATTTAAACTCATCATAAATTACTAATTTTTGGGTCAAACCCGCAATCAACACAAAACCTCAATATAGTTTCCTATATTGGGTTTCAAACACTCTCAAATCAAGTCCCCACCCACATGTACATGTAAACTTTCATTTTTCACTAAAAATGACTCATTTTAGGTGTTTAAAACTTAGATTTTAGGTGATTAAACATCCAACCCGAATCTAGCTCAAAAACTCCTTAAAAGGGCTTTAAAACTTCAAAATTAAATTCCTATTGATGTAGAAATTGGATTTTGACGAACCAAGTACGTAACCCTAGGTTTTAGGACGTAAGGAAACTGTTTTTCTGGTCCAAAAGGGCTAATTCCAACTCTAAAAATTATTTATTTCGAAACAGTGGCAAATTCAATGAAAATGGCACAAAAACGTAAAAACTAATTTTCTGTTGATGTATAAATCGGATTTCGATGAATTTTATATGCAACCCTAGGTTTTAAGGTATGAGAAAGCTAATTTTGAGGTCCATTACAGCCAATTCCAATCATGTTATTCCGAGTTTACGAAACAGAGGTAAAACAGAGCAAAATGGCATCAAACTTAAAAATAAATTTTCTGTTGATGTAGAAATCGGTTTTCAATGAATTTTATATGCAACCCTAGGTTTTAAGGTATGAGAAAGCTAATTTTGAGGTCCATTACAGCCAATTCCAGCCCCCTAATTCCCAGTTCACGAAACAGTAGCTACAGTGCCCAAAATTCACATTTTCACTATACAATAATTTTCTAAAAGATTCACAATTCATTTCCAAACATTCACACATGCATCTCCATATTTTAGGACATGGGAAAAATCATTTTTAGTGTCAAAAATAGTCCAGCACAGCCACAACATTTATTTTCCCCAAAACAGAACAACAATTTATATAAATGGCTCAAAACTTAAGAAATTCATAATAAATAGCTCAAGTGTTCAAAATAACATACTTTATATGTAACCCTAGGTTTTTGGACCCAAGGAACTCATTTTTGAGGTCAAAAACAGCAAATAACATCTCCATTACTGCCAGTTCGAAAAACAGAGCAAAATGCACATCAAGGGTTTCAAAACTTAAAATTTTCACTCCAAATGATTTCCAAACTCAAATGCAACGTACCATACATGTAACCATAAGTTTTCACCCCTAATAAACTCATTTTTGAGGTGCAAAACAGCAAATAACATCTCCATCACAGCCAGTTCGAAAAATAGAACAAAATACCCTTAAATGACTCTAAAAGATAAAAATTTCATTCCAAATGATTCTCAAATCCAAATGCAACTTGTGATACATGGAATCTTAGGTTTTCATACCCAAGGAACCCATTTTGAGGTCCAAAACGTGAAAAAGTTCACCCATTTTTCCAGCCCCAAAAATAGTGACGAAAATCACATATATACATATTGATATTAGCTCTCATGTTATACGACATTTTCAAAAGTTTGCTAACAAGACCGACAAAGGAGTAATTATTTTTGGAGGGTTGATCACTGCCATTGCATTTGAGCTTGGTTATGGCCATTATATCTCTCAATTACCTATTGTACCATCTTCAGGTTCTCTTGATCTGAATTCTTATCTATCAATGAAGTTCATTGTTACTGACAGGAGTAACTTTTTCTTCCCTAAGCCAAGCTCTTATATCAGGGACCTTTTACCTGACCCTTTGCGGTCCATTTGAAACCGCCAACATTGGAGGTGCCCCGCTGACGATACGAGCAATGTTCCTATGGACGAAGCTCCCACCTTGTCACTTGAGTTGCCATACACACGTGGTCCTATTGATGATGAGACAGATGAATCACCTCGACCATATTCTTTTGCCCCATCGAGGGATGATGTTGCTCTTATCCTTGCTGGAATCCAAAGTTTGCAAGTCCAAGTTCAATAGATGTATGACTTCCATCTCAGGTGCTACCCGGATGAGTTCCCTCCACCTACTTCTTAGCAAAGTTTGAGGCCCATGTTGATTGGCCAATGAGAGTTGGGGACCAACACATTCTTGGCCAATGGGGTGATGATGGGCCTCTGATGACTAGTCCTTCCGAGGGTAGTCTTTCCTTTCTTGTTTTTACTGTTTCCTGTTAATGTTTTTCTTTCTAGAATAATTATGAAACATTGTTACTTTGTGGTGTGACTTGGTCTGTAATGATTACTTTCTTGTTTTCATAGAAGCATGAATAAAAAGTGTTTTTGGTTCAATGCACAATTGTGGTTGCACTCCTAAATTCTGGTGTTTTTCTGATTGTGGTTAATGTGTGTGCCATGTTTGTATGGATATCTCTGTTTCATTGATGAGACCTAGCCTGGTGAGGAATTACTGTTTTATATGTTGAGTGACACCATTGATTCTTGCACATATGATTTTGCTTGAGTCTTTTGATTTCAATGTTTTGCATGCTAGCTTGGAAAGGATCAAGGCCTTGTTTGTTGTTTTAAGCCATTAGCCAAAAATCTTTGTCCCTTGTTAATAAAAATCCCTTGCGCCTTCTTGAGCCAAATAGAAAGATTTTTCTTGATGCATAACCCTTAGCCTTAAAGGAAAACAACAAGGGACAAAGTGATAAAAGAATGGTACCCTTCCCAAGATAGGAGAGCAAATTGAGAAATAGGGTTTTACATTAAGTTTGGGGTGTCTTACCTGACACCCAAAAGTGATAAAAGAATGGCACCCAAGAGAATTCTAGTGTCACAATTAGTAAGACTGTCAAAAAAAAAAAACAATTGCAATAGGACTTAGGTGAAGTTGAATAAAGTGGTAATGGGTTGTTAAAGGAACTTGGGGTCCAAATTATTGATTAATGTTGTTAAGATGAAGTGGAGGATTGTTTCTCTTTTTGCTCTCATATTCTTAGATGCTTTGAAACCCAAAAAAACCAATATTTTGTTCTAGCCCAGCCACGTTACAAGCCAAGAAAGTCTTTAATGATCCTTACTTGCATGATTAATAGTAGTGATTTATTGAGAGATGAAAAGCAAAATTAATAAGTGTGGTTTCAATGTGTTGCTTGAGAGATACACTCACCCATTGATGTGTGATTAAGTGATACACTTTGTGAGGACCAAGGAACATTGGTAGTTCATTACATTCTTTGCCATCCATATTAATCTCTTGATGAATTGTCACTTGAATCTTTTGTGTGGTCTCCGCATTATTTTTGGATTGGCTTGATCTGGAATTTGTTATGATATCCTACTTGATGATGATGAGTTCAAAATTTATTGTAGGCCATGTCTTTGTGTTTTTAGTGTTTTTGAGGATTGTCATTGCTTGTTGCTTGTTTTGTTGCTCGAGGACGAGCAAAGTTCTAAGTTTGGAGTGTTGATAATTGTCATCTCTACCTACATTTTGTAGTTGTTTAGGGGCAATTATGTGATATCTTTTATGCTTTTGAGCTTTGTTTGTGTTTGTTTTAGTTAATTCTTGAATAAAAGCTTAGTTTATTTAGGATTTTCTAGTTTATACCTTTTACACTTGATCTTTGAGTTATTTGGTTGTGTTTTGTAGGAACTTTGTTGAAGTTCAGATCAAGCAAAGGAGAGTCCACAAGTAGCTACATTGGAAGAAAAATATCAAATTTTGCAACCAAAAAACACCATGGGTTGCCTGTGGTAACTACCATATGCGTGGCAGACTTCAGGAAGTCAATTATAAAAATCAAATTCAACCACAGGCAGACCGTGGTAAACACCCTGGCCATGGCACGTTCAGCTGAAAAATTAGAAAATTCATTTTTGTTTTTGTTTTTGTTTGATTGGGCTTGGACCTTAATTTTACCCTAACTTTAAATAGACCTTCTAGGGTAGGAAAAGGTTCCGAACATAGGGGTCTTCAAAGGCAAAGAGGTCAAAGACATTGGAGAGCCGCTTCCATGCTTAGGGATTCATCTTCTGTTGTCTCTCCTTTAGTTTCTCCTTCCCCCATGGCAATGAGTAGCTAAATCCATCTTTGTTGAGGTTTGATGTAATTGAATATTCTTCTATGTAATTGCTACGTTATTTTTATTCAATTAAGTGTTGTTTGAGCAATTTGGTACTCTTGCCAAAATCACAACAAGTTTCTGGCGCCGTTGCCGTGGACTTGTGTCTCGGTACTTGGGCAATTTTTAGTATATTTTGTGGACTTTAAACATTCTTTTATTCTTTCGCATCTAATTTTATTTTCATCTTTGTCTTCCTCACCCAGTGCTAACTCATTTTCTTTAGTTGTTTGTGATTTTGTTTATGCCAGATACCATCGGTACAAGGAGCAAAACCAATCCTGAAGATCTATGTTTCATTCCTGAAATCGAGAAGACTATTAGGCATATTAGCGGTCAAACCAAAAGAGCAAAGAAAGTAGCTCAACAGTTGACACCGGAAGAGAATTCCTCCAACCCACCTTCAGAACACTCTTCTAGTTCAGAGGAAGAGGAGATGGTAGAAGAACCACCATCTAGAAGAACTCTGGCGGACCGTGTCAATAATAATAGTTTGTGCATCTTTTCCAGCATTGCCAGACCAGGGAACAACAACACACATATGAGACTAAGCCATCCTTGATCACTCTCCTTGGCCAACATGCATTTGCTGGCTTAGGCAATAAAGACCCATAAAACCATATGGCCACATTCTACAATCTAGGTAGTACAGTAGGGGTGCCGCAAAATGAAGAAGAGAGTATTTATATGAGGGTCTTTCATTTTTCCCTCATTGGAAAAGCTGAAAAGTGGCTTTAGTCCTTTTAACCTTAGATTATCACCACATGAGTGGAAGTAGAAAGCAAATTTTTGGCTCGTTTCTTTCCTGAGGCAAAAAGAAGTCAAGTCAAGCCAAGATTGATATATCGGGCTTCCGCCAAAGAAGTGACAATCCACTATTTGAGGCTTAGGAGAGATACAAGACTTTCTTGTTAAAATGCCTAATCACGGAATTGAGGATATTGATCAACTATACATCTTTCTTAGGGGTTTGAAGGGGCAAACAAAGGTGATGCTTGATGCAGCAACTAGTGGAGGAATGATCAAGAATAAGACACTGAAAGAGGCGGTGGAGCTCATTGAAAATATGGGAGCTAGTGACTTTGAAGCCCAACATGATAGAGCTCTATGCATGGGAGTAATGGAGTTGGCATCCCAAGATGCTTTTTTTGGCACATAATAAGGTTCTCACCCAGCAGCTAGAGGCACTTAAGCTGCAAGTGTCCAATCTTCCTCAACAATTGATAAAAGCCTCTTCTCAGTTTCATCACTAGGTGTTGAGTTGTGCAATTTGTAGGGGTGATCACACTATGGAGCAGTGTCAATTTGATTCCATCTCACAGGAAGAAGAGGTGAACAACATGGGGAGGCAAAATAATTATGGCCAAGAAAGGAAGAATTTCTATGGTAACAACTCTAACCGTAGTGGATTCCAGACTCACCATATCTTGGGTGAACCAGGAGCTTCTGACAGACCTCCTCAACAGAAGCCCAATCTCTATGATTGCACAACTAAGTTGGATGACATTCTTCCAGAATTCATGCAAGTCTCGATCTCAAATCAAAAAAGGACTGACACCCCATTCAAGAATCTGGAGACTCAGGTGGGGCAGTTGGCTAAGCAAGTGGTGAAGTTGACAGAGCAAATGAAGAGTGACTTCTCGGCTAATACTCAAGCCAATCCTAAAGGTAACTACAGTGCAATCATTACTAGGAGTGGTGGTGAGTATGGGAGTGTGAGTGAGAAGAAAAAGAAAGTTGAGAAGGTGGTGAGATTTAAGAAGGGTGAGGAGAAAACTACTAAAAATGAAAAAAAATATAGAAAAATGAAGAAAAAGAAAAAGAGAGTGAGGGTGAAGAAGAAGTAGTGGTAGAGGGTGTAGGAGTGAAAAAGGCTAAAGACATGAGTGCCGAGGAGGAAAGGTTGAAGGCCAAGGTCCCCATCACTACGGAGCTCCCTTATCCGAAGAATCCAACTAAAAAGGATAAGGAGAAGCAGTTTGTCCGTTTCCTTGATATCTTCAAGCGACTTTAGATTAACATCCCATTTTCAGAAGCCTTGGAGCAGATGCCTACTTATGCAAAGTTCATGAAGAAGCTCCTCACGAAGAAGAAAACATACTTTGAGAAGGATATACCATTCAGTTGGAGGCAGGGTGTAGCACAATCATTAAGAAGATGTTGCCTGCCAAACACAAAGATCCTGGTAGTTTTACCATTCCCATGACTATTGGGAATCTCTCTGTTGGCCGAGCATTGCTTGATTTAGGGGTGAACATTAATTTGATGCCCTTGTCTATGTTATAGAGAGTTGGTGATATTGAGGCAATGACGCTATAAACTTGTTATGATTTTGGCAAGAGTACCAAATCGCTCAAGTAACACAATACTGAGAAAGATATCGTCTCCACAGTGACTTGTGCGATAAATGGGTTATTATTATAATTTATATACTACGAATGTTGAGAGAATTAAAGTAAACAAAATTAAAGACAAGTGCATAAAAATAAAAAGGTAAAAAGGAAGAAACTTGATTAGAAAATTTTATCAAACACTTGATAGGTGTAGAAAATGAGGTTTGTAACAATGGTGGAAATTGTCGAGGTTTGACTTCATCAAATCAAACTAACATGAATCAAACTTAACTAAAATGAATACAAACAAAGCTCAAAAGTATAAGAGATATCACATAATTGCCCTAAACTACTACAAAAT
Organism: Pueraria montana var. lobata; assembly: GCA_026413185.1. NCBI lineage: Eukaryota > Viridiplantae > Streptophyta > Magnoliopsida > Fabales > Fabaceae > Pueraria > Pueraria montana. Next base: position 59,141,856 of record CM048654.1, read on the forward strand.
ATAGGTAGAGATGATAATTATTGTTGGGGTTCCATGGTAATCATCTAAAATTTTCTAAATAAACCATGAGCGGAAAGAACCCATCCCATGGACCAACATTACGCAATAGTCACTAAGGGTTTAGAGGTTACCTTTGGAGCGTGCTTTCAAACCACGAGGTTGCTTTTGAGCACTAAGTGCCGAAGAAAATGACGCCTCTACTTAGTCCACGTGAGCAACACTAGAGCAAAGTCTCGATGATAGCTGACAATTAGGGATTTAAAGAGAGCTAAAAAAAATGTATTTTTCTCATGCGTCATGTTTTAAGGTATGCACCTCCTTATATAAAAAAATGTGAGCTCTATCTTAATCCCCAGAGAATATCTGATTAGATCCAATCTAATATAATATTCTATCAATCAATTAGGTCATATCTAATCAATTATCTTTTAAATAAATCAAATCTTATCTTATCAGATCAAATCACATTTGATCAATAATGATTAGATCATATTTAATCATTTATCTCTTATCAATTAATCAAATCATATTTGATTAATTAAAATATTGATTAGATCTTATTTAATCAAATCTTTTATTAATTAATCAAATCATATTTAATTAATTAATCTTTGACTCGATTTAATTAACCGCTCCAATATTTACTCTATGCGTGTGACCCTATAGGTTTTCACTAGACTAGCAATAATATTAAAATATTATCTTTATAACATTAAATGTTATAGACATTGATTGACATCTAGCAATGCATCTGCCACCCACCCTATGGAAAAATCGGTGATCCGATTTTAACCTTTCTACAATCACATCCACTGTGTAGTCTTTGTCCCTTCATCCAAATGTCTTGATTGAACACGAGGCATAAGATGTGTCATCCTCGTTAAGTCCAATCATTGATTCCTCGATACTCAAGTGGATGCGTAAACACAAACGAGCCCAATATCTCATATTGGCCCATTTTCGTTTGGTCACGCATATAACGTGTCTCACTCTATCGAGAGACCTATAGACACTCCTATTATGTAGGAGGGACGAATCCTATCCACATCACTTACATCCCTCAACTTGATTCATTGCAGACCCAAGTACTACCTTTATGATCACCCTGTTACAGATGACGTTTGATAACATTAAAGCCTACAACTCCTACATGTAGGAATCATAGTGACTTCAAGTCAAAGGACTACTATCACATTATGGTTGTCATGAGAAGTGCTTATGACACTTACATAACTATTATGAAGTCTTCTCATAGTGGGTTTATCCAATATAAATATTACTCTTAATATTTACCTGTGTGCTGACTTGATATCTCATATTCATTGGGGTATTCGTAGTCAAGTATTATTGTTGACCAGGACAACAATAATGCATTGAGTCTACTGGGTGAGTAGACTGATGACCACATCTCACAGGTCATATAACAGTGTTTCATTGTTCAATGAATCTCACAATCAAGTCCCACTTGATCTGCCATCGATCAAACCCCCTATTCTGAGGACATTAATATGCTATACAACTAATAACATAACAATTGACATGCCTCATGTATATATAAAATATATAAACCAAAGTCATGATACATATATAGTCTAAAATGGATTGACCACTAGGGCTAACTCCAACAATTATCATTGCCTTTTGTCCTCTTGGGCGGGCCATTGGTGATGTTGAGTCATATTCTAAATAATCGATCAACGTCTCTGGGTTAGAAGACAATGAGTATACGCCTGAAGCATAAACCTTTGTACCTTTTTAAGAGTTTCCCAAAAATTGTGTGTTCCATTTTGGTTCATCTTTCAACAATCATCATGCAAGCTCAAATTCGAGTTTTTTTACTTGTATCATGAGAATAAATCATATATGCATAAGCCATAATGTCCTAATTTGAGCTTCCACTTTTCTTTTGATGAACAACTTGTTTGTAGCAACTGACAAACTTCTAAATCACATGATGAATTTGATGCCATTGAAAATTGCTTGTAGTCGCTATTACATGTGTCTTTGATTCTTAACCAAAAACCAATTGCTGATTTATCAACTCCCACAACTACATCCTTTGATACGTTGAGTCATGATCAAATAAGAATTATGTCCTCTTCCATTATGAACCTAACTTGAATTTTTTTTTTCTGAGTAGAATTTTCTCCTCCTTCATCTAGCATAATATTTTCCAGACCGACTTGAGACTCGGACATGGACCCAAATGGTGATTCGGGTTCATCGTTAGGAGGCTCTGAATTGGAGGAACGAGGCTTATACCATATGTTAGGGGGTGGTGGATACATAAAATATTTGGGGATTTAGAGAATTGTCACCGAAAGAAGGTGGATGGTTTTGCAAATAATTTATGTAACATTGATAATTAAATTGATTGTTATCCATGACACACTAAATAAAGAAGATTGGGGATTGATAAAAACAAAATAATTGTAGATTGAGAAATTGTGTACAAAATAGTGTGAATTGAACCATTATTTATAACCAAAGATACCAATGATTATTTTTAAATGCTAAAATTTAAATAGTATCATTCAAAAATGATAATATTTGTGTCAATCACAAACGGTAATATTTGTGTCGATAAGAAACAATCATTTTTTCATTTATTTTAAAAAATGTTTTAATTTGGGTTAATTAAACCATGTTGTGCTCGTACTTGGCTATTTCCCAAGTGCCACTCCATCTTTCTACAACCTTCAATGAAAGTCAACCTCCATTTTGTAAGCATTAAAGAGATGATTGAAAAACATAACTCCCTGAACTGTGAAATTTCAAGCATTCAAGAAGAAGATCTAATGAAGTTTTGCAAATGAGTTTTAATGAAGACAGCCAAAATTAGAAGAAAGAAGCCAGGAAGTCAGTTCAAGACCAAGATTGAAGAACAAGAGTTTGTGTCCTAGGTATGTCTTGTAAACTCCCTAAGTATTACTAAAAATAACATCAATGATTCACCCAGGGCTCTAATAATCAATGTAGGTCAATAAGGAACCCATTAAACAAAGGTTTTCACATAATATTGGGCTAAAAACCTTGAAAACTTGAAATTGGGCATAAAAGCTCGAGTTTCATATATGAGACTTGAGTTCCTGTAGCCTAGACTCGAATTTCACATGGTAGACTCGAGTCCAGGAGTGGTTAGACTCAAGTTTCACGAGTCTGATGGCCCAAAATTGAAGATTTTGTCCTGTTTTTCAAAAGCAATCTCTCCATAATTGAATTGGCCTTTTGAATTTCAAAAGTATTTTATGACAAAATCTAATTGCTTATTAAAATAAAAGAGAATTAGGCATTTTGAAATAGAATATAAGCTTTTCAATTTTAAATTAAATCTAATCTTTGAAAATTGGAAAGTATCTTATGCCTAAATCAAGTAACTTTTTAAAATTGGAGAGGTTGTTTCATTTAAGAAGAGAATCAAATATTTGGATAAGAAATCCAGAAAGTATCTATGTCCAAAAACAAGCAACTTTTCAAATTGGGATTAAAATCAAATATTTGAATTAAATCTACAAATTGGGATTAGAATCAAATATTTGCCCAAAAACAAGCCGCTTTTCAAATATGGAATAAATATGAGCTAAATCTATCTTTTTGAAAAGCCCAAGTCCACACCTTACTAGACACTATAAATAGAAAGCCTTTGCATAGAGGGCAAAGTGCACCAAACACAAAGTAGAAAAGCTCAATAAGAGTTTTAGTATCCAAGCCTAGAAAAATAGAAAAGCTAGGTGTCAATAGCTTGGATCGTTGATGTGTGTCTAAAGTGAAAATGAAAGAGTGCTAGAGCTTAAGTAAGTAGCTATTCCCACTATCAAGAGTGATTGTTAGCTAGTTATTACTTGAGGATTTGAGTCCTTGAGGATTTATTTTGAGGGGAAGAGGAGTGTCCATTTGACGAGTTGTCACAGGTGGTGACATAATTAGCTTGTTACTTCCTTGTCAAATTATACTAGGGTGATAAATCTTTAGGGGCTGGGTCTAGGGTCCAGAGAGGAGTGTCCATTTGACTGGTTGATATAGGTGGTGACATAATTAGCTTGCTTTGCTGACTCAATGGCTAAGTTTAGGATTCAGGGAGGGTGTCCATTTGATGGGTTGTTACGGGTGGTGTCAGCTCATTCTCTATAATTGTTAGTGGAAAATCTCAAGTTGCAGCTTGAGTACATCCCAATTACCTTTCATTTAATTGAAATTCTATTTCTAAGGACTCTTTTTTTATTCTTGATATTAAGTTTATTGAAGGACACTATAGAATAAATATGATTAATAGAATTAAATTATATTAACTAATTTTCTTAATTAACATAATAATTAATTAATTTTGCTTATATTTAAGTTCGAAAAAAATAAACATGATCTCATACACAAAATCATGTGGCAAACAATTAAAACATACCTGCACTATAATATCCGAACCACACTCAAACCAAGAAAGATGCTACTATAATATCCTGGTACTGAGATCCATTTAAGGGGTTGACCTCTCTCAAGAGTTGTTTTTCATACGCACCGACCAAAGATCAGATCGAATCCCCTAACCATATGCTTAAGGGACAAAGGTATCTACCAACCATGTCACACCATGTTAATAAGTTTGGCTTCCATTTTAATAAGCCTTTTCTTTATAATATGAAATAAGCCTTTATAAGAGCAACTCCAATAGAGAAACTCACATGAATTTTTCTACTACATATTTTATAATATTTCACATTAAAGTAGCTTTAATGGAGAAATCACAGATTTTTCTTCAACAGTACATATTTCTAATTTGAATTTTTATTATTGATTGTGTCACGAGAGTATCTCGCCTGTTGAAGATGCCCTAGGCCTAGCATCAACCAGTACAAACTATAGAAAAATTATTATATAGGTCCAATAATGTTACGTTTATAAAATTTTCACCAACATTACTGTAACATATTTTACTATTTTTTACAAAATTAAAAAAAATTGAGTTTAACTGTTACTCAAAATCACGTGGCAAGCAATTAAAGCAGATCCGTAACTTTGATCTTATCCGAACTACACTCAGACCAAGAAGATGCTAAAGATGGCTATAATATTCTAATACAGATCTTACTATGCTCAAAACGCAAAACGACACGATTTAGTGAGGTAGTGAGCACGGTAAAAACTAAAAAGTACACTCACCGTTTGTTTTTAAGTGTTGTATTTTCTAAATTTTTTGTTTCTATTTATCTGTTGTTTGTAAAATTTAAATATTACATTAATTATTTTTTTTTATCAATTATATTCTTACTTCTCTCCCTAATATTTAATTAATTTACCACATATATTTATTGTGGAATAGAAAGGCAAAGGGATAAAATAAGAAATCTCACAACTATTTTATTAGAATAAAAAAAAACTTATGCATTTATTGATTTTTACAAAACAATCTTAAATGACATATAAAAAAAATGGAGGGAGTAACAAAACAACAATACCCAGTTCGAAAAGCAGAATTTCAAGCTCCAATAATTTAGGATGCTTCAAGAATCTCTCTCCAATAAAGCAGTGAGCGAACAACATGACTCGGTGAAGATGACGACCATTCAGTTTTGGTGAGGGAGAGAACAAAAAGTGGAAATAACGACCCATAGTTAGGTATAGCTTCCTCATCTTTGTTTTCTTTTGGGTTCAGAAACAAAAATGTGATTTATTAAAACGATTACATTTGTCCCATGCAGGTCTCGAACCTGCGACCTTCGCGTTATTCAGCACGACTGCTCTAACCCAACTGAGCTAATAGGCCATCTTGTTATTGCCTTATGATATACCACAATTGACTACACAATAGCAGCCCATGTCAACGTAGAGAATAAATTGACTACACAATAGCAGAATGTAGTGTAGGAAGGCAGCAAAATGAAAAGATCATGTGACTCAAATTCAAAATTGATATGTTGTAACCTAACAAAACTACTCTAAACCAGAACATATAAGCAGCACGCACAGTGTAGGTGCTTATTTAGGTTTCACCAATTCCATTGTGCTTTCAAATTCTATTATTTGTTTCATAGAATTGTTTTTGGGCTGGGTTACATTTTCTGATCACACCATCTTAATTTCTCTCCTTGATATGCTGATTCTTGATGATGATTATGAGGGGCACCAAGCATTCACTCCCAATCACATATGGTATTTGCTACCTTCATGATGATGCTTTTCCTAGTCATCATCACCTTTGTCATTCGTATTAACTTGTTTCTGCTACCATTGGAGCTTATGTGGATCACTAATGTGTACTCTACATAAAAGGATTCCATGATCTCTTTTGCTTGTTCTCCTATAAACATGTTGAGCTTTTGTTTCTGTTGTCAGGTGTTTGCATGCTGTTTTGGGAGTTTTTCTTTTCGACTCCATTTCCTCCATGGAGGATTGCTGCTGTGACGAATAGTTCTTGTTTCTTGAGGAGTAGAGATCTCTTCCAATCATCCAAAGCCTGAATATGGTCTTCAGTATCTTGCATGTTGTCCACCCTGCTCCAGATTGATAGGTGGAAGATGTTCCCCTGCAGCATGAAAGTTACTTTTTATTCATTAATAACAAATAGCCATAATATAGGTAGGGAGTACAACTAATAACATTAAAAAATAAGAAATATAACATGAAACTTTACAAATAAAAAGTTTGTGTAGATGAACTTCTCCAAAAACACTTATAGAAAAAAAAAATAAGAAGAAAAAAAAAGTTTCCTTATAAATTAAAATGATGAGCTTATGCCTAAATTAATTTTGAAGAAGTTCTCTCACATTAATTCTCCAAAAATTGATTTTTAATTAATACATAAATTAATTTTGATTTATAGAGAAGTTTTTTTTTTCCTTTTCTTATAAGCAATGTTATCAGACCCGGGGTTGAATCGGAAACTAGACATGTGGCCGGATCGAGTTGCTAATTAGATCAAAAATATATTTGGCTCAGTTATGATGTCATTGACTCGGTATTAAACCAGTTTTAACCGATGAAACTTGGATCCAGTCGAACCAATATTTATTGGCCAGTTGGGGAATGATTTTGCGTAGCCCAAGACTGCAAGCTGTTGTACTGGAAAAGCTGATTTACACGCGACCCAATACATCACATGCTTTAACGATTTATGTCACGTTCACAAACAAGGCCATTTTAACTAAAAAAATATAAAAGTGGTCTTGATGGGAATCAAATACAATGACGTTGGAGGCTTTAACAAAAGAATTTACCAGTAAGTTATCTTATATATTACGATATCATATGTGAAATATAATATATATTATATATTTTGTTTTTTATTTTATTTACATTCGTTCATACAAGTCAACTAGTGACTAACTGGGTTGACCCTCTGACCCAGTGACCCAGAATCCGACCGAGTCGATGATTGGTCCGAGTCTGATAACATTACTTATAAAGTACTTTTAAAAAAAATTTCTCCAAACCATACATAGAACTCGTTTAAAGAAACTTATTTAAATATTTTAGGAAGAGTCGATGAATCCTTTATGTTAATCTTATAAGATAATGCTAATTTATCAGGGGACTTTAGGAGTTGTATCCACAACTTTCACAATCAACTAGGAGGGCCTATTTCCTGTCTTCAAGAGCTCGAATGTGATCTCAGAGCTCTTGCATGAATCTTGCCACAACTTCCAAATTGATATAGCAAAGCAAGTGCTACCAAAAGTTAGTCATGGTTTATTGTCATTGAGCCTTCATAGTGTCGATGTTTTGAATTTCTTGATTGATTTGAGAAAGTTGTGCGGGTGAATACAGATCTTATGGGAGTGATCAAGATTAAGTAGTGTGGTGACTTATCTAAAAGAAAGGACTATTTTCTCTTTGTGGTGAACCTTTCATACTCCAATCCATATGTGGAGAATTATTCATGATGTTAAGGATAAGAATTATTTTCTAATAGTAAGAAAATGTTCAAGGGCCTCTAATGCCTATAAATAGAACGTGTCTGTCTCCAAATGGCAAAGCAAGGGTATATGGATCCAGTTACTACAGAAAGTCTTTCTCGGATTAATCAAGAAATTCAGAACACCGGTAATCAAGAAGACCTATGATGCACAAATTGATATATCACACATTCTTGGACATTAACCTTTTTGCTTACGTGGTATACTCCTCCCATTTCTCAATTTTCTATACCCCTCTTTATGGCATAGGTTACTAATGTTTGTCGATTGAAAATGTGAAACAAATTGCTTTTCATTGGTTATTAAATCTCATTAAAATCTCTCTGTCATTTTCTTCACACATCCCTTTTTACTCCTCCACCTTCCCATGTTTTCTTAGCTCCTCAATCACCTCTCTTGCCATCAATGTTGTGTTGGGTTTTGGACTCCCTTTCTATGTGGAAAAAAGGTCCAAATATATAGGCTCATTATGTTTTACTAAAACTTAGCAGAGAGGGGTCAGATTAGGGTTGGAAGAGAGACTCATTAGATTGAAACATACATCAGCAAACGGTGAGAGAGAAGAGAAGAAAAAAAGCCATTGTTATTTTTGTACACCAACCAAATAGTAGATTTTCATATTGCAACTGCGGATTCATTCTCCGTTGGATCGAGCTGATTTTTGGACAGCAAGTTTAGAATGTGTGATACTTCGTTTTGTTCGATTTGGAGATCGTTGAAAGGAGGTTTGGAGAGGGAGAAAAGTGCTTCACAGTATCTGTTCTATATGTGGGGGTTTTTCAATCTTCTTGTTTCTTTATTTATGAGCATTGTTATTTGGTTTGCTTTGGCTGTTTGTAGGCACGTTTTGTGCACTTGGTAGAGACCTTTTTGTACCTTTTGTTGATCATAGTGGAGCTATTTTTTTGGTCGAGACGACTCGTGATTTTTATCCTTGCTTTGAGGGAGTTTTTCACGTTAAAATTTGTGTGTCTCTTTGTGTTTTTGTGATTTTGTTTATGCACTATTTTTGTTGGTACTCCTCGCAGATTCTTGCAAGTTTAGGGGAATATTTTTTCGTAGCTTATTACTCTGTTATTGAGTTTTGTTATTCTGTTGGCATTTTGTAATATCATGTTACATTAGACACAATTCATATTGATTTCTTTAGTATTTATGTTATTATGAAAATGCAAGTAAATTTTTCGTGTTAATTCGAGACTTATAAAGTATAAAATTTGAAAATTGAATAAGAAATAAATAAATTGCATTAATAAGTAAAGAAACGTTTATAGACAAACACATAAAAGAATCATGAACTTTTTTTTATTATAAACTCAAAATACAGGAAAATACATACTAATTATCTCAACTCATACATTAAAATAACCTAATTTTAAGAATTACTCAGCATCATTTTACCCTCATTACATTATAGGACTCATTACCCGTAATTACTAATATAATAAGGTAATTAATTATAAACTGGAGTTAAAAAAAAAAAAAAAAAAAAAGACATCCTTTTAGATATCTACTAACATTGCTACTAACATGACATTAGAGTATTTCTCTACAAGAATAGTCACTCGAACCACCTCCACTACCAAAAAGCAGAATCACTAACTTTGTAGAGTGTTGGAGATATCACCTCAATCATCAAACATTGAATTGAAATGCTTGAAACGTGCTGCCGACACTCACAGCCAGTGGCAACAAAATTACAAAACTCGTTACAGTATAAAGGACAAGGTCGTTGCTGTTGCGTAACACAAATAATTCACCTCTGTCCGACATAATAATTGAGATTTCATCATTCACTTCTGCTTCGAATTCCAAAGTGAGTGTTTACATATTACTGTTTACACTCAATTATAAGGGAAAAAAAAAGTTTGATAGATTTAAATTGAATAAAATATATTTTTGGTCTTTGTTTGATTTTAATTTTTGTAGTTTTAAATTTATTTGGTCCCTATAATTAAAAAAATAGGTTAATTTAATCCCTATGCAATGATGATTGAAAGATTAAATAAGGACTAAACTAACCTATTTTTTAAAGTTTAGGACCATATACTGAGAGGTCTAATTCAATTGGTTGAGCAGAATAATGCGTGAGTTTGTTGTAAATCCCAGTATTTATCTTCGATTTCTATAGGAAAAAAAGTAGATACCAAATTGATCGATTTGAAACTACAAAGAACTAAAACTAAATTTGACCAAAGTATAGTGACTAAAAATATATGTTACCCATTTTCAATATAAATAAATTCTAACTAATTTTTATCCTATTTAATAATTAATAATACTATATAAAAATATCCAGTGATAGATCCAAAAAAATATTATTTCATAGTTTAAAAATGGTTTATAATTTTTTTGTTGTCAATACTATAAAAAAAAATAGAAAGATAAAGTAACAAAATTAATATCAGTGTATTCTCTTTTATCTCTTATAACTTTTTTTTGTTCATTTTTTTAAAATTATCTTATGAGGGCAACTCTAATTTTTTTTTATGGGGGCAAAAATAAAACTTGTTAAATATATTCATATAAAAAAAATCATGTGTGGGCAATTGTCCCCACACCTTTGAACGTGGATCCACGTCTAAAAATACCTTTCAATTATTTGAAATTTTATTTTCACTCACTCTTTCTTATTTTTGGTATAAAGTTCCAACAGAAGACACTTTAGGAAAAAGTTTATATTTTAAATGTGATTAGTAGAATTATATAATATTAACTAACTTCCTTAATTAACACAAAGTCAATTAATAGAGCGAGTAAATGCCCAAATTAATTCTTGAAATTGTATCTCAATGTCATATTAACCCCTGAAACTAAGAAAAATTCAAATAAGTCTCTGAATTTTTTTAAGGTTTCATCTAATCTAAGTCTCTAAAATTATTCCTTTTCCTCATTTTGGTTCCTACACATATGGTATTTATTATCATTTAAGTCCCTAAGCTAGAGACCAAAATGGAAAATATAAAAAAGTGTTAATTTTAGGGACTTAAAATAAAACTCTAAGTTCAAGGACTTATTTGAGTTTACCTGAATCTCAGGTACTAATATGACAACATAATACAATTTCAGAGACTAATTTGATCATTTACTCTAATTTTACTTATATTTGAGGGAGTATTTCCTGTTCAAAGAGATTGAAGTCCGCAGCCTTCTATATATACATTCAAAGAGGCATCCAAATTTCAAGCCAGTGAAGTGAGAGCATTACAACTTATTTCCCGTTCCTTTCTCAAGCTTTGCATCAAAGTCTGTTCTCTGTCTGTTGTTTTGTTTTGATACTGTAAGTCCCTTCAGCTTATCTTTCTGATATTAATTGTATTGCTTTGTCGTCAGTACCTTTTCTTTCAATATCTTAAGCTGTCTTTCATCTTTATTGTTGAGCATTTATCCATGCACATGTCCAGCAAGTAAATATTAATTAATTGAAGAATTCATCTCTAGAAAAAGAAAAAAATTTATAGATGGCAAATCTTTTAAGGTGCCTTCCTCTAAGAGGTAAAGGCATCATAACTCAAAATCAAGACACTAAAGATGAGAGTATAACATCAAACCATGATGTTAGTAAATCTCAAGAAATTGATGCAAACCATAGAACAAAAGGTTCAAAACTGGTCAATACCAAAGTTCAAAACAAATCAAGTTTACAAAACTCCAATCTTTGAATTGAAGCCTGATGAAATGATCCAAACAGTTGAAAAATGTTTTGGAGTCCAAGGGCCATACAAGAGTATTGCCATTTTGGATTCCGACATGGTAAACCAACACATGAGAAACTATCATTATTTGCACTTTGGATTAGTCCAAGTAGCTGCAAAACCTCAAATTAGATTAAGGTCGGATTTCCCTATCTTAATCTGCTTAAGAGACAAAAGATATATAAATTTTCATGACTCAGTCATACAAGTTCTTGAATCAAATATTAAGAATGGACCAGCATATTTCAATTGTTTTCCCAACTATCAAATAGATCTCACAAATCGTTGTGCTACAAAATGTCTGGTCTTAGACATAAAAATTCCAAATGAAAAGCTTATAGAAGGAACACCAGCTGTTAGTGTTATGTACAGATTGTGTTACAAAGTCTCTAACAAACCCTATGGTACAAAGGCTTTGAGACAATCTCCAATGAATCAAACTGTTGTCATAGAAGTCAATGCTCAAAACCCTTCTATAACAACCCAAAAAAAACTCAAACATGATCAAATTACATTTCCAGAAGAGTGGTTGCAAGAAACTTCTTCACCACCTGAACCACAAACACAGGAAAATTAAAGAGATCATTAAAACTCCATCTGGTGATGTAATTCTTCGGATGGAATAATCAAGATCAATTAGAACAACTGAATCAAATTCTTCTACTTCTTGAAAAAGATAGAAGGATTCAAACATGGTCATGAACCAAATATCCCTAGACAAATGTATCTTAAAGTAATGCTTTAAGACTCAAAACATTTGGATCCAATATTTCCAAACATTTCTACAATCTCAATTCAAAAGAAAATTTTGCATGAATAAAATCTCCCATCAGTCGATGTGTAGAACTTGTGGCAAAACTCCTTATGTTTCAAGAAACTTGAAACAAGAGGCGAAAATCAATCATTCCACATTTTGCTTGAAAATTGTAAAAATTAAAACTGAGGCATGGATCTTGGGTAAATGCTCAACAAAAATTTAAGTACTTGAGAAAATTTTGAAACAATACCCTGCTCCAAAAAAGTTTTCTGTCAATTTTGATCAATCACCATATAATCACTTTGATTATCAAAAAGCATGATAGAGTTTCCTATGCTGTCAACATTATGTACAATCGGGTTCATTTGGAATCCTGAGAGTTATACCTCTGTTCAAAACTTCAATAATCTGTTCAAATTTTTTTACCAAAAACCTGAGAATTGTTCAAAATCAAAGAACTCCAAAGTTATCTCATTTTCTATCATCAAATTGTCATTAAAAGCCTTTTGTGTTAATTTTGATCAATCATCATATAATCATTTTGATTATAAAAAACATGATACAGTTTCCCATGCTGTCATTATGTTCAATCTTGGTTCATTTGATGTCATGAAGATTGTTCAAATGCACCTCTAAACATGTCTGTTCAAATTGCTCAGAATTGGTTACCAAAAACCTAAGGGTTGCTCAAAATCAGATAACTCATAAGTTTTGCCACCCACTCCTGAAAAGAAAATTTCCATTAAAGAAAAAGCCCCTTTTGAATTTCAAATATCAGCTCATTCTAAAGAAGAAATAAAGAAGAGTCTGATAGCTGCATTATCTTCTTTGACTCTGATGAGGAAAGAGAAGATCCTGAAGACACCGGCTCTAGTAATCCCTATCTGCAAAATGAAGATGACAGTTTTGGGATACAGCTAGCGCCTGGCTTAGATGAATTATGACGGTCAGTTGATATCATTACTCCAAGAAATACTGCTCCAGAAAGATTGAAATTGACAGTTTTGGACTATTGGCCAACAGAATATCAAGCCTTAGTCAAAAGCATTGAAGAAAAGTTGAAATCTGTTACTGACAAGAATTAAAGGAAATAGTATAAAGTGAAAAGAAGTTAAGTTTCTCAGAAATTTTGAAGTCCGGATTTGATGCCCATCGACCCTTTGAAATCCGCATTTGATCCATGCGATCTCATTGAAGCAAAAAAATGAGGAAATTTGTTCAAGAAAATCTCAATAGTCATTTTCTGGCATTAAAATCTCAAACTACAAGAAAATCTTGCATCAATTTTTGATCCACGCGATCTCATTGAAGCAAAAAACTGAGGAAATTGCTGCAATTCCTCAAGTTCAAAACCAGGAAGGAGGTTATCAGGATATACTCCATTAACTCCACCTAATGAACAGTTCAAATTTTGTTTCAAAGAATTATGTCAAAGTAGCTGGCATGCTCAAAAAAAAAGAGTAGCTGCAGACTACAGTCAAAAGTTACTTAAGGATATCATAGTGGTCAGCTTTTAAGGCAAAAGAAAGGAGAAAAGGACAAGATTCCTTGCATTGTTGAATTCAAAAAGGACAAGATTCCTTGCATGATGAGACTCAATTGTTTCAGTCTCTGCTGGCATAATTGATTTAAATAGGCATCATGTTCCTTTCAAAAGCTAAGCATTGTATCAGACTATCTTGTATTGAATAATATTGGAAGTTATTAATTTCTGCTTATCTTTGTATTTTACTTTCTTACTAATGCTCTATCTTCTGACATTTTATGCGGTCTCTGTAATTATGGATGGAAAGTAGCAAATATAGTTACTTATCCTTTACTGTTTTCTAGCTCCTAATTAAAAAAAAATACACAAATTCAGAGACCCAATTGAAAAAAAAAATAGTCAAGGGACCTAATTAAAAATTATAAAATAGTTCAGGGACCTATAGATTAATTTAATCTATTTTCTAACACTTGAAAGAAAAATCAAATTATCTAACTTGACTGATTTTTTTTTTGTTACAAATTTAATTTAAGTGCAAATCCAGATTGAGCATCTTCCTTTTGTGTTTACAACATGTTTCTGACAATAATGGACTTCTAATTTTGGTTTATAAACCAATTTTGTTCGATTGAGGCTTCTGCTAAATTTACTATAAAGATCTGTTCTTAGAATTAGAATCTGAGAAGGGTGTTGAGAAGTCTTTAGACATTGTAGAGATCTATATAAATTATAATACATAACTTGCATGTTATCTCTAGATAAAACTAGTAATCTAGTACCATAGATGACGTGGAATTAATGCGTAATCTATATATATATACTTGCAAATATCTGGTTAGGATTGTTACTTAATTAAAAACAAACGAAATGGATATTGAAATTTTGCCTCCCTAAAGCTGAAATTATAAAACATTTTCTCTGGCTTTTCTTCTTTTCTTTTTATTTTTGAAAAGGAAATTGAATTTCATTACTAATGCTAAAGTCCATCCAAAAGTGGAAGTTACAAAGGCCTCTTGATACAAGAATTGTTGTAGAAGCATTTATATTGAGTAATCTTTTCACAATACACCCCAGCTATGGATTTTCACTAACTCAGCCTCAATGTAATTAAGTGAACACCACCATCCAACATCCTCTATATATCCTGGCTCCCCATCATATTATAACCACAACTCTGACTCTCTATAATAAATATAAATATTATCATTAAAGAAGAGGATAGAGGGTAGAAGGGGTACCCAACCCTTACAAAAACTGTAAAGTTACAAAGAAGTACCTAACACCTTGTTAAAAATATGTAATTCCTCTTGCCTAAAATATACCCTACTAGTATATGCACGGTTATCACATATTTATTTTAATATATTTAATTATTATATTTCTTTTATAATAACTTAATTACTTTTTATATTAAGTTAAGTTAGTTAATATTAAAAGTATTTATTTTTTATTGACTAAAAAAATTAAAAAATAAAACTTATGTAATTTGCATTAGTACTAAATACAAATATTTAAAACTTTTTCTCAAGAATAAATCAAATGGAGTGATTAAATTATAGAAAAACATAATAACAATGTAACAATTGAATTAGCTTCTATTTAAATAATATTTAAAAGTAGAAAAAAAATGAGACTCTTACTTATTATAGGGGGGTGTTTGTTTCACGGATAATTTTTTTAATTCCTAGGAATATAACATAGGAATGTTATTCCCAGGTATTATTGAAAAATGTGTTTGGTTAACTATTAAAATTGGTTGGAATATTTTTTATATTCCTAGAAATAATTAAAACATATGTTTGGTTGAGTTATTTTTTCCTAGAAATATATATTATAATTACTAAAATATCCTTATTGTGTTAAAGATGTTTTTTTACCTAGGGTATATATGGATTTTTACTCATGAAGAGGGATTCCTGTCACATGGGAATAAATTTTCCCTACTCCCTCCGCCGGTATCAAATATTGGTTGAACGTGGGATTATAGTTTACCCAGGAATAAAATATGTCTGAGATTAATTATTTTATTACTTCGTAACAAACACGGGATAAATTTTTTCACTCCTAGGTTTTGGAAGCCCTCACTGTAGACAATATTACTTGTTTAAAACTTTCCCCTCTTTATCATGTTTTGAGATTTTCAACATTTGTATTGCTTTGTTTTGAATGCTAGCAAGTGCCATATTTAATTGACCGTGACTAAATATTGTTTTAGAAAAATATAAAATTCAACAATGAGTACAAATCGATCTTGAAACTTGTTAATAGTCATGACATATGAGATAATTAATGATAGTAAATAGCATTTTTGTGAGTTTAAAAGACCATGATGATTAAGCCAAATTTTTTATGTTTTTTATGGATATGATTTTTGCTTCAATAACATAATTTGTAGGTCAAATTGTAGTCTTAATAGATACATTAAGCATTGATTAAAAGTTTTTTCAGATTTTATTTTACCTAATTTCTAGGTGCTATTGTACGTTATTCACTTATTATAATTGGTTACACAATGTCACTCTTTTAGATGAATACTTAGAGGTGTATTATTTTGTCCTTAACATTTTTCTAGTTGTTATAAGCAAACAAACAAAAAAAGTGTAAATACCTAGTTATTAATGATATAGGATATTTGATTTGCAAAACATATCAAAATGATAGTGCATTTACTATGGCTTTAAATGCTCTTCAGACTCAGCGTCTACTGCATATCGTCTGTATCCTATAGACGTAGATACAACACTTTCGCAATCTTTTTACCTTAATATTTATTTGCATTAAATCAAAATTATTGAGGATCCTGATTCATCTTATGACTCAACAAATCTTAACTTGCATGTTATCTCTAGGTAAAACTAGTAATCTAGTACCGTATATGACAGGGGCATACCCAAGTGTAGAAGTTAGGGGGGCCAAATATAAACTTCTTGAATTTATAATAAAAAATCTACATTTAATTGTACTTTTTTATAAATAAAAAAAAGCTTAATTAATTTTGTTATAAAAATCTATTAAAACAAATTTGGACGAATGTATGGTTCTAATACGATATTTGGTTTAGTTTTCCATAATTTAAACAATGATGTTTAGATTAATAAATTCAATGCTAGACTTATACATTCGAAGCCAAAAGCAAGTTGAAGCCTCATGAATAATGACAAGAAGAACAAAGATGAGATGTGAAAGACAAAATTAATATATGAATAATAGTAATACAAAGAGAAAATGGTTCTTAGTATGTCTTGAGATTCAAGTTGTCAATTCCTTCCTTACATAGCATTCGTAAGCTTATACCATAGACAAATATTAATAATAAATACTCAAATCAATATAAAAGTAAGGATAGTAAGGTTATTTAATTGCAAATGTAAATATTTATAGCTTTAAAATAATAATAATAAATTATAAAAGAAAAATTATTAAAAAAAAGAAATAAATAAAACTCAAATGTTTTGTTCTAAAAGAGAAAAAAATTTAACTATTTCTACAATGAAGACTGTAAAAAGGAAAATAGTATATTTGTCTAGGAAAAAAAATGTCATTATTTTTCCAATAAATACGGTAAAAAGAGAACAAAGTATTTTGTCAAAAAATAAAAAATTGATAAAAAAAATACTTAAATACTATTATTTCTATAATTAAATTCCTTAAATAAAAATAGTTTTTCAATATTAAAATATTATTCATTATATATATTAAAAAATTAGAATAAAAAAATAGGAGGGGGGGGGGGGGGGGGGGGGGGGGGGGGGGGGGTCGGGGGCCAAGGCCCCTATGACGTGAAATTAATGCATATACTGCATATATGTACTTGCAAATCTGGTATGATTATTACTTATTAAAGACAAACGAAATGGATATAGAAATTTTGCCTCCTACCTAAGAATGTAAAACTTTTTCTCTGGCTTATTATTATTTTTTTTAAGCAAAATGAATTTCATTACGAATAAAATGAACCATAGCACAAGACATGCTAAAGTCCATCCAAAAGTGGAAGTTACAAGGCCTGCTTATACAACAACTGTAGAAGCATTTAAAAGGCTAATATTAAAAAAATAAAAAAAAATACAGAGTAATCTTTTCACAATACACCCCAGATTTGTATTGTCATCAATTCAGCCTAACTGTGTATATAAAGGCTTTGGCACCTCCAACCAATTGCAAAACATGTATTTCTATGAACACCACCAGCCAACATCCTCCATGTATCCTGGCTCCCTATATTATAACCACAAAACTCTGACTCCCTATATCCTCTTTGACTGTGTAACCAGTGGCAGTACACCATTAGAACGTATTAAAATGCAGCAAATGCAGAGCCTCATCAGAGATATGCACATAAATTAGATGTGAAAACTGCAAAGATAGTGGACACTTGAAATTGTACTATGCCCATGTCCTCAGTTGCACCCCTCCCAACATATGAACCTTTGGCCATGTTTTAAGCCAAAAAATGAATTATTAGTGTTCACACTAGAGAACGCCACCGCCTACTGAGGAAACACTGAGTTATGTCTCAAGAGAAGTTTTCCGTAAGCTTGTGCCCTAATGTGAACCTGCGCAAGGGCGATGCTCTCTCCTCTATTTATAGTGGACGTCTCTTAGTGGCTAAGGATGGTCCCCCTATTCTTAGGCTGCCAGGTGGCTACCGCACATTGGTGTAGTACCTCTCTTCATGTGTCCAGGTTGATTCGCCTCCTTTTGACATGTCAGGGCACGATGTCCCCTTGTCTTATCGCCACGTTCTCATACTGCAACGTTGCCCTGCCTCTGACATGTCAGGACGCGGTGTTCCTTGTCGGGTGTCAAAGGTTGTTTGAGGTATATAGTATGTCATCCTTATAACTCTCTCTCATCCTCCATTGTTCCACTTTCTTGGCCTCCCTCTTCTAGGGAGGATGGTCCACAGTCCCTCAAGTGCCAAGGTTGTGAAGGCGTAGGCACTTGTTTAGTCTCATCCTCCTGCGGTATTCTAGGTGTAACACCCCATGTTTCGAGTACTAGGAACATGCCTTAAGGAGAACCCTCATTAGGACCTTGTTATATTGCTTGAAATATATTTGTTATTATTGTTGTCATCATTATGCTATATTATTGGTTATGTCCGGGGTGCGTGTGTGCATATGTTCCTTAGATGTGTGCTCCATGTGCATTATATTTAGAGTTATTATTATTATTATTATTATTATTATTATTATTATTATTATTATTATTATTATTTGTCATTGTGTTACAATTGGTGTGGATATTATATTATGGTTGTTGTGATTATTATTGTTGTGACGTTGTGTTTAGTATTATTGTTAGTATTGTTATCTTATATTGTATTAATGTCATCATTATTATGTTTGTTGTTATGGCAGAAGTTCTCTAGTATTAGGAATTAGTGAGAATATGGTTAATAAGAATAAGTTTTCTGTTTAGAGTCATGAAGTAGGCCTTTAAGTGGAACACTAACATTTCTTTTAGAAGCACATTTTCAGTAAGTTCACCTTCCAATAGTATATAAGGACTACCTAAGTTGTCTCCTAACCTAAAATCTAGAAAAGTTTTTTCTTGCCTCTTTCTCTGGTTTATTTAGACTGTTGTCTTTGTATGTTGCTGCTGAAGAGTAATTACAAGGAACCACGCTAGAATCAGCTATGCTTTCCTGAGAGAAGGACTGAGGAAACACCTCTGTAGCATCCTCTTCTCTTTGCTGCGTTTTCTTACCTCAAGGTAAGATGGGGAGTGGGTTTCTTCTTATGGTTATGTATGGCGTTAACCATGGTAGAGGAGTTCTGAGTCTTGTATGTAGTGGTTTCTGCATGATCTGATTCTTGTAGGTTGTGTTTTATGTGAATCTATGGACGGTTTGTATTATTTTATGGATCTGGGAGTGTTAGTTTTGTTTCTAAAGTCTTGAATCAAGTTCTTGAGTGTTTTGAGATCCCTTGGGAGGCCTCGAGTCCTTCAGAAAATTCGGTTAGACCTTGAGTCTTGCAGGAAAGTAGGTTACTACTTTCCTTCGTTGTTAAGTAACCACAGCGTCCAGTGACACCTACGTCCAATGACCTAAGTTTCAAGTGACACCCAGCATCCAATGACCATAGTATCTAGTGACACCCATCATCCAATGACTATAGTGTCTAGTGACACCTAGTGTCCAATGACCAAAGTGTCTAGTGACACCTAGTGTCCAATGACCAAAGTGTCTAGTGACACCTTCGTCCAATGACCATAGTGTCTAGTGACACCCAGTGTCCAATGACCAGTGTCTAGTGACACCTACTTCCAATGACCATAGTGTCTAGTGACCTAGCGTCCAATGACCATATATAGTGTCCAGTGACCCAGTGTTGAGTGACCCAGCGTCCAGTGACCCTAGTGTAGAGTGACCCCAACGTCCAGTGACCAGTGACCTTAGTGTCCAAAACTCAGTACTGTTATGTGATGTGAATGTATTGTATTTGTTTCTTATGTATTGTTCTCTGCAAGGTGTGATTGACTTGTTATGGGATGAACTATATAATTGTGCACGTATGTTTGAATTGTGAATGAATAATGCACGAGTATGAAATAAGATAAGAGGTTTCGTCAGATGCCATTGAGACAGGTAACCTAGCCTGTGAGAGGCGAGAATGGGCCTGGGTGGTATCATGACTGTGAGTGACCTAGCCTGCGAGAGGCAAGGATGGGCTCACTTAAGTGTAATGTGCATTTGTGAGGAGTTTGTTATAAAGTGGGATGTCTGAGAGTTAGGAAGGAGTGGAATAGACATGGACTAGAAGGTGGAGGTCGCGACGGGTTAAGCCTGGACCTTGGGGGTGTTGAGCATCGTAGTGTGGAAGTTCCAATGGCTCTTGCTGATCCCATGAGTTGGAGCTTCCTTGCAACACTAGGCGGCCCTAACTAGCCACTGGAGAACACCATTCTAGGTAGTGCGATTTACACCGAAGGCATCGACCTCGATGGGCTTCTTATGGGTAGACATGTGCTCCAGGACTATTCCAAGAGGTAGAAATGGTACCGCATGGCATACGAAGTAGAGTCTAAAGGGGTTGTTGCAGTACACATGCATTGGTTAGTTCGTCGTTGGACGAGGTTGTCGTTGGACCATGTGATATGTGTATGAATCCCTTGAGTGAGTCACATGATGTAGTCCTGAGTTATTACTTGCATGTGACTTATCTGCAATTGTGAATAATTCTCACTCTCTTTCTCTGTTGTTGTTCCTGTTGTTTGTGTTTGGGCTGATCGCCATTTGCATGTGAGGATCGTCCAGTCATGGAGCACGACATGGACGAAGGGGCTTAGCCTCTCATGCTTAGTTTATATTTTAGTTAGGACTTGTGCTCTGATAGCTGTGACATCGAGGCAGGGTTATATGTTTATATTTTCTTCTTTCATTTCTTAAATAACTCATATGATGTATGGCCTTTGGAGTGCCACTAATTCAACGTTCCTTTGTATTTTGTGTTTAGCATTGGACGACCAGGAGAATTGTGCATGTGAACCTTTTACTCTTGACAAGTCTAGAAAAATTGATATTTCCTTATATAACATTTTGTTAATTTCGCATTATCTTTTTAAATAAAGCGTTTTGGGGTAAAGGGTGTCACACTCGGCCTCCCTCTTCTAAGCAGGACGGTCCAATTTTTATAGGACCAAAAAGAGGCAGCAGAAGTACCTTGTTGGCCACAGACAGATGCAATTAATAATGCCACAAAAAGAACCTATAAGAAATGCCCTTGCTAGACCAAAAACGTGCCCAAAAACGTCACACCACCCACCCCAATAGAATATAATTTTACAGCACCCATCCCCATGATTCCCAAAATGAAAGCAACCACCTACTCTGCCTCTCAAAACTAAACTAGTCATTTGACCCTTTGCTAATCACATAGCAGGCCCCCATAATTTATGAAAAAAGTATTTCTCCTCAAAATGTAGAAGCCATGTTTCTCATGATGATACTTGTGTCTGCTACACTATCTTTGAGATTGCAACTAAATTTCAAGGTTTCAGAATTTACTTCGATTTCATGATAAAGATGTGTTTTCTAGTTCAAATAGGATCCAGTGGGTTGAAAATTTGGCCCAAGGTCGATTGTTTTGCATGATTTTAGTTGGAAAATGAAATACATGAAATTAGTGAACAATTAAAAATCAAATACCAAAGTAAAATTTTGACAACTTTCATTCCATATTCATCCATTGTTTCTATTCTCATTAATTTCTACATACTTCCTTATACAAAAACCAGATCATCCAGATTCAAACACATCCAAGTTACCCCCATCCTCATTAGTAAAATTTTGACAACTTTCATTCCAAATTCATCCATTGTCTCTATTCTTATTAATTTCTATATACTTATACACAAACCAGATCATCCAGATTCAAACACATCCAAGTTACCCCCTTCCTCATTAGTGTTATATCATTAGTTACATAAGGAGGAATATGATTGGTTACATTAGTGCTATATTATTACTTTATATTACTTTAGAAACAAAATATTATCACATATGGGCCCTACACTGATGTTCAAATTGCATAAGCACTTCAATTACAGGCATTACTTTCATTTCTACTTTCCCTGAAGATGAACATATTTGTAAGGCTTGTAACAGGTGAAGCAAATACATCACTTGCTTTGTAAAAAGAAACTCTTGCATCCAGCACAAGGTTTCAAGTTTCAACACAATTTGCATTTTGTGAATTACTTTACTTCTAGAATATGAAATATGCATAAATAACTGATACTAAGATGATAGAAATGGGGAAACCATTTTTAGTGTATATCTACAAAAATATTTACAGTTGTCTAACTCTACATAAATCAATGAATAATCTAGTTAGCAAGTAACAACCCCACTCAACAAGGAACTACTTCATAATTCTATCTTTCAATTTATTTTCCCCACATTTGTACATTCTGCTATAGTTTGTCCCCTTATATTCACAAGAAAAATGTGATGTCTCAGGAGCCCTCAACTTAATAGGTGGATATCAGGGAAGTGTTACAAATTAAATGACATGAAAAAAATCATCCAAATGAGTAGGAGATAAAACTACTTGGCATAGTCAATTATTATTATTATTATTGGCAAATAAAAACAAATTAAAGTATGATACTTTGGAGCATTTGATTGCCATTGACATCTCCTTACAAATATCTTCTAGACCATCATCTTAAGCATCAACTTGATCTTCTTCCTCTTGTACACCAATATAAACACCTTTATTGCTCCTAGCGTTACCTTTACCATCCATACTTGTCTCAATTTTTAGATCTTCTCTTTCCCCCGAGTAAGGAATAGGAGTGTGATACCCGTAAAATGCATTGTGACACATAGAATGGTCAATGAAACAACTTGCATAATTATATTGATGATCAAGAACAAGAAGAAAGTGTTGACATGAAGACTTAAGATTTTATTCTTTTAGAGTTTTGGTTTTAATTTTAAATATGCCAAACATGAAAAGATGTGACATTGTATTATTTGTTATAGACTTAGGCATATGTGTGATTTAGTTTTAGACTTAGTTTATGCCTAGTGATAATCAAATAGTCAATAAGTCATTTAGTATTGATTTTGAGAAACTTACTATAGTAATCAGTTACATCAAATATGTAACAGATTACAACGTATTTTAGTTATCTAGGAAAAGCTAAAATACATTGTGTAATCGATTACCACTCAGGATAATCGATTACATAAGGGATTTTAGGCTTAAGACTTGTTCTGAAAGAATTTAGCAAAGGTTTTGTTTTAATCAATTATGGCACAGTTTAATTGATTACTATAGCTAGTTAAAGTTGTTTTAGAAAGAAGCTAAGCACGATTTAACATATTACATAGTCATGTGACAGATTAAATCGAACCCAGATCACTAAAGAAGATCTTTACGAACAATTTAACAGGTTACATGGTTGTGCAGCTGATTAAATTGCTTTTTGATTAGAACCTAGGTGTCTCAAGAACATTTTAACAAATTACGCGACTTATGTAACAAATTAAATCTGTTACATCTTTGAAAACTTATAAATAGAAGCACCTTTCTCTCTCATTTTAAAATGCTTTTTAGAAATAAAAGACTTTCATATACATTCAGAGAAAAGCATAAAAAAGGTTTTAAGGCTATTTGATCTTTATCTTTTTAAAGTTGGAGGTTCTCAAGGAAGATTAATGGCTGAAAGACTTGGTTGGTTAATATAGAGTTGAATTGTTTAGATCTTCGCTATAGGTGAAATCGTTCTATAATCTTTGATTCAATTCAAAGTATATTGATTGTTGAAATAGGATTTTTCAGTTTCTTACTTGTAGTAGGGTTCTACAAGGGTTTATCTTTCTTTTCTTGTAGGCTTCAAGTTAAGGGAGTTTTTTGAATTTCTTGTGTGTGGTGTGCTTGTAACCTTAAAATTCATAGTGGAAGGTCTAACTAGGGTTGTTAGATCAACTGGATGTAGGTCCACTTTGGACTGAACCAGTATAAATTCCTGTGTTGATCTTTCTCTCTTTCTTTATATTCTTAGTTCATATCTTGTTAAAAAAAAAGCATTTGAATTTTCATTTTTCAACATACATCACTGTTTGGAATTAACTCTGATATATCTTTTGAAATATTTGGATTTCAAGAAGGAAAGTGAATAGATATTTTCAAACAAGAGAAATTATCTTTTAAAAATTTTAAAGAATCTATTCACTCCCCTTAGATTTGCTATCTAGATGCTACAAAAAGACCAAGCATGTTGTCATGAAAACAAACAAACAACAAAAGCCTTATCTCGCTTAGTGAGGAGTAGCTTGTCATGAAAAGTTGCTACAAATTTAAATCCAAATACACAAAAGCTTACAAAGGAAGCTACCCAAATGCAAATGTAGTAATTCAAATTTTAAAAAATTACACAATGTGCTCTGATAAATAAATGGAAAAAGCTCATATATCAAAATGCACTATTTATCCAGATACATCCATTATTTTCATTTTTGAATTTCAACCTTATCACTTGCCCAACTACCTTGTTTAGCAAGACATACAATGATTACAAAACTAAGACTACGGAGCAAAAAAGTCACATTTATGTGAAACCTAGCCAAGGTACTAGAATTAAGTGCTTGTTTTTAAGAAGGCTAAGCCAAGTTAAGAAAGTCAGGGATTGAGAACTTTTCACAATATATGCCTCATGCTTCAAAATTTCACTTCAAAGTCTTCAATACATTAATTATTTATTGTTAATGTTGTACTTCATCCGAGTCTTTGTACAAAGAAGGAATACTAATGTGCTTAAAGAAAACAAGTTAACTTTGAGAATTTGATACAATGGTAATCACCTTGCTATAAATATATTCGAGAAAAGGGGCAAAAAAATGTAAACAGTTCAATGGAAAGAACTTCGGAAACAACTAAGAGAAATGCAACATAATATGCCAAAAAGTAAATATGACACACCAACATAATATGCCGAAAAGTAAAACATATTGAATGGGTCATGTATAGATGATGGATATATAAAATATACAATTAACTTTTAAAACAATATAAACAACATCTCTCAGATGTATGTTAGTCTAAGTACATAGTAACTATAGCCTCTCCATCTCCAAAAGAATCTGCTTTGTAAGCATTCAAAAGGTAAGGCAATATATTTTTGAAAGGAACAAAATTCAAGAAAACTAATTCAAGAAAGATTCAACAATAATTTTACAAGAATCTTCCACCACAAAATGTAACAATGAAATGCTATAGTTCTGTCAAATCATCCCTAGATGGAGGATGTTACCAATACATTCCAAATAAAAGCTCAAGCATAGTAGTATCCATCATTTCACTGTACATATATACAAATAAGAGCAAATTACAACAACACCCCTTGAGCTTTTATCAAATTACATATAACTCCACTCTTTTTTATTTTCCTACACTAACCCCCTTTAAGTTTGAAAACATTACACCAACACCCCTTTATATGTTTGAAAACATTACACTGACACCCCTCAAACCTTACACTAACACCCCTACAAGGGAGGCGAAAGTAATGGTTGAAAAAGCAGGGTGTGCTTGTGTAATTACATGAAACCTCAGGGGATGTTATTGTAATTTGCTCTAAAAATAATTACAATAACAAGGAAAAAAAATTACAATCATCTTTAATGTAGGAGATGGTGCAATTATTCTCAGCAACACAACTTCATGAAATGGAACAACAAAAATTTTATCTTTAACATCTTCCTCATCTGAATCAATAACCACAACAGTATTTGGTGCTGCGGGAACATCCTTTTCGGTGTGTTCCCCCTCCAAATCTATGACATTTTGATGTATCAAACCAGTAACTTCTTGATTTTCCAACGTAGGAGTTTCTTGACCTTGGTTCCTTACCGCGCTTTCAAAAATAGATTAACAAGTATGGGATATTTTGCAAAAAAAAAAGGACCATTATTTGCATTTTTGGGGCCATGGGAGCCTCTATGTCCTTAGTGACACTTCCAAATATTCCATTCTCTAAACGATCCAAAACATCAGATATTGTAAATGGATTGTTGTAATTGACAACATTTGAATTCTTAGGTGTCTTTGGTTCAATTTGATCACATGCTAGGTATGGCAAGCTATCACTTGATAACTTCAGTCTTTTGTGTCCATCAGGGGCAGGGGAAAATCCTGGTTTCAGAAAATGAAACTACACTTAGTGAAACTATAGGTATTCCTTCAAGTGAAATATATTGAATATTGAATATTGAATATTGGGAAAAACCACATGATCCGCTAAGTACATGCATCCTGAGGAAACATAATAAAAGTACAATAGCAAAAACAAATATTCTCAGGGCTTATATACTTCAACTGGACTCATGCATGATGCTACACAGACCAATGCAGCTTCAAATTCAGCCAGCAACTAATCAAAGCAAACCAAGTAAATTCAAAAAATGAAATAAAATGTTTGGAGGGGAGATAGGTGTAGGCGTGAAAGAGAAATGAACATGGGTTTGTGTGAGTTGGTGTTGAATAAGGGTGAAAGAGCGCAAAGAGTGAGAGAGAAAGTAAGGGAGTTTGTGAGTTGTTTTAGTGTTTAGATGAGTGGGTTGGTTTTATATTCATGTGAGTGAGAGTATCATGAGTGATTTGAGTAATCGGAACATAAGATATGATAGTGTTTAAGGACATGTTTATGTGTTGGTGTTGGAAATTAAGATATAATTTGAGTTTACATAAGGCCAATAATCGACTATTGTAGAATATACTAACCCAAAACCCATCCTCTAGAGCTCATTTTAATCGATTATAAAGCAATAAAATCAATTAAAATGATTCAAACGATTATATACATGACTTTTCAACCCAGTTTTCAAATTTTATCACAACCAACATCATCCTACTCAACCCAAACATCACAACATTGAATCATATCATCATGGACAGATCTAGAAATACATCAAAGGGGGGGTCGAATTTTTTTTTTTTACACAATTATTTAAATATCTAACTTCTAATAAATAATTATTTAATAAATAATAAGTTTCACAAAAATATTTATTATTAATTTATGTGTAAAACTAGAGATAAGATCTATTACTAAAAAGAAATTAAGCAAACATTAACTCAACACTCTATTTTTTTATTCATTTTCTTCTATCAATATTTTCTTTTAATTTTTATTTTTTCTTCTCATTTATATATATAAAGGAGCATCAGAGAGGGGGTCAAGGCCCCTGCTTGCCCCCTTGAATCCGTCCTTGCATATCATCAACAAAGCACTTCTCATTATCAACAAAGCACTCACAACATTAAATCAACCTACAAATCTCAAATTTCAACTATCTCATTATCAAACCACAAACACCAAATCAAAACAACAACTTTGTCTATACACAAGATTAAGGATCATCTCAACACATCACAACTCAACAAAAAAAAAAAAAAAAAAAACTAGAAAAATAACAAGCTTCCCTTACCTCAAAGTATTCGGTCTCTCACGTGGTATTAGTTAGTTATTTAAATCACTAGCTATAGCTATAAACTAAGTTGTCTAAACTATATGCATGGTAATTAAAACTTTTATTACTTTATTTATGAAGACTTCTATTAGCAATAAAACACTATTTTAAAGGATACTTTGTTTTAAAAAACTTATTTAATACTCCCTCCGGACCAAAACTCTTGATGTTTAAGTTAATGTACACAGCTTAAAAAACATTTAATACTACTGACAAACAATATATTTAATCTGAAATACCCTCATTTAATATCTATCATGGAAGTAGTTGTGAAAATCTATGTCATGTTAAATAGGGGTATAAGTGGAAAAAAAAATAATTTTGGTGCCCCATGGAGCATTTTTGGTGCCGTGGTTGATTTTGGTGCCCAAGGTGAGTTTTGGTTTTTGGTTTCCAATGAGCCTTGGTGCATCCTTATGCATGGAAAACCATAATGCTTGGAGCGGATTTTCGTTTTGAGGTCGTTGGTGCCTCCATGATGTCCCGTGACTCATTTTTGGTGTCCCGTGGAGCATTTTTGGTGGGGGTATAAGTAAAAAAAAATAATTAATGAGACTTGAAATCTGTAAAACGATGTTTTGGAATAAAAACAAGAAGCTAAATCATCAAGAGTTTTGGTCCGGAGGGAGTAAATTTCAACACTCAATATATATAAAATAAACCACTATAATAATAAATAGATTAAAACAACATATTTTAATTTTGTAAAACACTTATGATATAATTATCTCAATTTTAGAAACTTGATTAAATCATTAAAAACTAATATGATAAAATATAGCTATGACTTGTATTTTATCCTTTTTTCGCTTTTAGAAAGATATGTCATATTTTAAAGAAAATATATAAACATCTTATTTAGCTTCCTTGGATCTTTTTAGATAAAACTAACTAACACATGATTATTTGCAGGTTTTCTGAAAGAGGTTATGATACTAATATCATATAATTAAAACTCTTGATAGCTAAAGAAATACTAGTGTTATAAAATTTTCTCAAAGCCATAGTAATCATCGATTTAAGAAAATACTTTCTTGTTTTTTTTTTAAGATAAACTTGCTGGGCGTATTATTATGAAACAGAAACAATTGTAGCTACATCATTCAATATGATTTGGTCCAACTGAGTTGGAACCTCCTCAATCCAGCAATTATCAAGAAAATTAAAAGCTAAATTTGCAAGGCTGTGAGCAGCTTTATTTCCTTGCCTTTTGGTAAATAACAGCTCATGAACATTTGAAGAAGCTCTGCAATCCTTCACTAGATCACCATGAAACAGCTCCCTCTCATTCAGCTCTAAATTTTTCCAGTGCTGAAAAAGCTGAAGACAATCTGTTTCAAACTGAACACCTGTTAAACAAAGCTCATTTCATTTTAATGGCCCATCTGAAAGCATAGGCTTCCGCTCCCTTATAGTCAGATCTACTTCAGTAAACTTTGTTGTTGTAGCAATCACCTGCCCCTCATGATCTCTTACAATCATTCCAAGACCTGTCCCCATTGTCCTCCTCACTGAAGCATCAAAATTTAATTTGTAGCAACCATTTGGTGGAGCTTTCCAAGTTTTAGGCTCACTGATAAGGGATATTCTGTCAAATTCTCCCTTGCACTTCCATTCTTCAAATTGATCTGCATTTTGTTTAGGATCCGATAACATTCCATCTTTCTGTGATTAAAAACAAACTGGTTTCTCCCATACCAGATGGCCCAGGCCAGCAAAAAAATCATATTGTATCAATTAATAATAGCTAGAGAAAATACTACTGTAGTTTAAGAAAATTTAGAGGCGCTTTACTGTATCAAGCACCGTAAATAAATAAGATAGTTGAAAATAGCTAAATTTGAAAACAGTTGAAAATAACAACACATACAAGCATACGAGCGTAGACAGCAGTCCAACAACTATTCTCTCAAGAAACACATTGCACTTGGTTGCAGTCTACGCTTGACCAAAAACCGGGATATTATAGTACAATTAATAATTTTCTTAAGATATGTATATTATCATAAATGACAAATAATTTAAAATGAAGGGAGTATCTAAAATTAATAGTGTTTCAAGAACAATCAATAGACTCTATTAACAATTAAAAAAAATATTAAACAAAATTAATCATGATAAGAAGAATGCTAGAACAAGTAATTTTATATCTCAAATTAAGGATTTAAAAGATAAATTTCAAATGAAATCATAATAATCAATGTTAATAAATTGAATTTTTTTTTTTTTACTTTGAAATTAAAAAGTTTCATCTTAAAAGTTTACTATAGGGTTAGATAAATAATTAAAATTAGGCTGATCTTGAATATCAATAATGTAATATAATATATATTTTATACAAATGTTTATAAACTGTGTATGTGTATAGACAAACCGCAAATATCCAACTAGTTCATAAATTAAAAGAATTAAACTCTACTCTGTTGAATTTCAAATCTTTTAATCAACAAATATAATTCTCAACTCATTTAATTTATGCATCAAATTTATCTAATTTACTAATAAAGTTTCAAATTAATTTTAAGATGATTTTGTTCACTACAAGCTATAAATGCACTACACTAATATTAATGCATTGATACCCTATGAACCACTGCTTTAGAAAAGATGATTACCTACCTTGGGTCCGAAGAAGATGTTTATCTTGGCTAGCGTATTTAAAGCCCCGCATAAGAGAGATTATTTTCTTTTGTCTTTGCTTTAATATTCTCAACTTCGTCTTCCTCTGTGACCAACCAATTGTAAGGAAGCTGTATTTTAGGCACATAGTTACTTTTGCTTTTGCATTTCTCTACATAGGGTGCATGATTGGATTGAAGACGTACTCCTTGTTGCATCTTTTTTTTAAGGTCATCTATATCTTGCCGGAATATACTCCTCATCCCCCATTTAATGATTTCAATACGTGGGTGAGCTTTAAAACTGATATGCGCCTCTGTTTTCACAAAATGACAGTGTGGCCGAGAGATATAAATGATCCAACGATAATCTAATCCATCAATTATGTCCACCTCCAAATTAAGTGGCATATTAAAGTATTCTTCTGTGTGTTCACTTTCAAAAGAAAGATAAAACGGATGCAGCAGTGATGAAGAAAATGAACAATGTGGAGAACTAGAAACCACAGGACAATTATTTACTCGAAATACAACACAGAAGGCAAAGCCAATCCAGTTGTCGTCAATATTAAAGTTCTTTATCCTTGTAAATGAACCCCTGACAAAATCTGTACAGAACCACCGTGAAGTTTTAATTCTCCAATCCCAAGGAACAACAATGTCAAAGCCACACCGAAAATGACAAGGCTCCTGTCACCACAAGGAAAATCACAAAATCAAATTTTATTATAATCAATTATAACAATAATGGATTGGGCAAATATTTCATCAAAAGACAGAAAGAGAAGGGTTGTAGGGTGCGAACCTCAATTAGCCTTACAAACCATACAAGTTCCATGTCCATATCAACCACCTTGGGACAATCAAAAGCATATAAACCTGACCTATGATCACGAGATCCGGATACCATTTTAAAATACCTTCCCCCTGATGAATCCCTCCCTGATGGAAGGTTAAGCAAAGCTACAAGCTCATGGCAATGCGACAAGTTTAAATATGCTAGATGAGGTAGGCAGGGAACCATATGGTATTGAAACAAAATTGTTTCCCTGTAGATTCAATCTTTCCCGTAAGTTTCAAACAGCCCCATAAATCTAGAGTTTGAAGAGATATCATGGTATTAATGCTGTTAGGTATGCTAACAAGATTTTTGCAGTCTCTCAAACTCAAGAATGTGAGTTTTAAAAGAGCCCCAATAGATTCATGAACCAAGGTTAAACTTGTACATCCCTCAAAGTCAAGGTACTTGAGATTTGTTGCACTTGTAAAATCTGGCATGTTTTCAAGTTTAGTGCAACCAGAGAAATGTAGAACTATCAGAGAACTTAGATTAGATCCCCAGCCAAAGTGGATTTTGACTAGATTGCTACAATTTCGTAAACTCAAGAAAGCAAGTTTTTCAAGAAGTCCAATTGATGGATGGACATATAATAAATTTGTGCATCCTGAAAGATCAAGCCTCTTGAGTTTTGGGATCCTGGAAAAATCTGGAGTCTCTATAAGATATTTGGAGTTGCTCAAATCCATCCTTTTCAGACACGGGAAATCCTGTGGAGAATTAACAACCACTTGTTAGCATCTCTTTTTATAACTAAAATTTCATTATTTCACTTTAGTTTGGTATGCTTTCAAAATTAAAGACAAACCAAAAAGATAAACTATTGTAAGCATTACATTAGCCTGAAAATATTAAAGCAGATGGACGATGATAATGATTACTCAAAATCAAACTTTTATAATAATCTACAAGTAAATAATTAAATAGTAGTAAAAAAATTACACTTAAAGTTTATGAAAATAATGTTTAAAATTTCTTTTTTTTATATATATTTCAAAGTGTTATCATTCACGAAAATTTAATGGCAAGAGAACAATTTATCTTAAAAAAAAACAAAATCTCGTCAACATATTTCTCGTCTCTAAGATTCTTCTTTCAAATCTTTTAAGAAAAAAATATTTTATATACTAACAGTGCAAAGAAAAATTTTATACTATCATCCAATTAGAAATTGTCATGTATACGATAATTGTGTTGACATTTTACAAAAACTAATTAAAAGTCACACCTACCATAATTTCTGGTTGATTGATAGTATAAAAATCTTTTACAATGTCAGTACATAGAAATTCAACTCATCTTTTAAACAATAAAACTTTCAAGCAAATGTTGACTCAAATTTTTAATTTCAAAGTTATTATGACATTAATTGTAGAATAAAAAAATTATGTTTTAGTATAATATGTACTACTTCCTTACAAAATATAATGGAGAACACAACTTTTTTTGAATTAAAGAAAAAGATACTATACTACTGATAACATTTTATTTTTAAAGAGCTTCTTTTAAACTATTTAAAACATATTATTACAATAATTAAGTAAATTATATTCAATTTTTGAAAATTTAAAATTATGACGCCACTGTAGAATTAAAAAGAAAAGTGACCTAAATGCAGTGCTATTTCTTTTGAAAAATTACTGATATAATTGTTCTTTTCATTATTTCTGCAAACCAATAAAAATGGGGTGGGGATATTAAAGTACCTTGGGGCCTTCCCTAAAAAGGTTGATGCTACTACTATTAGGCATATTCAATTCCACAAGATTAACGGCCGTAAAATTTGATGGCAAAGAAGCAAAAGGATAACCATGCCACAAAAGATACCGCAGCTGGTGGGAAAGAGCATTGAGGCTTCCTGAAAAATTTTGATGATATAATGAGTAATCTAAGATTCTTCATTTTTGACAATCCATCAACCTCACATTTGAAGATATCTTCTTTTAGATTCATAACTATGGCTTTAACATTATCTGTTCCCTGGAAAACAAAGAATAAATATATTAGAAAAATCAATACTCGAATTACAGGACTTTTTTTTATCTTAGAAAATATAATATCTCTAACATTTTTTAAAAAAATAATGTTGGTAATTATTTTTATATAATAATTAAAATGCCATTTCTTTTATGAAAACAGTAAAATAATGGAATATAAGTGTTTTTAAAACAACTGTGGCAAAATACATACACGCATGTACACAAGATTTTATATATGTTAATTGAAAAGTAGTATTTTAAGATAACATCATTTGTTTAGATAACATTTGATATCTTTGGAAAATTTTGGTAAAATCGCTAATTAACAAGAACAAAATAATCAAAATGATTATATAATTTTAAAAAATTACAAAATTTAGAATAATTAAATTAAAAATCAATACCACCAACTTGTCTTCCTCACTTTTACCTAAACATGTTGCAAAAGCTATCAAAATAGCATTACTCAACACTCACTAATTTAAAGCTATTAAAAAAGTTTGTTACCGTTTTCGCCATTAAGACGTGATGGATATCTTCATAAAGCCATAATCTATTCCATAACCCTGGCTCTTCCGGAAATTGGTCGCGAACAATTTTCTTTCCCAATTCCTGAAACATATCATGCATGTGAATTTCTTGATCCCTAATAGTTATCAAGGATTTCTCAATGATTCTTGGAATTCCAATGTGAGGGTGTAATCCACAACATTCTAGAATTCGTTTAACATAATCCACCCTCTCCCCTTTAAAGAAACATGCAATGTGTAAAAATATTTCTTTTTCCTCGTATTCTAGTCCATCAACACTTATTTGAAGTACATTCATAATTTTATCATTTGGATTTGTCTTCAATCTATCCAAGACATCTCTCCATTGAGTAGCATCTCGAGTACACAAGAAAGAACCCATTACTCTAATTGCTAACGGAAGACATTGGACATATTTTAATACCTCGGGAATCAACTCCACACAACTACTACTTTGGTCTTCACTTTTGAAGGCTTTTCTATAAAACAGTTCACGAGCATCATTTTCATTCAATAATGAAATCTCGTGCATTACATGCTTTCCATACACTTTTAGAATATGCTCATCCCTGGTGGTAATAATTGTTCTACTTCCTTTGAAAAGCAATTCAGGAGTTATGGCCAATTCATTCAATTGCTCTATTTGGTCGACATTGTCAAGAACTATGAGGACCTTTATGTTGAGTAGCCTATTTCTTACAATCCCTGATATTTCAAAAGGACTATATATTTCTAGATTTTTTTCTCCTAAAGTTTGACGAACAATTTGTTTCTATACAATAGTATGGCCACCATCCCGATAAATTTTGCTAACATTCTCAATGAAACAACAAGCATCAAACTTATGAGAGATTTTATCATACAAGACAGCAGCATGAGTTGTCTTTCCTATTCTGCCCATCCCCCAAATTCCTAAAACATGAAAATCATCATTCTCTGAGTTTAATTCTAAAATGTTTTCTAATGCTTGTACACATGGTTGTATTCCAATAAGGTCATCGGCAAATCCTGAAAATTTATGACCCAATTTTTTTATTACCGCTTGAACAATATTTTCAATCTCTTCATACTCTGCCCTGGAAGAAAAGGTAAAAAAAAATAAAATAAAGTCACTAAATTATCAAATAAAGAAAACAAAGGAAAAACAACCTCTCTCTCTCTCTCTCTCTCTCTCTCTCTCTCTCTCTCTCTCTCTCTCTCTATATATATATATATATATATATATATATATATATATATATATATATATATATATATATATATGCAGGTTAACATATTTTTGATCTGTTAAAACTACACCGTTAATAAAAAAAGAATGAGTTTAATTTATATACAACTTCAATATATATAGAAAAAAGAAAATTATACAAACATTTCGTGTGTGTTTGGATTGGCGGTGGCAAAATTGATTTTGAATGAAATTGATTTTACATAATTGATTATAGAGTAACGTGATTTTTGTTTGAATAACAGATATCAGAAAAGTAATTTTTTAAAAGAATGTTGTTTGAATACTTTGAATCAAAATTGATTTTGATGGTATAATGACCAAAATGGATTTTGATGTATATATATATATATATATATATATATATATATATATATATATATATATATATATATATAAGAAACTGGACACGCATTCAAGCTTCCATTCAATTTAATTTCTTACATAATAAATTAATTAATATTGAAAATTAGTTATATATATAATTAAAATTAAATAATCATAATTAAAATTAAGATAATATGTGTATAATATGCTAACTTTTGAAATAGAATCACATCCCTTATAAAACATTAAAATTGGATAAAATAGATGATAAAAATATTAAATTAACGTAAGCATCAAACATAAATGTATCTAAATTAAAAAAGTACAAATAAGAAACTTGGAGAGTATAATAAACAATATATTTTTTTTTAATATGATTTATCATACTATTTAGGGTATGAATGTGAGGGTAAATTAGATAAAATGCATTCAAAATTAAATAAATATAGCAAGACTTTGAATGATGGTATTGATGTGAGGGTAAATTAGACAAAATCCAACTAGAATTGATTTTGGTAGAAGTAGAAGCTATTCCTACTTGCTTCAACTCCACCATGATTTTTTCCACTAAAATTGATTCTACTAAGAAAACCAAACATGCAAAATTTGGGTCAAAATCAAGTTGAACCACCTCACCATGCTCCACCATGGTTTAAGAGGGTTTCCAAACACACACTTCTTAAGATTTGACTACTTTTCTGGCCAATTCTACGGTGGGAAAGTTGCTCATGTTTCCCACCGTGGGAAAGTTTTAATAACCATCAGATTATAAGATAAGTGTGGACTACAATAGGTACACATGCACCAGAATATTTAAAAAAAAAAAAGAAAAGACACTCCTTCTTGGAACGACTCTCCCTCTCCGCCTCTCTGCCACACCCTTCCCCATCGCCACTGCCACTGCAACCTCATCCTCTCTCTACCCATTCCCTCTGCCTCTCTTCCTTCACTTCGACCATGCCTTCACCGGAGTCGTGATACCTGCAAGGTCACACCGGGGGGGGGGTCTGGAATCTAGATCTAGATCTAAAACAAAATCACGCGCTGGCCAGGGTAGAGGAAGCACGCGGCGAAGAGCTCGTCGGAGTTCGGATCCTCCAGGTGGACCTCGCAACAGTTCCGGCGCACCACGACGCGGACACGACGCGGTTCCAGGTGGACCTCGCAGCGGTTCCGGCGCGACACGACGCGGACACGACGCGATTTCAGGTGGACCTCGCAGCGGTTCCGGAGCCAGTCGCCGCACTTGTAGCCGCCGAAGGTGCTGCGTGGCGGGATCTTGTACACCGACACCTCCAGGAGCGTGTGCTCGAACGCCTCCTCCTCCTCCACCTCGAACGACATCGTTTTCGGGGAGGGAAAGAAATTTGAGTTTGAGTTTGAGAGGAATTTAATGTGAATTTGAGACGCTTTGTGTTGCGGTGGTTTGCAAATTGCGATTTGAGGAATGAATTGAGGGTGGTGCTGTGTCTGTGTCTCACAAGGCTTGCCATCGGAAACGGGAAGAAGGAGACGACGACGGCGGCACAGTGGCCTTGCCATCGGAAACAGGGAGGAGAAAAAGAAAAAAGAAAAAAAGAAAAATATAAAAATATTTTTTTTAAGATATTCCGGTGCATTTATTCCTACGGTAGTCTTCACTTATTTTAACCATTGATTATAATCTAACGCATCATATTTTGTTTCCCACGGTGGAAAATTTGATGAAGTTTCCCACCAATTGGCCCTACTTTTCTATACAAAGTCTTATTCATTTATAGGATATGACAATAAGAAATTTTTTTATTAGATGTTTGTAAAAATAAAAGTATATAAATTAAACACAAAACGGATGCTTTGGTTTCTAGCTAAAGAAAGTTTTTTTTTTTTTTTGGGTGAATAAAGTAAGAAAATTATTTAGCACACAAAAGAAACACAACCAAGAGAATAATAATCTCGATCAGTACATACTTGTTCCTGAAATCCCAGCCAGCTAAATTGGCCAAATCCGTCATAGCTCTCTCCCACCGATGGACCTTGTCTGGATCTTTTTGTTGGAATTTCGATCTGTGTAAAACAAAAGCATTCTCGTATGCCCCATTCTGATGTCTTGCATGAGACGGATCCACATCGTAGAAAACGGGGAAAACAGTTTGGCTCGATCGTTGTTTGCAGTCAGCTATAGCGGCCATTTCGTCTAAACACCATGTGGAGGAAGCATAATTTTCCGAAAAGACGATGATAGAAACCCGTGAATCTTCGATTGCTTGCAGAAGTTGTGCTGAAATGGAGTCTCCTTTGTGGAGCCTTTTGTCATCCTTAAAGACGAAAATACCCTTTCGAGTGAAATGGGAATAGAGATGATCAACAAAAGAGTTGCGGGTGTCAGGACCTCTGAAACTGATAAATACATCATATCTATAGTTCTGGATGTTGTGAGAGTAATTGGAAGAACTGGGTGCCTTTCTCTCCATCAATGCCTTTCTTCAAGTTCACACCACAGCCAGCGGAAGAGCATAGACTTATCCCAAAATATATTATTGTAGATTATAGATAATATTAAAAATATTAAATAAAAAATTACTTTTTTTAAAATGAATTATAATTTTATTACTTTTTTAAATTACTTAATATATATTTTTTCTTGGTATATAACAATGGAATAGAACTTTACATTAATATATTATAAGTAACTATATTTGATGGGTAATTGATATCATGGAGACAAAAATTATTCAAATGTGCCTTCGCCCTTCCGAAGCACAAGCATATGTATGACTTGGTCAGCCTTATCTTCTTCTTAAAGTCTTGGCTCTTTATTCAAACAAAAAAATAAGAAACGCAGCGGGCAATACTGACAGTCACATGTGAATTTGCAAAAAACGTGCTGGAAACTGGCAAGCTGTGTTCAGCGATCACATGGGTAACATCCTTGCAGCTGCTGTGTGCCATCTAAAGTTAGCTCTATGATGTTGACGTTGCTGTCTTGCTGAAGCCATTTACATTGTTGATCTTACTTTATATTTAAACAAATTTGTGCAATACGCACATATATTATACTTAACTACTTATAATTCCAAACATCTTATTACTTCAATATTGTACATGTTCTTAAATGAATTTTAACATTTTCTTTTCTTTACTCTTGGCTCGTGCGTGTTCGGCTCTTCACTTACCCCTTTTGTAAGAGAAAAATAGAGCAGAAAGGAGAGGAATGAGTGAGAAATAAAAAGGTTGATGTGCTTGATTGTAGAAAAATCAGAAGAGAGAAATTTAAAGTTGTGAAACTCGTTAGTTATTTTCGTTTGATTACTCAATTATAGTTTGTTTGGTGGAAAAAAAATTTGGGAAGAGGAGAGTAAATGGTAATTATTTGAGGAGAAATATTAAGAACACATTTTCTGTCACACTCTTATTTGTTGAAAATGACAATTTTTTGAATTTCACGTCATATTTATCTTTTGAACTTGAGAAGTGCATAGACTCAGCTTGAAGAGTAACCCTATTGTTTTGCACGGAACTATTGTCATCCTATGACTTTGTATGAAAGAAATTCTTTATCCTTTATTACTTAAAGGAATATAAACTGTACCTAAAATTTTTCCCCCCAAAAATTTAAGGGATATTTTAGTAATTTTAAGTGCATTAAAATAGTCATATAAAATTTAAAATAAAATTAAAAGAAAAGTAATAAATATATATTAAATGTGCATTCATTCACTATAAAGGAAATTAAAACAATCACAATTTATAATTTTAAATGCAATCATCCTTTATTACTTAAAGAAATATACAATGTCCCTAAAAATTTCCCCCCAAAAATTTAAGGGATATTTTAGTAATTTTAAGTGTATTAAAATAGTCATATAAAATTCAAAATAAAATTAAAAGAAAAGTAATAAATATATATTAAATGTGCATTCATTCACTATAAAGGAAATTAAAACAATCACAATTTATAATTTTAAATGCAATCATTCATTATGTTTAGAACAGACACAAAAATTTAAAATAGAATTAAAAAGAAAATAATAAACATATTTTTAATTTTTAACTATTATTTATGTACAATTAATAAATATAATAAAATAATAAATGATTAATTTAAATCAGTAAAAATATTACAGGATGTTTTCAATCAGTTAATATAATAATGAATTTTAATATAATTTATTTTAATATGAAATATAAAAGATTTTTTACAACATATAAAATATAAAAGATAACAATTGATTCTAATATATTTTATTTTAATGTAAAATAATGATAACCTTGAATTCTAATCAAATATCTAATAAAAAATAAAAGATAACAATGGATTCTAATTTTGAATATACGTATTATCTTTTAAATTATAAAATATTATAATCCATCGTTATAATATTAGAAGATATTAATCATGCACAATTGTTGGTTCTAATAAGATAATATTATAAAATATATTAGAATTCATGATATAAAATACCATGGGTTTGTATATATTCAAAAATCGTTTCAAATATATCCTTTATTACTTAAAGGAATATACATTGTTCCTAAAAATTTTCCCCCAAAAAATTTAAGGGATATTTTAGTAATTTTAAGTGCATTAAAATAATAACATAAAATTCAAAATAAAATTAAAAGAAAAGTAATAATTATTACTTAAACAAATATACACTGCTCCTAAAAATTTTCCCCCCAAAAATTTAAGGGATATTTTAGTAATTTTAAGTGCATTAAAATAGTCACATAAAATTCAAAAGAAAATTAAAAGAAAATTAATAAATATATATTAAATGTGAATTCATTCACTATAAAGGAAATTAAAACAATCACAATTTATGATTTTAAATGCAATCATTCATTATGTTTAGAACAGACACAAAAATTTAAAATAGAATTAAAAAGATAATAATAAACATTTTTTATTTTTAATTATTATTTATGTACAATTAATAAATATAATAAAATAATAAATGATTAATTTGAATCAGTAAAAATATTAAGGGGTGTTTTCAATCAGTTAATATAATAATGAATTTCAATATAATTTATTTTAATATGAAATATAAAAGATTTTTTTACAAGAAAGATTCAACAATAATTTTACAAGAATCTTCTGCCACAAAATGTAACAATGAAATGCTATAGTTCTGTCAAATCATCCCTAGATGGAGGATGTTACCGATACATTTCAAATAAAAGCTCAAGCATATTAGTATCCATCATTTCAATGTACATATATACAAATAAGAATAAATTACAACAATATCCCTTGAGCTTTTATCAAATTACAAAGCTCATTTCATTTTGTAATGGTCCATCTGAAAGCATAGGCTTCCGCTCCCTTACAGTCAGATCTACTTCAGTAAACTTTGTTGCTGCAGCAATCACCTGTTCCTCATGATCTATTACAATCATTCCAAGACCTGTCCCCATTGTCCTCTTCACTGAAGCATCAAAATTTAATTTGTAGCAACCATTTGATGGAGCTTTCCAAGTTATAGGCTCACTAATAAGGGATATTCTATCAAATTCTCCCCTACACTTCCATTCTTCAAATTGATCTGCATTTTGTTTAGGATCCGATAACATTCCATCTTTCTGTGATTAAAAACAAATTGGTTTCTCCCATACCAGATGGCCCAAGCCAGCGAAAAAATCATACTGTATCAATTAATAATAGGTAGAGAAAATACTACTGTAGTTTAAGAAATTTTAGAAGGGCTTTATTGTATCAAGCACCTTAAATAAATAAGATGGTTGAAAATAGCTCAATTTGAAAATAGTTGAAAATAACAACACATACAAGCATAGGAGCGTAGACAGCAGTCCAACAACTATTCTCTCAAGAAACACATTGCACTTAGGGATGGCAAAGCGGGCCGGTCTGGCAGCCCGCCACCAATTTGGCGAGGCGGGGTGGGGTTTGCAGCCCGCCAGCCCGCTTTGGCCTGCCCCGCCTAGCCCGCCAACCTACCGGGCCACAGGCGGGGCAGGGCGGGCCGACCCGCCAGTACTTTTTTTTTAATTAATATATCTAAAATAAAATAAGTTATTAGGGACTATTAATATTTTGTTGTGTACTTTTGAAAGACTATTAGTTTGTGGTAAGCCTTTTTAAGATGTTATTCATGATGATGTTGAACTTGTGGTGTTAAAAGACTATTAGTTTGTGGTTTATTGAAGAAAATGAAACAATATTGCAATTATTTTTAATTGTGTTCACACTTCATAGTAACAAAAATGCTATTTATTGTCCTTTTATGATACAAGTGATGCAAGATCATTTTATTTATATCTTATTTGCAATAAAAAAAAACCTGGCGGGCCAAGCTTTCCAGCCCATCCTCATATTGGCGGGCCAGCCCGGCCCGGCCCGTTTTCGGCGGGCAACAGGCGGGCTGGGCCAGGCCGTTTTGCCATCCCTAATTGCACTTGGTTGCAGTCTATGCTTGACCAAAAACCAAGACATTATAGCACAATTAATAATTTTCTTAAGATATGTATATTATCATAAGTGGCAAATAATTTAAAATGAAGGGAGTATCTGAAATTAATAGTGTTTCAAGAACAATCAATAGACTCTATTTACAATTAAAAAAAATATTAAACAAAATTATTATGATAAGAAGAATGCTAGAACAAGTAATTTTATATCTCAAATTAAGGATTTAAAAGATAAATTTCAAATGAAATCATAATAATCAATGTTAATAAATTGATTTTTTTTTTTTAGTTTGAGATTAAAAAGTTTCATCTTAAAAGTTTACTATAGGGTTAGATAAATAATTAAAATTAGGCTGATCTTGAATATCAATAATATAATATATATTTTATACAAATATTTATAAACTGTGTATGTGTATAGACAAACCGCAAATATCCAACTAGTTCATAAATTAAAAGAGTTAAACTCTACTCTGTTGAAGTTCAAATCTTTTAATCAACAAATCTAATTCTCAACTCGTTTAATTTATGCATCAAATTTATCTAACTTACCAATCAAGTTTCAAATTAATTTTAAGATGATTTTGTTCACTACAAGCTATAAATGCACTACACTAATATTAATGCATTGATACCCTATGAACCACTGCTTTAGAAAAGATGATTACTTACCTTGGGTCCGAAGAAGATGTTTATCTTGGCTAGCATATTTAAAGCTCCACATAAGAGAGATTATTTTCTTTTGTCTTTGCTTTAATATTCTCAACTTCGTCTTCCTCTGTGACCAACCAATTGTAAGGAAGCTGTATTTTAGGCACATAGTTACTTTTGCTTTTGCATTTCTCTACATAGGGTGCATCATTGGATTGAAGAGGTTCTCCTTGTTGCATCTTTTTAAGGTCATCTGTATCTTTCCTGAATATACTTCTCATCCCCCACTCAATGATTTGAATACGTGGGTGAGCTTTAAAACTGATATGCGCCCCTGTTTTCTGATATATTATTGATACTTTTGTATTAACTAATAGATAGTTTATCGAGAAAAAAAAACTCATAGACATAATTCACTAGCTATTTGTGTGCGTGCCTGGCAGGTGCATGATTTTTTATTATTAATTATTTGATTTATTTATTATTAAAGATTAAAAGTGATTCTTACACACTGTGCCTGCTGTAATTTCTTGGTCCATGAGCAGGCTGATTCCTTGGCTTATGTGAGCTCGAGCCATGCGCCTTCATGGCTTTTTTTTGGAACACGTGAACACACTTTTTAACCATGATATATAGTGTGTTGGATTGGTAGTGGCAAAATTGATTTTATAGAATTGATTATGATCAAAATTGATTATGAAATAATGCGATTTTTGTTTTGATAACATATATCAGAAAAGTAATTTTTTAAGATAATGTTGTTTGGATACTTTGAATCAAAATTTATTTTGAAAGTGTAATGACAAAAATGAGTTTTAATGTTTATGTAAACTTTTCTATTATAATTAGTTATATATATAATTAAAATTAAATAGGTATAATTAAAATTAAGAGAATGTGTGTATAATGTGCTATCTTTTGAGATAGAACCACATCCCTTATAAAACATTAAAATTGGATAAAATAGATAATAAAAATATTAAATTAACATAAGCATCAAACATAAATGTATATAAAAGAAGATAAAAAATATTTTCTTTTTTTTTTAATATGATTTAATATGAGTGTGAAGGTAAATTAGTTAAAATGCATTCAAAATTAAATAAATAAAGCAAGACTTTTAATTATATTTTTTAAATCAATAAATAATAAACATATGAATGAGGGTATTGATGTGAGGGTAAATTAGACAAAATCCAACTAGAATTGATTTTGGTAGAAGTAGAAGCTACTCCTACTTGCTTCAACTCCACCATGA
Organism: Pueraria montana var. lobata; assembly: GCA_026413185.1. Lineage (NCBI taxonomy): Eukaryota > Viridiplantae > Streptophyta > Magnoliopsida > Fabales > Fabaceae > Pueraria > Pueraria montana. Next base: position 59,185,528 of record CM048654.1, read on the forward strand.
TCTTTTCCACTAAAATTGATTCTATTAAGATAACCAAACAAGAATTTTTTTAATCAAAATCAAGTTTGACCCACCTCACCATGCTCTACTATGATTTTAAAGGATATCCAAACACACACATAGTCTTTTCCGATTTTCACGGTTCGTTTGGGTCTGGTTTACACCTGTTGACTTCGCTTTTACACCGATTTAATGATGTCATGTCCGAGTCTAATACACATTCGATCCAATAACTGAACTAAACCGGTTACTGGTCCGGTTCTCGGTCTAACCGTTCCAACCTATCAGACCAGTCCGATTTTTATAACACTGCACTAGGATGCCATAACGTAAGGTTTCCTAACCTGTGTAACCATTACACCTCATATACCACTCATATCTCTTTCATTAGTTAAAATCTTTTTCTTTTTAATTTTAATTTACATTTTTAATATTTTATCTAATTTTATAAATACAACGTTCGAAGGATTATTTTTTAGGATAAAAATCCTCTTCAGTCACTGGACAGCTCTAGTAGGAGAGAGAAAGACTCAAGGGGTTGTGTGGGCCCCACCAGTCTTTCTCTCTTCTACTGGAACTATCCAATACTGGAGAGGAGTCGGATGCTATTTTTTACTATTCATTGTTCCCATTTTTTTGTCCTGCGTGTGTTGTCTTTATTCATTGTTGGTATTTTTGTTGTTTGGTGTACTATCATATTATTCTAAGACCTATAAGCAAAAGAAGACGCCTCTTCTGCGTGGTACTAATTACGCTGATAATGGCTGTCAATGTCAACTTTTTTTTTTATAACGATGTCAGCTTTTCTTTTATTGCACAGATAGAAAAATTGTAAATAAAAACCATTAAATATAATTCCATATCAAGTGAAGCGATTAACATGTGCATCGCACCTAAGTTAGAGCCCAAGCTAGGCATCTTGAAGTCCAATGATCAACCCATGGACCATTAGAAGCTAAAACACACAAACTGGTTTTTATTGTTTTCATCGTTGGCACAGCAGAAGACGAAACTCAGGTGGGTCTTTCTCACGGCCTGCGTTTGGTTCTGTACTCTGTTGTTTGGATTGAAGACCTAGCAAAGACATAAACATATGACTAAAAAAAATTGTACATTTCATTTTATCCACACACTATCCACTTGAAAAATATGATTAAGTATGTATATAAATATGGTTAATTTTATTTAACAAGTAGTTAATTACTAATAGATATTTCAATAATCTTATAATATAATTAATTACTTGTGAAAAAAAGTTAATCATCATTTATCATTAACCAATTATGAGGCAAAATTAATCATATTTATATATGTAGTTAACTGCATGTGATAGTCAATATTGCCATAATATTATTAATCAGTTGTTAGACAAAATTAATAATATTTATACTTATAGTTAACCGTGTGTGATGGTTAAAAACCTCAACACTATTAACTATTTGTGAGATAAAATTAATCACAATTTTCAATAACCTCGTAATACAACTAACCGTGTATCAATAAATTGTAGGCTTAAATCCCTTTTTAGTCCTTACAATTTAGTATTTTTTTGTTTTTCGTCCTTGTCAATTTTTATTTTGATTTTAGTCCTTGCAAATTATGTTTGTTTTATTTTTCATCCTTAAAGCAGTTTAGATAGTGTTTTTTTTCATTGTTCAAAGCGCTATCTAAACCGCTTTAAGGACTAAAAACAAAAAAAAACAATTTGCAAAGACTAAAACAAAAAAAAATTGCAAGGACGAAAAGCCAAAAAATGCTAAATTGTAAGGACTAAAAATGTATTTAAACCTAAATTGTATATAATCATATTAATTTATTCTTAATCACTTGTGAGACAAAATTAACAATATTTACATATATAGTTAACTACATGTAACAATCATTAATCCATGATATTATTAATAACTTATTTTTTTAACTACATTATTAACTACTTATAAAACAAAATTAATCATATTTATATATGTAATTAATCACAAATGGTAATAAATAATCTCATAACATTATTAATTTTTTTTACTAAATTATATACAATTTTCTTTATTTATTTTTAACCAATGCTACAAATATCACTACTCGAAACATATTTCCAAACGATTCAACTAAGGCGAGCACAATTTGACTTTGTGGCTGCAAAGTGGTCATATAAAATAGAATTATTTACTCTCACTCCTAGGGGTTTGCGTCGGTTAGGTATGGTCGGGTTTGGATTAAAAATGCTTCATCCATTCAAAATACTTCAAGTCAGAAGGTCCACTGCTTGGACGAGAGCTACTTAACTAGTTCATTTCTATCCAATGTGGTACTTCATCTTCACATTTGTACTTCAACAAAGATTTTTGTTCTGCAGCCACGCCGTTGAACTCTTGTTGCTGTCACTTACTATCGCTCCTTGAACATGAGCTCCCTCAGAGGTAAACATCAATGGCGGTTGGTAAGCCATATGAAACGAAATGTTAGCTATGGCATCAAGGAGGAAGAGAGCATACCAAAGATAAAGATAGTCATAGTGTCATGTAATGTAATTAAAGTCTAAAGCAAAAATATTTTTCTTTCTTTTTTTTAGAATAAAACAATTTTCAAGCTCTGAAGTGGCGTGAAGAAGGCCATGGAAGGCACATTTTATCCGAAGAAGAGTTTGTTTTAGATTAATATTATTTAATTTAATTATTTATAAAATTTAAAAAAAGTAATGTAATATATAAACATTACTTTTTAAGTATTATTTATAAGGCTTCATGAGAGACTCAGTTGGAAGTGATTGTAGGCAGACTAAATCATGTGTGTTGGGATTTTAATCTTTATCCCTTTCTTTAGTATTCTTTATTCTTTATGTGGAAGCCAAAATTCACAGGTACATATTCCAGAACAATAATCCAAAAGCTCTAGGATCTACAACATGCTTGATTATTAAGGATTAGATAAAATACCTGGATCAATTGATGATTTCTAATCTAAAAGTTCTTGAACAATTGTTGCGGAATCACGAACAACCGATGAACAATGTAGCTGGCGGCTTTATGATTCTACCTCAACCGGAGCCTCTTTATTCCTCAATGGGACCTTCGTAACTCTTCAGATGGGGAGAAGAGAAACTATGTGTGACGGCTCGGTATATTGGGGACCATAGCCTTCCTATAGTGTGTTAACCTGATAGGGTTCCCATTATCCCCTAATGGGCCAACACCAACATCTGCTCATTTAAGCACATATCACCTTATTTAGTAGTCTAACAGGCACACTTAATTTGATCACATAAAATAAAGCTCACTAATGATAAATAGCTAATATATTGCCTTATAATATTAGCCCACATTAATTATTGGAACATAAAATTCCAACAATCTCCCACTTGGGCTACATATTGTAACAATTATATCACAATTCCTTAGGCGCGCATCCGTACGCTATTTATCCTTAGACTTCAACTTTAACAATCTGGTCCATCTCATGTATCAATAATGGAACCACCGCGGCTTTTGTCACTATAGTAAATGTGACCAAACCCCGATGACCACCACATCAACACATTCAATGACATAGATCAATATGGATGAGCAACATGGAAATTACATGCATTGTGATCTCAATCATGCCTATTTCCAACTGGTCCAACTTTAGTCTTTAATGAGATCAATCCGAAATCCTTAAGTACAATTTAAATATTGCACACAAATAAACAAGTTTAATAATAAACTTGTAAGCTATAATCTTTATTTCTGTAGAAAATCAAATGTATGAAATCCAAATCCAAATCCAAACATAGAACATAGAGTAAGACTCCCACTAAACCATGGCAACAACTTAAATAACACCATATGAGCAACATGCTCTTGAAAATACCTTAAATGTCAACCATTAGTTAGTGGGTCAGCTAGCATACTGTCTTTTCTTATATGTTCTACAAATATCTTTATTTTCTGAATTCTTTCTTTAACAACCAAATACTTTATGTTAGTAACCTTTGACTTGGCTGAACTCTTGTTGTTGTTGGAGTATAACACTACTGAGTTATTGTCACAATAAATATTTAATGGCCTCTTAATGTTGGTAACAACTAGCAAACCAGTAACAAAATTTAGCACTCATATCTTATGGTTCAATGCCTCATAGCAAAATATTAACTCCACCACCATGGTTAAAGATGTATCCTAATGTAGAGTGTCTGCTATTTGTGCATCCCTCAAAATTGGAGTCAGAATACTTAATGATCTCTAAACTTTCAGACTTTCGATATGTAAGCATGTAGTTTCTTGTTCTCTTCTAATAGCGCATTACACGCTTTATTACTTTCTAGTGCTGCATACCAATATTACTCATATATCTCCCCCATGATTCCCACTAAATGCTATGTCAAGACGAAAACAAACTTTAGCATACATAAGGCTCCGATCCCCACAGTTGTAAGGAATCTTTTGCATCTTTCCTTTTTTTTTAAAAAAAAAAAAAAGTAACAGGGCACTATTTAAGACTAAACTTGTCTCCTTTAGCAACGGGTATATTTTATGGTTTACTATCCTTCATGCTGAATCTATCCAAAACTGTATTGGTATATCTCCTTTCATGATAATAAAACTATATCAGGCTTATCAAGATGTCATCAACATATAACACCAAAATGACAAATTTACTCCTACTGAACTTTTGGTATACGCAATCATCAACCAAATTTGCCTAAAAACCATAAGAGGTAATAACTAGAAGAAATTTGTAATACCATTGACAGGAAGCTTGTTCAAGGCCATAAATGGATTTCTTTAGTATGCACACCATGGACTTTGGATCACCTTAAACAAAGTTTTTTTTGGTTGCACCATCTAAATTTTTTCATCAATGTTGCCATTTAGAAACGCAGTCTTTACATCCATCTAATGCAACTCTAAATCAAAATGAGTTATCAGTGCCATTATAGTACTAAGAGAGTCTTTCTAAGAAACCGAAGATAAAGTCTCTTTATAATCAATGCCTTCCTTTTTAGTAAAGCCTTTGGTGACAAGATGAGCTTTATATATGTCAATATTACCCTTTGAATCCCTCTCAATTATAGATATCCATTTACAGCTTATGGGTTTCACACCTTTAGGTAATTTTGAGAATATTCCAAATGTCATTGTTAACCATCAACTTTATCACATCATTTACAGCATCAATCCACTTGAGAGTTGGAACACTGCATGACTTGACTAAAGTTGATTAGATCTTCCTTAGTCAACCCAATGTCATATTTATGTTCTTGAAGAAATACAACATAATCATCCGAAATTTCACTTCTCATTTCTCTAATGGATCTTCTTAATGACACTTCTTGAGGTTGTTGAGTTTGAATTGTAAGTGGTGCTTAAGGAGGAATCTCAGTGTTGCCTTGTCCTTGAATGATGTCAGAAATGACATCATTGTTAATTACCGGATCTGTTTCTTGAACAATGTTAGGAACAAAGACTTGTCCATTGTCAATAACAAGTATTCTTCAAAGACAACACTCCTTATGTTTCCTTCCCCTCCAAACTCAACTTCCTCAAGGAATCTTGCATTCCCCGTCTCAAAAAGGGATCTTTTAGTGGGATTATAAAACTTATACCCCTGAGAGTGTTCAATATAACCAACAAAGTAACTAATTGTCTTTAACTCTAGCTTACCTTCATGCAACCTATAAGGCCTTGCTTTAGCTAGACATCCCCAAATGTGCACGTGCTTAATACTGGGCCTTTTTCTAGTCCACAACTCATAAGGGGTCTTAGCGACTACTTTACTTGATATCTTGTAGAGGATATAAACTGCAGTCTTTAATGCTTTTTCCCAAAGTGACTCTGATAGAGAAGAATGACTAATCATACTTCTTACCATATCCTTAAGAGTCCCATTTCGTCATTCTACACCTCCATTCATGCTAGGTTTGCAGAACAATTCCACACTAGGAAAAACATGAAGGGCTCTAGACGTCGCTCACCTTATCTGTCATATCTACCATAGTATTTGCCACCACAGTCAAATTTGACAGTCTTAATTTTCTTTCCTAGTAAACATCTAGAGATTGAGACTTCTCATGAATTAAATAAAGGTAATCGTACCTTGAGTAATCGTCTATAAACATAATAATATACCTTTGTCCATTCCATGAATCCATAGGGAAGGGATCACAAATATTTGTATGTGTTAGTTCTAAGGCATCCTTAGCTCTTTCGGCACCTAAATTCCCTTTGTTTGTTTGTTTGTTCATTTACCCTTAATACACTCAATGCAGACTTGGAAGTCTGACAAATCTAAGGGTCCAAGAATTTCCTTCGGCACAAGCCTCTGAATTCTCTATTTAAAGATATAGCCTAAGCGCTTATGCCATAAAGTGGCGAAATTCTCATTTAATTTACGTTTTGTACCACGTGAATCTGTTTGCAATAGGAATGCTCAATATCAATTAAAGACCCATAACTAACAACATTTGAATTGCAAGAGAAACAGAGACTAACTTTATTATTTCCAAATGAACAAGAATAACCAGATTTGTCCAAAATAGAAATAGAAATTAAATTTCGTCTAATAGACAGTGCAACATATGTCTCAACCAAATTCAAATGAAAATGAGTCTTTAAAAGCAACCCAAAAGTTCCTATAGCTTCAACTGCAACTTTATTGCCATCGCCCACATAGATGAATCTTTCAGCATCACTTGGCGGATGGCTCCACAGGTAGCCTTTCATAAAATACTTATGTGAATAGTAGCACCAGAATCTACCCACCAAGTGTCCTTCGGTACAAAAAAACTAAATTAACTCTCGAACAAACAAAGTAAGAAGTTTACCCTTCTTCACACACCAGGCAGTGTACTTGGGACACTTTTACTTCATATGTCCCACCTTCTTACATAAGTAGCAAGTAAATTACTAATCTTGCTCTTCTTTTTCTTCTCTTATCGAAAAGAACTTTATGCAGTATCCTCAACTTTCTCCATTTTCTTATTCTAAAAAAATGACTTGGTTTGATCCATGGTCATGATAAAGAACAACCCAGTTTGATCTAGCATCATGATGAATAAAGCCCTATTAGAGTTTTCCGTAGTTAGAATAGGTTGATTTGTCCAATTCCATGCAATTGAGAAAATTCTCAACTGACTCTTTCAAACTTTAAAGTTTGTATCATGCAGCTTTGGGATTCCCAAAAATTGAGTAGTTAAAAATAGAAGCGGTAGCAGCAACAACTAAAGAGAGAACAATAAACATACAATGATCTTTATGGTAAATTTAAAGACCCAAACAAGATACCTAGCGCACCATTAATCCCCAATCTTTGGATTGAAAGGACTAACTGCAAGTGGTACTCTCAACGCAATGATTAGACATTGGTGATAAGTCCTGTCAAACAATGGTTGTCTTTGGACACTCCATTGCTCACATGGAAAATTAATCTGGTGATAACTCCTGTCAAATAATGATTTTCTTTGGACACTCCATTATTCACATAGAAAATCAATCCTTATAATCACCACATATCTACCATCGCAGGCATGTAATTATCCGACCAAATTGCGTCTTTCTTTGGGCCGAGCACAATTCGCATGAACAATTACATGCAACATCTATGTAAATTCAATCAAATTAACCTACGCAACAGAGGTTACTTTGGCAACATGTTGTTTCAATTAATCTAACCAAAATTACTAGACAATTTAATCAAATGGGAGGTCTTAATTTTACACAAATTTAACACATAAATGCAAAACCCAAAACTGTATGTTTGCATCACCACCTGGCAGTCCAATAACCACCTAGAAGTGTACGTGCCCGCTCGGTAGATCGATAACAAAGAGGAAATCAAATAAAATGTTTCACAAGATCTAGAACCTCACAGTACACTTTCAGAATATTTACCATTAATATAATGAAATCCATATTACAATGAAATTAATATTATGAAATCAAAATATTTTCGAAATATTCAATATCAATATATGTCACGTTCATCATTCGTAAATATATATGTACGATTATATATTGATTCACGATTTCCAGATCCAAATCAATGTCCATATCAAAATCAAATGGCAATTAACCATCAGACATTCACCAATTTATAAATGCAAAGAAACTTTCCTTAAAACAATTGTTATTCGGGATGACAAATTGCCTTTTATGAATAAAAGGTGGAAGCATTCTTTACGGGAAATCAAAAAAAGTTTTATGGGGTTGTAAATAAAAAGAATTTCCAGTTGCCTGATTTGTTTTGCATATACGTAAGATAAAGGCACAAAAAAGAAAACTTTGGCATTTTCACATTGCAAAACCACAATTACATAGAATTAATATATCTATCAAAAAGGTTTATGCAGAAACAGGATCCATCGCAATATACAACGTTTTCGTGTAACGTTACTGAAACAATCGCATCTTGATAAGATTTTTTCAAATTTGGATCCAATTTTAATTCGCAAACTCTTGATATGCCATATATAACCCCTTTATAATAAAGGTAAAATATTGCCTCAATCCCTTACGACTTTGTATCAAATGAGAAAAAAAAAAAAACTTTTGATGCCAAAATCGTATTCATAGCGGGATCAGTTCAAGAAAAACTATACCAGATATTAAATAATTGAAAATTTCAAATCCTAATAATCAAACAATGAAGACCTGCTCTGATGCCACTTGTTGGGATTTTAATCTTTATCCCTTTCTTTAGTATTCTTTATTCTTTATGTGGAAGCCAAAATTCACAGGTACATATTCCAGAACAATAATCCAAAAGCTCTAGGATCTACAACATGCTTGATTATTAAGGATTAGATAAAATACCTGGATCCATTGCTGATTTCTAATCTAAACGTTCTTGAACAATTGTTGCAGAATCACGAACAACCGATGAACAATGTAGCCGGCGGCTTTATGATTCTACCTCAACCGGAGCCTCTTTATTCCTCAATGGGACCTTTGTATATTGGGAACCATAGCCTTCCTATAGTGTGTTAACCTGATAGGGTTCCCATTATCCCCTAATGGGCCAACACCAACACCAACATCTGCTCATTTAAGCCCATATCACCTTATTTAGTAGTCTAACGGGTACACTTAATTTGATCACATAAAATAAAGCTCACTAATGATAAATAGCTAATATAATTGCCTTATAATATTAGCCCACATTAATTATTGGAACATAAAATTCCAACAATGTGCTTGTGTCAGAATTCATATTTCCTCTTTCTTTTTCTTTCTTCATAAAATGATAAATTTATACATACTGCAGCAACTTGAAAATGTGTCAGTGTTTGAAAGAACAATTGACAAGAGGAATGGAATTGAAAAAATTGAAAAGCTTTAGCGCGTATACTTATAAAACTGGATGAGAAACTTGAGCTTATTATTTACTAGCGGAAACACAGCGTTGCAGCACCAGTATGTCTGTATTTCTATTGTTGCGTCTGTGTGTTCGTATTGCATTTCTATTGGGTTATCTTATTTTTATAATTTAAAACCGTATAGAAAAAAAATAGTTTAATGATTTCTATTTTTAAAACAATTTTAAAAATCATTTTATCGAATAAGTTTCTATTTCAAAAATGACCAAAAGAATGTAAGATGAAAATAATATTAATTTTTTATAACAAAAATAATTGTTATATATAAAAAAAAAACAAACAAATCCTTAATTGGTTTTTAAAAAATTTCTACCAACAGTCCAAAGCTGTCAAAAAAAAAAAAATTCTACCAACATGAACGTGTAACCACCAATATTGTTCCCACGTTATAAGCAAAATTACCCACAATTAAAAATGAATATGAAACTTGTAATGAATCATGCATTAAAATAAGACATATTAATGATATAATTAATGCATAAAAAAAGGTCTATAAAATAACATGAAGAAGAAGAGCATAAGGTAAAACCAAATCTATAGAATGTAAGAAGTTTTTCTCTAGGCCTGCCTCCCTATTTTGTTATCTCTTCATAATTTTCTCTCTAATTTCTTTGTTTTCTAAAGCTCCTAAACGATCAGTTAATTGCCTACTCACTGCTTGTCTGTTGTCTCTGTGGAAATCAAACATCATTGTAACACTTGTAAAAAAGAAACACATTCATTTAAGAGAAATGAAAAAAGAAAAAAAAACAGAAAGAACAATAAGAGAAATGAAAAAAAAAAGAAAAAAAATATTAGAAAACTAAAAGCAGAAAAAAAATTAAAATGTTTTTAAACGCAACATATAATTTTAAACCAATTTACAAACAAAAATAAATTTTAGAAAAGAAAAAGCAGAAACAAAAAATTAAAAAACTTTTAAAGGAGAAAGAAGAAAAGGAATAAAAGAAAAAAGAAAAGAAAGAAAGAGAAAGAATAATAACAGAAATGAAAAAAAAATTATAAAACTAAAAGCATAAAAAAAATTAAAATGTTTTTAAACGCAGCATATAATTTTAAAACAAGTTACAAACAAAAATAAATTTTAGAAAGGTAAAAGCAGAAATAAAAAATTAAAAAACTTTTAAAGGAGAAAGAAGAAAAAGGAATAAAAGAAAAACGAAAAGAAAGAAAGGGAAAGAACAATAAGAGAAATGAAAATAAAAAGAAAAAAAATTTTAGAAAATTAAAAGTAGAAAAAAAAAATTTAAAAAGTTTTTAAATGCAGCATAATTTTAAACCAAGTTTTAAAAGTGATTTTTTTTAATTTTAATGATCATTTTGATTTTAATAGTTAATATAGTTAACAATTTGATTTTAAAAGTTCCCGTATATTTTATTGTATGTGCCGCGTACTGTTTGTAACTGCCCATATATCACAGATGATGAAAAGACTTTTTAATTAACTTTTAAAATGAAATTCAATTTTTAATAATTTGTAAAATAAAAACTATATTTTAAAAATAAGGAGTAAATATATCCTAAATTTGATTTTTAAAAAAAAGTTGAGTCTAATCTGACAAACATAAGAATGAGGACAAAGAAGAAAAAGGAATAAAAGAAAAAAGAAAAGAAAGAAAGAGAAATTAAGAACAATAAGAGAAATGAGAAAATTTTTTTTTTTTACAAAACTCAAAGCAGAAAAAAAAATTAACATGTTTTAAACGCAACATGCATATAATTTTAAACCAAGTTACAAACAAAAATAAATTTCAGAAAAGTAAAAGCAGAAATAAAAAATTAAAAACCTTTTAAAGGAGAAAGAAGAAAAAGGAATAAAAGAAAAAAGAAAAGAAAGAAAGAAAGAGAAAGAACAATAACAGAAATGAAGAGAAAAAAAAAAAAGAAATTTTAGAAAACTAAAAGCAGAAAAAAAAATTTAAAAAGTTTTAAAACGCAGCATATAATTTTAAACCAAATTATGAAAAAAAATTTAGAGAAGTAAAAGCAGAAATAAAAAATTAGACACCTTTTAAAGGAGAAAGATGAAAAAGGAATAAAAGAAAAAAACTTGAACTTAAAAAAACTGCAATGATCACTTATGGGATCAGAGTTTTGAACATTATTTAATGGATGGATTAAAACCATGAAATAAATAAAATAAAATAAGAATCATAGTTAGCCATGAAATAAATAAGAGATAGAAATTCAGAAATGCAAAATGCAAGAGGTAAAGCCATTAGAAAAGAGAAGAGAAGAAGAAGAAGAAGAAGAAGAAGAAGAATGAGAAATTAGGATTAGGAAAAAGAAGGACAAAAGAATAAGAGGAAAAAAGTATAACAAAAGATAGGGTATGAACCTGAAGACTTGAAGTTGGTGTAGATATATGAGTATGAGGATGCTTGTTTGGATCAACCTAAAGACAAACACAAATAAAATAGTACAAAAGTGAAAAACACAAAAATAAAATATCCATTACTGAAATAGGCAAGAACACATGTAGTAATATAGAAAGTAAAAGACAAATATACAAAAGGAATTAAAATGGATTGAAGTTCAACCTTCACTTGATGTAGTGGGCAAGTTTCATTGACAATTTTTTTGATGCATAGAAAGGCAAGTTTGATTCACAAATTTTTGAATGCAGAGAAGAAAGAATGGTAGAGGAAGAAAGAGAGAATGTGAAGTTATGTTAATTAGGATGTACGTAAAAGAGAATGGTGGGAGGGAGTATGGGTAACTTTCGTTAGTGAGAGAGAGTAGAAAGAGTAATGGGAGAATGGGGTAACTTTCGTCTGCATAAAAGATTTATTGAATTATGTGTACCCTCGTATATCTCTCGTGTATATATTCCCGGTATAAATCAAATTATTGTATGATTTCAAGGGGCAAAAATGTAAACAAAAAGTAGAGACTAAAAAAAGCGATTACCAGAAGCAGTATCCCCTTTATCTATTGTTATAAATAATCGACCAATGATTGTTTTTTCAAAACGTATCCGACCAAGATTACCAATGATTGTTTTTTTCAAAACATATCCGACCAATGTAATCCAAATAACCAAAATTTTTAGGATGTTGCTATATCCACTCCTCCTTTATACTAATCCACTCCTCCTTTTCCTTTTTTTGCCCCCAAATTACCCCCACTAAAACACACTCCCCCCATCTCCTTCTCTCTCTATAACTCTCTTCCGAAAAAAGAAAACACACTCCTCCTCAATGCCTCTGCACATATAGCAACACATTTAACAAATATCAATAACACCATTAACAATTCTCTCAGTCTCTTCATACTTAATTCGTACCAATCTTGCCACTACTTATTCCTTCCTTCTTTCTTTTTCCCCATGCTTTTACTATTTTGTTCCCATCCTTTTCGTTCTCGTTTTGTCAATGGTGTTAATGGTGTGTTTATCTTCAATCTATCCTTAGTCTTTGTTAATGGTGTCAATTCTATCATTTGTTAAGAATGATTCTCTTCTTTGAAAGAAACCATTTTATAGAATTTGCTAATAATAATGAGATGGTTTGAACTTACAAAATCCATAAGTATGAAGATATTGAGAGAATTGTTAATGATGTTATTGATATTTGTCAAATGTGTTGCTATATGTGCAGAGACATTGAGGAGGAGAGTGTTTTCTTTTTTCGGAACAGTATATACGAAAGAAGGAGATGGGGGAAGTGTGTTTTAGTGGGGTAGTTTAGGGGAAAAAAAGAAATAGGAGTGGATTAGTATAAAGGGGGAATGGATATAGCAACAGCCAATTTTTAATCCATCCTACCCTATCATTCGACCCACAACCAACCAATAACACATTTTTTCACTTCGGGCTGTCCGGGTTCGGTCGATCCATGATTTTCTACTCAGCCCTACTTACTCCCACCCACCTACTTTGCAAAGTGGTTATATAATATAGAAGGCCTAATTGCAATTTTTACGCCAAACTTTTTACTTTTTGGCTAATTTTACCTCCAACAAATTAATTTAGCACATTTTACCCCCAACTTTTTTAAAAATTTGCAAATTTTATCTTCTACTGTTGTGCTGATGTGGCATGCTGACATAAGCATAAAAAATGGGGATAAAATTCACCAAAAAGTAAAAAGTTAGGGGTAAAATTTACCAAAAAAGTGAAAAGTTAGGGGTAAAATTTGCCAAAAAGTAAAAAGTTAGGGGTAAAAAGTACAATTATTTTAGCTTGCCACGTCAGCAAAACCGTGGAAGGTAAAATTTGCAACTTTTTTAAAAAGTTGGGGGTAAAATGCGCCAAATTAATTTGTTGGGGGTAAAATTCGCCATAAAATAAAAAAGTTGGAGGTAAAAATTACAATTAAACCAATATAGAATTATTTACTCTCACTCCCACCCTCATACTTTGCTACAGACGCAAAAAGACATTTTAACCTAACAAGAAGATGATTTTAATTTTATTAACACTATAAGATGAGCACATCAATCAAAATCAATACAAGAGTGTTTTACTTTTATTAACAAAAATTATCTTATATACAACCGACTCTCTCCTCTGTTGACGAAAAAAATAAGAGTAAATTGATCTGGTTTAGGATTCCTCTAGGATTTGAGGTTGCTTGCTAGGGCATAATGTGTATTTTGTCCTTTTGAGTTTTGTTTTCTCTCTATATATAAGCTTTCAAAGATAACATTGCTGTATCTTATTCCCTTAATCATAGGATAAGATATGGTGTATTATGATCAAGATATAACCGTGATATGGTTAAGATATGTGATTAAGATATGGTGAATTATAATGGATATAATTGATTGAGAAGGATAAAGTTGCATATCCCTTTTGATTCCCTCCCTAGATATGACCATTACATGTTGGTTATTTGCCGAGTCGGTTGACACTCGGGGGCCGAGTAGGTCGGCTCTTGGAATACCAGAGGGTACACAGCCCTTTAGGCTCGAATGCTTAACCTTGAAGAGGCTAAAAGTGAATCAAAGCGGATAAAGTAATCATTTTGTTGGTTACTGGATCAGCCTAATGACGATCAAAGGGTACACAACCCTTAGCCCAATATGCTCGGAGGTTCCAAGACAATTATTATAAAGATTTTGAGACGAAGATTCTTAGACGGTTATTATGAAGATTCCGAGACAATAATTCCAAGACGAGTTTATGTTGATTTCGAGATGAGTTTATGACAATTCCGAGACGAGTTTATGACAATTCCGAGATGAGTTTTTGACGATTTCGAGACGAGTTTATGAAGATTCCAAGACAAGTTTATGAAGATTCTGAGACAATAATAGTTTCGAGGCATCCAAGTAAGTTCAAGGTTCTTTGCTCCTGCAATGAATCGTGACTGCAATTAGTTTATTCAACAACACCAATCATTGTTGTAGAAAAACTTGTAATGTGATAGTTAAGGAATAACAAACTAAGGTAAGTTTTGTTTATTTTCTTTTATAAGTCGCGTAATGGAGATGTCTCACGTAATTAAATTTATAATTTATAATTAAAAATTTCTCATAAAATGCCTTTTCAAAATTTAAATTAAAAACTATGATCAGCTTATCACAAAATCATAATATCTTCCAATTAAAAATAAAATCAAAAACTTACTTCTCTAACTAACCATATGATCTTGATTAGAACAAACATAATTACCTTTTGATCCATAGGAATTGAAGACGGGTACAGGAGGTTTACAACAACAACTCACGCACCGTGCTCAACCAACTGAGCTAGAACCCCTCGGTACAAACATGATAACTTTAAATATGGAAAAGATGTAATAAAAAAAATTATTTAATGAAAAAATTATATTACTCTTATCAATAAACATATAACCTTGATTTAGACATAACTTCAATTTCAAAAAAGATGTAATAAGTATGAAAAATATTTTAGAATCTTATCATTCTAAATTATCTTTTAATTCTAAATTCAAAAGTCATATTTAAATATTCATGTATTTAAAGATTTATATCTTATCTTATTTATCTCATCTAAAGCACTGGAAAATTTTACAGTAACATTACATTTAAATTAGATTTTGACATGGTAAATATTATAATTATTTTCTCGTAACAAAAATTTGAAAGTAACATAGATAAATGTGCACATGTTAAACACTGCTTTCAGAATTTGAAAGTCGAATTTAAAAAGTTGATAGATATTGTGATTATCTTTTTCTACAAAATTTTAAATTTTTAAATAATAATGAGTTGATAAGATAAAGATATATCTTTGGTCTAATGGATAAATAACTCAAAGAATATCACAATGTACTATAAAAATAGTAAATGACCACTTAAATTTAAAAATTTGAAAATTGTAATTGGAAAGAAGATATTAAAAATATTCGAAAACTAATTCTAAATTTGTGACTTTTTTTATGGGAAAGAGTATTGAAAGGTACTATGATAATCGACCACTCTATGATGCTAAAAAATTAAAAATTAAAAACTTAAAACTGAAATTATAAACAGAAAATTAATGTAGTCTTTTTTTTTTTTTTTAAATGTTGTTGATTATAGAGTCGGGTTAACATAAGTCAAATGACAATTATATTTCGATATAGCATAATTGTAATTTCCAATGGTATATTTACATTTTCTATCATTTTATGTTCTTCAAAATATGCTAGACAGAAACATGTGTTATTTATGCAAAATTTTGGAAAGTTTGATATAATAAAGTTTGAAAATAAAATAAAGTAAAATAAAAGAAAAAAAATATTGAATAAGGAAAAGGTCAGATGTTACAAAAACATTATTCACAAAATTATACCAAGTCATGTTTGAATTATTTGAAAACTAATTATACGTTTGCCTACAATATTTAATATCATTGAATACGAATGGAGTAGTTAATGTGTTGATTTTCATTGAAAAGAGTAAGAAGAAGGAATGATAAGTGAATGAATGATTTTCCTTTCTTTCTTAATATTTGATCTTTTGTAGCATATTCGTATAATTTTCGAAACCGAAAAGTTGAAGATTAAAATTGAGAAAATAAAAGAGAGAGATTGGGGACTTATTTGCCTTTGTATGCTACCATCGAATTTGATATGACATGTCTCTCTAGATCACCTTATTTTTTGTTTCTTTATCATCGCCCTCAATTGTCATTCGTGACGAAGGATTTTTCCATAATGATTCACTGAACCAGCTGTACTATTTTGAACGTGCCTCTTGATATAAGCTCATCCATAAACAAGGGAACAAGGGCGTCGGAAAGAGTTTCACTGAGTCCATGGTGGACGCTAATGTTCTGGTCTAGGATTCTTCTAGGATTTGAGGTTGCCTGTCAGAGGCATAATGTGTATTTTGTCCTTATGGGTTTTGTTTTCTCTCTCTATATATATAGGCTTTCAAAGATAACATCACCATATTTTATTCCCTTAATCATAGGATAAGATATAGTGTATTATGATCAAGATATAACCGGGATATGGTTAAGATATGTGATTAAGATATAGTGAATTATAATGGATATAATTGATTTAGAAATTTGAAGTTGTAGATCCCTTTTGATTTCCTGCCCATATATGATATGATCATTACGGGTTGGTTATTTGCCGAGTCGGTTGACACTGGGGGGCCGGGTCAGTCAACTCTTGGAGTAGCAGAGGGTACATAAATAGAGAAAATAAAATAATTTAATAATGGCCACATCATGCCAGCATTTCCAATTCATTCACAAAATCTGGTTTTTAAGCTTATTCATCTTATTTTGATTGATATGGTGCAGTATATATGATAGACCACGATGAAGGTGAACTACTAGGTTAAGTGATTTATGGTAGCCCAGTGATTTTTAACCAATAAATTTATTAATAAAATATTTAACAGTTCAGATAATACATACATATATATATATATATATATATATATATATATATATATATATATATATATATATATATAAAGATTGAGTAATTGGCAGAGTCGAATGCTTTCTATGTCGTAGTTTCACTTGGGGTGATATATATATATATAAAGATTGAGTAATTGGCAGAGTCGAATGCTTTCTATGTCGTAGTTTCACTTGGGGTGATACGGATGCTGAGAAGAAAATACATAAAGTACCATGGGAGGATGTTTGTACTCCAAAAATCTCAGGTGGATTGGGAATGCGGTCTACGAATCATGCTAAGATGAAGTAGTAAATTGTGTGCCTCACTTGTGAGGCACTAAATTGACTGACAGTAGTAGGTTGTTAACCGGAAGAAAAAAAATAAAAATTATTAAAGTTTTTTTTTTCCAACTATGTTTGTCTCTTGCGTTTTCTCAGTTTTTTTTTTTTTGTTTTTTTTTGTTTTTTTTTGCTTACTTCTTTTTCTTTGGTTTCTAATTTTCTTTTTACCAAATTCATGATTGCATGGAAAACCTTGCATAGCCGATATCCTCCGTATTAGATTTGGTCATGGGGGTTGGTTTTAACAAGATGAAGGACTGTGGAACGGTGGGAAGGTAGACATTTTCCAAATTTTACATTCTCTTTCGATCTCAAGTCTCAGGTCTCAACTGGTGTGCAAATTTATTTCCTTCCTCTTCTTCTCATGTAATATAATAATACTCATAAAAAATGAATCTAGACACCATTAGGAACGCAAGGTCTTAAGATTGAGCAGCAATCACGCAAGCAGCACAATAAAAACAAAAAATTTATAGGAAAGTAAAATAAATGGGTGGACAATGACATTTCGTAATAAAATAGAAAAGGGGGTATTTGAATCGTAGAAGCTGCTAGAGGCCGCTGTTGTGCAGCGAGAGAGGAGGCTCCTATCTATTAAATTAAGAAAAAGAAAAAGAAAAAGAAAAGACACAAATAACGGAATTGCCACCGTCAACGGCGGTACTCTGCTCTTTGAGACGATTTCCGGCCGCTGCGGATGACGGCTTCTTCTCCATTCCTTTAACTTTTCTTCCCCTTTTCCTCGTGCTCCGCTAGCACCATCACCAGCCACCGTGCAAGGAAACCCTTGTCGTCGCGCATTGCTGTGTGCCACGAACGAAGAAGACAACTGGGTTCGTCGTCTCTCGATCGGGTTAGTGACTTCGTAACAGGTCGAACACTATACGAGCACAACTATGTAAGCCTGGTCTAATTTTACTTGCAGGTAATCAGTAAAAAATCCAAACCATTCAATTGTTTAATAATATATCTCATGGTTATAAATGGTGGTATACGGGTGAGGCCCTACTTTGGTGCTTCACGTTAGACTGATTCTGCGGTCTACAAGAGCCATGAATAAAGCTTTTCTAATGAAGGCGGGGTGAAGATTGTGCAGTAGAAAACATGCTTTTATGGTCTGCAGTGTTTCATATTGCATATTGCTACTGCTGCTGTGTGGGATTTATTTCGAATTTTTGTGTGCTCTTTTCTGTGGTTCTGAGAGCATTTCTCTATGCAAAATGGTGTCTGGAACCACCACAAAATTTTTCGAAATTTTTCGAAATTTTTCGAGCTCATCTACTATTTTATTTGAATTAATTTTCGTTTTATCCTGAATCTGCCATATGAGTAAAATTGGATGAATTAGTTTGAAAATGGAAGTATTTTTGGAATTTGAGGCAATGAACCTCTGCTGGGAAGTATGTAGACTATCTCTGATTTTTTTTTTCACAATTGTATAATTCGTTTTAATATTTAATTTGGAAATATTTGTGGAGAAATTGAGTTCTGACCTGCACTGTAAATTAATTGGGAAAAATAGTTTCCTTGCCCAATAATTTCTGGAGAAATTATACAACCTTAATCATACCCTTTATAACGTGTGGTAATTTTTTTGGAATTTTTAGAATGAATATGATAATTATTTTGAAATTAGATGTGCATATTATGTTTTTGAGCTTCAGGGAAAAGAAATATAAAAGGGGAAATTGTGGTGCTCAATAAATTCTGAAAATTTTATATATGTTATAAGGAACATTGAGGAGTGTAACTGGAAATTTTCATAAATTTATGAATTGTTATTCTATTTTTAATAATTGAAAACTCTGTTTTTCTGTAAGCTGCCAATATTGAAGAATAAATTAAAAATCATATTTCTGTGTTGAATTTTGAGAAGACAAATTTATGTGTTATTATGTGTATGTTTAGAATACCTCTGTCAAAAATTAGGATATACCAGATTGAAATGATATGTTAAACAATTTCCACTTTACTTGTACCGTATGCTTATGTTATTGAATTTTGGCCTTAAATTGATTGTTGAGACTTGATGTTTGATCAATGTAAAGCATAAATGAGGGGCACTACCTAGAAAGGAGACCTATGCACTTTAATTTTATTGAATTATGTTATTGCAATTGTAAGCTTTTATTTAATTGTCAAATTGTCTGTATCTTGAGATTTCCGTAAATTGCCTATTTGATATATTTTGAATTGTTATTGGAGACCGGGAGGAGCTTGATCCTCGGGCAACTGTGTGCTATTAATTAAATTGTTTGCGTGTGCGAGATTGTATTGATGATGTTGTGATTTGGTGATAAGGGTCATAGAGTCCTTGTGGGAGGGAAAGAAAATGGACTCTAGTGAAGAGTGCGTTTGTGAAAGTTTAATTTTTATCCTAATAAATATTTATTCACTATTAATAATAGTGAAGTAACATTTAAGAAAGAGTGAGAACAAAGAAAATATGGACTTAGCTCTTGCTTAGGTTCCTTGAACGTATGAAGTAGATGTCATAATTGGACTTAAATAAAAGCCTTTAGGACCTATGCTTGGGAACAAAGACGAAGAATTCAAATCTCTACATAACACTTGAGAGAGTAAGGAAGTACATAAATTGTAATAAGATGTTGGGGTTTATGGAATAAAATCATGATGTGTGTAGTGGTGCTTGAAGCACATTGTTTGTGGTATGTGTTGACCCTTTTGATATTGGTTAATGATGATGTGTGGTGGAGGAAGAAGGGGAATCCTTCTCCTCTCATGTGTGTTGTGGACGTGATGAACAATAAGTGTTTATGGTGCAGAATGGTATACAAATCGAGGGATATACGACCCATGTGACTAACGGTGAAGACGAGTGTTGAACCGTCGGGGGTGCTTGATGCACTTTTCATTTGGCATATGTTGTGATATCAATGTATTTGTTGATGATTGTGATTTAAGGGGGAAGAAGGATTATCCTTCTCCTCTCTTGTTGTGGCAAAGCCGTGTTGGACGAGACGTATTCGTGGTGTTAATCGGCATGCAATTCGAGGAATGCATGATTTGTGGTGTTTAGTCGTAGAGGCGAGTGTTTAAGCGGTTATGTGTTGGAGTTCCGTCTGTAATAAGTGTTGAAATTGTGGACGATGAGGATAATAAAGTTTGACCACTTAAGGTGGCTAAGAAGATGTGGATCTTCATTGTTGTTGTGGAGTGGAAGGTGTGGCCTCGTGCTCGTGATCTTGTCTAATCGCCATCAAATATTAGTAACAGAGGAACCCACATTGACTAATAAAGGACGGCCTTGGTGAGGAGTGTCATGTGATGGGTCAGTCCTGTGAGGAAAAGTAGATGACCACAGAGTGGTACCTACGGTGTGCTCACTGACTTGATTAATCTTGGGGGTGTGGCATTGAGTTGTGATGGATTTCACGAAGCTGACTTGGCAACCCGACAAATGCGAGGCATAACCAAGTTTGGTGAGAACCCTGTCATCGTACCGTGGCAAGGGGTGTACTCCCAATCGTCATCCAGTTTAAAAATGTTGTAAGACCACTGAGTTCTGGGAGTTCTAGTGGCAGCGGATCCGCAGAGCGATGTGTTGATAATTAATGGATAATGCAGTTAGTTTGAGAGAAAGACTCATTAGAGATCACATCGTTGTTGTTAGTAGGTTGTTGTGTGACCGAAAGGTCTTTTGTTTGTAGCTTTAAGGAGGTGAGAGACTCACTTCATACGCCTTTATTTTTCAGAGGAAGCTGGATGATTCTATGTGATTGTCAGAGTTGGAAGGGGAAGGCTACAACAAGAGATAAGGATGTGGATGGACTTGTTCGAGTTAAAGGAAATTCATTGAAGATGTCTTACGAGTTCCAATTGGGTATATGGGTTAGATTTCTTTGTGTCACTACTCTAAGTCTCAGTCCTTTTCTTATATAAAGGTGGCAGACTAGATTTTCATTTTCATGATGTATCAGTTCCTTGTATGTGACTCATATGTAAAAATGTACCTACTTTCAAAGATGTAAAAGTGTATTCAGTTTGGTATAATGAAATTGTTTAATAATGGATTTGAGGATGTTAAAAGAAGTTTTATTATGTTTAATGGTATACCGTGGATTTGATGTTTTGATAAATCGAGTTTGGTTTATTAAGAATTTTATTTCATCAAAAGGACGCTTTAAAATGAGTGTTAAGTTAACAAGGATGTTTATCTTTTGGCGTTACAGGTAATAAGTTTTGAAGGTTAAAAAGGGAAACAAATTTTCTCGTATTTTGAAGTTTATTTTATAATCAAGAATTGAATTATTTTTGCTAATAATGAAAATAAATAGATATCTTTATATATATATATAAGTAGTAGTTTGGGATATTTATGTAATTTTATTTTTTCCGCTCATTTTAAGGATAAAAGAGTAATTCTATTAGTCATTTTTCCCTATCATAATTTTATGGTTAAAAGAGTAATTTTAACTTTCCCGCTCTTTTTAAAGATAAAAGAATAATTGTAGAAGTCTTTTTTGTTACCTGACTTATTTATAAATAAATAATATTTTTTATATTATAATTATAATTATAATTATTTTCCTGTGAAATATAATATTCCGTTTAATTGAATAATTTTTTATTATAATTTTTTATATGTATCATAACGTTATCGTGTAATGATATTTTTAATTCATTCATTTTATATTTAAAAAACATTATATTTATTTTAACCAGAAAGATTTCTAATTAAATAAATAAACATGATATATAAAATGTTATATTTTTATATTTTACATTTTCAGATTATAATTAAATAAATAATAATTTTATATTTAAAAAACATTATATTTTTTAACTAAATTTTTAACGCTCAATTGTTAATGATAAAAAATTTACTCACACATTTAATAATTGGTTGCCAGGTTATATTAATAAATTACCCCTTTAATTGATTATTCGTTTTAAAGTAAATTATGTTAATTACCCGTTAATGTATCAAATTAGCTATGTAAAAAATTAATAAGAAATTATTTTTAATATTCAAATCACGTTACCAATCAAATCTGGATATTATCATATCATATATATAAGATTATAATTCAATTTAATTTTAATATATATATATATATATATATATATATATATATATATATATGTAAAGACAGTAATGATTATAAATGTTATCAATAATTAAATTGAAATATATATGATATCACATGAGTGCACAATCACGTTAAATAGGTGCACAATCACATTAAATATGTGCACACTGATAGATTGGACAAACGTAATTATTAATTTCATTTATAATACAGATTAGAGACAATTTTATGTATTGATATATATGATATTAAATATAAATTCTAATATATAAAGATATTAAAATAGGAAATTAAAAATACTTAATAGATTTTGACAAGTTTGAATTTTACATGTTGATATTAATTCAAATAAATGCAATTAAAAATCACACGTAATAGATTCGACAAAAGTAATAAATCTATATTTACACAATTTATTAAAAAGGAAATATTTTTCTGCCCAAAACATAATAGTTTTTGCATCTCAAAAAGGAAATAAAAGGTTTAAATTTTTTTCTCTTTTTTTACGATGGTTGCTTATATATGAATGGAGTTTTTAGCAATTGGTTCAAATCATTTGCTTCAACAATGTGATAAATGTTGTGGATGGTGAATGGTGGATGTTCAAATGCGGTGTTCTTTGGGAAAGATCAGGTGTAATTAATTACTATAAATTAATTATATTTACTTGAAATAAGTGAGGTAGAAGATCTTTATATAATTAACAAAAATGACAAATATAATTAGTCTTTTAGCCTTAAAAAGAGTAAAAAATTAAAATTACAAAATTATCCATGTCAACTACTTTTTTATATATGATGATGATGATGATGATGATGATGATGATGATTATTATTATTATTATTATTATTATTATTATTATTATTATTATTATTATTATTATTATTATTATTATTATTATTATACACGAAATTAAAGAAAATATTAATATCTTAATATATCTAAATATATTAATATTAAAGGTAAATTAATTAGTATTATGTTTATCTTTATTATCTTTATATTAAAAGTAACATGTTTAGCATTATTAAGTTTATCAACAATAATTTCAATTTATATATTGGATTTAAGATTTTGTGGGTACCTAATAAACGGAATTAAAGGAAAACAAAGATAATTTCAAATTAAATAGATTTTTAAACTATTATATATCCTATTTATGTTGCGGTAATGCATCTTTATATCAATCCATCACACGGGTAACCATACTTGAGCATATCCATTGGAATGATTTTTTTTATAATCATTGTTTTTTATGCCAAGAGACTCTTAGATATTTATATTTTATTTTAATGTATACATATTTTATATAAATGATGTTTATATTTCTTTTTATATTAAAACATCCATCATTTTTTTAATTTGAAAGTTTAAACAATTAGATTTTTTATTTATTTTGCATTAGTCCATATTTATATCCATATGTTGCACGGGTAACCATACTAGGGTAAATCCATTTTGGGTGATTAATTTTTTTATAATCATTGGTATTTTGATGTCAAGCGACTCTTACATATTTATATTTAAATTTAATGTATACAACTTTTATATGAATGATGTTTATATTTCTTTTTATATCAAAACATCCTTCTTTTTTTTAAATTTGAAATTGTAAAAAATTATATTTTTTCAACAATTATATATTCTTTTTTTATAATAACAATTATATATTCTATTTATGTTACGCTAATACATATTTATATCCATCCATCGTACCAATAATTGTACTAGGACAAATTCATTTTGGGTGATTAATTTTTTTTTTATAATCATTGGTTTTTTTATGTCAAGAGACTCTTAAATATTTATATTTAAATTTAATGTATACAAATTTTATATGAATGATGTTTGTATGTTTTTTATACCAAAAAATCCTTCATTTTTTTAATATGGAAGTATTAAAAATTATATTTTTTATACAATTATATATTCTATTTATGTTGCGGTAATCCATCTTTATATCCATTTGTCATAGGGGTAACCATACTAGGCTAAATCCATTGGGATGATATTGACTTTTTTTTTTTTAGTTTTTTGATGTTAAGAGACTCTTAGATATTTATATTTAAATTTAATTTATACAAGTTTTATATGAATGATGTTTAAATTTCTTTTTATATCAAAACATCCTTCATTTTTTTAAAATTGAAAGTATAAGAAATTATATTTTTTAAACAATTATATATTCTATTTATGTTGCTCTAATCCATATTTATATCCATTCGTCGCATGGGTGACCATACTAGGACAAATCCATTTGGGTGATTTTTTTTATATAATCGTTGTTTTTTTAAGTCAAGAAAGTCTTAGATATTTATATTTAATTTTAATGTATACAACTTTTACATAATGATGTTTAAATTTCTTTTTATATTAAAACATCCTTCATTTTTTTTAATTTGAAAGTATAAAATTATATTTTTTAAACTATTATATATTCTATTTATATTGTGTTAATCCATAATTATATCCATGCATTGCACGGGTAACCATACTCAAGCTAATCGATTTGGGTAATCGTTCATTTTTATAATCATGAATTTCTAGAAGTCAATAGAGTATTCCATTATATCCATGTATAAAAAAAAAGTGCCCTAAAGAATTTATTAGCTAAAATTCACAAGCCTAAAATGTAATATATATATATATATATATATATATATATATATATATATATATATATATAATAAAAGTAGTAGTTGTAAGAGTAATTATAAGACAAATATATTCAAATACACTCCTTTTATCGACCCAAAATTTTAGATGTGCTAATAAAAAATGTGGCAACTTTATAATATGTATAAGGTTTGCTTAATGATGTTTTGCTTCTAGGCATATAAATCTGGACATTTAATTATGGCCAAAAATGAAAGAAATACTCAATGAAGTCTTTTATTTCAAAACTCTTATAATTTAAAATTCATAAAAAAAGGTTAATTTTGAAATAAATGTTAACCATTTTTTAAAATATATAATTAATATTCATTATAGAAATATCAGAAATTGTATATTACTACATTTGTTCTTATATATAAGAAATAAATGGTAGTATTTTTTTCCTATTTACAAAAAAATATATGACCACTTACAGATGTATTGATTTCTAATTTTATTTAATATCCCTAATTTATTGTGAAGTCTATTAACGAGATATCATCATTTCCAATGAAAGTTGATGCATATTTCAAATACTTTCTTAGTAAATATTGTTCAATTATTGTGTTCCATTAAATAAAAGTAAATACATTTAAGATAAAATTATGGCATTAGTTACATAAAAAAAATCAAATAAAAGTTGTCATATTCTTTGATAAATATCTATGCCCATTTTTACAGTTAAATAAAAAAATAAATTCAAATAAAAAAATTCAAACCCTCTATTTATCACGTGCATCGCACGGGTCAAAAATCTAGTTCCTTAATAAAAAAAAAGAGGGTGTTATAGTGCTGGTGTATGTTTTGTGTATGTGATGTGTTCGCAAGTCTCGGGCGCGAGTACTTGCGATATTGGAATTTGATTCCAGTGATTATGGCAAGATCGCCATTGAATGATAATGATAAATGAAATTTTAAACAGAGAATATTATTAATTAGCTTCAAGATTTTATTTCATTATTTTATTTTAATAGGAGTTAATTTAATTAACTCTTTTTTATGCGTTGGACATAGAAATAATTTTATGACCTTTGCACGCACGAATCATCGGTGAGTTACTAATTAATAAAATTTAGAAATTAAGAGTAAGAATAAAACTTAAAAAGATTTGTGATTCGCATTGCGAAAATGTGCTTTTCGATAGTCATGCAACGGAGATGCGTGTGTATAGCGGAGCAATGGAATTACGAAGAGAGTCGTGTGGGACATTTCCGGCCGTGAAAGAAAGTTGTTAGAGATGAAAGCGGTGACCGAATGACGTGTTTACCTATGAGGTGATGGAGACGATGGTCTCATATATATTTGTATTTTGTTTGGAGCTGATGAGGGTCTCGGCTTGACGTCAATTCATCCCGTCTTGTACCATGGGTAGCGGAAATCCACAACGACGAGTATGGATAAAGCTTTATGAGAGAGTGTTTGAGGAGTCAATCCTCGTCGGAGTATGAATGACCATAGATTGGTATCGGGAGATGGTCGAGAGGCACTGTTGACCTTGGAGGGTAGGCGCCGAGTTGTGACATTTCGTTCACATAGCCGACTTGGCCACCCTGACATAATCACGAGACATTCTTCAGTTGGGGAGAGCCTGCCTTGTACCACGGTAAGGTGTACTCCCAACAGTTATTCCACTCAAAAGTACGTAAGACCACTGAGTTCTGGGAGTTCTAATGGCAGCTGGTCAGTGAGTTACAATTTACAGAGATTAGTTCTGGGAACGAGTAGGATCCGAGTGTGATCGTTAGAAAACCCCATTGTGGTGGTTCGTAGGATTGTACTGTGACTTTTACAGTCATTTTGTGTGTACTACTTGATGAAGCAGGAAGTTTACCCTTTGTTTATTTTTCTGTTAGGAACCGGTGGCAGTACCTGTGGAGACCGCAAAGAGGCTATCGTCATCGTCTCTCTCTTTTGGAGAGTTTTCGAGGGGTCATATGTACCTGCTATTGTTCCCGATGCCACACCATCTGAGGAGTTCACTTTGGTCCAACGCTTCCCACCTTTCGCCGAACCCTTTTATTTCCAGAATTGGAGGCATAATTGGGTAAGTGCCTGTCAGGGGGATATGCCGCTAGTTCATGAACTTAGGGAGCAGTGAGTCAAGGTTTATACGAAGGATTTGGAGAGCTTTGAGGAAGATTATGTGAAGGATCCCGTGGATGATGACCACTAGATTTCTTCTCAGGAATCTTTTCAAAGGCCCTTCGCTATCCTATTTCTCGGGATTAGTCTAACATGCAGGGTTGGGTTTAGAGATGACTGCTCTGAGACTAGGTTTCCCCCTTTTTATGTATTTGGATATATTTTTTTTAATAAGGCTAGGTATGCGAAGCATCAAGATAGCTCCCAAGATCCCAACTAGGTTGGCACCTTAGAAACTAACAATCATTTGCTGCAAACCCAAAATTTATTCATCAAAAGGAAAAGATAATAAAAGAGCATGGGGGGCCAAACCAAACCCATGCAAATACAATCAACAAAATCTGTATGCAGGTAAACCTACCTTATTACGACTAAATTCCTTTCTAATAAAACTAGGAATAATATCCCACCATTTAAAGCCAACATTTGTGATACCATAATTTGCCAATTTGTCAGCGCAATCATTTCCTTCCCTGTAAATATGAGTAGCGATAAAATGCATGTGGCGAATTCGAACAAGACAATTGTCCCATTGAATACGAAGACGCCAAGGCACTAGATCAGGATTTTGAAGTGCAGCAAGAACCAAGGATGAATCACTCTCCAGCCAAATGACATTCAACTCCTCTCATGAGCAAGATCAATTGCCTTCAAGACTGCCATGAGTTCTGCAGAAAATGAAGAAGAGATCCCTAAGTGCATCGCAAAGCCACCCAGAAAATTACCATTAGCATCTCTAAAAATGCCTGCGCATGCAACAAGTCCAGGAGAACCACGCGCTGCTCCATCTGTATTAACCTTAATCCAACCTGCTGAAGGAGGCTTCCAAAGGACTTCTATAATACGTGGAGCCTTAGATACATGACCCGCCACAGAGAAATATTTAAGAATGTTAAATTCATGCATGTTGGAACGCATTACTCCTTAAGACAGGTTCCCCGAAAGAGAGACAGCCGCACGAATTTTATATTGTAGGGATCTTTGAGAAGCTGTAGCATTTTCAAATCGAATTAAATTTCTGCTATGCCATAAGAACCACACAACATTAATAATACCAGCCACAATGAAATCCATGACCTGTGAACTAAAATTTTGTTTGCAAATAGACAACAAACTAGTGGGAGAAGATAAGTCAAGACCAACTTTGAATGCACTACTTAACCACTGCCAGACTCCAATGGCAAACGAGCAATTTAAAAATAAGTGTTCTGCAGTTTCATAGTCCATACCACAATGAGGACACATTGAGACCATTATCAATCCTCTTTTGCGCAAGGAGTCATCAGTTGGAAGTTTCCCAAGAAGGAATCTCCAATATAGGAAGGAACGAGAAGGAGGAATAGACGCCCTCCAAATCCACTTATGCCAAGAAACTGTTGTTTGGTTCTGCTCTAAATATAAAAAAGCTTCCTTAAAAGAAAGCTCCCCTGAAGAAGCTGGAGCCCAAGTAGCTTTGTCTTCCTGAGGCACAATTGGAATTACTGTTTGTTTAATTGTAGCACAAATATTAGGATAGTGAACTTCCAATGATCTCGGGATGTTCCAAGATCCATTTAATAAAAAATCACCAACTTTGGCACACAAAAGAGAGCTGACCGAATCAGGTATATTGGCAAGGTCAATAATAGGACTGGTTAGCCACTTGTCCTTCCAAAACGAAATAGACTCCCCATTTCCAATTTGCCAGAAAATATTGTCTTCAACAGTAGACAACCAAAGTCGGATACCTGGCCAAATCGAAGATTTTGTATATGACTTAACAGATCTCCCATCTCTAAAATAACGAGCTCTAGAAAGTATAGCCCAAGATTCCTGAGATGTAACCAAATGCCAACAAAGTTTGAGAATGGCAACCTTATTAATACTTTTAAGTGGTCTAATTCCCAATCCCCCAGAAGAAATCGGAGAACACAATTTGCTCCAAGCCACCGTTACTAGCTTTTTCTTATTAATGTCCCCTGTCCAAATAAAATTCCTAATGCAGGAATCTAAATTTTTAAGTAACGCAGGGGGCCAAGTATAGATAAAAAAAACTGTGCAGCAGCATGCCTTGTATCGTAGACTTGACCAACTGAACACGTCCCATGTATGACAATAACAAACCTTTCCAAGACGCCAGTTTGGACTTTATTCTATCAGCTATGGGCTGCAAATGACATCTTCTGGGCTTACCTTGGAAAATAGGAACACCAAGATAAATAAAGGGGATGGAGCCTTCTGTAAAACCAAGAATTTGACGAATGCAAGCAACTCTAGCATGAGATAAACCTCCATGAAAAAAATGACACTTTTGTGCACTGATTAATTGACCAGAGGCCTCACCATATGCATTTAAAAGCGCCATCAAATTATGCAGACCTCTCTTTTGACCCCTACAAAAGAGCATAATGTCATCTGCGAAGAACACATGACTGAGAACTGGTGCTCGTCTTGGACCATTCATCTACAGCAGTAGACCCTTCCTTACTAGCATAGTTATCCCCCTACTAAGGACTTCTTCTGCTAGACAGAAAAGCAAAGGTGAAAGAGGATCACCTTGCCTCACACCACGTTTACAAGCAAAAAAACCAGCTGGTTTACCATTCACAACAAATGATAATTTTGCTGAGTGAAGGATGACATTAATCCAATGGCGAAAAGTGTGATTAAAGCCAAATGCCTCCAGAACACATAATAAGAAGTTCCAATCCAAAGTATCAAAAGCTTTGCGAATGTCAATTTTCAAGGCCAAATTCCCACCAAAAGCTCTATTATTAAGCAAATTTATTGCCTCCGAAGTAGTGGCTATACATTCTCGAATCTGTCTACCCTGCACAAATCCACATTGCTGTTTCGAAATTAACTTAGGAGCAACCTTTGCCAACCGGTAAGCTAAACTTTGGAAATAATCTTGAACTGGAAATTTGCCAAAGCTATTGGCCTAAAATTTTCAATGCTGTATGCACCTTGAACAAGATTTGAATTCAGATTAGGCAAAAGCCAGCCCTGTGTAAAAAATTGATTCACAGAATTGAAGACATCCAAACCCATAATATCCCAATATTGTTGGAAAAAGCAAGCACCAAAGCCATCAGGACCAGGGGCTCCATCACCATTAGAACTAAAAACTGCAGAACGAACCTCATGAAAAGATGAGGCTTTTGTCAAAAACTCATTATCCACAGAATCTATCAAAGTAGGAATCATTTCATGAATAAGATTATTATGTTTACAAACATTATCAGAGGCATATATATTAGAGAAATAGTCAACAACAACCTCTTCTAATTCGTCCTGCTGAGATATAGTTCTCCCATTTTGTCTCAGATACGAAATTTGCTGAGTAGCTCTACGCACCTTTGTTAGCTTGTGGAAATATGCTGTATTCCTGTCACCTTGGCAATGCCAATTGACCCTGGCCTTATCACGCCAAAAAGACTCTTGAAGAAGAAGTGCCTGTTGTAATTCCAGTTGAGCTCCAACCTCCTCTTCATGAAAATCATCAGAAAATCCATGAATCTGAACCTTCTTTTGAATCTCATCCACCTTTTCCATAGCATGGCGAACCTTAAGATTAACATCTCCAAAAACTGCCTTATTCCAGCTTCTAAGCTCAACCTTCAATGCTTTGAGCTTCTGGCTTAACACATACATGGGACAACCCACCAAAACTTTCTTCCAAACCTCCTCAACTAGCCTTTTACAATCAGGGTGTGTGGCCCACATCTTTAGGAATCTAAAAGGCGATGCAAACATTTTTTGACCTTTCTGAAAGTGAATAGAAATAGGGCAGTGATCCGATCTAAATCTTGTTAGCAAAGAACATGAAACACTGGTCCAAAAATCAAAGCTCTTAGCATTGCACAAGGCTCTATCAAGACGCATATCAATATGACTACGACCTTTCCTGCCATTTGTCCACGTGTATTCTGCTCTCATAGAAGGAATATGAATAAGACCACAACTATCTATCCAACCTCTGAACTCATCACAAGAAGTCTGGGAAGGAGGACGTCCACCCTTCTTTTCATGAGAGCCCAATACAACATTAAAATCACCTGCATAACACCAAGGACCAACCCTATTCTGCTGCAAAGAAGCAAGTTCAGTCCATAACTGGCGACGATGACAGTAACTAGTACTAGCATACACCGCTGAAAAATAGAGCTTTGTCTAGACCAAAAGCTAGTTAAATTCTTAGCCTTAGTCCAAGGTTCTGCCAGAAACAAGAGATCTGGTTTATGATCCATACAAAGCTGAGTTATGTATGCCTGGGTTGCTTGATTAGCAACCCCTCTGGCATTCCAAAATATCACCTTCATCATGCAAATTTTTTAGGTCCAGCCCTTACACGGGTTTTAGGAACATTTTGTTTTTTCAACTTTTTCTTCTTGGACCTTGAGACCACTGGTGTAAACTCATCCTTTCGGTACTCTGCATCCTCAGAAGGATTTTTTTCTACCCCATCCTCATCAACCTCAACATCACCCCACAAACGAGAGATGATTTGCAAGTCTTGCCGCACTACTTGGTTCAAAGAATCCTGGACAATTTCATTACCAGAACCTGCAGGAGGAGAACCTTGAGGACTCATAACTGGGTGCCTCACATCTTCACCCAGAACAGGTGATTCTGGATGTAATGACTCGTCACATGAGTCATCTGGATGATCAATAGAATTGTTATGTGGACTATGCTCTGGGATAACAACGTTCTCCACTAACATCTCAGCATTATTAACCTGAACCTCATCACTTACTACCACTGCATCTGCATCTTTATTTGCATAACTTGGACCAGCTGCAATAACAACATCATCTTGGACCATAACTTTCTTGTTCTTGGGGATGTATTTAGCAGCCATCTTCTTTTTCTCTTCATCTCCCCCTTCTTTAAGTTCCAAAGGCTTCCTTTTACAAACATCAAACGAATGACCAATTATTTTGCAAGCATGACAAAAAGCAGGAAGTCTTTCATAAACAATATCAACAAAGAAAGCATAACCTGATCGCTCCACCAAAATTTGATCACGAAGATGACTCACCAGATCAACATCAACAAGTACCCTCGCAAAGTGTCCAAAAGATCGATTAATTGTGGCGTCGTCTAAAGCAAGAGGAACCCCAACTCCCCGCGCAATAGAAAAAAGAATTTTAGGACGCCAATACTCTTGAGGAAGACCAAAGATCCGAATCCAGCATTGGGTGTTGGTCTGTCTCACCTGATTTGGATTAAAATCAGGTGACCAAGAGAATAATCTCAACATGCCGGGGTCTAGGTTCCAAGAACCCACTGCAAGAACACGTCTGAGGTCCTCAATAGATGAAAAAGAAAACTCAAAATAGCCTTTTCAGATAGGAACCATTCTCCATTGCGCAAGAGGTTGCCATTGCTTAGCCAATTTTGCTCGCAAATCTGGATACTTCAAGGGTTGAGTACCTTTAGGGAGAAGAAGCCGCCCATGCAGATTATTTTTACATCCTTCCAAGCCCGCTTGATATTCCTCTTCAGGAATTGTTACCGCTAAAGCATCCCCTTTCAAGCAAGGGATGGGGAGTTGACTAATAGGAATGTCACAAGCATTCTTCAAGGCTTGGGCAAAAGTCCTTTGCTTTGGAACAGAAACTGTTTGGGGCTGTTGGCACGAAACATGAGGAGATGCGTCAATATCAAGAAATCCCCAAGGGACAAACGTAGCAGGAGAAGAAGCCATAATCACATGCAACCCTAGATGTTTACGCAGAAACCCTAGAGCAGCCAAACCCTAACAGAGAGAACATCACGTCTGTATTTGGATATGGGTAGACCTAGGTTTCAGATTTTTGGTTTGTACATTCAGCTTTGGTACTCTATTACCCTATGTATTTGGTATACGCTTTAGAAATGTATATATACGATTACTCCAAAAAATATTTGGGTTATGAAATTCTATACTTTATGCATGTTTGTATATCTTGTAACAGAAAAATATTTTGTTTTATTCACTCTACTTAATTCAAAATTTAGTGCCCATTTATAATTTAACAACGTTACATAGTTTTCTTGCAAACTTAAATAACTTGTTTTATTACTATGCAAAGTGCAACTTTCAAAATAGAAATTGAAATAAAAAGTTTTTTACAATGTGGTAAAATTCCAACTTATGTTTCATAATTACACTTGATTTGCTCAATTAAACAAGCTATCGTGTTTTAGAAAATAAATAAACAACGGATCTCTTCTTTTTTACAAGAATTGAATAAAGTAACATGCCTATTGAATTAAAATAAGTTTTAAATAAGAATATATGTAAACCCGGATTTAGGGTGTTACAGACTTGAATTCCTTAAGCCATTTATCTTTCACCTTCTAGCAATGTTGCTCCACCTACTTCTAGTGTCAACTAGCACTTGTAATGCCAACTAAGTCCAAACAATATTTACTGATGGAAGAGCTTTCGTCACCATGTCTGCAGGATTATCAGAAGTAACAATCTTTTCTACCAACAGATCACCTCCAGTTATAACATCACAAATGAAATGCATCCTAACATCAATATGCTTTGTCCTTTCATGATACATCTGGTTCTTGGTTAAGTGAATTGAGCTCTGACTATCACAAAACACCGTAAAATCCTTCTGACTTACACCAAGTTCACCAATAAGACCTTTAAGCCATAAAACTTCTTTCACTGCTTCTGTAGCTGCCATATACTCTGCCTCTGTAGTTGACAAGGCAACAGTGGATTGTAAAGTCGTACGCCAATTGATAGCACTACCTCCAAGCATGGAAATATAACCAGTCAAGGATCTCCTACGATCAAGATCACCTCATAATCTGAGTCACAAAATCAGTGACATGACTATGAACTTCATTAGTTCCTCTTCCAAACACTAGACCTACATCAGTTGAACCCTTCAAGTATCTGAGAATCCACTTTACAACTTGCCAATGAGCCTTCCCTAGATTAGCCATATAACGACTAATAACACTCACTGCATGTGCAATATCTGGTCTAGTACAAACCATGGCATACAACAGACTTCCAACTGCATTAGAGTAAGGCACTCGAGACATTAACTCTTCCTCCTCTTCTATTTGTGGTGACATTTGCAGATAACTTAAAATTAGATGCAAAAGGTGTACTAACTACTTTTGCATTGTGCAT
Source organism: Pueraria montana var. lobata (assembly GCA_026413185.1). Lineage (NCBI taxonomy): Eukaryota > Viridiplantae > Streptophyta > Magnoliopsida > Fabales > Fabaceae > Pueraria > Pueraria montana. Next base: position 59,220,003 of record CM048654.1, read on the forward strand.
TCCAAATCTCTCTAGAACTTTCTCAATATAGCTCTTTTGAGATAAACACAATCTTCCAGCTTTTTGATCTCGTATGATCTCTATGCCAAGGATTCTTTTTGCTGGACCCAAATCCTTCATATCAAATTCACCACTTAAATGTTCCTTCACCTTATTGATCTCAGTTGGGTACTTACATGCGATTAGCATGTCATCAACATAAAGAAGCAAGTAAATATAGGAGTCGTCAGACAATTTCTTATAATAAACACAACTATCATACTCACTTCTTGTATACCTAATATCAACCATAAACGAATCAAATCATTTATAGCATTGCCTGAGTGACTGCTTTAACCCATACAAAGACTTCTTCAACAAACACACGTGGTCTTGTTTTCCTGGTATGACAAACCCCTCTGGTTGTTGCATGTAAATCCTTTCCTCCAAATCACCATGGAGAAAGGCAGTCTTCACATCTAGTTGTTCTAACTCCAAATCATGCAGACATACCAAAGCAAGAAGCACTCGAATGGAACTATGCTTCACAACAGGGGAAAAACTTCATTAAAGTCAATACCTTGTCTTTGTGTAAAGCCTTTTGCTACAAGCCTTGCTTTGAACCTTATTCCATCCTTTTTCTTGAATATCCACTTGCAACCCACAATCGTCTAAGCTGTTGGTTTCTCAACAAGCTCCTAAGTCTGATTCTTATGGAGGGATTCAAGCTCTTCTTTCATGGCACCAATCCATTGTGATGCTTCATCACAATTAATTGCCTCATGGAATGAACTAGGTCCCTCTTCATCAATGCTTTCTGCCATATTGAGTGCAAAAGCAACAAAGTCACCATACCTTTCCGGTGCTTTGATTTGTCTTCTTGGCCTATCTCTAGCCAATATATATTCAGGCTCTATTATTGTGGCTTCATCATGTGTCTCCTCTAGGTTCTGTTTAAGAGCTTCAGTTTCAAGCTCCACCTTTTTGCTAGCACTATGAACTTCAACTTTATTATCATGGTCCTAATGTGGTCTTGGATTAAGTATGGCTTTCTCATTAAAGGTCACATCTCTACTAATCATGAGCTTTGAATTCCTTAGGGCCCACAACATGTACCCTTTTACATCATCTTGATAACCCAAAAATATGCATTTCTTGGCTCTTGGCTCCAGTTTCCCTTCATTAACATGAGCATAAGCTGGACACCCGAATACACGCATAATTGAATAATTTTTTGTAGAGCCTGGCCACATTTCCTTTAGGGTCTTCCAATCAACAGCTGTAGAAGGAGACCTGTTCACCAAATAACACACAGTATTACCTGCCTCTACCCAAAATTGCTTAGGCAAACCTGCATTTGAGAGCATGCAACGAGCTCTCTCAAGCAATGTTCTATTCATTTGTTCTGCTAAGCCATTTTCTTGTTATGTATATCTCATGGTTCTATGGTGATCTATTCCTTCATTTGCACAGAACTCATTAAACTCCTTGCTACAAAATTCCAACCCATTATCTGACCTGAGTCGTTTGACCTTCTTCTCCGTCTGTTTCTCCACTAGAGATTTCCATTGCTTGAACTTGAAGAATGCATCACTCTTATGTTTCAAGACATAAATCCAAACTTTCCATGAATAGTCATCAATGAAAGTTAACATGTACCTTGCTCCACCATAGGAAGGAACACTTGACGGGCCACATAGGTCTGAATGGACATAATCAAGAGTCCTTGCATTCTGTGAACTCTAGTGCTAAATTTTACTCTGCATTGTTTTTCCATAAACACAATGCTCACAAAAATCTAGCTTTCCAGTCTGTTGTCCACCAAGCAAGCCTCTCTTGCTAAGCGCATCCATTCCACGCTCACTCATATGGCCTAACCTCATATGCCACAAACGAGTTTGGTCAAGATCAGAAATATAAGAAACTGCGGCTACACCTACCACCGTGCTACCTTGTAGGATATATAGTCCATTCTTCAACTTCCCCTTCATAACTGTTGAGGCACCTCTGGAAACTCTTAAGACTCCACCTTCAGCTCAGTATGAACAACCAAGAGAGTCTAATGTGCTCAAAGAAATTAAATTCTTGCGGAGTTTGGGCACATACCTCATGTTGATTAATGTTCTCACAATACCATCAACCATCTTGATTTTCACTGTACATTTACCAACTATGCTACAAGCACCGTCATTCCCCATCAGAACTTTGCCACCGTCAACCTCTTGGAACGTGACAAACCAATCTCTGTTAGGCTTCATGTGGAAGGTACATGCTGAATCAAGAATCCAGTCATCATCATTGACATTAGATGAGATAAAGAGAACATTTCCACCATCTGATTCTTCTGAGGCCACAACTACTCCACCAAACTCTGAAGTACTCGCTTTATCTTTCCTGAGCTTTGGGCAGTTTCTTTTCTAGTGCCCTTCTCTCTGATAGTGTGACATTTGTTATTATTCTTATTTCTGTTGCGTGACTTAGATCGCTTTCTTTGGAAACTCTTCTTCCTTTCCTCTATTCTTCCTCTTACTATTAAACCTTCACCTGAGCTAGTACCACCATACGAATTGGTAATTCACCTTTTTAATTCCCAAGACTGTAAGGCTGTTTTCACTTCCTCCATTGATAGTGAATTTCTACCGAAAATTATTGTGTCTACAAAATTTTCAAAAGCTCTCGGCAAAGAACTAAGAAGAAGAACAGTTTGGTCTTCGTCATCTACCACAACATCAATATTTTTCAAACGAAGAACAATTTGGTTGAAATTGTCAATATGTTTATGAATGGACTCACCTTCATGCGTTTGCATGGTATATAATTGTTTCTTCAGATAGAGACGATTATGGAGAGACTTTGTCATGTACCGACTTTCAAGCTTTGGCTAAAGCTTCTCGGCAATCTTTTCTCCAGAGACTTCTCCCAAAACTTCATGACCTAGTGATAACAATATTATACTATGCGCCTTTTTTCATTATCACATTCTTCTGTGCAGATGTAAGCTCGGTTGGTAACTTTGCTCCTCCTTCCAACACCAACTCACATTCTTGTTGTGTGAGGAGAGCGAGCATCTTAACCCGCCATAGGTTGAAGTTATTTTTGCCAGTAAATTTCTCAACGTCAAACTTCACAGATGCCATAGCTCTGATACCAGTTTGTTGTGACAAATCGCCTTTGACGTAGAAAATTTACGCTAAAGAAGAATATCTATTAATGAGAAAAGAATACAAACTACAAAGAAGAATTCTCTATGAATTCTTAATCTCTCACAAGTATACTCTTTAAAGGATTTGAATCCTCATGTTTTTCTCTCTTGTTCTAATTGAATTCTTACAATCAAATGCACCTATTTATATTACAATGCATGCTAAAGAATTATTGGTTTACAGAGGTCACTTGTTTGTAAACCATTAATAATAAATGGCTTTTATCCATTTTCTAAAAATAACAATGGTAATTAATTCAAGGCATACGTAACAGAAGCATTGAAGGGTCATCTGTAGTAGCATTCTAATGAAGTAGCAGAATTTGCCAGTTAGCCAAGCCAGATTTCTTGGCTAAGCAATTTGTCACTTTGAAGAAATTCAGCACATGTATATAAAGGGCTGACCCTCATTTATGACAGTAGTTTTTAAGTCTTAGTCTCAAACTCCACATTTTTTCTGTAATTTCGTTGTGTGTACTATTCTATTGGAGAGAAAAAGCTTTCTCCTTTGTTCTTGGTGTTCTTTTCCATCTTCTTTCCCCTCCATGTGTATTTTGCAGCTGCTCAGGTCCATGAGTGGTTAAGTTCCTCAATTGCAGGGGTTAGTTCTTACCAAACTCTACTCTCTTCTTGCATAAACACATAATACATATTCCATTTGCATTTAGATGTTAAAATCAACCAATAAAAACGTTCTTAACCCTAACCCCTTAGGTGCAGAGAGTCTTAGTTCCTTTCCTAAGTCTTGATCCCTCAACAACTTAACAAAGGAACTAGCTTTAAGCCTAGTGACACAAGATAACTCATGAAATAAGCTCCATTCCTAGACACAAAATTCATGAGGTATATTGCTTCATATCTAGACAATAAAAGTGTTTCCCAACAACAATCATGTCTAAAGATCATGCTATGGGTGGCCATTCCACAACAAGCTTTAAGTAAAGAAGCAAAATACTTACATTTAAACACAAATATATAGAATATATATTTCTAAATATCAAAAGATACAAGAGAGTCTGAGTATGGTTACATCTAACCCCTTATAACTTAGTAACTCATCCACTCATGGACATGATCAGTTGCAAAATACACATGGAGGTGAAGAAGATAGAGAAGAACACCAAGAACAAAGGAGAGAGCTTTTTCTCTCCAATAGAACAATACACACAATAAAATTACAGACAGAATGGGGAGTCTGGGACTAAGACTTAAAAACTACTGCCATAAATGAGGATCAGCCCTTTATATACATGTGCATAATTTCTTCAAAGTGACAAATCGCTCAGCCAAGAAATCTAGCTTGGTTGACTTGCAAATTCTGCTACTTCATCAGAATGCTACTACAGATGACCCTTCAATGCTTCCAAAACATCATATTCCAGCTCCCAAAATGTGTTCTAAAGCTTCAATCTCCTCTTTCTACAAAGAAAAGGAGCAAATCACTAAGAAATAACCATAAAACTAGAAAATTAAACTAATCTTAACTAAATTATGAAATTAAAGCAAATTGAGTAAAACAATACTCCAAATGAGAGAAAAAGAGAGATAATTGCCATAAAGTAAGTAATTACAGCAACTATCACTTGTAACGCCCTAATTTCTATAATGGAAATATGCGATATTTATTTTGATTAATTACTTTTCAAAGCTCTTTAATTAATTTAATTATGAAAATCGAGTGAAGTTAAAACATTATGGTTGGATTTTAGTGAACTTTTAAAACTTTTTATTTTAAACTTTGCATTTCAATTTTAAATTTTAATTTCAAAAGTCATAATTTATTTTAGCAGTTATAACATGCCGTTTGCTTTTACAGAAAAGATCGTAGCGTGTTTTTCAATTATAAAAGATCACTTTGAATTTTCAAATATGCGAAAATAAATAAATAAGGCAATAATAAAGACTGAAAAGATAGAGATGCACATATATATATATATATATATATGTGTGTGTGTGTGTGTGTGTGTGTGTGTGTGTGTGTGACAAACAACATGGAGTACCCCTGTGTCTGAGTGTAGCAAAAGCATGATATGGTACGCAGAATAACTGAATATATACAACAAAACATCTGAATGCCTAGATCTATCCCAACAAAATACATAATAATAAAAAAGAAGATCCTAGCATTCAGAGCAGTCATCAACTATTTACCCCTAAAGACTCCACCCACACCTGAAGCAGTTGTTGGTCAACGAAGAACTAAGTGTGGGACTTGCAAGAAGAGACCTCTAAAGAATCCCCAGAGGAATCCTCCTCTAGGTCCTCCTCTGGATCCTCCTCTGGGTCCTCTTCTGGATCCTCCTCTGAATCTTGGACATCCTCCGCTGGCAACCAACCAGCACCTCCGGTTGGAGCCTCTGCTGTAAAACCCTATTTTTCTATTAAGGAATTTCTATACATTAGCATTATTAGCAAAAATGATTTTAATTCTCGATTGTAAAGTAACCTTCCAAAATTCGAGAATTCTTGTTCCCTTTTTAACTTTCAAATCTTATTGCTTTTAACTCCAAAGAAGTAACATCCTTGTTAACTTATCATTCGTTTAAAAACGCTCTTTTTGTGTGAAATAAATTTCTTAATAAACTAAACTCGAATTTCAAACATCATAACCACAATAAACTATTAAAGCATAATAGAACTTCTTTTAAACATCCTCAATTTCATCATTAAATAATTCTTTTACACAAAATTGAATATACTTTAACATCTTTGAGAACGAATACATTTTTCAAATGAGTCACATGAATGAGAAAGATACATCATAATACTAAATCCTAATTTACCCTTATTTATAAAGGAAAGGACTGAGATTCAGAGCAGTGACTCAATGAAGATTAAAATCCAAAATACCCATGACGCATCCTCAGAGGAATCCTCTTCTTCCTTGAACATATCCATTTGCGTCGTTAGCACTTAGCGTAGTATTCCCACTCCGTCTTCATCATTCGCATAGGGTCAACGAACTTTCTCTGAAAAAAAAAACATGGGAGTGAATTCTCTACCTCCTTGGTCGCCACAAACAAACGGACTTTCAGTCCCAAACAACCTATATGACCACTGTGTGTGGTCCTCTAGCGATGACACTCACGATAATCCTATCGCGAATATCTATCTCACAACATCTATTTCTATGGGCCCCACTGCCACTAAACCTCCCAGGTTTTAATGGTCTTACGCAACTTTGTGGATGACGATTGGGAGCACTCGACTCATGTTCGGTACATAGTGACACGTCGATCTCACCAATCATGGATATAGCTTCGTCTTCGTCGAGAATACCAAGCCGGTTACGTGAGTCCCCCAAACTAACCCTTAGTCAGGTTGTCACAACCTGACACCATTTCCCCAAGCCTCCTTTGAGACAACGAACTATCCCCCGATGTACCCGCCGTAGTCATCCACTTCTCAAAACGTTTTCTCACACATTCTCCACGCCGTGAGATGTATTCCACAGGGCTAAACGGTTTCAATGGTACTGACAGAAGGATATTATGGGGACCCTCCCCACCGAGCATGGAGTCAAGCCCCATGTCCGAATCAAAGACCCCGTCTTTCTACATCCATTCCGTCTTTGTCACCAATGCCCACTTTACGTCATCCACTTCCCCGAAGATTGCGTCATCCCATGCAGGGTGAATAACATGAACGTCCACCGTTCTTCTTCATACAACATGAGGGGAAGGATCCCATCCCTCCTAACCTCTCAGCGTCATGAACAAAATGACCTTTCAAAGTGGATATATCCACTTGCACACACATGGGTGCCTTGGGCACTCCAACTCATCTATCCTACTCATGCACAAACAACACCAACATGCATTGCTGAGGGACAACACCCCTCGGACTCAGATCACAACAAGCAATATATCCACAGGAAATATCTAACAATTCACTTCAATGCCGGAGGTCACATCCTCTCGGTCTTAACAATAATTGGCCACGCGTATTCACAACATACTAATGCATGCATAATTCAACAACCAAGTGCCGAAGGTCACACCCTCTTGGTCTTTACTAATAATTTCACAACGAGAATACATTCATGCACTTATATAATTTAAATTCATCACACTTCACAAACTTTTGGGTCAAACCCGCAGCCACCACAAAATCTCAATTTTCAAGTATCATAACTTTTTATTTTGGGTTTCAAATACTCACAATTTAAGTCCCAACCCCTATGTACATGTTAACTATCATATTCCACCACAAAATACTTATTTTAGGCTTTTAAAGCTTAAATTTTAAGTGGTTAGACACCCAACCTGAAATGGGTTCAAAAACTCCATAAAAAGTGTTTAAAACTTCAAAATTTAATTCCCATTGATGTAGAAATCGGATTTTGAAAAATCAAATATGCATTCCTAGGTTTTAGGATGTAAAGAACCCTTTTTTTTCTGGTCTAAAAGAGCAAATCCCAACTCTAAAAATTATTAATTTCAAAACAGTGGCAAAATTCAACAAAAACGGCATGAAACTTAAAAATAAATTTCCCGTTGCTATAGAAATCAATTTTCGACGAAATTTATATGCAACCCAAGGTTTTAAAGCATGAGAAAGCTAATTTTGAGGTCCATTACAGCCAATTCCAGCTCCATGATTACAGATCTTCGAAACAGACGCAGAACAATGTAAAAAGGGCTTTAAACTCAAAAATAAATTTCCCTTTGCTATAGAAATCGGTTTTCAACAAAATTTATATGCAATCTTAGGTTTTAAAGCATGAGAAAGCTAATTTTGAGGTTCATTACAGCCAATTCCAGCTCCATAATTACAGATCTTTGAAACAGATGCAGAACAATGTAAAAAGGGCTTTAAACTCAAAAATAAATTTTCCTTTGCTATAGAAATCAGTTTTCAACATAATTTATATGCAATCCTAGGTTTTAAAGCATAAGAAAGCTAATTTTGAGGTCCATTACAGCCAATTCTAGCTCCATAATTATAGATCTTCGAAACAGAGGAACAGTATCCAAAAATCCAAAATTTTACCAAACAAAATTTTTTCTAAAGATTCACAATCCATTTTCCAAACATCACACATATACACTTCTATATTTTAGGGCATAGAAAGACCATTTTTAGTGCCACAAACAGTCAAGGGCAGCCACACACTTGTCTCACAAAACAGAACAAGAATATTTAAATAAATGGCTCAAAACTTAAGAAATTCATAACAATGGCTCAAGTGCTAAAAAATGACATACTTTACATGTAACCCTAGGTTTTTGGACCCAAGGAACTCATTTTTGAGGTCAAAAACATCAAAAAGTGTACCCATTTTTCCAGACCACGAAACAGTAGCAAAAATCACATTTACATACATGGCACAAGTTCAAACTCACATATTTTGCAATCAAACTTAACCCATCATAAATAGGTTCCAACACAAACAATTTTAGGCTCAAAGAGAATAGAAAATCCCTCCCATACCTTGGTTTCCTAAGCTCAAGGGTTCAAAACGAAATTTTCAACCATCCAAAGCTAGAGCTTGGTGAGCTCTACAACATATCAAGAATGCAAAGAAAAAGGAAGAGAGTTAGTGGAGGAAGAGCTAGAGAGAAGGGAAGAAAACATAGAGAGGGAATGGGACTCTCACCAACAAGAGAGAATGAAATCTCTCTCTCTCCCTTGCTGTCCAGAACTGGCTGCTGTTGTGCTAGAAGGAGGGTCCCTTTTGGCTTTTATAGGGGACCCCAAAACCCTAAAGGTAGGTCCCCAAAAATAAAATAAAAAAGATTTTTCTACACCTAATTGTGTTGAGGTGCTTAGCTGATCTGGGTTTTGATTATTTTTTTTGGCTCTAAAATGTTCTTAAAATATAGCATTTAATTTTCTAAAGATAATGCCTTTGGAATTACTCAATTTGGACTTAAAATGAATTTTCTAGGTCCAAAATACTAAATAAATTGCTAAACTTAATAATTAATTCAATTCAATTATTTTTTATGAACTTAGATCATTTTCATGCTTAATTATAATTATTAAAATTTTATCTAAGTCCAAAATAATTTTTCAAGCTCAAAAACACATAATTACGAAAATACCATTAATGAGAATATTCCTTCATTTGATCAGCTTTGACCAGATTTGACTTTTGGTCAAATCATGGTTAAAACTTGATTTTATTAATTATCTTCATTTCATTAATGAAGATTTGACGTCTCACATTTATTTAGTTGCTAACTAGTGCTTTTTAGGCTTTAATTAAACAAATTGCGCTCAATTTTAATTAAACAAATTGCACTTTATTTTGTTTAATTACCTTAGTTAAACTTTCTAAATCACCAATTACTTTAGAACAATTAATTTTACTAACTAAAGTTATTCTAGACCCATTAGTAAATTAATTATGCTCTTAAAAGTCTAATTTTAGATTTTAGACACAAGTTCCACTTAATTACAACAATGTCAATAATGAGTTGACCAAATCCCTTCCCATTGACTTTGACCAAAGTAAGTCTATCTTTGACTTTTTAAATTTTGGATTTCCCTCCGCTAATCATGTAATGTCTCTACTTAATCCTTATCAAGTAATGCTTATTTTAATTATTTCTATTATTTTTCTTAATTACTTAATTAATCACTAATTAAGAGGTTAATTTCCTATTTAATCCTAAGCTCCAAAATTTGGGGTGTTACATCTGCCACCTCCTCCGTAGCTGCTACTGCAGCCACTGGCTCTGCCACATCCACCTCCATCTCCACTGGAGCGACCTCGAAGTCTTCCTCCTCGTACTCCGACTGGGGTACGTAGTCTGGCATCGCCGAAGAGCTCCCTTCAGTAGGAACTTCCTCGGTGTCAGAGTCGTAGAGCTCCTCCAAGTGTACATCCGAAGTCGGTGAGTAAGAAGTAGTCGGAGTACACTCCGATGATAGAAGGGATGAAGAAATCATCACTACGTCCACTAGCTCGGCGTGGCGGTAGTAGGGCGGGGTCAGTTGTGTCCACCTTGCAAAATACCTTGTAATCATTGGGTGCACTCCGATAGGCTCATCGGTAGGCATCCTGATAAAGCGGATGTATCCTGTGAAGTGGTCGACGCCTTTGACCACGTCGGATATCCAACGACCAAGATAACAGTCAACCTCCCAATGGAGGGCTGGCTCCGTGTCAGCCATCCAATTCTAAAGAAAATAAAACACACATAAAGGGTGAATCTCTTTGTTTCGTCAAACAAACCACACATAATGACTTTAAAAGTCACAACACAATCTTGCTAACCACTATGATGTGGATCCCTAACGATCACACACGAAACCTACTCGTTTTTGTGATTAATATTTGTAAATTGGAACTCACTGGCCAGCTTCCACTGGAACTCCTAAAACTCAGTGGTCTTACATGTTTTTGAGTGGAATGACTATTGGAATACATCCTTACCATGGTACAAGGTGAACTCTCACCAACCGAGAATTTCTCGTGGTTAATGTTAGGATTTCCAAGTCGGCTCTGTGAACGAAGTCACAACTCGGAGCCTACCCTCCAAGGTCATAATGCCTCATGATCATCTCCCAGTTACCAATCTGAGGATTGGCTCCTCAACACTCTCTCACAGAGTTTATCCCTTCTCATTGTTGTGGGTTTTCGCTGCTTATGGTATAAGACGGGATGAATTGACGCCTAGCCTAAGACCTGGTCCTGGCTCCAAACAATATATATATATATATATATATATATATATATATATATATATATATATATATATATATATATATATATATATATATATGTATGTATGTATGTATGTATGTATATGAGACAGTTGTCTCCATCACCTCGTGGGTGAAAACATCATTCAATCTTCGCTTTCAAATTTAGTAACTCTCTCTCAACCGAAAATGCCCCACGCGACTTTCTTTATAATTGCAGTGCTTCGCCGTACCCACTTGTCTCTGTTGCACGACTCTCGAAAAGCGTACTTCACAATGCATGTCAAAATTCTTTATTAAGTTTTATTTGTACCTTACCCTCTCAATTTCTACAATTTTTATTAATTAATAACTTACCAAAGCACAAATAAAGAGTTGATTAATTAAAACTATAAATAAAAATTAAATCTTTAAACTAATTAATAATTTTCACTATTAAAGTTTTTTTTATTATTACTGGAAAAATTGCCCAAATCAATGGGACAGAGTCCCAGTCCACATAAGCACTTGCGTCCGAGTCTTATGAACACAGAAATGCAAACAACAGAAACTCACAATTCAAACTATAGTTCACTTAACTGTATCACAGAAGTGTTCACAGACGCATTGCCATGCACAGGGATTTACCCAAAGTTCACATACCATGGGTCTTCAATCAAAATAAGACAAGGGTAAAGGTTACCCACTGCCTCACAATTACATAAATACAATTATTTCAATACAACACTTAAGCACAATTCACATATCACAAATATAAGGCATTTTGGGGGCAATTTCCTCTTGACAGCTTCGAATCTTAGCTTGAAATTAATTTAGTAAAGGATTTTTAATCTGTAAAATTTTTATATGACATCAAATTCCTTCAAATCTATTTTTCAAAAAGGTATCCCACATTTTTAGAAAAATCTACAAAAATTATTAAAAATCCTAGAAGTTGGCAGGACAGTTTGCTCTTTACAATGAACAACCTTCAAATATGTGAAATTTTCTAAGACTTCCAAAATCTGATTTTAACTCAAATTTTTACAGTAAAGAGGTAACACGCATATCTTTTTGAAAAGGTAAAACTTGGACCCTAATTCGTTCTACATTGTTCCCAGTAATTTTCTTCTAAGATCCTAGTCTCAGGCCTAACTACTGAAACTAAAACATTTGTCCTGTAAAAACCTAATTTGTTAAATTAGTGTTTGTTAATTAAAATTTTTGAAATTTATATGGTTTTAAAGCTATTTCTGTCTAGTTTCCAGAACAAAAATTAGATTTTTAAAAACGTAAATACTTTGGTGTAAAATGCCCCGAAAACCAAACCTTGTCCAGACAGTTTCCACAGAGCAGTCTCATTGTATGTCACGGATGAACTCCTATTTGAGGTTATCTCGCAATGGTCTTAAAATCAAAGTTGTTGCCTTTTGAGTCTAGTTTCACTGAGAATAAGTTTCAACAAAAACCAATGGTTGGATCAAAAGTTATAAGCAAAATAGTGGGGGCTGTCCAGGGCATTACGTGAAAACAATCACTGCCACCCTTGATTTGGGGTTTGAAACTTTGATAAAAACTAAGTTATAAATTTTAACAAAAATTGGGCATGTTCTCCTTTATATTAGGAGCCATCCCACAAAAATTTGGAGCAAAAAGATGAAGAGAAGACTGCCAAGCAAACTGAAACAGTTCCAGCCAAAAGAAAATTTTCCCAAAAACACAATTTTCACTCAAACCAAAAACAATTACATGTACAAGCATAAACAGTGGAGGCATACATGCATATTGTAACACCCCTTGTTACTATTAAGGAATTTCTATTTATTTTCATTATTAGCAAAAATAATTTAATGCTACATTGTAAAGTAACCTTCAAAATACGAGGAAATTTATTCCTTTTTTAACTTTCAAATCTTATTATTTTTAACTCCAAAAGAAGAAACATCCTTGTTAACTTATCATTAATTTAAAAACGCCCTTTTTTTGTGAAATAAAATTCTTAATAAACTAAACTCAAATTATCAAAATATTATAACCACAATAAACCATTAAACATCCTCAATTTCATCATTAAACAATTCTTTTACACAAAACTGAATACACTTCTACATCCTTGAAAGCGAATACATTTTTCAAATGAGTCACATGAAGGAAAATGATACATCATAATACTAAATCCTAGTCTACCTTCATTTATAGAAGAAGGGACTGAGACTCAGAGCAGTGACTCAATGAAGATTAAAACCCAAAATACCTATTAACCCATGAGGCATCCTCGGGAGGATCCTCTTCTTCCTTGAACATATCCATTTGAATCATAGGCACTTGGCATAGTGTTTCCACTCCATCTTCATCATTCGCACAAGGTCAACCATCTTCCTCTGAAAAATAAAAGCATGGGAGTGAGTTCTCCATTTCCTTGGTTGCCACAAACAATCGGACTTACAGTCCCAAACAACCTATACAACCACTGCGTGTGGCTCACTAGCATTAACCACTCACGGTAACCCTAGTTCGATTTTCTATCACACACATCTAATTCTATGGGCCCCACTACCACTAAACCTCTCAGGTTTTAATGGTCTTATATATTTACGTGGATGACAATTGGGAGTACACAACGCAGATGGTACAGATGACATGTCGTCCTCACCAACCTTGGCTATAGCCTCGCTCTAGTCGGGAATGCCAAGTCGATAGCATGAGTTCCTCGTACTAACCAGGCTTTTCACCTTAGCTAGGGTCGTCATAACTTGACACAATTTGCCCCAAGACTCCTTTAAGTCGAGCGAACTATTCCCCAGCGTACCAATTGTAAGCCATCCATTCCTCACGATGATTCCTCATACATTTTCCACACCGCGAGATATATCTCCCAGGACAATCTGTTCAACGGTACCTTCAAGAGGACTTTAGGGGATCCTTCCCACCGAGCATGGAGTCAAGCCCCACCTCTTATTCATAACATTGTCCCTCTAAATCCATCTTATCTCTGTCACTAATGTCTTTTTTCGATCTATCCACTTCCTCGTAGCGTGCGTTGCCCATGCAAGGCTAATGGCATGAACATCATTAACTGTTCCTCGTACAACAAGAGGATAAGGGTTTCGTCCCTTTTCACCTCTTAGCGTCATGAACATCATGACCGCTTAAAGTGGATACATCCACTTACAAACTTCTCAGTGCCTCAGGCACCTCAACCATTCTAATCATGCACAAACAAAACCAACATGCATTGCCGAGAGACAACGCCCCTCGGACTCAGATCACAGCAAATAATATATACACAAGAAGTATATGTCAATTCATATCAATGCCAGAGGTCACATCCTTTCGGTCTTAGCAATTAATTGATCACAACGTATTCATGACATACTAATGACGCCCTTTCGGTCTTAGCCAACAATTTCACAACAAGAATAACATTCATGTAATATCTCCATATATTTATGCAAATTAAACTCATTACAACTCTAAATTCTTAGTCAAACCCGCAGTCAACACAAGACCACAATTTTCAAGCATCACAAATTCTTATATTGGATCTCAAACACTCACAAATCAAGTCCCAATCCACATGTACATGTAAACATTCATTTTTCACTACAAAGGACTTATTTTAGGCATTTAAAACTTAGATTTTAGATGGTTTAACATTCAACCCGAAATTGGTTCAAAATTCCCTTAAAAAGACTCCAAAACTTCAAAATTAATTTCTCGTTGATGTAGAAATCCGTTTTCGACAAACCAAATATGCAACCCTACATTCTAATATGTAAGGAATACATTTTTCTGGTCTAGAACAGCCAATTCCAATTCTAAAAATTTGAATTTTTGAAACAGTGGCAGATTCAAGTAAAATTGCATGAAAACTTGAAAATTAATTTCCTGTTGATGTAGAAATCGGTTTTCGATGAATTTCATATGCAACCGTACATTTTAAGGTATAAGGAATCTAATTTTCAAGTCTACAGAAGCTAATTCTAGCCCTATTTCCCCCAGTTCATGAAATAGTGTCAAAACAGGACAAAAATGCTCAAAACTTAAAAATTAATTTTCCGATGATTTAGAAATCAGTTTTCAATGAACCAAATATGCAAACCTACATTTTAAGACGCAAGGAATTCATTTTTAGGGTCCAAAACAGCCAATTCCAGCCCCAAAACTCCCAGTTTTCGAAACAGTGACAGAACATAGTAAAATACACTTAAACTTGAACATTAAACTCCAAATGATGTAGAAATCCATTTTCAATGAATCTTATATGTAACCCAACATTTTAGAACATGAGGAATTCATTTTTAAGGTTAAAAATAACGTAGAACAGCCCCATCATCCCCAACATATAAAACAGTGCAGATTTAACATAAATAATCCTAAAACTTAAATATTTCATTCCAAATGATTCCAAAGTCCAAATGCAACATTCCTCATATGAAACCCAAGGTTTTCATACCCAAGGAACCCATTTTTCAAGTAAAAAATGCCAAAAAGTGTATCCATTATTCCCATCCACATGAACATTAACGAAAATGACATAAAACGTACATTCCACACATTCAAAACCACATTTAATGTCACTGAAGCTCAACCCACTAGAGGTGAGTCATAAAACAAACAAAGTAGGCTCAAGAAAGTGAAGAAACTCCTCCCATACCTTAGTTCCAAGTGTAGGAAGTGCTCAAAATGCAAAAAGAGAACCACCCAAGTGTAGAGCTTATCAAGCTCTACAACGTAGTCAAGAATCAAAGAAAAGAAACAAAGATTAGCATGGGAAAATCTAGAGAGAAGGAGGGAAGGACCTAGGGAGATGGAAGAGAAACTCAATTCCAACAAAGAGAGAAAAGCAACTCTCCCTCTCTCCTTTCTCTCTCCAGCCGGTGGCTCCAACAAGGGGGAAGGAGTCCCCTCTTTAGCTTTTATAGGGGGTCCCTAACCCTAAAGGGTAGGCCCCACATTTTTAAACCTAATAATGCCTAGGGTATTTAGCTATTCTAGGTTTTAATTTTTTTAGCTCTAATATGTCCTTAAAACATAGCATTTAATTTTCTAAAGCCATTGTCTTTGGAATCACTCAATTTGGATTTAAAATAAATTTTCTAGGCCCAAAACACTAAATAAATTGCTAAAATTAATAATTAATTCAATTTAATTATTTTTGATGAAATTAGGTCATTTCCATGCTTAATTTTAATTATTAAAATTTTATCTAAGTCCAAAATAAATTTTTGAGCTCAAAATCTCATAATTACGAAAATGTCATTAATGAGAATATTCATTCCTTTGACCAGCTTTGACCATATTTGACTTTTGGTCAAATCATGGTTAAAACTTGATTTAATTAATTATTTTCACTTCATTAATGAAGATTTGATGTCTCACATTCTTTTAGTTGCTAACTAGTTCTTTTTAGGCTTTAATTAAACAAATTGCACTCTATTTTGTTTAATTACCTTAATTAAATTTTCTAAATCACCAATTACTTTAGAACAATTAATTTTTACTAATTAAAGTTATTCTAGACCCATTAGTAAGTTAATCATGCTCTATAAAAGTCTAATTTTAGATTTTAAACCAAGTTCCACTTAATTACAACAATACCATTAATGAGTTGACCAAATCCATTCCCATTGACTTTGACCAAAGCGATTCTATCTTTGACTTTTCAAGTTTTGAATTTCCCCCCAATAATTATGTAATATCTCTACTTAATCCTTATTAAGTAATGCTTATTTTAATTATTTCCATTATTTTTCTTAATTACTCAATCACTAATTAAGAGGTTAAATTTCTATTTAGTCTTAAGCTCTAAAATTTAGGGTGTTACACATATGGGTGACTAAACCCTAGCTACAGCCACCCTTTGAGTCCACAAAGAAATCCCCCTTACCAAGAAAAAGTTGGTCCACGTGAAAGAGGAAAGGAAGAGGAAGAGAAGTCTCTCCAAAGGTACCTAATGGTTTGAGGCCTCTAGCCTTGGCATGCAAGCTTGGGAAGAAGATGAAAATGGTGGCTTTGTGGCTGTTTGTGGTGTTTGGCCAGCAGCTTAGGGAGGAGAGAGGGAATAGTTGTTCTTGTGTTCTTGGCTGAAGTGAATGAGTGATGTGAGTTGAGTGAGAGAATTAGTGGTGTTTGTTTGTGTAGGCCGTGGGATTAGAGAGAGGAATTTGGTGTTTTTGCATGAAATGTAATTGGTTTAGGGAAAGTGATTTGATGGCTTAGGTGCTAAGTTAATTTACATAGTGTAGAAATACACTATGCAATAGAAAGGAAACGCAACTTTTTAATTTTAAAACTAAATTTTGAAACTTCTAATTAAATTTTATAAATCTTATGAAATAAAAACTTTTTAATGATTTTCATAAAATTTTCTCTGTAGAGTAATTGCTTACAGATGAATTTTATGAAAGATAACTTAGCTTGCAAGCTTCAAGAGTTAAAAAATGATTAAAACAATTTTTTAGTCAAACTAATAACTAATACAGAGCAACAAATATTTTTATTATTTATTATTAACAATTATCCACGGACAAATGAATTTCATTATCAGGTATCTCAAACATTCAATTCACAGATAAATTTAAGTATTTAAATCTTAAATACTTATCACACTACACATCCTCAACTCAAATAAAATAACACAGGCTATTTTATTTACACAGAAATCTACAATCAATCCTACAGAAAAGCAACTACAGATAATTAATTTCGGAGAATTAATTACTGTCAGTTACTTACAGATATTCATACACAGACAAATATAAACACGTATGTGTGTGTGTGTGTGTGTGTGTGTGTATAATTAAGTTGTAAATTTCAAGGTGTTACATCACTAAACCAGTCCTTGTTTGACAGCATTGTAGGAATGCACCAGGATAGGCATTGTTTTGGTCATACTCAAGTGCCAATATCAACTGTCATTTGACCCTTAGCTACACAAAGCATGCCACCATAATTTATGGAAAAAAGTATTTCTCCTCAAAATGTAGAAGCCATGTTTCTCATCATATTATACTTGTGTCTGCTACACTATCTTTGAGATTGCCCCTAAATTTCAAGGCTTCAGAATTTGGCCCAAGGTCGATTGTTTTGCATGATTTTACTTGGAAAATGAAATACGTGAAACATGAACAGTTAAAAATCAAATACCTATGTAAAATTTTGACAACTCTCATTCCAGATTCATCCATGATATCTATTTTCATTAATTTCTATATACTTTCTTTCTTATACAAAATCGGATCATCCAGATTCAAACACATCGAAGTTACTCATACTATTATATTGTTAGTTACACTAGGAGGAATATCATAAGTTACATAAGTGATATATTATTACTTTAGAAACAAAATATTATCACATAGGGGTCTTAGATGGATGTGCAAATTACATAAGCACTTCAGTAACAGGCATTACCTTCATTTCTACTTTCCCTAAAGATGAACATATTTGTAAGACTTGTAACAGATGAAGCAAATGCATCACTTGCTTTGTAAATAGAAACCCTTGCATCACAACAACATTTCCAGCACACCCTTGCCCTTGGGGTTGTGGCTGAAGATCACCACCGAACCCTACCCCTTGCGTGGCCTAAGATTGTGGTTGAAACCCTAAAATCCCAGCAAGATCGCTACCATACCCTAGCCCTTGGTTCTTCTGAAATCTTTGAATGCCTTTAATCCCAGCAAGATTACCACCATACCCTGGTCCTTGGTTTTCTTGAAACCATTGAATCCCTTGAATCTCAGCAAGATAGCCGCCATACCTAGCCCTCGATTCGCTTGAAACCCATCCAAGGGATTCAAGGGTTTCAAGCGAACAAGGTTAGGGATTCAAGGGTTTTAGGCAAACAAGGATTAGTGTATGGAGGAAATCTTGCTAGGATTCAGGGGATTCAAGGGTTTTAGGTGAACCAAGGGCTAGGGTATGGTGGCTAACTTGTTGGGATTTAAGAGTCCCAGCCTCAATCTCAGGTCACACAAGGGGTAGGGTTCGGTGGTGATCTTCAGTCACAACCCCAAAGGCAACGGTATGGTTGAAATGTTGCTGGCATGCAAGGCTTTCAACCCCAAGTTCAGAAAATGCAATATATTCTACATCTCCAAACCTACCCTAGAGAGTGGGAGGAGATGGACTGCATGTAATGTAATTGCACAAAGAGTAAAAACTAAAGACAACTAATTCAATTCAGTAACTCTCTACACTATTCTGAAACAAAATACAATGTTAAAATTGTGCAATCACATAAAAGCAAAAAATAATTGCTTACCAATGTCCATTGAAAGCCATATTCTACCTGACATAAATAAAACAAATATTAGGAAAGAACTGCAGGATTGGCATATGATATGCAAAAAGGGAAAGAATGGTCACTAACCATTTATACAAAGCTTTAACATCCTCCCCTAACAGTGGACTTAAAAGAAATAGATCACCACACTCTTTCACCCTGATAATTGCCTTATATTCCTACTTTTTGTATTAGTTTAGGGACAATTATTTGATATCTTTCATGCTTTTGAGCTTTGTTTATCTTCATTTTAGTTAAGTTTTTAATAGAAGTTTAGTTTAGTTAGGAATTTTTAATTTTACACTTGATTTTGGGTTGTTTATTATGTTTTTAGGAACTTTGTTGAAGTGTGGAGCAAGTTTGGAGATGTCCCAAGAATGATTGTTGTGTTAAGGACCATTTTGGTTGAAGTTTAAAGCCTTGAAGGTCTTGCAGAAGCAAAAGAAGCTTGTGGGAAGCCTTGGAATACGCCTGTGCAACCAAGCTGTGCACCTGTGCAATTTCTGAAAAGTGCTGAAATTTTGAAGACAGAGAGTTGTACAGGCTATACAAAAATCCGTGCACCCGTGCATCGAGCTCTGCGAGAATAACTCTTATTTTTTTGTTTTGCTTCTTTTGGGCTTGAACCTTCATTGGCCCATAGCTTTAAATAGGGATGTTATGTTCTAGCCTAAGGTTTCGAACGTTGTGTAACGAAAGGAAGAAAAATACGAGACGTGAGTGACAGCTTTGATGCGTTTGGGTTCATCTTCCATTTTTTCTCCATCTTTTGCTTCTTCCCCATGGCTATGCGTAGCTAAGTTCTCTATTCGTTGGGGTTTAATGTAGTTGGGCCCATTTTTTTCTCTTATTTCAATTAAGTATCATATGTTACCATTTCTTTTTTTTTTTTCATTAAATTAAAAAGACAACATTATTAATAATAACAATTATATTATTATTGCATTCTTTACAACTATTTTATATTTATTATATGCAATGAATATGTATTACTTTGTGGTATGAATTTATAAGAATAAAAAATCGTAATGTCTTACAATTTATAGTTATGAAAGAACTCTATTAGGAGCATTAAATTCAATTACATATACACAATTATAAGCATTATAATTCAATTACATCTAATGGCTATTATAAAGTTAAATGATCGATTTAATGGCTAGAAAAACTTAAAGTGAACTTTATTATATATAGAGATAAAGATAGATAGATAGATAGATACATATAAATAATGGTAGTAAAAAGAAGTCTAAATATGAAAAGAAGAAAAAAGACAGAAAAACTTAAAGAAAGAAAGAAATAAAAATATAAAAAGCAAAAAAAAAAAAAAAGAAAAAACATAAAGGAAAAAAAAACAAAAGAAACTTAAGACAAAGTAAAAAAAAAAACAGTTTGTGTTGAAGAATAGAAAAGTTTCTAGAAAAAAGACAAAGAAAGAAAGAAAAAAGTAAAAAAAAAAAAAAAATAAGGCAGGAATACTGTTTCGGTGTTAACCAGATTTTATTATATTATAGATTAGTAATTAACAACTTGTTAAATAAAATTAACTATATTTACATACATACTTAATCATGTTTTTCGGGTGGATAGTGTGTGGATAAAATGAAATGTACGATTATTTTTATTCACATGTTTATGTCTTTGCTAGGTCTTCAATCCAAACAACAGAGTACAGAACCAAATGCAGGCCGTGAGAAAGACCCACCTGAGTTTCGTCTTCTGCTGTGCCAACGATGAAAACCATAAAAACAAGTTTTGTGTGTTTTGGCTTCTAATGGTCCATGGGTTGATCATTGGACTTCAAGATGCCTAGCTTGGGCTATAACTTAGGTGCGAATGCACATGTTAATTGCTTCACTTGATAGGGAATTATATTTAATGGTTTTTATTTACAATTTTTCTATCTTGTGCAGTAAAAGAAAAGCTGACATCGTTATAAAAAAGAAGAAGCTGACATTGACAGCCATTATCAGCGTAATTACCACGCAGAAGAGCCGTCTTCTTTTGCTTATAGGTCTTAGAATAATAGTATGATAGTACACCAAACAACAAAAATACCAACAATGAATAAAGACAACACACACAGGACAAAAATATGGGAACCATGAATAGTAAAAAAATAACCCTTCAAACGTAGTATTTATAAATATAGATAAATTATTAAAAATGTAAATTAAAATTAAAAAGAAAACGATTTTAACTAATGAAAGAGATATGAGTGGTATATGAGGTGTAATGGTTACACAGGTTAGGAAACCTTAGGTTATGGCACCTTAGTGCAGTGTTATAAAAATCAGACCGGTCTGGCCGATTGGACTGATTAGATCGGAAATCGGACCAGTAACTGGTTCAGTTCAATTATTGGATTGGATGTGTATTAGACTCAGACATGACGTCATTAAACCGGTGTAAAATCGGACTCAAACGAACTGTGAAAACCGGAAAAGATTATGTGTGTGTTTGGATACCCTTTGTGTGTGTGTTTTGATATCCTTTGAAATCATGGTAGAGCATGGTGAGGTGGGTCAAACTTGATTTTGACCAAAATTTTGCATGTTTGGTTATCTTAATAGAATCAATTTTAGTGGAAAAAATCATGGTGGAATTGAAGCAAGTAGGAGTATCTTCTACTTCTACCAAAATCAATTCTAGTTGGTTTTTGTCTAATTTACCCTCACATCAATACCCTCATTCGTATGTTTATTATTTATTGATATAAAAAATATAATTAAAAGTCTTGCCATATTTATTTAATTTTGAATGTATTTTTTTATCTAATTTACCTTCACACTCATATTAAATCATATTAAAAAAAAATTGTTTATCTTCTTTTAGATACATTTATGTTTGATGTTAATGTTAATTTAATACTTTTATTATCTATTTTATCTAATTTTTATGTTTTATAAGGGATTTGGTTCTGTTTCAAAAGATAGCATATTATACACATATTCTCTTAATTTTAATTATGCCTATTTAATTTTAATTATATATATATATATATATATATATATATATATAACTAATTATAATAGAAAAGTGTACATAGACATTAAAATCCATTTTGGTCATTACACTCTCAAAATCAATTTTGATTCAAAGTATCCAAACAATATTCTCTTAAAAAATTACTTTTCTGATATATGTTATATAAACAAAAGTCACATTACTTCATAATCAATTTTGACCATAATCAATTCTATAAAATCAATTTCATTCAAAATCAATTTTGTCACTGTTAATTCAAACACACACTATATATCATGGTTAAAAAAAGTGTGTTCACGTGTTCCAAAAAAAAGCCTAGAGGGCACATGGCTCGAGCTCACATAAGCCAAGGAAGCAGCCTGCTCATGGACCAAGAAATTATAGCAGGAATAGGCACGAAGCGGGCAGCAGGCATAGTGTGTAAGAATCACTTTTAATCTTTAATGTAGTAATAAATATATCAAATAATTAATAATAAAAAATCAAACAAATGGAACTCAGGATGTCTTCCGTTAAAATAATTAATAATATTAAAATATGTCCAATGTCTTCCGTTAGCAATTAGAGTAATGGGTTCTTTTTTGTGTACTCAAGATGCTACTCAATGGAGAGATGTCTTGAATAGATTGAAGAAAAATCCAAATAATAAAATTATGAATGTACTTCAAATAAGTGTTGATGGACTAGAATATGAGGAAAAATAAATATTTTTACACATTGCATGTTTCTTTAACGGGGAGAGGGAGGATCATGTTAAGTGAAATCTAGAATGTTGTGGATTACACCCTCACATTGGAATTCCAAGAATCATTGAGAAATCCTTGATAACTATTAGGCATCAAGAAATTCACATGAATGATATGTTTCAGGAATTGGGAAAGAAAATTGTTCGCGACCAATTTCCGGAAGAGCCAGGATTATGGAATAGATTATGGCTTTTTGAAGATATCCAACATGTCTTAATGGCGAAAACGGTAACAAACTTTTTTAATAGCTTTAAATTAGTGAGTGTTGAGTAATGCTTTTTTTTTTATAGCTTTTGCAACATGTTTAGGTAAAAGTGAGGAAGACAAGTTGGTCGTATTGATTTTTAATTTAATTACTCTAAATTTTGTATTTTTTAAAATTATATAATCATGTTGATTATTTTGTTCTTGTTAATTAGCGATTTTACCAAATTTGTCCAAAGATATCAAATGTTATCTAAACAAATGATGTTATCTTAAAATACTACTTTTCAATTAACATATATAAAATCTTGCTTACGTGTGTGTATGTATTTTTGCCACAGTTGTTTTAAAAACACTTATATTCCATTATTTTACTGTTTTAATAAAAGAAATGGCATTTTAATTATTATATAAAAATAATTACCATTTTTTTTAAATGTTAGAGATCTTATATTTTCTCAGATAAAAAAGTTCTGTAATTCGAGTATTATTTTTCTAATATATTTATTCTTTGTTTTCCAGGAAACAAATAATGTTAAAGCCATAGTTCTGAATCTAAAAGAAGATATCTTCAAATGTGAGGTTGATGGATTGTGAAAAACGAAGAATCTTAGATTACTCATATTATATCATCAAAAATTTTCAGGAAGCCTCAATGCTCTTTCCCACGAGCTGCGATATCTTTTGTGACATGGTTATCCTTTTGCTTCTTCGCCATCAAATTTTACGGCCGTTAATCTTGTGGAATTGAATATGCCTAATAGTAGCATCAAATATGTATATGTTTGGGAGGGACTCAAGGTACTTTAATCCCCCCCCCCCCCGCGATTTTTATTGGTTTGCAGAAATAATGAAAAGAACAATTATATCGGTACTTTTTCAAAAGAAATAGCACTGCATTTGGGTCACTTTTCTTTTTTAATTCTACAGTGGTGTCATAATTTTAAATTTTAAAAAATTGAATATAATATACTTAATTATTGTAATATGTTTTAAATAGTTTAAAAGAAGCTCTTTAAAAATAAAATGTTATCGGTAGTATAGTATCTTAATTTTTCTTTAATTAAAAAAAAAAGTTGTGTTCTCCATTATATTTTGCAAGGAAGTAGTACATATTATGCTGAAACGTAATTTTTTTATTCTACAATTAATGTCATAATAATTTTGAAATTAAAAATTTGAGTCAACATTTGCTTGAAAGTTTTATTGTTTAAAGATGAGTTTAATTTCTATGTACTGACATTGTAATAGATTATTATACTATCAATCAACCAGAAATTATGATAGGTGTGACTTTTAATTAGTTTTTGTAAAATGTCAATACAATTATCACATACATGACAATTTTTTATTGGATGATAGTATAAAAATTTTTCTTTGTACTGTTAGTATATAAACTATTTTTTCTTGAAAGATTTGAAAGAAGAATCTTAAAGATGAGAAATGTGTTGACGAGATGTTTTTTTTTAAAGATAAATTGTTCTCTTGCCTTTAACTTTTCGTAAATGATAACACTGTGAAATATAAAAAAAAAAAAGAAGAAATTTTAAACATTATTTTCATAAACTTTCAGTGTAATTTTTTTACTACCATTTAATTATTTACTTGTAGATTACTATAAAAGTTTGATTTTGAGTAATCATTATCATCGTCCATCTGCTTTAATATTTTCAGGCTAATGTAAGGCTTACAATAGTTTATCTTTTTTGGTTTGTCTTTAATTTTGAAAGCATACCAAACTAAAGTGAAATAATGAAATTTTAGTTATAAAAAGAGATGCTAACAAGTGGTTGTTAATTCTCCATAGGATTTCCCCTGTCTGAAAAGGATGGATTTGAGCAACTCCAAATATCTTATAGAGACTCCAGATTTTTCTGGGATCCCAAAACTCGAGAGGCTTGATCTTTCAGGATGCACAAATTTATTATATGTCTATCCATCAATTGGACTTCTTGAAAAACTTGCTTTCTTGAGTTTACGAAATTGTAGCAGTCTAGTCAACATCCACTTTGGATGGGGATCTAATCTAAGTTCTCTGATAGTTCTACATTTCTCTGGTTGCACTAAACTTGAAAACATGCCAGATTTTACAAGTGCAACAAATCTCAAGTACCTTGACTTTGAGGGATGTACAAGTTTAACCTTGGTTCATGAATCTATTGGGGCTCTTTTAAAACTCACATTCTTGAGTTTGAGAGACTGCAAAAATCTTGTTAGTATACCTAACAGCATTAATACCATGATATCTCTTCAAACTCTAGATTTATGCGGCTGTTTGAAACTTACGGATTTGCCCGTAAAACAAGCTTTCAAATCTATATCGTTGGTATCTTTGATATTTTTGGACATAGGATTTTGCAATCTACTCGAAGTACCTGATGCTATCATAGTGTTAGGGTGTTTAGAAAGATTGAATCTACAGGGAAACAATTTTGTTTCAATACCATATTGTTCCCTCAGTTGCATACCTCGTCTAGCATATTTAAACTTGTCGCATTGCCATGAGCTTGTAACTTTGCTTAACCTTCCATCAGGGAGGGATTCATTAAGGGGAAGGTATTTTAAAATGGTATCCGGATCTCATGATCATAGGTCAGGTTTATATGTTTTTGATTGTCCCAAGGTGGTTGATATGGACATGGAACTTGAATGGTTTGTAAGGCTAATTGAGGTTCGCACCTTACAACCCTTCTCTTTCTGTCTTTGGATGAAATATTTGCCCAATCTATTATTGTTATAATTGATTATAATAAAATTTGATTTTGTGATTTTCCTTGAGGTAACAGGAGCCTTGTCATTTTCTGTGTGGCTTTGACATTGTTGTTCTTTGGGATTGGAGAATTAAAACTTCACGGTGGTTCTGTACAGATTTTGTCAGGGGTTCATTTACAAGGATAAAGAACTTTAATATTGACGACAACTGGATTGGCTTTGCCCTCTGTGTTGTATTTCGAGTAAATAATTGTCCTGTGGTTTCTAGTTCTCCACATTGTTCATTTTCTTCATCACTGCTGCATCCGTTTTATCTTTCTTTTGAAAGTGAACACATAGAAGAATACTTTAATATGCCACTTAATTTGGAGGTGGACATAATTGATGGATCAGATTATCGTTGGATCATTTATATCTCTCGGCCACACTGTCATTTTGTGAAAACAGGGGCGCATATCAGTTTTAAAGCTCACCCACGTATTGAAATCATTAAATGGGGGATGAGGAGTATATTCCGACAAGATATAGATGATCTTAAAAAAAAGATGCAACAAGGAGTACCTCTTCAATCCAATGATGCACACTATGTAGAGAAAAGCAAAAGCAGAAGCAAAAGCAAAAGCAACTATGTGCCTAAAATACAGCTTCCTTACAATTGGTTGGTCACAGAGGAAGACAAAGTTGAGAATATTAAAGCAAAGACAAAAGAAAATAATCTCTCTTATGTGGGGCTTTAAATACGCTAGCCAAGATAAACATCTTTTTTGGACCCAAGGTAGGTAATCATCATTTCTAAAGCAGTGGTTCATAGGGTATCAATGCATTAATATTAGTGTAGTGCATTTATAGCTTGTAGTGAACAAAACATCTTAACATTAATTTGAAACTTGATTAGTAAATTAGATAAATTTGATGCATAAATTAAACGAGTTGAGAATTGGATTTGTTGATTAAAAGATTTGAACTTCAACATAGTAGAGTTTAATTCTTTTAATTTATGAACTAGTTGGATATTTGCTTTGTCTATACACATACACAGTTTATAAATATTTGTATAAAATATATATTATATTATTAATATTCAAGATCAGCCTAATTTTAGTTATTTATCTAACCTTATAGTAAACTTTTAAGATGAAACTTTTTAATTTCAAACTAAAAAAAAAATTCAATTTATTAACATTGATTATTATGATTTCATTTGAAATTTATTTTTTAAATCCTTAATTTGAGATATAAAATTACTTGTTCTAGCATTCTTCTTATCATAATTAATTTTGTTTATTTTTTTAATTGTAAATAGAGTCTATTGATTGTTCTTGAAACACTATTAATTTTAGATACTCCCTTCATTTTAAATTATTTGTCATTTATGATAATATACATATCTTAAGAAAATTATTAATTGTACTATAATATCCCGGTTTTTGGTCAAGCGTAGACTGCAACCAAGTGCAATGTGTTTCTTGAGAGAATAGTTGTTGGGCTGCTGTCAACGCTCGTATGCTTGTGTGTGTTTTATTTTCAACTATTTTCAAATTGAGCTATTTTCAACTATCTTATTTATTTATGGTGCTTGATACAATAAAGCGCTTCTAAATTTTCTTAAACTACAGTACTATTTTCTCTAGCTATTATTAGTTGATACAATATGATTTTTTTGCAGGCCTGGGCCATCTGGTATGGGAGAAACCAGTTTGTTTTTAATCACAAAAAGATGGAATGTTATCAGTCCTAAACAAAATGCAGATCAATTTGAAGAATGGAAGTGCAGGGGAGAATTTGACAGAATATCCCTTATCAGTGAGCCTATAACTTGGAAAGCTCCACCAAATGGTTGCTACAAATTAAATTTTGATGCTTCAGTGAGGAGGACAATGGGGACAGGTCTTGGAATGATTGTAAGAGATCATGAGGGGCAGGTTATTGCTGCAGCAACAAGGTTTACTGAAGTATATCTGACTGTAAGGGAGCGGAAGCCTTTGCTTTCAGATGGGCCATTACAAAATGAAATGAGCTTTGTTTAACAGGTGTTCAGTTTGAAACAGATTGTCTTCAGGTTTTTCAGCGCTGGAAAAATTTAGAGCTGAATGAGAGGGAGCTGTTATTTACCAAAAGGCTAGGAAATAAAGCTGCTCACAGCCTTGCAAATTTAGCTTTTAATTTTCTTGATAA
The DNA here is from genome assembly GCA_026413185.1 of Pueraria montana var. lobata. Taxonomy (NCBI): domain Eukaryota; kingdom Viridiplantae; phylum Streptophyta; class Magnoliopsida; order Fabales; family Fabaceae; genus Pueraria; species Pueraria montana. Next base: position 59,247,931 of record CM048654.1, read on the forward strand.
TTGCTGGATTGAGGAGGTTCCAACTCAGTTGGACCAAATCATATTGAATGATGTAGCTACAATTGTGTTTCTGTTTCATAATAATATGCCCAGCAAGTTTATCTTAAAAAAAAAAAGTATTTTCTTAAATCGATGATTACTATGGCTTTGAGAAAATTTTATAACACTAGTATTTCTTTAGCTATCAAGAGTTTTAATTATATGATATTAGTATCATAATTTCAAAAACCTGCAAATAATCATGTGTTAGTTTTATCTAAAAAGATCAAAGAAAGCTAAATAAAATGTTTATCTGAAATTTACTCCCCCCGGAACAAAACTCTTGATGATTTAGCTTCTTGTTTTTATTGCAAAACTTTTTTTTTTTTTACTTATACCCCTATTTAACATGACCTAGACTTTCACAACTACTTCCATGATAGATATTAAATGAGGGTATTTCAGACTAAATATATTGTTTGTGAGTAGTATTAAATGTTTCTTAAGCTGTGTACATTAACTTAAACATCAAGAGTTTTGGTTCGGAGGGAGTATTAAATAAGTTTTTTGAAACAAAGTATCCTTTAAACTAGTGTTTTATTGCTAACTGAAGTCTTCATAAATAAAGTTATAAAAGTTTTAATTACCACGCATGCTTATGCATATAGTTTAGACAACTTAGTTTATAGCTATAGCTAGTGATTTAAATAACTAACTAATACCACGTGAGACCGAATACTTTGAGGTAAAGGAAGGTTGTTAATCTTGTGTTGAGATGATCCTTAATCTTGTGTATAGACAAAGTTGTTGTTTTGAGTTGGTGTTTGTGGTTTGATAATGAGATAGTTGAAATTTGAGATTTGTAGGTTGATTTAGTGTTGTGAGTGCTTTGTTGATAATGAGAAATGCTTTGTTGATGATATGCAATGATGGATTCAGGGGGGCAAGTAGGGGCCTTGACCCCCTCCCTCATGCTCCTTTATACATGAGAAGAAAAAAATAAAAAATAAAAAAATATTGATAGAAGAAAATGAATAAAAAAATAGTGTTGAGTTAATGTTTGCTTAATTTCTTTTTAGTAGTAGATCTTATCTCTAGTTTTACACATAAATTAATAATAAATATTTTTGTGAAACTTATTATTTATTAAATAATTATTTATTAGAAGTTAGATATTTAAATAATTGTGTAAAAAAAAATTTTGGCCCCCCCTTTGATGTATTTCTAGATCTGTCCATGATGATATGATTCAATGTTGTGATGTTTGGGTTGAGTAGGTTGATGTTGGTTGTGATAAAATTTGAAAACTGGGTTGAAAAGTCATGTATATTATCGTTTGAATGTTTTAATTGATTTTATTTCTTTATAATCGATTAAAATGAGCTCTAGAGGATGGTTTTTGGGTTAGTATATTCTACAATAGTCGATTATTGGTCGTATGTAAACTCAAATTATATCTTCATTTCCAATACCAACACATAAACATGTCCTAAACACTATCATATCTTATGTTTTGATTTCTCAAATAACTCAGGATACTCTCACTTACATGAATATAAAACCAACCCACTCATCTAAACACTAAAACAACTCACAAACTCCTTTACTTTCTCTCACACTCTTTGCGCTCTTTCACCCTCATTCAACACCACAAACCCACGTTCATTTCTCTTTCACACCTACACCTCTCTCCCCCTCGAAACATTTTATTTCATTTTTTGAATTTACTTGGTTTGCTTTGATTAGTTGCTGGCTGAATTTGAAACTGCATTGGTCTGTGTAGCATCATGCATGAGTCCAGTTGAAGTATATAAGCCCTGAGAATATTTGTTTTTGCTATTGTGCTTTTATTATGTTTCCTAAGGATGCATGTACTTAGTGGATCATGTGGTTTTGCCCAATATTCAATATTCAATATATAACACTTGAAGGAATACCTACAGTTTCACTAAGTATAGTTTCATTTTCTGAAACCAAGATTTTCCCCTGCCCCTGATGGACACAAAAGACTGAAGTTATCAAGTGATAGCTTGCCATACCCAACATGTGATCAAATTGAACCAAAGACACCTAAGAATTCAAATGTTGTCGATTACAACAATCCATTTGCAATATCTGATGTTCCGGATCGTTTAGAGAGTGGAAAACTTGGAAGTGTCACTAAGGACATAGAGGCCCTCTTGGCTTGAAAAATGCAAATAATGGTCCCTTTTTTGTGCAAAATATCCCATACTTGTTAATCTATCATTGAAAGCGGTAAGGAACCACGGTCAAGGAACTCCTAAGTTGGAAAATCAAGAAGTTACTGGTTTGACACATCAAAATGTCATAGATTTGGAGGGGGAACACACCGAAAAGGATGTTCCCGCAGCACCAAATACTGTTGTGGTTATTGATTCAGATGAGGAAGATGATAGAGATAAAATTTCTGTTGTTCCATTTCATGAAGTTGTGTTGCTAAGAATAGTTGGACCATCTCCTGCATTGAAGATGATTGTAAGTTTTTTTTTTGTTTTTCCTTGGTATTGTAATTATTTTTAGAGCAAATTATAGTAACACCCCCTGAGGTTTCGTGTAATTACACAAGTACGCCCTGCTTTTTTAACCATTACTTTCACCTCCTTGTAGGGATGTTAGTGTAAGGTTTGAGGGGTGCCAATGTAAGGTTTTCAAACATATAAGGGGGTGTTGGTGTAATGTTTCCAAACTTAAAGGGGGGTTAAAAAAGAGTGGAGTTATATGTAATTTGATAAAAGCTCAAGGGGTGTTGTTGTAATTTACTCTTATTTGTATATATGTACATTGAAATGATGGATACTAATATGCTTGAGCTTTTATTTGGAATGTATTGGTAACATCCTCCATCTAGGGACAATTTGACCGAACTATAGCATTTCATTGTTACATTTTGTGGCAGAAGGTTCTTGTAAAATTATTGTTGAATCTTTCTTGAACTCTGTTCCTTTCAAAAATATATTGCCTTACCTTTTAAATATTTACAAAGTAGATTGTTCTGGAGATGGAGAGGCTATAGTTACTATGTACTTAGTCTGACATACATTTGAGAGATATGGTTTATATTGTTTTATAAGTTAATTGTATATTTTATATATCCATCATCTATACATGACCCATAGAATATGTTTTACTTTTAGGCATATTATGTTGGTGTGTCATATTACTTTTTGGCATATTATGTTGCATTTCTCTTAGTTGTTGCTGAAGTTCTTTCCATGGAACTATTTACATTTTTTTACCCTTTTTCTCAAATATATTTATAATTATAGCAAGGTGATTACCATTATATCGAATTCTCAAAGTTAACTTGTTTTCTTTAAGCATATTAGTATTCCTTCTTTGTACAAAGGCTCAGATGAAGTACAACATTAACAATAAATAATTAATGTATTGAAGACTCTGAAGTGAAAATTTGAAGCATGAGGCATATATTGTGAAAAGTTCTCAATCCCTTATTTTCTTAACTTGGCTTAGCCCTCTTAAAAACAAGCACTTAATTCTAGTACCTTGGCTAGGTTTCACATAAATGTGACTTTTTTGCTCCGTAGTCTTAGTTTTGTAATCATTAAATGTCTTGCTAAACAAGGTAGTTGGGCAAGTGATAAGGTTGAAATTGAAAAATGAAAATAATGGATGTATCTGGATTTATATTTCATCTAAATGCCATGCCATGCTATTTCTATTTTTTTTTCTTTACTCCTGCTATGCACACGTTAATGTTGAAGATAAATAGTGCATTTCAATATATGAGCCTTTTCCATTTATTTATCAGAGCACATTGTGTAATTTTTTAAAATTTGAATTACTGTATTTGCATTTGGGTAGCTTCCTTTGTAAGCTTTTGTGTATTTGGATTAAAATTTGTAGCAACTTTTCCATGACAAGCTGCTCCTCACCAAGTGAGATAAGGCTTTTGTTGTTTGTTTGTTTTCATGACAAGATGCTTGGTCATTCTGTAGGATCTAGATAGCAAATCCAGAGGGAGTGAATAGATTCTTTAAAAATTTTAAAAGATAATTTCTCTTGTTTGAAAATATCTATTCACTTTCCTTCTTGAAATCCAAATATTTCAAAAGATATATCAGAGTTAATTCCAAACAGTGATGTATGTTGAAAAACGAAAAATTCAAATGCTTTTTTTTAACAAGATATGAACTAATAATATAAAGAAAGAGAGAAAGATGAACACAGGATTTTATAATGGTTTATTCCAAATTGTACCTACATCCAGTTGATCTAACAACCCTAGTTAGACCTTCCATTATGAATTTTAAGGTTACAAGCACACCACACACAAGAAATTCAAATAACTCCCTTAACTAGAACCCTACAAGAAAAGAAAGATAAACCCTTGTAGAACCCTACTATAAGTAAGAAACTGAAAACCCCTATTTTAGCAATCAATAGACTTTGAATTGAATAAAAAATTATAGAATGATTTCACCTGTAGTGAAGATCTAAACAATTCAACTCTATATTAACCAACCAAGTCTTTAAGCCATTAATCTTCCTTGAGAATCTCCAACTTTAAAAAGATAAAGATCAAATAGCCTTAGAACCTTTTTTATGCTTTTCTCTCAATGTATATGAAAGTCTTTTATTTCTGGAAAGCATTTTAAAATGAGAGAGAAAGGTGCTTCTATTTATAAATTTTCAAAGATGTAACAGATTTAATATGTTACATAAGTCACGTAATTTGTTAAAATGTTCTTGAGACACCTGGGTTCTAATCATAAATCAATTTAATCTGCTACACAACCATGTAACCTGTTAAATTGTTCTTAAAGATCTTCTTTAGTGATCCGGGTTCTATTTAATCTGTCACATGACTATGTAATATGTTAAATCGTGCTCAGCTTCTTTCTGAAACAACTTTAAGTAGCTATAGTAATCAATTAAACCATGCCATAATTGATTAAAACAAAACCTTTGCTAAATTCTTTCAGAAATAAGTCTTAAGCCTAAAATCCCTTATGTAATCGATTATCCCAAGTGGTAATTGATTACACAATGTATTTTAGCTTTTCCTAGATAACTAAAATATGTTGTAATCTGTTACATATTTGATGTAACAGTTACTACAGTAAGTTTCTCAAAATCAATACTAAATGACTTATTTAGACTATTTGATTATCACTACACATAAACTAAGTCTAAAACTAAATCACACATATGCCTAAGTATAACAAATAATACAATGTCACATCCTTTCATGTTTGGCATATTTAAAATTAAAACCAAAACTCTAAAAGAATAAAATTTTTAGTCTTCATGTCAACACTTTCTTCTTGTTCTTGTTCATCAATATAATTATGCAAGATGTTTCATTGACCATTCTATGTGTCACAATGCATTTTATGGGTATCACACTCCTATTCCTTACTCGGGGGAAAGAGAAGATCTAAAAATTGAGACAAGTATGGATGGTAAAGGTAACACTAGGAGCGATAAAGGTGTTTATTGGTGTACAGGAGGAAGAAGATCAGGTTGATGCTGAAGATGATGGTCTAGAAGATATTTGCAAGGAGATGTCAATGGCAATCGAATGCTCCAAAGTATCATACTTTAATTTGTTTTTATTTGCCAATAATAATAATAATTGTCTATGCCAAGTAGTTTTATCTCCTACTCATTTGGATGATTTTTTTCATGTCATTTAATTTGTAACACTTCCCTGATATCCACATGTTAAGTTGAAGGCTTCCGAGACATCACATTTTTCTTATGAATATAAGGGGAAAAACTATAGCAGAACATACAAGTGTGGGGAAAATAAATGAAAGATAGAATTATGATGCAATTCCTTTTTGAGTGGGGTTGTTACTTGCTAACTAGATTATTCATTGATTTATGTAGAGTCAGACAATTGTAAATAATTTTGTAGATATACACTGAAAATGATTTCCCTATTTCTATCAGCTTAGTATCAGTTATTTATGCATATTTCGTATTCTAGAAGTAAAGTAATTCACAAAATGCAAATTGTGTTGAAACTTGAAACCTTGTGCTGGATGCAAGAGTTTCTTTTTACAAAGCAAGTGATGTATTTGCTTCACTTGTTACAAGCCTTACAAATATGTTCATCTTCAAGGACAATAGAAATGAAGGTAATGCCTGTAATTGAAATGCTTATGTAATTTGAACATCAGTGTAGGGCCCATATGTGATAATATTTTGTTTCTAAAGTAATATAAAGTAATAATATAGCACTAATGTAACTAATGATATAACACTAATGAGGTTGGGGGTAACTTGGATGTGTTTGAATCTGGATGATCTGATTTTTGTATAAGTATATAGAAATTAATGAGAATATAGACAATGGATGAATCTGGAATGAAAGTTGTCAAAATTTTACTAATGAGGATGGGGCAACTTGGATGTGTTTCAATCTGGATGATCTGGTTTTTGTATAAGGAAGTATATAGAAATTAATGAGAATAGAGACAATGGATGAATATTGAATGAAAGTTGTCAAAATTTTACTTTGGTATTTGATTTTTAACTGTTCACTAGTTTCATGTATTTCATTTTCCAAGTAAAATCATGCAAAACAATCGACCTTGGGCCAAATTTTCAACCCACTGGATCCTATTTGAACTAGAAAACACATCTTTATCATGAAATCGAAGTAAATTCTAAAACCTTGAAATTTAGTTGCAATCTCAAAAATAGTGTAGCAGACACAAGTATCATCATGAGAAACATGGCTTCTACATTTTGAGGAGAAATACTTTTTTCATAAATTATGGGGCCCTGCTATGTGCTTAGCAAAGGGTCAAATGACTAGTTTAGTTTTGAGAGGCAGAGTAGGATGTTGATTTCATTTTGGGAATCATGGGGAGGGGTGCTGTAAAATTATATTCTATTGGGGTGGGTGGTGTGACGTTTTTGGTCTAGCAAGGGCATTTCTTATAGGTTCTTTTTGTGGCATTATTAATTGCATCTGTCTGTGGCCAACAAGGTACTTCTGCTGCCTCCTTTTGGTCCTATAATAATTGGACCATCCTCCCTAGAAGAGGGAGGCTGAGAATACCACGGGAGGATGAGACTAAACAAGTGCCTACGCTGCAGTATGAGAACATGGCACCCGACAACCTCTGACACCCGACAAGGAACACCGCGTCCAAACATGTCAGAGGCAGGGCGACGCTGCAGTATGAAAACGTGGCGATAAGACAATGGGACATTGTGCCCTGACATGTCAGAGGGAGGCGGATCAACCTGGACACGCGAAGAGAGGTACTACACCAATGTGCGGTAGCCACCTGGCAGCCTAAGAATAGGGGGACTACCCTCAGCCACTAAGAGACATCCACTATAAATAGAGGAGAGGGCATCGCCCTTGCCTCAGGTTCACATTAGGGCTTAAGCTTACGGAAAACTTCTCTTGAGACACAACTCAGTGTTTCCTCCGTAAGCGGTGGCGTTCTCTGGCGTGAACAATAATAATTCATTTTTGGGCTTAAAAAATGGCGAAAGGTTGATATGTTGGGAGGGGTGCAGCTGAGGACATGGGCATAGTATAATTTCAAGTGTCCACTATCTTTGCAGTTTTCACATCTAATTTATGTGCATATCTCTGATGAGGCTCTGCATTTGCTGCATTTTAATACGTTCTAATGGTGTAGTGCCACTGGTTACACAGTCAAAGAGGATATAGAGAGTCAGAGTTTTGTGGTTATAATATAGGGAGCCAGGATACATGGAGGATGTTGGCCGGTGGTGTTCATAGAAATACATGTTTTGAAATTGGTTGGAGGTGCCAAAGCCTTTATATACACAGTTAGGCTGAGTTGGTGACAATCCAAATCTGGGGTGTATTGTGAAAAGATTACTCTGCATTTTTTTTTTTAATATTAGCCTTTTAAATGCTTCTACAGTTGTTGTATAAGGAGGCCTTGTAACTTCCACTTTTGGATGGACTTTAGCATGTCTTGTGCTATGGTTCATTTTATTCGTAATGAAATTCATTTTGCTTAAAAAAATAATAATAAGCCAGAGAAAAAGTTTTACATTCTTAGGTAGAGGCAAAATTTCAATATCCATTTCGTTTGTTTTTAATAAGTAATAATCATAACCAGATTTACAAGTATATATATGCAGTATATGCATTAATTTCACGTCATAGGGGGCCTTGGCCCCCGGCCCCCCCTATTTTTTTATTCTAATTTTTTAATATATATAATGAATATATATATATATATATAATGAATAATATTTTAATATTGAAAACTATTTTTATTAATTATATAAATAATAGTATTTAAGTATTTTTTTTATCAATTTTTTATTTTGACAAAATACTTTGTTCTCTTTTTACCGTATTTATTGGAAAAATAATGGCATTTTTTTAGACAAATATACTATTTTCCTTTTTACAGTCTTCATTGTAGAAATAGTTTATTTTTTTCTCTTTTAGAACAAAACATTTGAGTGTTATTTATTTCTTTTTTTTAATAATTTTTCTTTTATAATTTATTGTTATTATTATTATTATTATTATTATTATTATTATTATTATTATTATTATTATTATTATTATTATTATTTTGAAGCTATAAATATTTACATTTGCAATTAAATAACCTTACTATCCTTACCTTTATATTGATTTGAGTATTTATTATTAATATTTGTCTATGATATAAGCTTACGAATACTATGTAAGGAAGGAATTGACAACTTGAATTTCAAGACATACCAACAACCATTTTCTCTTTCTATTACTATTATTCATAAATTAATTTTGTCTTTCTCATCTCATCTTTGTTCTTCTTGTCATTATTCATGAGGCTTCAACTTGCTTTTGGCTTCAAATGTATAAGTCTAGCATTGAATTTATTAATCTAAACGTCATTGTTTAAATTATGGAAAACTAAACCAAATATCGTATTAGAACCATACATTCGTCGAAATTTGTTTTAATAGATTTTTATAACAAAATTAATTAAGCTTTTATTTATTTATTAAAAGGTACAATTAAATGTAGATTTTTTATTATAAATTCAAGAATTTTATATTTGGCCCCCCCAACTTCTACACCTGGGTCTTCCCCTATCATTTACGGTACTATATTACTAGTTTTACCAAGAGATAACATGCAAGTTAAGATTTTTTGAGTCATATGACAAATCAGGACCCTCAATAATTTTGATTTAATGCAAATAAATATTAAGGTAAAAAGATTGTGTCTGAAAATGCTAGCAAACGAAAGTGTTGTATATGCATCTGTAGGATACAGATGATACGCAGACAGACGCTAAGTCTGAAGAACATTTAAAGGCATAATAAATGCACTATCAAAGTTCATGGAACATCCTTCCTAGGATCTATCAAAGTGCAAAAAGGGAACAGGAAGAAGATTCAAAGTATCCAAGGTTTCCCTTACCTCAAAAGACGAGCTATAGCTAGCAATGAGTACTTGTCTGAGCAACTGATGTGACCACTATAGAAGGATATGGAGTGCCCTTCAAGGAAGATAAACAGAGTGTTTTATCAGGTCAGAGTGACTAGTTGGTGACTAGCATTTAATGCTCCAATGGACACCCTCCTTTAGATGCGTGCAAGAAGGCCGTTTAGAGACAATGGTTACTTCCTCAACAAGTCTATATATAGCAGAAGTTTGAAGTGTTGAAGTTACGGAACTTAATTCAAATATTGTAAGGATTCTTTCAAGCCTTCACTCTCTTCTCTTGTAAATTTCTCTAAGTTGTAAAAAGCTCTCAAAACACCTTGAGTATCCTGAGAGAAAAAGACTTTGTTCTAAACTTGTATATCCGTCTGTAAGACGCTACCTTAAAGTCTGTGTGCCCCTACCTTCAACAAATCTTCTGATTTGTTGTAGAGCCAGAAGTGGCTTGGTAAGAAAAAAATACTTGGGTTTTTAGCTTGGAGAGGCTAGTGTAAAAACTACTTGGGTTGAGCCAGAAGTGGCAGTGAACAATACTTGTAACTTTAGTGGAACTTGGTGGGTTGCCAAAAATTGGAGGCTGAGATGAACCAGTATAAACCTTTGTGTCTTTCTCTTTGATCTTTATTTCTTAACTACTTTGAACTGATTTTGTGTTGTGATTTATTCTCTTGAAAAGGTTTCATCTGTTCTTTGTAACTAAACATTGTCTGTCTTTGTTCTTGTTAAAAGCTTCTTTCTATCATAGACGATAGCTATTTGTGAAAAGTTTTATGAAAATTTTATTAATCACAATTCAACCCCCCTTCTTGTGATTTTTGCCTTTACAAGATTCACCAAAAAAAAAAAAATGCAAGTTAAGCATTATAAATGTAACAATTTTCTCCCAGATAGTTACATGTTCTATTTCATGAAACTCAACCTTGAGCAAATCCCAAGTATAGAAAATTTCATGTTAAATGGTGGCAAACATACAACATGTATGGTGCTAATCAGCTAAAAGCCAATTTTATTTTAATAAAAACCGTACAGAAAAATCTAATGTCAAATTTACAATCTTTTAGAATGATATGAATATATAGAACTCTAAAATTGTTAGAGTTCTCAACACACTTCTCAAATTCTAAACTAAGAACAAATATTTATAGTAAATTTAGCAGAAGCCTCAATCGAACAATATTAGTTTATAAATTAAACTTAGAAACCCATTATTGGTAGAAACATGTTCTAAACATAAACGGAAGATGCTCAATCTGGATTTGCACTTAAAATAATTTTGTAACAAAAAACATCAGTCAAATTTGATAATTTGATTTTTCTTTTAAGTGTTAGAAAATACAAGAAAACATAATAACTTTGTGTAAGAGCTAGAAAACGGTAAAGGGATAAATAACTATATCTGCTAATTTTCATCCATAATTAGAGACAACATAAAATGTCAAAAGAAAGAGCATTTGTAAGAAAGTAAAAAACAAAGATGAGCAGAAATTATTAACTTCCAATATTATTCAATACAAGATAGTTTGATACAATGCTTAGCTTCGGAAAGGAACATGGTGCCTATTTAAATCAATTATGCCACCAAGGACTGAAATAATTGAGTCCCAATCATGCAAGGAATCTTTCCCTTTTAAATTCCACAATGCAAGGAATCTTGTCCTTTTCTCCTTTCTTTTGCTTTAAAAGCTGACCACAATGATATCCTTGAATAACTTTAGACTGTAGTCTGCAGCTGTCTGCAACTACTCTTCTTTTTTGAGCATGCCAGCTACTTTGGCATAATTATTTGAAACAAGATTTGAACTGTTCATTAGGTGGAGTTAATGAAGTATATCTTGATAACCTCCTCCCTGGTTTTGAGCTTGAGGAATTGCAGCAATTTCCTTAGTTTTTTGCTTCAATGAGATCGCGTGGATCAAAAATTTATGTAAGATTTCTTGTAGTTTGAGATTTTAATGCTAGAAAATAACTATTGAGAGTTCCTTGAACAAATTTCCTCAACTTTTTGCTTCAATGAGATCGCATGGATCAAAAATTGATGCAAGATTTTCTTGTAGTTTGAGATTTTAATGCCAGAAAATGACTATTTAGAGTTTCTTGAACAAATTTTTGGTAGCCAATTTTGAACAACTTGGCCATAACTAGTTTTGATGATTCTTGGGTGAATCTTCATGACACCAAATGAACCAATATTGAGCATAATTTAGACAGTATTGAAAACTGTATCATGCTTTTTGATAATCAAAATGATTATATGATTATTGGTTGAATTAGACAAAAAAGGATTTTGATGATAGAAAATGAGATAACTCATGAGTTATCTGATTTTGAGCAACCCTCAGGTTTTTGGTAACCAATTCTGAGCAATTTGAACAGACAATTGGGAACCATTTTAGAGGAGCATTTGAACAATCTTCAAGACTTCAAATGAACCAAGATTGAACATAATGACAGCACTGGAAACTATATCATGTTTTTTTTATAATCAAAATGATTATATGATGATTGATAAAAATTGACACAAAAGGCTTTTGATGACAATTTGATGATAGAAAATGAGATAACTCTGGAGTTCTATGATTTTGAACAACTCTCAGGTTTTTGGTAAAAAGTTTTGAACAGATTGAAGTTTTGAAACAGAGGTACAAACCATGTTGAACCATGTTTGGAACTTGCTTACAACCTTGTTCCAATCTTCAGGATTCCAAATGAACCAGATTGTACATAATGTTGACAGCATAGGAAACTGTATCATGCTTTTTGATAATCCAAGTGATTATATGGTGATTGATCAAAATTGACAGAGAAAAATTTTTTGGAGCATGGTTTTGTTTCAAAATTTTCTCTAGTACTAAAATTTTTGTTGAGCATTCACCCAAGACCCATGCCTTAGTTTTAATTTTTACAATTTTCAACCACAATGTGGTTTGATTGATTTTCACCTCTTGTTTCAAGTTTCTTGAAACATAAGGAGTTTTGCCACAAGTTTTATACATTGACTGATGGGTGATTTTGTTCATGGCAAATTTTCTTTTCAATTGAGATTGTAGAAATGTTTGGAAATATTGGATCCAAATGTTTTGAGTCTTAAAGCATTACTTTAAGATACATTTACCCAAGGATATTTGGTTCATGACCAAATATGGGAGATTTTGCTCATGGCAAATATTCTTTTGAATTGAGATTGTAGAAATGTTTGGAAATATTGGATCCAAATGTTTTGAATATTAAAGCATTACTTTAAGGTACATTTATCCAGGGATATTTGGTTCATGACCAAATATGGGAGATTTTGTTCATGGCAAATATTCTTTGGAATTGAAATTGTAGAAATGTTTGGAAATATTGGATCCAAATGTTTTGAGTCTTAAAGCACTACTTTAAGATACATTTATCCAGGGACATGTGGTTCATGACCAAATATGGGAGATTTTGCTCATGGCAAATTTTCTTTCGAATTGAGATATTGTAGAAATGTTTGGAAATATTGGATCCAAATGTTGAGTCTTAAAGCATTACTTTAAGATACATTTGTCCAGGGATATTTGGTTCATGACCATGTTTGAATCCTTCTATCTTCTTTAAGAAGTAGAAGAATTTGATTCAGTTGTTCTAATTGATCTTAATGATTCCATCCGAAGAATTACATCAATAGATGGAGTTTTAATGATCTCTTTATTTTTTCACATATACCCCTATTTAACATGGCCTAGATTTTCACAAGTACTTCCATAATAGATATTAAATGAGGGTATTTTGGACTAAATGTATTGTTTGTGAGTAGTATTCAATGTTTGTCTGCATTAACCTTAAACATCAAGAGTTAAGGAACAGAGGTAGTACTATTTTCATAGATTGTGTTACTATTGTGTGTATGATTGCAAGTCCAAGTAATTAATGCCCATGGCATTGGAGTTTGTGAAATTCTATAGTGCATGTGGGGTTTGGTTACTGATTCTTACAAGATACATTGATTACAAAGAATTAGTTCTGCAATCTGGTATAGAAAAGTGGGGCAATGTTCCTACTCTAGGATTTGATTGTGAACCCACTACATTCATTTAATTAAGATTTGGTGTATGCCATTATTGAGAGTCTTCCATATGTTGGTGCCGTGGCAATTTCAAGTCTCGAAGCATGGCAGCTACTCTTTTCAATTCCTACTAGTGCATGATCCCAATGCAATGCATGTGATAAATTATGTTTAAAGAGTGATATTTTTATTATTTTGATAAATAAATTATTTTTGAAACATAAAATTGATGACAAAGTAAAAATATTAATAATTTAACATGATTAAAGCAAAGATATAAGAAAATAACATTTATCTATACATTCAATTATATAAATAAATTATTGAGTAAGCCTATTTATAATCGCATAAAGTGATATATACATTGCTAAAGAGTTTTCATATGCAACCACATAGAAGTATAAATTTTAAATTTATTCATATCCAAATTTGATTTTATCCCTCAATAAATTTAAATTTATACGAATAAATTTAAATGCAAAAAATTAATCTCACAATTTTGTTGAAAAAAATAATAAAAAATTCTAAGCACGTTTTTTTTAAAATAATGTGGCTAAATGTTACTTTTGGTCCTATATGTTTTATTGTTTTTTCGTTTTGGTACATAACGTTTTAAAAGTTTCATTATGGTCTTTTATGTTTTAGAAAAGTATCGTTTTGGTCCTTTCTTCACTTTTCTGTTTAAAATGTTAGTGTTCCATCAACATTTAAATTTTAAAATAATTAATTTAACATAATGGTGGCTAAAACCTTGTCCCAGCAACTGGCGTCGGAGCAGGTCCCAATCCGCATCCATGACCCTGGTTAACCCATCGTTAATGAGTTCTCTGTAAGTGTCGTATACATGTAGAAAGCATAATTGAAGCATTGAATTGATTTGACAACTACAAGACAACAATGGTGCATGCACGCCGAACCCTGGAGAAAGACGAGAATCAACGCTTCATTTTATTGATCCGTCTTATCTCATTTTATCCCCTTTTATTTTATTCTTCCTTCTTCTTCTATTTAATAATGTGTTTTTTTTTTCGTATTTGTATTATTGGATGGGATGGGTATTGGAAATGGAAATGGGTGTGACAAAAGAATCTTAGACACGTCAGAATGTTGTGTCTCGTTGATGCCATTAGCGTCCATCACGATCATCATTCACCATTGTAGAACTTGGACTTTGGAGGTGCCAACCACACCTCCCTCTACAAACCCAAAACTTTGAAATAAAATACTCAAACCCACATAATTCATCATTGTGAGATCTGGTGCATTTCTTCTTCTTCTTGTTGTTGGAATTGAAATCAACGGGGTAGAAGGAGAGTTGCGGTGGCGGGATGCGGAGGAGAATGATGATGATGAAAGAGAGATGCTAGGGTTGTCACTATTTTAATTTTTGAAATAAAATAAAAATAGTGGTAGTTTTTAGCGTCATTATTTTAAAATTTAAATGTTAACGGAACGCTAACGTTTTAAACGGAAAATTGAATAAAGGACCAAAACTATACCTTTCAAAAACATCAAGGACCAGAACGAAACTTTTAAAATGTTATGTACCAAAACCAAAAAACACTAAAACATAAAGCAACAAAAGTAACATTTAGCCAAATAATGTATGCAAATTGATGACCCACAAATGAATAATTTTTTCCCTTTCAATGTCATTGTAATATTCTAAAAAAACTTAATACAATTTATAACCACACTAAATTAACATCTTATTAAATAAGGGTAAATCATGTGTGAGAGTAACATGTTTATTTTGTTACAATTACAGCACAAAATATAGAAAAATTAACACCTTTTCATATATTAAAAAATATAGGTTAATAGTTAAATTATTATTATTTTTTTATAATTATACAAAATAAATAATATTTGATAATGTGGATAATGGTGGCAACATATATACACAAAAAATTAATAATGATTGTCACATACATATAAATTTTTTTCTAAAAAATATTGTAGAAATTCATTGTAAAGCAATGATGGACCATGTTTTCAATTATATTCAATTTGGTCCCTTGTCTTTTAAAAAGTTCAATTTAGTCCTTTATGTTTTTAAAGTGAGTCAAAATCATTCTTCTAAAATAATGACCATTTTCAATTTCGGGACAAAATTTTGAACCCTTCTTTGACTAATTTGTCATGTGAAACTTGTTTTGGGACACAATTTTGAAGCAATTTTGTACATTCGGTTCACTTACATGAAAACTATGGAACTCAACTGATGTTCGAACCAAAAAGAGCCATAAACATGATGAAAAATTAGTCTCGCAATCAACCAGAAATGAATGATATTAGATTTTTAAATTTTCTAGTTACTCGTTGTATTATCTTTTCATGCAATTTTCACCATGTTTATGACCCTATTTTATTCGAACATCAGTTGGGTTTTATAATTTTCATGTAGTGAGTTTAATGTGATAAGTTTCACGTCTTGAATTAGTCAAAAAAGGTTTAAAATTGTGTAGCAAAATCTAACGATCATTGTCTCGGAAGGACCATTTTGGCTAACGTTAAAAACATAAAGACTAAATTGAACTTTTAAAAAGATAAGGAACCAAATTGAATATAATTAAAAACATAAAGGACTAAAAGTATATTTTAGCCTAAATAGAATTTGTATACCTAAACGATTATTATCATATTGATAACGGCGATGTATGTTCTCTACTAACACCAATTATATGAATGAAAATATGGCCTATGTTAAAGTAATTTAATTAATTTTACACTTTACTGCAATAAAGTTTAATAAAAAGAGAAAAAAATACTCTCTATGTTTAAAGTGAATATATTTTCTAAATAAAATCAAATAATTAAAAAATAATAAAAGTCAGGAATAGAATCAATGTAACTTGGGTGTTACAGAATTCCTTTTAAGGCTTGTTACTATAGGAGGAGCAATGAAACATCATCGTCTAGATAAGAAGTTTTACAAATATGCACATGAATTGAAGTTTTCTAGTGAATTGGAATTAGAAGTGTGCAAATACCTGAATCAAATCAAAGAATGGCAATTTTGATATATTGAATATTTAGTGCAATGTTAGGAGCTATATTAATGTTGTTGTTAATAACCTTCTTCCTCCTGGTTGGTTCCATTTGTAAATATAATTGTTTCAAAACGGAGATTGAAAAGTGTAACTTTGCTTCTACTCAAAATGTATTTTAGTAGTTTGGGTTTATAGAATATTGGCACAATGCAAGTTTAGAAATAATTAATTATTTTCATAATTAAAAGATTTTATGCTTTTTCAGCTGTTATATCTTCTTATTAGAATTGTATATTTTATCTTCTTGTTTTAATGAAAAATCTATTTCTATAATTGAATTTCGTATTTCCTATTTTCCTTAAAATTTCCAATTGCGATCTCATTTACATGGCAAAAATATTTTCTAATTATGATATGTTACCTTTTTAACTTTTCTTATCTTTTTTTGCTAGATGAATTTGTAGTCTATGTATGCCCTATCTACTAAATGTCTTTTCTATTTATATCCCTTTTCTAATTGATTATTTAACTATAAAATAGAATAATAATAATAATAATAATAATAATAATAATAATAATAATAATAATAATAATAATAATAATAATAATAATAATAATAATAAATACTCAATTCTATTCTATCAAATATTTATTTAATCTTTTTGTTTTACTTTATAGTTTAAATTATCAATATAAGAAAAATCCCCTTTGGAATAATAAGTAAAATGCATATTGATTATTCAAAAGTAATTTGTGTATTTATTATTAAATAATTCATTGATTATTCAAACTATAAAATAGCACAATAATTATTAATACATAAGTCACTTTTGAATTATGAATAAAATATTAAGAAATGTATTTGCAAAGTAATTTGAGTTATAGCAATTTTAATTATTATTGATAAATTAATGTTATACAAAACAAAAATAAAAGGATAAAATTTTCAGCGAAGGGTTGATATGTAAAAAGGACGTTTAGTAGATAGGCAATATATAGATTACAAATGCATATAATAGAACAGATAGGAAAAAATAGCACAATTAAAAAATATATTGATATGTAAAAAGAAGACATATAAATATGTAAGAAAAATAGGAAATACAAAATCCAATTATAAAAATAGATGTTTGTTAAAACAAGAATAAAATCATTTAATTAAGAAGATAATTAATTATTTCTAAACATGCATTGAACCAATCTTCTATAAAACCAAACCTCTCAAATACATTCTTTTTTTTAATCAAGAAAGAGTTGCCAAGGTGTCCATAGAGTTCCTAATCCCAACTCTGTTGGCACCAGAAGCTCTACTCATCACCTGCAGAAAGCTCACAATTTATTAAAAAAGAAGAAGTACAAGAAAAAAAAAACATGAGGGGACATAAGACTAGAACCCATGCAAAGGATCAAAGCTTAACATAATCTATAATTAGGAAGACTTAATCTATCTCTAAATAGACTATCTCGAATAAATCTTGGAGGAGAATCCCACCAAGAAAAACCAGCCACTTGAAGAGCATAATTGGCGAGGCTATCCGCGCTACCATTCTGAGTAGAAGCAAGGTACAATTTGTCATCCTTGTAGTGAAACAGTTATACCTACAAATGGCCTCAACCACGATGAAGAAAAAAAGGGTTATTAACAACAACATCAATATATCTCATGATGTTGCACTAGATATATTGTCGAAATTGCTCGTGAAAACTTTGAATCAATTCATGTGTGTGCACACTTCTTGGTCAAATTTTCTATCAAACCTCAATTCATGAGAGTGTTGCAAAACTTCTTATCCAAATACAATGATGGTTCATCTGTCCTCCTAAAGAAACAAGCCTCAAAAGGTATTCCATATTTTTTTTGGTGTTGGGGGAGAGGTTTCGTTCAGAAAATCGTCAAATTAGATTTGTCATTTCCTTGCCAAGATGAGAATGTAGTAAATAATAAAATTATGGATTCTTGTGTCAATGGTATAATTGGTCTCATCCAATACAAATGTGGCTATGGCAATCAAGATGTTATGTTATCGCTATAAGCAAGACCTAGGGAAAACCAGAAGGAATAACTCCGAGTTCCTTAGTTGTAAGGTTCCAAAACATAACATCTTGATCACCATAGCCGCATTTGTATCAAACGACACCAATTGTACCATTGACACAAGAATTAAGAATTTTAATGTTTATGACATCCTCCTATTGACAAGGAGGCAACAAATCTAATTTGACATTTTTCTTAAGCCTCTCACCAAAAACCAAAAGTAGATTCGAAAGACCTTCTGGGGCTTATTGTCTTACAAGGAGCAATGAACCATCATAATCTTTGAATAAATAGTTTGGTATATACATTTCTTAAGTTCTAAGACTTTGGATGATGTCCAACCCCTCAAATTTTGGTTTTGATGATAACAAATAAAGGATACATTTTGGAGTATCTAATGGTCTTGTTTGAGTGTTATAGGATCTACGTCGTCCAATGCCGCAATGGTATTGCATCTCTCAAACATAAATTTTATATTTCTATAAGCAAAGCGTCCAAATATGTTTTGTAAAGTACAACATCCAGCGTCCAAATATGTTTTGTAAAGTACAACATCCAGCGTCCAATGTTTCTGTAAAGCAAGCGTCCAATGCCTACATAACTTACACTCTGTTTTCTATCTTAAAAGTTATATAATGCGACAATACGTTTTCGATGATGATTCTCTGGAATGTTCGATTACTCCCTCTCATTCTAACATAACATTTCATTTGAGTTTTCGAAAAGTATTGTACAGGGACAAAAAAGCATTTCTCTGCAGAAAAGTACAAGTAGAGTAGGCGCTGCATGTACTGTTGTCTCCTCTATCTCTCCACCCCAAGCAGACACGTGACAACGGTCACATACTTGGGAGAGAGCCGTTATTGGCAAAGGTACAGATCCCACAATGGATACTTTACACCAAATTGCCTATAAATAGAGGAACAAGATCATGCATCAAAAGACACGAAGATTGATTAAGAGCCGAAACTCTGTCAAAACGACTGGACGATTCACACTTGAACGAAAAAAAGCTTTCTACTTAGCTTTGCTAAGCGATTCTGTGTATTCAATTTTTATTGTAATATCCTCTCTGTGAGAGTTATTCTTTCTTTCTATACTCAAACAATTTCTGTTTGGAAATCCAAGAGTGGCTTAGTGTTAAAGAATACTTGGGTTTGCTTTAATCTCAGGGGGAGATTAAAGGTGTGCTAGGAGTGGCCTAGAAAATACTTGTAGCCAGAAGTGGCAGGTTAAAATACTTGTTTGTAATCAGATTCTGATTAGTAGAACCCTTCAAAAGTTTTTGAAGGAGAACTGGACGTAGCTCAGTTTGAGTGAACCAGTATAAATCTAAGTGTTCTACTATTTCGCTTTCTAGCTTACTCGTAAATCTCTTAAGTTATCTCTTCACATACCACGAAAGAGCTTCTTTACACATTCTATTTACGAAAATATTTTACGTGTGTTCAGACGAAAAAAATAGTTTCATTGAATTGTTGTATTTGAACCATTGGACGATAGCATAGTCTTCTATTTCACAAGGTTCTTGTAAAACTTAAGATACACTATCTTCATATTTGCGAAAGGATTTCAAAGAAAATATAAACATACTATTCAACCCCCTCTTCTAGTGTGTTTCTCTGTATTTCAGTTGGCATCAGAGCTCGGCCTCTTGGGTTGAGTACTTAGCAGTACAGAGGAAAGATCCTAAGAAAGATGGAAAACGAGGGACAAGCTGTGAACAGACCACCACTCTTCAAGGGTGTCAAATATGATTACTGGAAACAAAGAATGATAGCATTCTTTGAATCTAGTCATATTGACATGTGGGACATTGTGGGACATTGTGGAGATGGGCAACTACATTCCACTTGATGAGAACCTCAACGAAATCCCAAAGACTAGATGGACGGAGGAGCAGAAACAAAGATTTCATCTCAACTCCAGAGCTAGAAACATCATCATATGTGCACTGAGCGAACAAGAATACAACAAGGTGCATAGTCTCAAAAGCGCAAAACAAATGTGGGACACTCTTGCGTTAACGTACGAGGGTTCCACCCAGGTAAAACATAACAAACTCAGTCTCCTTACTCGTCAATATGAATTGTTTAGTATGGAAGAAAACGAGGACATACAAGGTATGTTTGGACGGTTTCAAACCATACTAAATGAACTTAGAGCACATGGTAAAAATTACAATAACTATGAACATATTGACAAAATTTTGAGAAGTTTGCCTAGGCAATGGAGACCACAGGTTACAGCCTTGAGAGCAACAAAAGGACTGGATGATATGTCCCTAGAAGAACTCGTGGGAATTCTCAAGGTGCATGAACTAGAACTGCATCAAGATGGTTATGGTAAGAAAAACAAGTCTCTGGCGCTCAATGTCTAGAAGCCAAGGAAAGCACCATAGTCCAAAGCCATGCAAGCTGAAACATCATCAGACGAACAATCTGAAGATGATGACTCAGACGAGAATGATGAGCTATCCTTCATATCCAAGAGGATACACGCTATGTGGAAGAAGAAAGGTGGATCCAAATGGAGAAACCTAAACAGGAAAAGCCTCAAAGAAAAGAAGGAGAAGAGTCCAATCATATGCTACAAATGCAAAATGCCAGGATACTTCAAATCAGAATGCCCAGATCTTGACAAGAGCAAAGACAAGCAGAAGAAATTCTTTAGCAAAAGGAAGGGAAAGAAAGTTCTGATGTCTACATGGGAAGACCTGGACGATGACTCATCATCGGACGATGAAGAAGAAGAGAAGCACACATATGCCTGATGGCAGACACTTCAACAGATTCTTCTGAACCAGAAGAAGAAGATGAGGTAGACCTTAATGACTTAGATTCACTTCAAGAAGCTTATCATGAATTACTTTCAAACTCTTCTATTCTGTCAAAGGCTTACAGAACTTTAAAGAAATCGTCCAAATCACTTTCAAAAGAAAAAGAAGTTTTAGAGAAAAATTTCAAACAACTTGAAAGTGAAAAGGAGGATTTATAGAAAAAGTTTACAGAGCTCTCAAAGCAACATGAAATTTCAAATGCGGAGAGGCGAACTCTATGGAATGATGCTGCTCGAGCCTATAAATCCTATGAGGATTCAAGAACTAGAGAAATGAATCTTTCCATAGAAATTCGAAATCTCAAAGCAGAAAACAAAAGGCTAGTTGAGAAGCTTCTGAAAGTTGAAGCAGATACTTCCTTAAGAGGTCAACCACATGATGTTGTAAAGCTTCATGAAGAGATTGACAACCTAAAAAAGGATCTGTCAAACTTTGTTAAGGGCTCTGACAACCTTAAAATGCTTTTAAAATATGAAGGTTGTAAGAGACCAAATGACAGGTCAGGACATGGATATAATGGAAAGAAATATATTCATGACGAGGAACAGATGTTTGCTATTTCTGTGGGAAACCTGGACATATAACATCCAAATGCAGACACCTACCTAAGAAGGGAGCATCCAATGCCCTTCAAACTAACAAAAAAGGACCCAAGTCAATTTGGGTACCTAAGGATAAAATTATTCCTGTTGCAGACATGCTTAACAGCAGGAAAGAAACTTCAATCATGGTACCTGGACAGTGGGTGCTCACATCACATGACAGGAGAAAAGTGTATGTTCCAAAGCCTCTTACCCAAAGCTGGTGGGAAAGTCACTTTTGGAGGGAATCAGAAAGGGATGATAGCTGGCGTAGGTAAGATTGGTATACCACCCTATCCTTGTATTGATAAAGTTCTTTATGTTAAAGGTCTTAAACACAATTTACTTAGCATAAGCCAATTATGTGACAGTGGATATGATGTTGCCTTTAAAAAAGTGAATATACAGTCAGGAACTCTGATGGATCCCTTCTTTTTACTGCAAAGAGGCAAGGTAATCTGTACAAGATTAAACTTGGGGAACTATCAAGTCAAAATGTATCATGCCTAGTTTCCAGACAAGAAAATCATTGGCTATGGCATAAAAGACTTGGTCATGCAAGCTTGAGGTTAATCTCAAAGCTGAATAGGCACAACCTCGTAAGAGGACTACCAAGTATGTCATATAAAGATGATCTTCTTTGTGAAGCTTGTCAGAAAGGGAAACAAGTGAAAAGTTCTCTTCAAAGTAAAAACATTGTTTCCACTTATAGACCTCTTAAGCTGTTACATATTGATCTGTTTGGACCCACAAGAATAGCCTCAGTAAGTGGTAAAAGATACGGATTGGTTATAGTGGACGACTATACTAGATGGACATAGGTCACGTTCCTATCCCACAAAGATGAGTCCTTCAAGGCTTTTTATAACTTCTGCAAAAGAGTTCAAAATGAAAAAGGAGTATGCATTACTTCTATCCGAAGTGATCATAGGGGAGAATTTGAAAATGAAAGTTTTCAAAGGTTCTGTGAGGATAATGGTATCCTTCACAACTTCTCAACACCCAGAACACCACAACAGAATGGTGTTGTTGAGAGGAAAAACAAGTCACTCCAGGAGATGGCCAAAACCATATTGAATGATAATTCAACCCCTAAACACTTCTGGCCTGAAGCAGTGAATACTGCCTGTTATTTACAAAACAGAATCTATATAAGGCCAATATTGAAAAGACTCCATATGAATTGTGGAAGGGAAGAAGACCCAACATATCCTACTTCCATCAATTTGGATGTCAATGTTTCATTCTGAACACTAAGGATAACTTAGGAAAATTTGATTCTAAGTGTGATGAAGGAATATTGCTTGGATATTTTGAAACTTCAAAGGCATACAGAGTTTATAACTCTAGAACCTTAGTTGTTGAAGAAGCTATCCATGTGAAGTTCAATGACAACAAGCCTGATAAGAAATTATCAGAGCTGGACGAATCATTTGCAGATCTCAGATTGGACGATGCAAGTAAGTCATCAGATACGTCCAACCATGATGTCTTAGTTGAAGAGTCCAATGTACCACTGGATGGTTTAGTAGCAGAACAAAGAGAACCAACTGGACGCAACTGGCAAATGAAGAAACATCATCCAGAGGAGCAAATCATCGGAGATCCAAAGGATAGAGTCAAAACCAGATCTTCACTTCAACGACAGCAAGGTCACGCAGCACTCATATCACAAATAGAACCTAAGACTGTGGACGATGCCTTAGAAGATGAAAACTGGGTCAAAGCAATGCAGGAAGAACTTGACCAGTTTCAAAAGAACAATGTCTGGAAGCTAGTAGAACTCCCCGACGACAAAGAAGCTGTAGGAGCAAAGTGGGTGTTCAGAAACAAGCTGGATGAAGCAGGTAATGTTGTGAGAAACAAAGCGAGGTTGGTAGCCAAAGGTTACTCACAACAGGAAGGTATAGATTATACTGAAACTTATGCTCTAGTTGCACGTCTAGAGGCAATTCGCATTTTACTATCATTTGCAGCTCATAGCAATATGAAGCTATATCAAATGGACGTAAAAAGTGCATTCCTCAATGGACTCATAAAGGAAGAAGTCTATGTGGAACAACCCCCAGGATTTGAAAGTGATGCTTTTCCAAATCATGTTTTCAAACTTAACAAAGCTTTATATGGGTTGAAACAAGCACCTAGAGCTTGGTATGAAAAACTCAGCTTATTTCTGTCAGAAAATGGTTTTTCAAGAGGAAAAGTAGACACTACATTGTTTTGCAAAGACTACTCTTCTGATTTTATTATTGCACAAGTATATGTTGATGATATCATATATGGTGCCACTAATGAGTCTCTCTGTGAAGAATTTGCCAAATTAATGCAAACAGAGTTTGAGATGAGCATGATGGGTGAGCTGAAATTCTTCCTTAGACTTTAAATCAAACAAACTAAAAAGGGCATATACATACATCAAACCAAGTATGTCAAAGAGATACTGAAGAAGTACAAGATGGACGGTGCAAAACCAATGAAAACTCCTATGCATCCAACAACAGTACTTGGATTGGACGACAACTCAAAGAAGGTGGATAACACTCTATACAGAGGAATGATAGGATCACTCCTATACCTCACAGCGTCCAGACCTGACATCATGTTCTGTGTATGCTTATGTGGCAGATTTCAATCTGACCCAAGGGAAGTTCATTTAACTGCTATTAAGAGAATCTTTCAATATCTTGTTGGAACCACTAATCTTGGTCTCTATTTCAAAAGGCAGAAGGATTTCAGGTTAATTGGATAATGTGATGCTGATTATGCTGGAGACAAAATTGAAAGAAAAAGCACTAGTGGAGGATGTCACTTCATTGGTGGAAACTTAGTCTCCTGGATATGCAAGAAGCAAGGAACCATTGCACTGTCAACTGCTGAAACAGAGTATATTTCAGCTACAAAATGTTGTTCTCAAATCTTATGGACCGAACATCAACTTGAGGACTACAACATATATGAGAGTAACATTCCTATCTTCATCTTCTGTGATAGTAAAACTGCCATAGATCTATCTAAGAATCCCATATTACATTCAAGGGCTAAACATATAGAGATTAAACATCACTTTATAAGATACCATGTTCAGAAGGGTACTGTGGAACTACACTTTGTAACCACAGATAATCAGCTTGCTTATATATTTACTAAACCCCTTACTGAAGACAAGTTAATCTTTCTAAGGAACAAACTTGGCATGAACTCTGTAAAGGAATGATTAACACCTACATGGTGTGTCCAATGGACATGTCGTCCAAAGATCACTAAGTCATGCATGTGCATTGCATATGTTACACTTAAGTCCAACATCTAGACGATGTTTTTAACTTAGCATATTTTCTTAAACATTGTTCAAATGGCCAAAACAGTTTGTTTCAGAGTAAGTATGAGTTAATACTCTATGCTGAGTCACCTAAATATTGGTAACCGTACACAGTTATCCACATTCTTCACACGCCTCATCATGGCGGGTTTTATGGCATAACTCCCATTTCAAATATTCATAAAAGCCCAAAACCGTTTCACGTTCTCTGAACAAAGCCCATATATGTAATCTGTCAAATCGTCTCAAAAAATCTTTACCGTATCTATCTTATCTGAGCCTATCTTCAACCTTAAGCATTCTCTCTCTCTCAAAAACCCAAAACCCTTCTCAGAAAACCTAAAAATCCTAACTTTTCTACCATGTCGAACTCTGCAAGCTCAAGCAACTCTGAACTCAACGTCCACACCTACCCTGAGACCGAAGTTGTATGTCAAGGTGCTGCTACAGTGCACATTGAGCACTTCTTCGACATTGAAAAGCTGGAGAATCTGGGCCTGAAGCTGAACGAGAGTCTTCTGAAGTGTGGAATCAGAGGCTACTTCAACGAAAACCAGAAGATATTCCCTGAGTTGATGAGGATGTTCTGGAAGAATGCCAAATTCCAGAACACAAGGGAGCTCGTGGCCACTATTCTTGGACGAGAGGTGACTCTATCCACTGAGTCCATTGCATAGGTAACTGGTTGCATCAGGGAGCAGAACAAGTACAGAGCAAACTGGGCCAAGCAGTACGACAATCACGTTGCAAACGTACTTTGCAAGACCAAACCCACAAACTCAATGAAGATTGAGTACAAGAACCTGCGTGAGGAAGCAAAAATCTGGTAGCAGGTGTGCAACAAGAGTATCCTACACAAAGCTGGGTCTAAGGACTCAGTCACGGACTTACACAAGTTCGTGATATTCCACCTTATGGAAGGTATCCCCTTCAACCTTCCTCACACCATTTACATCAACATTGTGAGAATGATGAAGACTGTTGGTGGCAATGATGACATCTTCTACGCCGCTCTGCTGAACAAGATCTTCTGGGACCAGAAGGTCTATCAATGCTTCTTTGATGAACTCGACGAAGCTGATCACAAAGCTATCGTGAAGAAAGGACAAATGGTGGCAACACAACAACCATTTGGCAAGTCTAACATAAAGCCTATGAAGATTAAGCTGACAGCCAAGGTCCTAAGGGACTTGGACAAAGATAGCATCAATAAGCAACGACATGAACAAAGCAAGATTATCTCCAATGATGATGAGGAGGAGATTGATCTTCTTGGTATTGGCAAGAAGATCAAAAGGTTGATGCAGGAACAGGGGAGCAGAAAGGTAACATGTCACATGTCTCAGAAGCATGAGGAAGATGCTGAAAAGGAGAGAAGAACCAAGAAAAGACATGTTGACACCTCCACTGCTCAGTCCCCGGCAGAGAAGCGTCCAAGGACTGATGCGTCCAGACCTGCTCAAGCTGAGCAGCATCCAAAGGCAGCTTCAGTGAAGCCTGTTCCAGAAAAGCCAAAGGTTTGGAAGCTTCAAATACTGGACGACTCTGATGATGATGACCAGATCCCAATTGGTCAAATCAAGAAGAAAGCAGAGGAGAAGGAGGCCCCTATGCAAAAGAAGCAGAAGGTACAACCTGCTGAACTAACTTTCTTTCATTCTAACGTGCCTCGACGAGTTAAGACTCAGGCAGTTAGGCCAAGGAGAGTTGCAGCTCCACCACCTTCCTCCCAAGACACCGACAACATATCCACCAGTGCCCCACTACCAGCTCCATCCAGTGCTCCATCCACATCAACAACCCAGCATCCACCTCTTCACTTGGACCTGTCCAAGTTTGTGCGTCCAAGGGATGCATGGAGGGATACCTGGTCCCCATGGACCATACCCCCCAAGCAGAAAACCAAAGAAGAAGAAGACAGAGAACGCTTCCCTATTGCATTCCTTACACGAAATGAACAGAATTACTGTAAGAAGCGCGATGTAATCTGGAGGCCTCTACAAGAACCTTTAGAGAGGCATCTGACTACTGCCTCAGCACCAGAGTGGACGAGGTAAGATTATGCTCATAATCCTTCAGCTGACTATGTTGGAATACCAGAAGGAGCAATAATCAGCAACCCTTTGCCCACTTGGATGAGAGAAGTGTATCCACACTTGATCCGAATGACTCATCCTTACTCTTGTCCAACTGGAACCCAACAAAGGGTGCGTCCAGCAGTAGCAGAACTGCCTGAACCAGAGGTGGAGGTTGCTTCTCAATTCACAAAGATGGTTGCGGAGCAGAAAGGGAAGGCTCCAAGAAAGAAGAAGGCACCGTCCAAGAAGCTCCCTGTTAGCAGGGATACTGAACTGGCCATAGAATTGAAGTTAGCCATTAAAGAAAGCCTAGACCCTTCCAAGTCGAAGCAGCGTCCAGATGTACAATGGGTCAAGGATGTTCACATCTGGACTCCCATTACAAAGTTCCTGCCTCTACCTGCTAGAACTCCAGAGCTTAATTTCCAGCCAAGTGACTATGATGATCTTGGCAAACTTCTTCAACAGATGTATATACCAAACCAAGCCATTGCCTACCCACCAAACCTTCACATTAGCCGCACCACAGAAATCAAGTTTGTACCAGACAAGGTGTGTCCTAGACTACCCTTATATGATGCTGGTCGAAAGAAAGGTTACAAGTTCTATGGCATTGAGATGCCAAGTAGGGAAGAAAAAGTTGAAGCCTTGCAACAATCCTCTCATAACTGGGGTCACCTGTTTGACAAGACTGGTAAGCTTACACGTCCACTTGAAACTTTCGATTCCATGACCTTTTGACACCAGATTTTATGGAACGACTCCTAGAAGGCCTCCTCCTCCAGCAGCTCCAAGAATGATTTCATTCACCCCCCTCATGGTCTTGAGGTGCTGCGTCCAGTGAAGACTCATCACTTCACACACACCTTTGCTTGCTTTCTGACAGAATCAGATGACTACCTGGATTTAATGAAGACATTGCCTATCATCAGAAGCAACAAAGTGTTTGATCTTCGGACACTGGATCGCACAGAGTTTGTGGAGGAACTTCAAACTTTGCATGAGGAGTACAAGGTAGAAGAGGCCAGAGCAGCAGAACAACCTCGTCTAGAGCAGCTGGCTCTTGAGCAAGCTGAGACTGCAACCACAGAAAAGGAAGATCAGGTTGCCAAGCCGAAAGATACACAAGCAGAGTTGGATGAAGCATCTTCCAAGGTAACAAAGGTGCTAGCTCATCTTGACTTGGACCTATCTGTACCAGTAGACGTGGAACACTTTGTCGCTTCACATGAAGAATCCACCGTCCAATCTGGAAAGTCCAAGAATTATGGAAAGCCTATTGTTGAAGCATCCAAGCCCATGGAATCAACTGTAGAAAAGCCTCTTGCTGAAGATATAACCAGCTTCCCCGTTGTTGATGCGTCTACTGAAGCTCACTCGGGTACACGTCAACTGGTTCCCACAGGATCTTCAAGTCCAAGGGGCATCCTTCCCTTGCAATTTGCTGAACCTCAAGGGGTCTCAGAAGCTGTTCACTAGATCGTGCAACAGGCTCTGAGGCAACAACAACTGGAAACCGACGCAGCTCTTCAAGCATTTCAGCAAAGGCAACAGGCTGAGGCTGCTCAACATCGTATGCTGCTGCAGAATGCTATCACTGAACAATTCATGAGCCTCTCCCAGACGCTTATGAATCAAATTCAAAATACTGCAGCCAACCTGCTTGGACAAGTTGCTCATGCCATTCCACCCGTCCAACGACCACAACTCCAACAACCAGCACTACCCGTCCAACCACAACATCCTCAACCAGCACCACCTACCCAAGCACCACCAAAACAACACCACCAGCACCACAAGAACCACCTTCACAGCCATAGGTGACCATGATGGTCAAGTCATTTTCCATCTTTCAAACCCATTTTTGTTAATGACAAAGGGGGAGAAATTGGAATTTTGATGTCATAGAGTCATTTTACACTCTGTGAATATTTTGGCTATTTTATCAATATGTCTTTAATACATGAGGTGTGTATATCACATATTCCGCATCCATATCCTTGATATGTTTTTACACTCTGATATCTGTTATATCTGATATTTTGTTGTTGTTTATTATACACTATTATCAGACGCATAAGAAATGTTGAACTCAGGGGGAGTACTTCATTTCACATATATTAACCCTGTCAACATACACTGGCATAACATAATAATCTCTTATATAATTTATTGTATTCATATATGATTATGTGCCTGTTAACATCAAAATTTAACATTATTTGTCATCATAAAAAAGGGGGAGATTCTTAAGTTCTAAGACTTTGGACGATGTCCAACCCCTCAAATTTCGGTTTTGATGATAACAAATAAAGGATAAATTTTGGAGTATCTAATGGTCTTGTTTGAGTGTTATAGGATCTACGTCGTCCAATGCCGCAATGGTATTGCATCTCTTAAACTTAAATTTTATATTTCTATAAGCAAAGCGTCCAAATATGTTTTGTAAAGCACAACATCCAGCGTCCAATGTTTCTGTAAAGCAAGCATCCAATGCCTACATAACTTACACTCTGTTTTCTATCTTAAAAGTTATATAATGCGACAATACGTTTTCGATGATGATGCTCTGGAATGTTCGATTACTCCTTCTCATTCTAACATAACATTTCATTTGAGTTTTCAAAAAGTATTGTACAGGGACAGAAAAGCATTTCTCTGCAAAAAAGTACAAGTTGCGTAGGCATTGCATGTACTGTTGTCTCCTCTATCTCTCCACCCCAAGCCGACACGTG
This sequence comes from Pueraria montana var. lobata, assembly GCA_026413185.1. Taxonomy (NCBI): domain Eukaryota; kingdom Viridiplantae; phylum Streptophyta; class Magnoliopsida; order Fabales; family Fabaceae; genus Pueraria; species Pueraria montana. Next base: position 59,277,953 of record CM048654.1, read on the forward strand.
ACAACGGTCACATACTTGGGAGAGAGCCGTTATTGGCAAAGGTACAGATCCCACAACGGATACTTTACACCAAGCTGCCTATAAATAGAGGAACAAGATCATGCATCAAAAGACATAAAGATTGATTAAGAGCCGAAACTCTGTAAAAACGACTGGACGATTCACACTTGAACGAAAAAGAGCTTTCTACTTAGCTTTGCTAAGCGATTCTGTGTATTCAATTTTTATTGTAATATCCTCTCTGTGAGAGTTATTCTTTCTTTCTATACTCAAACAATTTCTGTTTGGAAAGCCAGGAGTGGCTTAGTGTTAAAGAATACTTGGGTTTGCTTTAATCTCAGGGGGAGATTAAAGGTGTGCCAGGAGTGGCCTAGAGAATACTTGTAGCCAGAAGTGGAAGGCTAAAATACTTGTTTGTAATCAGATTCTGATTAGTAGAACCCTTCAAAAGATTTTGAAGGAGAACTGGACGTAGCTCAGTTTGAGCGAACCAGTATAAATCTAAGTGTTCTACTCTTTCGCTTTCTAGCTTACTTGTAAATCTCTTAAGTTATCTCTTCACATACCACGAAAGAGTTTCTTTTCACATTTTATTTACGAAAATATTTTACGTGTGTTCAGATGAAAAACGCAGTTTATTGAACTGTTGTATTTGAACCACTGGATGATAGCATAGTCTTCTGTTTCACAAGGTTCTTGTAAAACTTAAGATACACTATCTTCATATTTGCGAAAGGATTTCAAAGAAAATATAAACACACTATTCAACCCCCCTTCTAGTGTGTTTCTCTGTATTTCAACATTCGCATGAATTGAGGGTTTTTAAGCAAATTTGACCAGGAAGTCTGCACAATCCTGAATCAATTCAAAGATTTCATGGGCAATTTTGACAAAATAATTAGTGAAACATCCTTAGGTATGTAGATGTTGTTGTTAATGACCTTTTTCTTCTTCTTTGTGGCTGCTGCCATTTTGTAAGTATAACTGTGTAACCTTACGCTTTGGATTTATAAAAAATTGGCTCAATGCAAGTTTAGATGTAACACCCTCACTTTTATGTAACCAATTATTTTTCTATTTACTCTGTATTTATTTTTTGACAACTGAGCGAGAATCTCAAAGTTTTGATATACGCAATTCAACTTAGAATAGTGAGTGCTATTCAGTTGTGATTGTTAATAAATTTTTTGGAACAGAGCTCAGGAAATGATAAATTGACCATTATGTCCCTAGAAACAGCAATAACAAGATAAATAGTAAAAAAAGACAAGAGTGTTTAAAATCAATTTTTAAGTTAAAAACTTGTTCAAAATAAAAATAATTTTAAATTTTTCTGAGAATTATTTGAAATATTCTGTGTGAAATGACCAAAATACTTGGGTTGACTATAGGAGCAATCAAAGATATTTTAGCTTAGAAAATATTTGAGAATTTTTTAATGGCTATAATAATTTTAAAAGTTTTATTTAAAATTGAAAATGTGAAAATTTCGTAAAATCCCTATTTATTTGGCACTAAATTAATTTATTAGGCAATTATTTAGCATTTTAAATTAAAATAATTATAAATAATTTGATATTAAATTAAAATATTGTGAAAGTTTATATAAAAACTTAATTGGTATTGGGCTGGATGTGCCACTCTTGCAGAGGCCCAAAATCACTTTTTTAGCCAAAATTTAATGATTTAAAATAATTTTTTTATTATATTAATATCCACCTCATTTATTTAAAGAACATGAAAAAAAATTTTATTCCTTGCCAACTTTGATCTCTTGGGAGCCACGTTTCACAATTGGATAAAAGCAAACCATTTTTAATTGAATTTTTTTTTTATATCTAAAACTGATTATAAAAAGCCATTTTTTTTTATCTTTCACTAAACCAGTGTTATTAGACTCGGATCGAACCGGCTGGCTCAACCGATTGAATCGGCTGTCATATATATATATATTACATACACTATGATTTATCACAATGATTATATATAAAAGTTTGATTTTTTTTATAATTTTAAAGTATAAAACTTTACAAGTTATAAATTATTTAGAAATTTTTTAATATGGACCAAGTCATGCGGGTCAACTAGTGACTCACTGGGTCGACCTTTGACCCAGTGATCCAGTACCTCAACCGAGTCGATGACTGGTTCAAGTATGATAACATTGCACTAAACACTAATCTTCAGTGAGGGATCAGGTGGTTACATTTGTTGGTGATAGGGTGCTTAGTTTGCTTAATGAAGTATCATGTGTGCAAAGTTGTCTTGATTTGAGTTAGGTGGGCCAAAGTGAAAATGATGAAGGTTAGAAGGTGGGGTCGACAAAGCAAAACATGGATGTTGAAGGATTGATTGGGCTTATGCAAAAAGAGGCCCATGGTGCTGCTGAAATATGTAACGCTGGGGGAAGGTGGATTCATGTGATGTGATTGAAGATGGGCCTAATAATGGGCCAAATTGTATTGATAGTAGCACTATTTTATTTGAAAGAAATAAAGACAAGGCTATGTTGGTAGGTATGGAGGTCCCACATAAGGATTCTGTTGGGGACATAATTCCTACGAATTCAATGTCTTCAAATAATGACATTATTGGGGTTGAGACTCCAAAAGAAGTTACGGCACACTTAGAGGTCAATTGTGATGTTGAAAAGATGTTATCGTAAGAATATGATATGGTCGAAAGAAATATGGATGATGAAGTAATAAGGATTGGCTCTTGAATATGGAGGACTTGGTTAATGTGTGGGTTTATGAGGATTATTGGTTGACGGAGGAGCAGATTAATATTTACAAAACTAGTAGGAAAGGTGGAAGGAAAAAAGGAGGGAGGAAAAGAGTGGGGTTCCATAAAGGTGCTAAGAAGAAGACAAAAATGAGATTGTCATCTAGTCTACCTACTGAGAGCCACTTTCAAGGAAGTTCTCAATATTTGAATAAAAGTGTGGAAGAAACGGCAAGGGAGGTATAGGAATTTGTAAAAGAGTTTGGAATACAAAGTGTAGGGAGAGAAGACAATCTGACGGAGAAGTTGGTGAGTATGGAGAAAAGAGATAGAAAGGTAGTGGGGAAACAAGAGGAAGGCATGGGGTATGGAGGAGTTGTAACAGTTGAAAAATGAAGATTATTTCTTTTAATGTGAGGGGGTTGGGGGAGAGGGTGAAGAAAAGTGAGGTAAAGAAGATGGTTATTGAAGAAAATCCAGATATGGTGTGTTTGCAAGAAACGAAAATGGGGGAAGTGGATAAGAAGCTTTGTGTTAATTTCTGGGGTAGTGAGGATGTGGATTGGATATTTAAAGCATCTAGCGGGAGTGCAAGGGGGTGATTGATTATGTGGAATAGATCTAAATTTTATGTCAGAGTAGTGATTGAAGGGGTGGACTTTTTGGGGGTAGACGGCTGGTGGGGAAGGAAAAAATCAAAGTGGGTATTATAAATGTTCAAGCCCTATGCAAAGTTGCTGGCAGGTGATTAGTAATGTTGTGGAGGCAGAAGGGGGAGACAAGTGGTGTGTGTTGGGTGATTTTAATTCTATAAAATCACCACAAGAAAGAAAAGGTGTTATGACAAATGATAGGGTGGAGGAAATGGAGGTGCTTAATGATTTTATTCAAGATGCAAGGTTTATTGATCTACCACTAGTTGGTAGAAGATACACTTGGTATAAAGCAGATGGCACATCCATGAGTAAGCTGGATAGGTTCTTGGTGACAGAAGATTGGTTTAAGGCATGGCAACAGTTAACACAGTGGGGTTTGAAGAGGAGTGTATCTGATCATTGTCCAGTAATATTGAAGGAGAAGGTGGTAAATTAGGGGCCAAAACCTTTCAGAATTCAAAATTTTTGGAGGGAATAGAAGGGGTATGCATATTTGGTCAAAGAAGAGTGGCCACAGTTTTGTGTGAATGGAAAAAAGGTGTATGTTCTAAAAGATAAGTTGAAAGTTATCAAGTTGTGTCTAAAGGAATGGAATTCTCTGAATTTTGGGGAAATTGATAGCAATATAAAAGAGGCTAAGGAGGAGTTGCATTAGTTATATCTCAAGGGAGAAGGTTCTAGGTTGGATGATAGGGAGGTTAAAAAAAAGGAGAGAATTGATGGAAAAGGTAAAAAAGTATGTTTGTATTAAGTGTAGTTTGAACTGGCAGAAGTCTAGAATGAGGTGGTTGAAAGAGGGAGATGCAAACTCTAAGTATTTTCATAAGTGTCTTTTATAGAGGAGAAGAAATAATGAAATTCTGAGTTTGGAATTTGAAGGGGTTCAGGTGGAGGGGGTGGAGGCTTTGAGGAGCAATATAAAGGACTATTTCCAGGGACATTTTTCTTCTTATTCTTGGGAGAGGCCAAATTTCCAAGGTATCCATGTTCCTTAAATATCATAGGCTTCTAATCTAATGCTTGTGGCACCACTTACAGAGGAAGAAATTAAATAGGTAGTTTTGGATTGTGATAGCCTCAAGAGCCTAGGAACGGATGGTATAAATTTTTTCTTCATCAAGGATTTTTGGGAAATAATAAAAAGTGATTTTTGTGGATTTATGGAGGAGTTTCATTCATATGGGAGGTTGTTCAAAGGCTCAAATAACTCTTTTATCACTTTGGTGCCTAAGAAAGATAACCCTATAAAATTAAGGGATTATAGGGCAATATCACTGATAGGTTGTGTGTATAAGCTGTTATAAAAAATATTGGCAAACAGGTTGAGTAAGGTGATAGCAAGAGTAATATCTGAGAATCAATATGCTTTTGTTAAAAGGAGACAAATTCTAGATGGAGTACTTATAGCAAATGAGGTGGTGGATGTAGCCAAAAAAGTGGAAAATGAATTGTTATGTTTTAAGGTGGATTTTGAAAAGGCATATGACTTCGTAAGTTGGGAGTACTTGCAATATATAATGGAGAGGATAGGATTTGATATTAAATGGAGAAGGTGGATTGCAGAATGCCTGTCATCTGCTAGGATCTCTGTTCTGGTAAATGGGAGCCCAACAGAGGAATTTGGGATGGGTAGGGGACTTAGACAAGGAGATTCATTAGCTCTATTTCTTTTTTTGATAGCAGCTGAAGGTCTCAGCTTACTAATGAAGAAGGCAGTTAGTCAAGATCCATTTAGACGATATTCTGTCAGGGAGAAGAGCCCAGCTTGTATCTTTCTTCTACAATTTGCAGATGATACCCTTTTCATAGAGAAGGCCTCTTGGGAAAATGTTTAGGCTATTAAAGCTATTTTACAATTGTTTGAGTTGGTGGCAGGGTTAAAGGTGAATTTTCATAAGAGCCAACTAGTTGGGGTGAATATTGATTATCAATGGATGGTGTAGGCAGCTAGTATTCTCAATTGCTAGGTTGGATACATGGTGATCGGTGGTAAAAGTGGTAAGAAGGCACTTATCCTCATAGGAAAGTAAACACATATCGCCAGCAGGTAGAATGGTCCTTATTAAGTCAGTCTTATCATCTCTCACGGTATACTTTCTTTCTTTCTTCCGAGCACTAATAGGTATCATTTCTAAACTTGAATCTCTCTTTAAGAATTTTCTATGGGGGGAAATGAGGGGAAGCAGAAAGTTCATTGGGTGGCTTGGGAAGAGCTGTGTAAAGGGAAAGAGGAAGGGGGTCTGGGGATAAAAAAAAACTTAGGGAGTTTAACTTGGCTTTATTAGGAAAATGGTGTTGGCATTTGAAAAATGAGCAAAATGCAATGTGGTATTAGGTTCTTAGGGGGAAGTATGATAAGAGAGGTCGGGAGTGGGATTGGGAAGGAAGATTGTGTTCAAATTGGTGGAAAACCATAAATACTTTGGAGGAATTTTTCGTTTCTCAATATAAGTGGTTTACACATTCTTTGGAAAAGAAGGTGGGGGAGGGAGTAATACTTTTTTCTGGTATCACCAATGGGTAGGGCGTTTCACATTGAGGGATAAGTATCAAAGGCTTTTTAATAAAACTGTGGATAGAGCGGAAAAAGTGGCAAATGTATGTTCTTGGCATAATGATCAATGTCATTTTTCATGGAAGTGGTGGAGATCACTTTTCCAATGGGAACAAGATATGTTACATCTTTAGAAGAAGAGGTGCGTGGAGTAAGGAGGGTGGTCAGTGGAGAAGATAGGTTGGTGTGGAGTGTGGATAATTCAGGAGAATATTTAGTGAAGTCAACATACAATGTTATTTTGTCTTATAGAGGTCAGGTTAAGGAGGAATTTTGTAAAAGATTGTGGGTAAAAGGCATACCACCTAAGATTTTGTTCTTTGTTTGGAAATTAGCCCAAAATAGGTTGCCCATGATGGAATATTTAGTAAGGCGAAACATATTGTCAGAAGGGGAGTTGGTATGAAAAATATGTGGTCAAGAGAATGAAAATGAAGAGCATATAATGTTTGGGTGTGTTATTGCAAAAGAAACTTGGAATGGTGTGTTAAAGTGGTGGGAGTTACAAACAACTTTACATAGTATAGTGAAGTCAAATTTTCTGCAGTTTTCAGGGCTCTTGGGGAGTTGAAAGTTTATTTGGAAAGGTTGGATGTTTGTGTAGTTTGCTATAGTATGGGTTTATGGCTTGTGAGGAATGATATGATATTCTTAAACAGAAAAAGGAAGAGGATGAAATTTTGGAATTGATAAAGTTTTATTCTTGGCAGTGGAATAAGGTGCAGGGTGGGTTTTCCTATTCTTTGTCAAATTGGCCTTTGAATCCAAGAGCATGTATTGGTGTGTCATAATTTAGAAGAAAGGTGTTCGGGCTGACAGTGTGTGTTTTAATGGAGAAGTATGGTGGGTTCTAAAGGAACTGTTGTTTATAAAAGGGGAGTATGGATTTTCAGTAACCACTATTGTGTTTAAGTGTTGGGTTATGGCTATTTTCAGTAAGAAGGAAGATTTTCGGCTGAAAAGAAAAGGCTGGTTTAAAAGTAAAGAATTTGATTTGAATAGTTTATTATTTTTGTGTGATGAAAGCAAGTGTTAAAGTGGTTTCTATAAAATGTATTGTTCGAAGATATGGATGGATGGATTGCATGGGCATTCTGTCGAACACTTGGAGGGTGTTTAGCTGTGCATCGTGCAATGGTGTATGTGGAATAGTGGATCTCACCATATAGCAAACATAAACAGATCATCAAGAATTGCCTAGGCAAGTTATATTTGCAAAGTAGGTGGATTTTGGTGTTATTTATATGTTTAGGCTGGTATTTTGAATGGCATTGCTGCTGGTTTTCTTGTTAAATTATGCATACCAATTTTTGTTAGTAGCTTTGGTAAAGTTTTATTTGCTCGTCATTGCTGCTGGTTTTTCTATTAAATCTTGTAAGCATCCTTGATGTCACTAGTGCAAAAAATGCATTTTAGATCAGCTTTTTAGATCAGTTATAAGGAAACTGATTTAAAAAAAGATGCGGTGGCATTTTTGTAATTAAAAGGATTGTTTTTAGATCGGTTGTAAGAGAACCGATCTAAGAAAAGATTTTTAAATCAGTTGTAAATTGAACCGATTTAAAAGATTAATTTTTAAATCAGTTTATTTCATAACTGATTTAAAAAGTTTTTTTTGATCAGTTAAAAATGTAAGTGATCTAAAAACTTTTCCTCCCTCCAAATTCCCAAAACAAAAGTTCCTATTTTCTTTATCGCGGAGAGTGGAACCCTTGAGTAATATTGTTCTTGCGATGCTGTGCGTCCATGACGCTACACGATGCTCTTGAGACGCCGTCATGCTACACGTTGCTCTTGCGACGCCGCACGCTGCTCTTGCGATGCCGAAATCCTCCGCGACGGCGACTCTGAGAGCTTCCCTGCGATCTTCGTCCTTGCGTTCTGTCCGAACCTCCTTCGCTTGCTTCCTGTAATCCCTCCGCAGTCGCGCCAGCATGGTTCTCGCAGTGCTTCGACGCCCTCACTGACATCTCAGCTTCAATTGAGAGGTAAACATTTCAACAAACAGAATGAGGGCAAGGCAGTCCCAACTCAAACATGCTTCAATTATTTTCCAACACAACACAACTCAAACAAAATGATTTTACCCATTACGGCTTCTCCTCTCTCTGTCCCGCACCACACTTAAATTTTAATGCGAATTTGTATCCATTTGTCCATTTCCATTTCCATTTCATTTGTAACCTCTTTCTCTTCCTTTTTAATAAGTTTCTCTCTTTCTCTCTCCCGTCACTAATCACTACATTTCATTCATCCATCAGTCAGTGGCAGAGGCCAGAGAGTGCTTTTGATAAAGTGAGAGCTAGCTAGGGAAAATGACGCTCAACATAGAGGCTGCAGCTGTGGTGTGTTTATCTCTCTTTGCCATTGCTGTTGCTGAAGATCCTTGCTGGTTCTTCACCTGGAATGTTACATACGGAGACATTTATCCACTTGGTGTTCGCCAACAGGTCTTTATTTCTCTTCATTTTTTCTCTTGTTTAAGTTTCATCGATCTGATTGGTTCACCTTACCTTGTTCACACAGGGAATACTTATCAACGATCAATTCCCAGGTCCAGACATTCATTCTGTTACCAATGACAACCTCATCATCAATGTCTTCAACAGCTTGGACCATCCATTTCTCCTTTCCTGGTATTAATTCTCTTTCTAGATCTCTCCTTAATGAATAATTATGCATGCTTAAACTTTTCATTTTCCTTTAGATTAACTGCTTGAGATCATGAGTAGTATGTGTGTGGATCATGTATTTTTGCCATTTCTGCATCACTTATCTTTTTGGTATTACACGTAATAAGAAGAAAAAAAAATTGTAATTTCCTATACCTCAAAAAAAAGAAAAAAAGAAAAAAAGGTAGAAAATCTAGTCAAGTTAACAATGGAAAAAGTTCAAGTAATCAAGAACTGCTCCTCCATGGCAAAGGAATATTGTTTTTTAGTTTCTTTTACATCATTTGGAACCTTGATTCTGCAATGTAGGAAACTTAGTTAAATTCATTACAAATGGATGCTTCCTTCTTCAAATGACATCTAAAATTATAGAAACATGTGACATATTTTTAGTTTTTCACTTTCATATTTTTCACCTGTAAAAGTACAAGAGATCAAGTTTAGACCCATTTTGTGTTCTTAATGCTTGTGTGGGGAAGTATGTGGAATTTTCCAAACTAGGATTCGAGGTTAATTGTCACTTCAGTGCAGTGATAATTGGTTGTCTGTACAATGTGCTGAGGAGAAAATGTAGCATATAAAATAGTGTTTTCTTTTGGTTACAGATTTTGTAGCAGAGCCTCTTATTATTATTGTTATTATTATTATTATTATTATAACAATAACTTTTATTGATTTGATATCTTATTGGGTGCAGACAGTTGATCAATTTTTTGGTCTTAAAGTTCCAACGAGGTTTACAGAATTGAATAGCTTGTTTCGTGGCATTGACAATGCTCTTCAAGTGTATGCAAATAATGTTGTTAATGACTTGGGTGAGTAGATACTTCATATTTTTGGTTTGCTGACAGTTTTCATAGTACATAATTTAATGATGGATTGGGGATATATTCTCCATTAAATTCAGAAAATTATTTGCATCAGATGGATCTGGCTCAACTCATGCTGTATAATGATATCTTTAAGAATTTGCTCTGCATCCTTTTCGCAAAAATTAACTGTCCAATTGTACAACAGTACAAGAGTATCCAAGACCCCAGAATAGCAAATTCGGACGTTCTCAATTTAGTCTTAGTTATAAATAAATTTAACTAACTTTAAATTGTTATGCTGTCTTATCAAAATTTTGAAGTTCTAATCGCATTCACATGATGTAGTGTCTTATTAGCATGATAACTATATGAGGCTGATGTGGTGAAATTTTTGTTTGATGCATCTTAAAACTTGGTGGTTGAGTTTCAATATTTTACCTTTTGCTTATGTATTGCCTACATTCTTACTATTACCAATTTCTCAACTATATCTTCATTAGTAGATGCTGTGATTCTCACATTTCTTTCAACATATGTTCTAATGTTTTCTCAAAAGATTTTTTTATATATCAAATTTTCATCCTCTGTTAAGATTATGCATATTTTATAGACACTATATTCTTGTGAATCTTAAGGTGTCCCTATATTTACACAGCAAGCAAGGAGGAACTAATACCACCTGTGCCTATTCTCACACGATACAAAAAGGAAGCTGGAATTAAGGCTTTTGTAAAGAAGGAACTATTTGATGCTCGTGTGCCTGAGCCTGATGAGACAAGGCCTAGCCAAATTACAGTCCTTACAACTCCAACACTTTGTGTTCAATTAAATACATTATACGTGAGTTCACGCAAACTTGATTGTACCTGGATTATTTTCACTCTTGTTTATGTGGTTGAGTATATCTCTTTTTCTTTTTTCATTTCAAGCTACTTTTTAATGAGCTGTTGTTCCTTATCATATTATTTTTGGAATTGCCATATTCCTTTCCGGGTTAAAGGTTGGCATCATTTTTTTTATGTTTTTTTGCCTCCTTATAGCAATGTGTCAATAACACTTATGGCTCTTTACATATATTATATATTTATTTCGTGATCATGTAATGACTAACTGGTTTCTATATTCTTTTTTTTTGGTCATGTCTAACTGTATATTAGTTTATCCTATTTCATTTTTTTAATAGTTTAGTGTGGCTTCTTTGTATAATTTTTATTAGGAATTATGCTTCACAACAATAATCAACTTTGTATATAGTTTTAATGTTAAATGTGTGTTGTGTGTATTATAGGGACGAAAATAAACAAAAAGCATTGTATATTTTTTTTTTTAAAAAAAACTTTTTAGATCGGTTATGATTACAACCGATCTAAAAACTATACTTTTTAGATCGGTTATAAGTAATAACTGATCTAAAAACAACCGATCTAAAAAGATAACTTTTTACATTGGTCACAAAAATAACCGATCTAAAAAGTAACTTTTCAGATCGGTTCTTGTCCGATTTAAAAAGTATGGCTTTCTATATCGCTTGCATAGACATCGGCTGTACAACCGATCTAAAAAGTCATTTTTAACCGATCTAAAAAGTCTTTTTTGTAGTAGTGTGTTCTGTTGTTTTTTGTGATCACTATCAGCTTATGCACATATTGTGCTATGAGTTGACATTAATAATACTTAAGTTTGGCCTTAAAAAAAGGTTAATATTATGCATTGACATATAGATTAACACGTACCACTTCTTAATTTTCATAGTTGCTTTATTTTAATTTGTTTAACACGTAGTACTACTTATTTTATATAGTTGCTTTATTTTAACTTGCTATACAAACTGTTTTTAATTTGTTGGCTAAATGTCACTTTTGATCATTTATGTTTTAGTTATTTTTTCGTTTTGGTACATAACATTTTAAAAGTTTTGTTCTGGTCCTTTATGTTTTTGAAATGTATCATTTTAGTTCTTTCTTCAACTTTCTGTTTAAAACATTAGTATTCCGTTAACATTTTAATTTTAAAATAATTAATTTAACAGAGTGGCGGCTAAAAACCACCACTATCTTTATTTTATTTTAAAAATTATAAATAACTAAATAATACCCAAATGTACAAGCCCTTTATGGCTAAATGCCCCAAAACGACACCCACTCTCACCAAAATCGTGAAACCACCATCACTACCTCCCACCCCCTTCACCCCTGTTCTAACCCTCCACCTCCATGACCCAACAACAACAATGACCTCTACCACCTCCACCGACCTCCTCCCCTCCTCTGACACCACCGATGGCTCTTGGTAATAGGCCCACCTCAAGCCCATTCTCGTCCCCCACCCTGACACCAGCCTCCCCAAATCTGTCAAGCTCAAATGCTCCCTCTGCGACTCCCTCATCTTCGCCTCCAACCCCTAACGCACCTTGAGGAGGGCGCGCGGATCTGGCTCCGCGATGTCGAGGGTGGTCATGGCGTCGTGCGGCGCAACAGATCTAGGTTCGTGGGGGACGTTTTGGGGTGGTGGAGGTCACGCGAAGATGAAGGGTCCAAGGAGATGTGTTGGTTTAGAGGAGATGAAGTATCCCGGAGGTGAAGTTTTGGCATTGTTGAATCACAGTGAAGTTTCCTAATTTTTACAATAAAATAAAGATAGTGGCAAATTTTAGTTGCCACTACGTTAAATTAATTATTTCAAAATTAAAATGTTAATGGAACACTAATGTTTTAAACAAAAAATTGAAGAAAGGACCAAAACAATACCTTTTAAAAACATAAAGGACCAAAACGAAACTCTTAAAACGTTATGTACCAAAATGAAAAAACACTCAAACATAAAAGACCAACAATAACATTTAGCCTAACTTGTTTGGTGTTAAGTTTGATTTTTTTTAGTTATATGCTACAATATTACATGATTGATTAATATTATAGAAATATTTTGAAGTTAAAATAATTTTTAGTTTTTCATACAAAACATATTTTTAATTCCTTATAATAACATGTTAAATAAAAAGTAAAAGTGTTCGAGACTTATTAACTAATATATTACAATGTAAAAAAAAATTGATTATGAAGACAAAATCTAAAAAAAAAATGAGAATTCATAGAATTACTTAAAATCCAAAAAATAATCTATATTTAAAGTTTTAACTCAAATGAATAAATTTTAGTTTGAGCGTAATATTGATTCCTCTATATTATTAGAATAGTGAAACATTATTATATATCTATCTCTCCACATTTTTTCAATTTTTTTCCAAATAAATTATTAAATCTAGTTTGATATATCATAGCAATGTTTCTTATTAATTTATTTTCTGTTAAAGCTTCTCAGTTTGTATTTTAAATTTTTAAGTAAGATAAAATATTTTTATCATCACATTAAATATCCTATTTCACTTTCAGTCACATCCCTCATAAAGCAACTAATTGAGTACAAGAAGAATAAATGGTGAATGGAAAACATAATATGTTGTACCCTTGAAATTAATCGTGACTTGGGATCCTACGCTACTCTTTTGTTGTTTGCTAGTAGCAAAACTTTATCATTTTTTTCAACTTTTTAAATTCAATGAAGAGTGGTTGTAATTGCGACCAAAATTAGTCAATGAAAATATTAATTGAAGAATTACATTTGGTTGAGTAATGATTTCATGTTTTACATTACCGGGTTAATCTTAAACTCAGAGTTAATCCCAATATATCTTGTAAGTAATTAAAGTATTGATTCAGCCAATTTTTGTGTTTTTAAGTGCAACTTGGAATTCGAAGTAGATTACAAACTAAGGATATAATATCCATTATTCATGTCTAGTACACCATTTATCAAAGCATGACAAATTTCCACAAATCATCAAATCCAATCCATCATACTCATCAAGTCATCATGCATGAGCTATTATGTTACGACATTCATACATGAAAAAAAATTCTGTCATCTCATAAATCATTCATTGAATGTTTATCTTAAATCATAGCTGATCCTAATAACACCTGGCCAAAATAGCACAATGATGATCATTTTAGTGAAAGTAACCAAGAACCAAGCCACCTATATTCCTTTTAATCGCCTCCACATGATCTTGAATTAGCCCTCTTATTTCAAGAACTTCTCAGTATACCTAAGGAATAATTTGGCTCCACCCTAAGGCACATGGGTGCATACAAAAATCCAAGTAGCATAAAATAAAACATTTGATTAGTTTAAAAATACCTAAAGATAAAATACTGACAAATATTCTTCCAATAGAAATCAATATGCCTTCCCTTTTTGAAGCATAATTCACTCCACTATGTGTGGTTTTCCCCATTGCATTTGGTGCTAAAAATGGCACAACATAATCTGGTTGTCCCATTTTATCTCCTGGAAACATATTTTTTATAAACAACAAAACTTATGATAATGGAATTTTATAGTCGATCAGTCCTTTTCACATAAATAAATCGACGGGTTTAGCCTGGACCTTGGGGGTTTCTAAGACCTAGTGTGGAAGTTCCATTGGCTCATACTGATCCTAAGAGTTAGAACCTACTTGTAAAGCTGGTTAACCTTGACAAGTCACTGGGTGGATATCGACATCGATGACACCTCTTATAGGTAGACATGTGCTCCTAGACTATTTTATGAGTTAGAGTTGGCACAACATGGCATATCAAGTAGAGTCAAGAGGTTGTTAATCACATAATCGCATATGCATTAAGTGGCTTCGTTAATTTGTTGTATGATCTATATGTGAATGAATTGCCAGTGTTACATCTATTATATTTATTGCTTATGCTAAGTTTATATAATGTTGATTGAGAGAATGATTCTCACTCGTTTTCTTTGTTGTTATTCTTGTTGTGTGTTTGGTCTGATTGCCATTTGTAGGTGAGGATCATCTAGGTGTTGAGCATGATGCCGTAGGAAAGGCTTAGCCGCATGTGTTTGCTTTATGTTTTTAGTATTAGGACATGTGCTCTGATAGTTGTGACATCAGAGCATGATTATATGTTTTATGTTTATTTCATTGTCATGTTAGATATTTTATGACATATGGCCTTTGGAGTGCCAATCCTTATGTTTTATCTTTTTACACATTATATGCATGATTGATTTTGAGATTTAAGAATGTGAACCATTTACTCACAAAATTTTTGAAAAGTTGATATTTTTGCATGTGTGTTTTACTATTTTTTGCAACCTTATTAAAATAAAGCTTTTAGGGTAAAAGGTTCGTTATGTAATTATCTACAAAGACTTTTGTAGTTATTAATGTCATCTTATTTATATCTTATCCCATTTCCAAATTCGATATTTTATAAGTCTTGAAATGACGCGAATAATTTACTCACATTTTCATAATAATTAAAATGAATAAATGAATCATTATGAGTTGTCTCTAATGTAACAATGTATTGCAAAAATATCATCGACTTATAATAATGCTACAGTCAAATATTGCAGACGCAATTTATTTGATATTAAAAAAGATTAATAAAGGAATTCAAAATGGTGCTTCCAATTAGTCTTAACTTGATCAACGCTACTAGTGTTGAGGCCAACGCTAATCCATGAACTCTAATTCGAGCATTTCTTGTCGTATTGAATATGTTATTTGACCAAATTCTATATAATTTCTGTGAACTATTTATTTGTCCAAGATTTTGGCATAACACTTCAGAAAAAAAATTTAGAAAAATTTAAACAAGTTAATATCAGCCACACACTCTAAGGCCAAGGCGAACACTAAGTTGTTTAAATTAATTTAAATATCAATTAAAACAAAAAAATTTAATATCGAAGAAAATCTTTTAAAAATTATAACAAAAATTAGGAATGTAATATAGATTTTCTATTAAATTTAGAAAGAAAAAAGTACTAACAAAAATGAACAAAAGCTAATAGAAATATAAAATCTTTTAATAAACATTGTTACTAATAATTATGATATCTATGTTTAGATATTAAATCAATCATTTAGAAATCTAATCAAGATGATGTAGGACTCAATTATATTATAGGAAACAATGTCTTAGTTTTACAATATCTATTTTGAAATAATCATTGAAGCAATCTAGCAATTCAATTGAAGAAATTGAAGGAAACAATGGTAGGAACAAAAGCATAAATAAATGTAATACACTTGATGTTATAGCATTAAATGTCAGTCAAAATAATCTATGAATTCTTTCAATTAGTCAGGTTATTATTGTTAAGGTTGGAATAATTTGATGCTTTCATTGACTATAAAACTATAAAATATAATACATAAATACATAATTCACTTTTAAGTTGAGAATAAAAAAATTTATTGAAGAATTAAGTCAATATAAAATAAAAAAACAAAAAGATATGACATAAATAGATTACAAATACATTTAAAAATAACATTTTTAAAAATATATTGATATTAAAAAAAATAAGACATTTAAAAATGTAAGAAAAATTAGGAAATACGAATCCAATTATAAAAAAAATAAGAAGAAATGATTCTAATTAGAACATATAAAACCTGAAAAAGGGTAAAATCTTTAACTAAGAGAATAATTAATTTTGGTTTCTAAACTTGTATTGAACCAATATTTTTGTAAATACAATGACTTCAACACATTTTCAAGAAGATAAACATGGCATTGACCTCGGAGAAAAAGGAGAAGATTTAAATAATTTTGACATCTTTATTAATTCCCTAAATAGAAAAACACACAAAATTAATAAACATAAAAATTTAATTTGGAATTATAAATAAATATTAGGAAAGAATATTAAAATTTAAATTAAGTTATGAAAAATTCAAATTTTGTTGATGAATTATAAAAATACTTAAGAGAAAAGATAAATTAACAAACACAAATAATAAAAGAAATAAAATATAATAATAGTAAATACATAATTCAGTTTTGAATTATTATTAAAATATTAAAAAAGAGTGCTTACAAAATAATTTGAGTTATGGAAATTTTAAATATTTTTTTGATCAGTATGGAAAATTTAAATATTATTGATGAATTAAGGTAATACAAAATAGAAAAATGAATAAAAGGATAAAATATTAAGAAATTGGTTGATAAATATGAAAGACATTTAGTAAATAGGACATGTATATATTACAAATACATAAGAAAAGAAAGGAGAAGGAAAACAATAATGTAATTAAAAAAAATATTGATATTGAAAAAGAAGACATTTATAATTAAATGTAAGGAAAATAGGAAATACCAAATCTAATTATAAAGTAGATTTTCTTTTTGTTGAAATAAGAAGTCATAATTCTAATAAGTAGATGTAAAATCTGAAAAGGTATAAAATCTTTTAATTGAATGAATAATTAATTATTTCTAAACTTTCATTAAGCCAATTTTTAATATAATTTATATATTAAAAACATTTATTTATTATAATTTTACTTATCTAAAATAAATATTATCTAATGCATTGCACATGCTATAGTACTAGTCATATAAAAATAAAAATACTAAATATATATTTAATAAATTTTAAATTAAATAACATTTTACATTATTACCATCTAATAATAAATTGTAATGTTGTTAGACTTTTGCATTAATTATTTTAAAGTTATACTTACAATAATTTGTAACTGATTATTATTCTAAAAATCTTTATCCTAACTATATATGAAAATCAACTATGTTAAATACTTATGATATTTGCACTTAACACTTTCTATTTGTTGTAAAGTCCCATTTGCATTCTAATATAGTAAACACTAAATCTAAAGTGGTCATTAGTCAATGAATGTCATTGATTGATTTGAATTTCATGAATGGTAATAATAATTTTTGTGGGCAAAAATTTAATCAAAGATATATATATCTCAAAATTTTAAAATTGTAATACATAAATTAAGAAACATATTAAAATTAGCATTCTTATTTATATCAATACTATTTTTAATTTCTGATATTAATTGCATTTATTATTTTTCTCACATTTACAGTAAATATGTAAACCATTTCGAAATCATGCAAGGACCAAAACATATTAATTGAAAATAATAAATAAATTACTTTTTAAAAATGACTGATATGGATCCAGTAAAAAAAAAAAAAAAAGACTGATATGGAACTCATTCATACAGTAATAATCCATGGACAAATTGGTGGAATGAGAAATGTTGCCTATAAATTGCCACCCCCAAGGTGAATCCTGACCTCAACAGTCTCAACTGACCATTATTTGTCCACTGTCTTATCCCTCCCTACCTATCATACTAAACATAAACACTCATTCATTACTAGGTTCTCTCATCTCCCTCCTCATCTGCATCTCATTCTTTTTCCTTCACCCTTTCTCTATCCTAAAACACACAAAAATTCTCCTTGATAAATAAATTCATATTCATTTTAGAATTGCATTGAGCCAATTTTCTATACATCCAAACCACTCAAATACATTTTGAGTAGAAGCAACATTACACAGTTATATATACTTACAAAACGGCAGCATCCACAAAGAACGAAATGGTCATTAATAACAACACCTACATGCCTAATGATGCCTAATGATGTTGCACTGATTATTTTGTCAAAATTGCCCATAAAGTCTTTGAATCGATTCAGGATTGTGCAGAAATCCTGGTTAAATTTGCTTGAAAACCCTCGATTCAAGCAAATGTATATGCAAAACTACTTATTCAAAGATGAAGATGGTTCATCGCTACTTGTACAACAACCTTGGGAAGGTCTCCTAAATCCTCTTTTGCTTTCCAGTGAGAGGTTTGAAAAAAACGTCGAATTAGATTTGCCATCTCCTTGTCATGAGGAGGACGTCATAAGCATCAATTTTCTCGACTCTTGTGTCAACGGTACGATTGGTATCATTTGATACAAACGCCAACATGAAGATAACGATGTTATGTTATGGAACCCTGCAACTAAGGAATTCAAGATTATTCCTTCTGCTCAAGTGTTGGGTACTGCCTTTTGAGTCCACATTCATGGTTTTCGGTATGATAATGTGAATGATGATTTTAAGTGGCTTCAGTATGTAACTTACTTTGTAGATCATTCACAGGATATAGAGGAGATTTGGCATATTTATTCACGGGATATAGAGGAGATTTGGCTGATTTATAGCTTGAAACGAAACTCATGGAAAAAACTTGATCTTAATATGACTTATGCTTCTATTAGATGGAAATCATATTTTGGTTCTGCGGTGAACTTGAATGGGTCATTGCATTGGTGGGGCACCAACTGCTATGACAAAGGAGTAGTAGAAGAAGACTTATTGGTATCATTTGACATGAGCAATGAGGTGTTCCACACAACACCAATAGGTTGGCGTACTAATTTTGAATATGTGAATAGATACTTGGCAGTGTTCAATGGCTCCATTGCAATGATTTCGAACTCTCTCGGGAGTAATTACCTTGATATATCAATTTTGGGGGAGTTTGGTGTCAGGGAATCATGGACCAAACTTTTCACCATTGGACCCTTAACTTCTTTTGGGAGGCCAATTGGTGTGGGAAAGAAGGGTGATATATTGTTCGTAAAAGATCAAGAGGATAGTGAGCTTGGCTACTTTGATTTAAGTACTCAAATGTCTAAGGAGATTAGTATTAGAAGACTAAATTATAATTCTAAAATTGTATTTTACAAGGAAAGCTTTCTTCATTTTGGAGAAATAAATTAGCAATTCACTTGTTAGTCTAGGTAGAAAGTTTTTTTTCATCTATTTATTGTATGCTAATCCTTGAAATTAGGGCTATAGCCCCGTGAGAAATTGTATTTTTCTTATGCACCACTTTCTCTTATGCACGTTTATTAGATTATGGATTATCTATGTGTAATTAATGCTTTCTTCAAAGTGCTAAGTGTTGAGTATAACTGGTGTTATTGTTATATGTGTTGCAAGAAAGGCTTGGCTAAAGAATCCAATTGATACTACTTTTGCTAAAAGTATGTTTTTATTAGAAATGTGGGTTATGGGCCTAACTCAACCCTACAAAACTGGCTTGCAAGCTGACGGTTGCCCCTACTTATATACACTAATTACCCGATAGTAGGTGGCATAATAGGCCCAACAACAAATCGTTAGGATTGGCTTTAATACGATATTATAAATGTGGGTTATAGGCCTAACTCAACCATACAAAACTGACTTGTAAGGTGAGGGTTGCCCTCCCACTTATATACACTAATTTGGCCTGATCACTAATCGATGTGGGATCTACAACACGTTTTAAAAATCAACTATTATCATTATATTTCGTAATGTTATTCTAAACTAGTATAACTTTTTTGTTGTTTTAAATTTTAATTAATGTCATTTCATTGTTAACAAGTTTGATTATTCCTTATTGCTTAGAAGTACTATTTTCATAGATTGTGTTACTTTTGTGTGTATGTTTGCAAGTCCAAGTAATTAATGCCCATGGCATTGGAGTTTGTGATGTTCTTTAGTGCATGTGGGGTTTAGTTACTAATTCATACAAGATATTGATTACAAAGAATTAGTTATGCAATATGGTATAGGAAAGTGGGGCAATGTTCCTACTCTAGGATTTGATTGTGAACCCACTACATTCATTTAAGGAAAAAACTTTAGATACAGTACCTCCGTACTATAGGTACCGTTGGTGTTGTTCTCTAATCAAATTTTGAGTTTCACCTTGATAATACATGACAACATTTAATGAATTTCTTTGTTTCGCATATTACTGAAGTGAAACTCCAAATCTGATTAGAGAGCAGCACCAACAATACCTATGGTACTATATCTAAGTTTTGTCCTTCATTTAATTAAGATTTTGCATATGCCATTTTTGAGAGTCTTCCATATGTTGGTGTCATGGAAATTTCAAATCTCAAAGCATGGCAGCTACTCTTTTCAGTTCCTATTAGTGTATGTTCCCGTGCATTGCTCAGGATAAATTATGTTTGAAGAGTGATATTTTTATAATTTTAATAAATAAATTATTTTTGAAGCATAAAATTGACGACAAAGTAAAAATATTAATAATTTAATATTTTCAATATGATTAAAGCAAAGATATAAAAAAAAATAACATTTATATATACATTCAGTTATATAAATATATTGTTGAGTATGCCTATTTATAATCACATAGAAGTATAAATTTTAAATTTATAAAGTGTTATGTAAATTGCTAAAGAGTTTTCATAGGCAATCACATAGAAGTATAAATTTTAAATTTATTCATATCCAAATTTGATTTTATCCCTCAATAAATTTAAATTTATACGAATAAATTTAAATTTATACGAATAAATTTATATGCAAAAAATCTCACAATTTTGTTGAAAAAATAATAAAAAATTCTAAGCATTTTTTTAATATAATGTATGCAAATTGATGACCCACAAATGAATAAATTTTTCCCTTTTAATGTCATTGTAATATTCTATAAAAAAACTTGATACAATTTATAACCACACTAAATTAACATCTTATTAGATAAGGGTAAATTATGTGTGAGAGTAACATGTTTATTTTGTTACAATTGAAGCATAAAATATAGAAAAATTAACACCTTTTCATATATTCAACAATATAGATTAATAGTTAAATTATTTTATTTTACTTTTATGAGATATAATTATACAAAATAAATAATATTTGTAAAGTGGATAATGGTGGCAACATACATATACACAAAATTGATAATGATTGTCATGTGCATATAATTTTTTCTAAAAAAAATATTGTAGAAATTCATTGTAAAGTAATGATGGACCTTGCTCCACACGCTATACAATAAATATACAAAATTATATATTAGAATATTTGAAATTTTTCCACCAAAAAAATATTGAAAATTTCACCCAAAAATAATAATAATAATAACAAGGTTACAGTGTATACCATTAAGGAGCTGCATACTTGTTTCTTGAGAAAATGATGATGTTGGTACCTTTGTGAATGGTTATACGAACTCCCAATCACTCCCCAAGTTTTCTTGATGATTGAGGATAATCATTAGAGATGGGTATGGATCCATATGTATGGTAAAGGTATGTGGTCGAGTTGCGATGACTTAGGTCAGAACCTAGGTTCCCTTGCATTTGATTGATTGATACTTGTATTTTTGGAGTTTTAAAACCTATTGAAAAAATGAAAAAGGCTTGTGAAACCTCACTCTTTGTTTCCTTTCTTTTTGTATGTATAAATATGTATGGTATGATGTTGGATCTGGCAGTAGATACAAGCAAGAAGATGTCGTTATTAAAGATACTAAGGATGGAAAGGACACAGATCTAGGAAGACACTTCCAAGACATTCGTGGCTGCTTATTTACAATAAGTAAGAAAAATGTATTAGTTAGTAATGTCATTGCTTTTGATTTAGGGAGTAAATGTGTTATGTAGGGAAGATCTTAATATACTCACTATGTAAATGTAATTATAAATAGAAAGCTAAAAATACACTTTCAGTCCTTTATGTTTTCAATTATCTTCAATTTGGTCCCTTATCTTTTAAAAAGTTTTATGTTTTGAAAGTGAGTCAAAATTGTTCTTTAAAACAATGACCGTTTTCAATTTCGGGACAAAATTTTGAACTCTTCTTTGGCTAATTCGTGATGTGAAACTTGTTTTTGGACACAATTTTGCATATTTGATTCACTTAAATGAAAATTATGGAACCCAATTGATGTTCAAACCAAAAAGAGCCATAAACATGATGAAAAATTAGTCTCACGAGCAACCAGAAAAGAATGATATTAGATTTTAAAATTTTCTGGCTACTCATTGTATTCACTTTTCATGCAATTTTCAGCATGTTTATGACCCTTTTTGGTTCGAACATCAGTTGGGCTTTATAATTTTGATGTAGTGAGTTTAATGTGATAAGTTTAACATCTTGAATTAGTCAAAAAGGGTTCAAAATGGTCCAAAATCTAACGATCATTGTTTCGAAAGGACCATTTTGACTAACGTTAAAAACATAAAGGACTAAATTGAACTTTTAAAAACATAAAGGCCTAAAAGTATGTTTTAGCCTAAATAGAATTTGTATACCTGAACGATCTATTTAGCAGAAGAACCCATGCTTGATTCTCTTCGTGTACATGTGCAAAATTCCCTTGGGCCAGCGGCAGCCACGCACCACAAGCGGGATTAGTCTTTGACCCAGTGGGTTGCAGAACCCCTGTAGTCTTTGACCCAGGACCAGAAAAAAAATTACATAGCAAAAATAATTTTTAATTATGATATGTTACCTTTTTAACTTTCTTATCTTTTTTGCTAAATGAATTTGCAGTCTATGTATGCCATATCTGCTAGTCTTTTCTATTTATATCCCTTCTCTTTATATTTTCTTTTATTTTTATTCTATAATACCTTAATTCATCAATAACATTTAAAATTGCCATAGCTGAGATTATTTTTTAATTACTCTTTTTAAATATTTTTTCATAATTCATATGTGAATTATGCACTTATTATTGCTATTATTATTCTATTTTATAGTTTAAATAATCAACCAAAGCATAATTCACTTTTGAATTATCAATAAAATACTTATTCATTATTTATAAGTTAATTATGTATTTATTACTATTAGATAATTAATTGATTATTTAACTATAAAATATAATCATCATCATCATCATCATCATCATCATCATCATCATCATCATAATAATAATATTAATAATAATAATAATAATAATAATAATAATAATAATAATAATAATAATAATAATAATAATAATAATAATAATAATAATAATAATAATAATAATAATAATAGTAATAATACTAATAAATACTCAATTCTATTCTAATAAATATATATTTAATATTTTTATTTTACTTTATAGTTTAAAAGATCAATAAAAGCAAAATTCTCTTTGGAATAATAAGTAAAATGCATATTGATTATTCAAAAGTAATTTATGTATTTATTATTAAATAATTCATTTATTATTCAAACTATAAAATAGAACAATAATAATTAATACATAAGTCACTTTTGAATTATGAATAAATATTAAGAAATGTATTTGCAAAGTTATTTGAATTATAGCAGTTTTAATTATTATTGATAAATTAAGGTTAATAAAAGGATAAAATTTTCAGAGAAGGGTTGATATTCAAAAAGGACGTTTAGTAGATAGTCATATATATAGATTACAAATGCATATAATAGAACAAATTGGAAAAGGGGGAAAATAGCACAATTAAAAAGATATATTGATATGTAAAAAAGAAGACATATAGAAATGTAAGAAAAAATAGGAAATACAAAATCAAATCACGAAAATAGATGTTTATTAAAACAAGAAGAATATATGATTCTAATAAAAAAAATACATAAAGTTTAAAAAGAATAAAATCTTTTAATTAAGAAGATAATTAATGATTTCTAAACTTGCATTGAACCAATCTTCTATAAACCCAAACCACTAAAATACATTCTATTTAGAAGCAAGGGTACAATTTGTCATCCTTGTATTGAAACAGTTATACTTACAAATGGCCTCAACCACAATGAAGCAAAAAAGGGTTATTAACAACAACATCAATATTTCTCATGAAGTTGAACTAGATATACTGTCGAAATTGTTCGTGAAAACTATGAATCAATTCAGGTTTGTGCACTCTTCTTGGTCAAATTTTCTATCAAACCTCAATTCATGAGTGTATTTACAAAACTTCTTATCCAAAGATGATGATGGTTCATCTCTCCTCTTAAAGAAACAAGCCTCAAAAGGTATTCCATATTTGTTTGGGTGTTGGTTGAGAGGTTTCATTTAGATTGTCATTTCCTTGTCAAGACAAGAATGTCATAAATATTAAAATTATGGATTATTGTGTCAATAGTATAATTGGTCTCATTCAATACAAATGTGACTATGGCAATCAAGATGTTATGTTGTCACTATATATAAGCGAGACTTGGGGAAGACCAGAAGGAATAACCCTGAATTCCTTAGTTATAAGGTTCCAAAACATAAAATCTTGATCACCATAGCCGCATTTGTATCGAATAACACAAATTGTACCATTGACACAAGAATCAAGAATATTAATGTTTATGACATTCTCCTCTTGATAAGGAGCCGGAAAATCTAATTTAACCTTTTTCTCATACCTCTCACTGTAAACCAAAAGCAGATTTGGAAGACCTTCAGAGGCTTGTTGTTATACGAGGAGCGATGTTTAGAAATTATTAGGATCTATACTAGGATTTAGAACACCTAAATTATCATTAGATACAATACTCATAAATTGTGTACCTCTTAAAGACATACTCGATCTTGCGGAAGTGTGTACACAAGTGTATATGTCAGGAGAAGGAACTTCCTCTTGATCTCCCCTCTCTTACAGACCATTGGATGGAGCAACCAAATATTCAACCCTTGTTTAAATAGATAGGTAACCTAATATCCAACCATCATAGATATTAGGCCCATTAGGTCTTACACATAAACTCAGCACACTTGTCTATTGGGCTTGACCCAATAAACATATAAACACATGGTGATTCCCAAAGCCCAAATTGGATCACTTAATTAAACATTGGGCTCACAGGGAAAAATATATTAGGTCATATATTCAACCCATATTTTAATAAAACAAAATACACCAATCAATAGAAGACCAAATAAAGAAAATTCTAACATTCTCCCACTTGGGCAATATTGATTGGGAAAATATATCAGGTCATACGTTCAACCCATATTTTGAAATTCATTTTGAAAACGAATAACTATGGCCACATAAACAAGCTAAACATAATCACCACAAAACATGACCAATACAACTAACAAAATCGCTAGCTAAGGGCCATAAACAAAGATAAACTAATCCAATTTTAGTTCACCAATGACCACATAACCAACAACTTTATTAGCATGATCATAACACAAGTGTGCTGGTGCAGGTACACATCATAGCATGGCATGTGATCCCTTTCATGCTATGGTGTATGGATCCTACATTGCATTTTTTTTTTCAAGAAAACACAACCAATCTCACAAAGAGATAATATTCATGCTTCTCATGAAACACCATTCCAAAAAAAAAAAACCAAAACATGCACATAATAATCTCTTAAAGAGATCATATCCATGTTTCTCATGAAACATCATTCCAAAGAGGAACCAAAACATACGTGCATAACAATCTCTCAAAGAGATCATATCCATGTTTCTCATGAACCATCATTCCAAAGCAGAACCAAAAAACATGTGCATAACAATCTCTCAAAGAGATTATATTCATGTTTCTCATGAAACACTAATCAAAAGCGAAACTGAAACATGCACATAACAATCTTTCAAATAGATCATATTCATTTCCAAAAAAGGAAACTAAAACATCTCAAGAGAAAAGAAAAAAAATACTTAACAATTATTCTCAATAATCAACATGTGCATGACATTATTGAATAAAAGATTGCATAAGTCCAATGTAATAAAAGTAGCACAAAATAATAACAACTCCCACTAACCAACTACATCAAAAGGACCTTACAATACCCATATTCTTAACATGTTTCATAAACACTATAGGTCTAAGTCCTTTAATCAGAGGGGCAACAAACATCTTCTTTGTACTAAGTCCCTTAGTTATGGGAACCCCAATTGCACAAGACACATACAATCTCAAAACTCTTATCAACTTTCATTGATCAACCACATTAAAACACATAAACTACCAAAGTTTAAACAATGATTAGACAACAATGTGATCAAGTTGCTATACCATCAATCACCAGAACATAATTCAGTTACTTGTAATATTTAACCATAAAAGATATTAAAAAAACATATATACAACTCAAAACTAACAATCAATTGCCACAAAATGATTAAGCATCATTAGTAGAATGAATGATAAACATGTATTTTAATCATCCCAAGCGGGACTATACACATCAATGCGACAATTATCTTGTCACTTCTCACACGTCTCTTTAATAAGCCCTAAGAGAAAAATTAATGCAAGGACAATTAACCTTTTAAACCAAATACTTTATTCAAAGTATAGATAAATTATGTCATTTGTAAAGGCAAAAATCACAAGAAGGGTGGTTGAATTGTGTTTTATAAAATTTTCGCAAACTTTTATAAAAATGCGTGATTCGTCTGTTACGGGTTTAAAAAAAAGGAGTTTCGGAGAAAACGTTAACAGACGATAACAATAGATGAAACTTTTTAAGAAAACAAGATAAATCACAAGACAAAGTCAGTTCAAACAGTTATAAGAAATATAGAGTAGGAAAGACGACACAAGAATTTATACTAGTTCGTCTCACCCTGAGACTACGTCTAGTTCTTGGCAAACCACCAAGTTCTACTAACTTTCACAAGTTACAAGTATTGTTCACTGCCACTTCTAGCTCAACCCAAGTATTATTTCTTACTAAGCCACTTTTGGCTCTACAACAAATCAGTAGATTTGTTGAGTTAGGGGCACACAGACTTTGATTATCGTCTTACAGACGGATATGCAAGATTAAGAATACAGTTTTTTCCTCTCAGGATACTCAAGGTGTTTTGAGAGCTTTTTACAACTTAGATAATTTTACAAGAGAAAGAATGAAGGCTGGAAAGAATGTTTGTGAGTTAAAGTTCTATTTTCAGTACTTCAAATCTTCTGCTATATATAGACTTACTGAGGAAGTGATCATTGTCTCTAAACGGTCTTCTTATTTGCGTCTGACTAGCGTCTGAAGGAAAGTGGTTGTTGGGGGCATATAATGCAAGCATTAAATGCTTGTCACCAACTAGTCACTTTGAGCTGATAAAGCACTATGCTTATCTTCCTTGAGATACACTCCATATCCTTCTACTGCATTGGTCACATCGCTTGCTCAGATAAGTACTCATTCATAGTTGTAGTGCGTCTTTTGAGGCGAGGGGAACTTCTGCTACTTTGACTCTTCTTTCTATTTCCCTTTATGCACTTCAACAGATTCTAGGAGGATGTTCCATGAACATTCCCTGCAATACAAATTACAAAATGATAGTGCATTTACTATGCCTTATAGATGTAACTTATAGATGTAGATGCAACGATTTCGTCTTTTGGCATTATAAGACACAATCTTTTTACTTAATATTTATTTTGCATTGAATCAAAATTATTGAGAGTCCTCATTCGTTTTATGATCAACATCATTCAAGTATAATATATACTCTCATCTGTTTTGAGACTTTAGAATAAATTTCAATGACAAAGGCTCAAAACCATATATCAATAATTTTTTTTTTAGTAACACTCATATTTTCATATCTTTCTAAAAAGAAAACAATACAATATAAGCCCAACTTATATTAATAATGCAATCTAATGTCCCAAAATAATTTATTTTAAAAAAGTCAAAAGTTTGACTTATACAAGACATAGATAAAAAAAAAGTGATTAATAATTCAAGAAGCATATATTTATGACTAATAAATTGTGCTCCCACATTTCCTTCAAAACAATGTATCTTGTAATTCTCTTAATTATCAATTGAAAAAAATCAAAGGAAAATAAGCACAAGATACATTAATAATAAACATTAATCACCTATAAAATTTACCAAAGTTTTAAAACTTATTAATAAACACAAAATATACTTATCAAATAGGAAACAATGTGTCCAAATCAAACAAATTAATTTTCACATTTTTTTTTTGGATAAAAGACTAGGAATGTTCAAGCATCAGAATAGATCCAAAAATCCCAACTAGGTTGGCACCTTAGAAACTATAAATCATTTGCCAAAAACAATCCCAAATATTATTAAAAACAAATTAAAAGAAAGATAACATCAGTAGGAACATAGTCCCTATATTACAACCAGAATAGCAACCAGACTAGCAAAATATATAAGAGGGTAAACCTATTCTATTTCTGTAGAAGTCATATCTAATAGACTCAGGCATTACATCCCAACCAGAATAACAATCAATGATTTTCACCTAGTTTTCATGCCATTGAATTTATTGCACAATTTTTTTTCTTATAAGTCACAAGAATATGATCCAATGATATTTAACTAGGCACAATCATATTCTTACTAAAAGTATAATATGCTTGTACAATCACTCACGAGCAAAAAGAATTTTTCATATTATAGCTCCCACTAATGATTAGCATTTTCTTCTGAACAAAGTAACTCTCTTGAGCTTGTACCTAAGCATACTTTCATGAACAAATAAACATATTCATCTTGACAAAAAAAATGTCAATATCATATTATATATATATATATATATATATATATATATATATGAAGTTGTCACATAATCCTAAATTTACATGTTACATGACTCAACTTATGCAATAGATTTCTTCTCGATAAACTTATGCACTAAGTGATTTAAGTAACACAATCATCCAAAAAAAATGGCAAGCACTTCCATTAATATTCATGAATAAGTCACTGTGGTGACAAACATTCATTTCCATTAACAGTGCTCGTAAAACAAGGATGAAATTACAATTAAGAAAAAATACTCAACTTCATACATAAATTTTCTCAAACCATGTTTCCCAAGAAACACATTAGAAATTATTTTCTTCATATAAAATCACACCATGCACCTAAGTGATGAATAACATCAATTTGTACAAAGATTAAATGTCAAGAATACAATGTACAAATCACATAAACCATTTAACATAATTTCAAAGAACACATGGACAAACAAATCGAATTAAAAATGATTAATGTGAGAACACTCAAAGAATTTCATAAGTTTATTCCATTAGTTAAGTATTTGGCAACTATGGTAGTCACATTATACTAAACTAATAAATTCATTCGTCAAAATAATGATTTATACATGTTCTCGAAATTATATTATATAAAATGCATAATGAAAAAAAAATCTTTCCAGATACACTTAACAAATAACAAGTGCACCAAAGATGACAATAATAATTAATATTATCTCTAGTTATCATTTCCCATAAATTTGTTTGTGTCTTAATATACAACAATATACCAAAAATAAGACATGGTACAAATAAAATTAAAGACTCATTTAACTAGAGATTCAGGAAAAAGTTTGCATAGTTGTCTTAATTTTGTTATGTACCAACATAATGCAATCAATTATCTATGATTATATCATAATTCTTTTGGTATTTCCCTTGATTGCTACACAATCATAATCACTAACAATTATTTTTGTGTCCTTTAAACATGTAATTCATATTACACATCACCAAATTATGCATAATGATTTATCAATATACAAGTTATCTAAAAGATTTGAACACTTTATAGATAAATTTAATCAAACATGCACAATCCATAACCTTATAAAAAAAACTTGAATGCATATCCACTTGACGGATATCAAATGACAAGTCATATGTTTTCATAAAACACACGAAGGTACAATTTAAAAGAAATATGATTTTCATTGGCAAATTTAACCTTCATATATAAATGAATTACAAAAAAAGATTTGCAATGCCATGATTGCATAACATTAAAATATTAAATATTTTTATCTCAAATTTTGTCTCTATTCTCATGCTTTGAAAACATAAAATTTAATTAAAAAAATAATAAAGTCTTAAACTTTTGTATCATAATTATTGCGTATAACAATTCAAATTATCATGCCAACACACCTTCATTGTAACATAAGAATTTGTATATAACATGACATAATCAAATTCAAAAGATTTATGCATATAAAATAATATTTTCCAGAGTATAAAATATATTATACATTCGTAACAGTTGTAAACATACAACAAATAAGGACTAATACAATGTCATCCTTTCACCTATTATAATTATTTACAATCAAGAGATTAATATAATTGACAATGTTATTCATGGAAAAAGTTACAAGAGCAAGGATTCAAACCATCTAATATAAACTCTCCTATGGGTAGAGAATATATTGTACAATAACAACAGTTACAAAAATCAAACACTTGTGGGTCGAAGGATTTTAATGTCATGAATAACACGGGACAATCATCATCAATAATAATTACTGAATGAGGATTTGAAACATATAATACAAACTCTCTTGTGAGTAGAGAATATATTATATAATATATTATATAATAACAACACTTACAAAAATCCAACACCTATGGGCTGAAGGATCTTAATGTTTAGTTCATCCCAACATGTCATAACAAAATTAACCAATGAATTAACCCCCTATTGGTGAGTCAACTCAAAGATTAATTTAAATGACACAACATCCCAATATTTCAAATTTAACAAGTAGCTATATTAATTTTGCAAATGACCCACTATGGTGAGACACACTTACTCAATCAATAGAGCTCATAACAGGGATAACAATTGCCCAAAATATTTTTTTATTCAGCTCTAAATTTCCAAACATCAACAACATATAGCAATAAAAATAATAAATATATTACAAACCATACACTATTAATTATTATACATATGTTACAGATCGAGAATGTCGATCCTAAATAAACAATGCAACTTTCACAAATGACAATATAATACACATATGTATGTAAGCCAATTAATAATCCAATGCCAAAATTAATGTATCAATGGTATAATGGAGATCAAAAACGCAATGCCAATTTCATGATCAGGAAACCGCATCAAAAGGATTGTTTTGATAATATTATTACTATTATTATTATTAATATGATATGCAAGAAGTAATAACTGTGTGTCAAATTCATATATCATGCACACAATACTTTCTCTCACCATGAATTAGGTCACAGTGACCAACGCAATTCATATATACCATCTTGAAACAAATTCTATGAAAAGAATTTCTAATTTCACAAAACCCTAAAAGTTTCAATTTTAATGAATTCAAGGAATCATAAATTAAAATTTAGTATAACCTGCTCTGATACCACATGTAAAAATTAATAGGATCTATACTAGGATTTAGAACACCTAAATTATCATCAGATACAATACTAAAAAATTGCGTACCTCTTGAAGACATACTCGATCTTGCGGAAGTGCGTACACAAGTGTATACATCAGGAGAAGGAACTTCCTCTTGATCTCCCCTCTCTTACAGACCGACTATTGGATGGAGAAATGAGCCGTCAAAGAGGACATGAGTCAAGTGGGGTTCCTACCCTTCTTTAAATAGACGGGTACCTAATATCCAACCATCATAGATATTAGGCCTATTAGGTCCTACACATAAACTCAGCACACTTGTCTATTGAGCTTGACCCAATAAACATATAAACACATGGTAATTCCCAAAGCCCAAATTGGATCACTTAATTAAACATTAGGCTCACAGGGAAAAATATAGGCTTTTGCTATATCCACTCCACTTTTTTGCTAAGTACACTCCCATTGAATTTTTTCTATTATTTTTTCCTTATATACCCTTTATACACATAACATTTATACAAAATTATTATTCCAGAAAGTACTTTCTGGAATACTATTGTTGTGTTCCGGAAAGTACTTTCCGGAGTAGAGTTTTATTTTTTAATACAATTTTATTTTTTAACTTCTGGAAAGTACTTTCCGGAATACTATTTTGTGTTCTGAAAGTATTTTTCAGAATGTTAAAAAATAAAATTGTATTCTGGAAAGTACTTTCCGGAACACAAAATAGTATTCCGGAAAGTACTTTTTGAAAGTTAAAAAATAAAATTGTATTCCGGAAAGTACATTCCAGAATGTTAAGAAAAACATCTAAAAAATTCAAACAGAACACTAGAACCATTAAAATCTCATATAAAGGAAAATTCTACAATAATGAAGCAATTGAAGTAGATAAAACATATAATTGATATTGGTCATTTAATCTAAGCGACTCAAAGAGGCGTGTCATTGCAGCAACTCGAAGTTTGGAGGATGAAAAAGACTAACACTAAAGCAAGAGACTAAGCAAGGGAAGAACAAAGGAAGACCAGATTAAGAGATCAAAGGGACGAAGGGAGGGAAAGAGATTAGAGAGTGTAATGAAAAAGAAGAGAATGTGTTGTTACTATGAAAACAGGGAGTGTGTTGTTGCATTGAAAAGGGGAGTATGCAGGGGAGAGAAGAAGGATTGAAGGGGGAAGGTTATTTAAGTAATTCAATTTTAGAAAAAGGGAAGGGGAGTGTACTTAGTAAAAAAGGGGAGTGGATATAGCAATAGTCAAAATATATCAGGTCATACATTCAACCCATAACACCAATCAATAGAAGACCAAATAAAGAAAATTCTAACACGATGAACCATCATAATCTTTGAATAATTAGTTTTGTATACATTTGCATGAATTGAGGGTTTTCAAGCAAATTTGACCAGGAAGTCTACACACTCCTAAATCAATTCAAAGATTTCATGCGCAATTTTGACAAAGTAATCAGAGCAACATCATTAAGGTGTGTAGATGTTGTTAATGACCTTTTCATTCTTCTTTGTGGCTACTGCTATTTCGTAAGTTGGAAAATCAATAAGTTACTGGTTTGACACATCAAAATGTCATAGATATGGAGGGAGAACATACGTAAAAGGATGTTCCTGCAGCACAAAATACTATTGTGATTATTAATTCAGATGAGCAAGATGATAGAGATAAAGGATTTGTTGTTCCATTTCATGAAGTTGTGTTGTCGAGAATAGTTGTGCCATCTCCTGCATTGAAGATGATTGTATGTTTTTTGGTTTTTCTTTGTTATTGTAATTTTTTTTATATATGTATATTGAAACGATGGATACTCAATGCTTTAAATCCTAAATAGCGGAGCGTAGAAGTCAACCCCAAAAATGCTATAGCAGTAAAGTGTATAGTGGGACAACCACTATTCTATTTTTTTAATATAGTTTATTTAACGTAAACTGTATGCATATAGTCATATTTAACAATAACTCTCCACATAATCATGCATTAGATGAATTAAATATGTAACAACAACTCTATTCATAGAATCATCACACGTATCTGACAGCAAGTCAACAACTCCCATAACAGAAACAGAACCATACAACTATAAAAACAAGTCAGCAACTCCCTTAACAAAAACAAAAACATACATATATAAGTCACAGAAGTAGGCTGTTCAGAAGTGGGTGTAGCGAGAAAGTTGAAATGACAAGTGAATGTTGTAGGTTGAAACTGAGAAAGTTGAAAGAAGTGAAAAAAAAATTAATGGTTGAGATTGTCTTTTTTTTCTTTTTCCTTTTTCTCTATTTTTATGTATCTTTCCTAATTTATCCCTGTCCTCCTCTGGCATCCTCTCTTCGATGCCAACAACAACAACCTCTGTGGTGGTTTTATGATAGTTTTCAATCCTCTCCACATCACTCCCTCCACACACCATACACCCCGCTCAACCCATCACTGTTCCCCTCAAGCTCATCAAATTCTCCAAACTCTCATCGACCCTTCTTTCAACTCCAATGGCTTCCATGAAATTTCCCCTATTGGAGTCCAAGTGTGAAGGTGAAGTCCCAAATTGGGTAGAAATAAGAAAGTTGAGCAACATATAAGTGGAAAGACCCTAAAACCTAATGCCTTAAGGTTTTGGGTTGAAGGTGGTGTCAAGTTCACTTGTGTGGTGTGCTCGTGGCCCATTGGTGAAGATCTCCCCAGTTTTAACCCCCCTCAGATGCACAACACCCCCCTCATATTTGACCAACTTGGTTCTTCCCTCTCTTAGGACACAATTGGATTACTCCAAAACAATTTCCTTGGCAAGAGAACCATGGAAACACCAAAAATTGCAATAGGGTTATTGTCAATTACCACGGTGTGTGTAATTGAGGCCTGAACGATGTTGGTATTGATGGCGACCAAGTCATTCATGTGCGAAATGTTGAGCAAGCATATTTACAGTAAAATATATTTACAGTAAAATGAATTTGGGGAGCTCACCTCACATTGTCCGTCTTTGACTAGGTTTCAACTTGAAAGACAACGTCTTGCTTTCATATGGTTCCATAATCCTTGTGATTGTATTATTCTTTGTCATGTGCAGTGATCTGCGTTTCAATGACGCAACATTTGTTGTCTCAGAACGCGACGAAGTTTTCATGGATCTCCTAAGGAGGAATTAATAGCGACATAAGAACTGAGACCGAGATATATGAGCGGCGTTCGAACCTACCCATTAAATCGTCAAAGGCGTCGCATCATGGCAAGTCGGTCTACTGGAGTGTCGCGTTGTTGAGGTGCCGGTGATGTCGAGGCCGCCGTACTTGTCGCCATGGTGGCATCCGGTAAAATCGTGGAAGGGAAAGAAGAGGATAGAGGAGAAAGGTAAATCATGAAAGAAGAAGAAAAAAGAAAAGAAAAAGAATGAAAAATCTCGATCGTTGATTAAAAAATAAAGAGATCTGACGGCTCAAAAAGAGTTTCCCAAGGTGGAAGACCTGATAACGTTTCCCACCCTAGCCTCCGTCCATGTTTCAAAAGTGTGTTAAGAAAGTCAACGAAAAAAAAGAACTTGATAAGAGAACATTCATCTTAATAGCAAAAAGTAAATCTATTAAGGAAAAGGAAGGAGTAACATAAACTTATAGCAGCTATTCTGTCTTCTTTTTGATAGAAAAACAACTTTTCTGTTAAAATAGCTTTTCTATTAAATATAATAAAAGGAAAAATTAAAGTTTCAAAAATGCCCATGTCATAAAAAAGCCCAAACGGTTACCTTTTAAGAGAGCATTTTCGAAAAACACTGTAATGCTGTTATCCCAGCCGCTACAGTCACAATTCTAGTCACTACACTAAAGCGCTCCGCTATTGAGATCCCTGATGCGGCCAGGGGCCACTCTGCCCTGCTATAGTGCTATAATGCACTATTTTCATCCCTGTGGATACTAATATGCATGAGCTTTTATTTGGAACATATTTGTAACATCCTCCATCTAGGGATGATTTGACAGAACTATGGCATTTCATTGTTACATTTTGTGGCAGAAGATTCTTGTAAAATTATCATTGAATCTTTCTTGAACTAGTTTTCTTGAAATCTGTTCCTTTCAAAAATATATTGGCTTACCTTTTGAATATTTACAAAGCAAATTGTTCTGGAGATTGAGAGGTTATAGTTACTACCTAGTCTGACATACACTTGAGAGATGTTGTTTATATTCTTTTAAAAGCTAATTGAATATTTTATATATAGATGACCCATTCAGTATGTTTTACTTTTCGGCAAATTATGTTGGTGTCATATTTACTTTTTGGCATATTATGTTGCATTTATCTTAGTTGTTACTGAAGTTCTTTCCATTGAACCATTTACATTTTTTTACCCTTTTTCTCAAATATATTTATAATTATAACAAGCTAATTACCATTGTATCGAATTCTCAAAGTTAACTTGTTTTCTTTAAGCATATTAGTATTCCTTCTTTGTACAAAGGCTCAAATGAATTACAACATTAACAATAATTAATATATTGAAGACTCTGAAGTGAAATTTTGAAACATGAAGCATATATTGTGAAAAGTTCTCAATCCCTTACTTTATTAACATGGCTTAGCCCTCTTAAAAGCAAGCACTTAATTCTAGTACCTTGGCAAGGTTTCACAGAAAATGTGACTTTTTTGCTCCGTAGTCTTAGTTCTGTAATCATTGAATGTCTTGCTAAACATGAATATTCTGATGCAATATGAAAATTCCTGTACTTTTGGTCATTTACTGTATTCTTTGTTGTTGGGCAAGTGATAAGGTTGAAAATGAAAATAATGGATGTATTTGTATCTATATTTTATCTAAATGCCATGCTATTTCTATTTTTTTTCTTTACTCCTACTATGCACACATTAATGTTGATAGATAAATAGTGCATTTTGACGCATGAGCTTTTCCATTTATTTTTCAGAGCATATTGTGTAATTTTTAAAATTTGAATTACTACATTTGCATTTGGGTAGCTTCCTTTGTAAGCTTTTGTGTATTTGGATTTAAATTACGTGGCAACTTTTCATGACAAGATGCTCCTCAACAATCAAGATAAGGCTTTTGTTGTTTGTTTGTTTTCATGAAGATGCTTGGTCTTTCTTCTTGTTCTTGTTCATCATTTTAATGCAAGTTGTTTCACTGACAATTCTATGTGCACAATGCATTTTAGGGGTTTCACACTCCCATTCCTTACGTGGGGGAAAAAGAAGATCTAAAAATTGAGACAAGTATGGATGGTAAAGGTAACACTAGGAGCGATAAAGGTGTTTATATTGGTGTACAGGAGGAAGAAGATCAGGTTGATGTTGAAGATGATGGTGTAGAAGATATTTGGAAGGAGATGTCAATGGCAATAGAATGCTCCAAAGTATCATACTTTAATTTGTTATTATTTGCCAGTAATAATAATAATTAATTTTCTACACCAAGTAGATTTATCTCCTACTCATTAAGATGATTTTTTTTCATGTCAATTATTTGTAACACTTCCCTGATTTCTACTTGTTAAGTTGAGGGCTTCTGAGACATCACATTTTTCTTGTTAAGATAAGGGGAAAAACTATAGCAAAACATTCAAGTGCGGGGGAAATAAATTGATAGATAGAATTATGATGTAGTTCCTTTTTGAGAGGGGTTGTTACTTCCTAACAAGATTATTCATTGATTTATGTAGACAACTGTAAATAAGTGGACAGTGTTGCTATTAGGGATTTGTCGACAATTTGAGTGATACACCTGGGTGGGGGATGGGTTTTTGCTCTGCTAGGGTTTCAGCAGTCTAGGGTTCACGTAAAATCCTAGGGTTGCATGTTACCATGGCTGACGGCTCTCCTTCTGTTCATTGGAGTTTTCTTGTTGATGATGTTACGTCCAAACATATGGTTGCGCCTGCCACATCTGTTTCACAGCAAAAATCGTTTGCTCAGGCTTTAAAGAATGCTTGTGATATACCGTTGAGCCAATTACCCACCCCTTGTATTAAGGGCGATGCATTGGCAATTATGATTCTGGAAGAAGAATATCAAGTGGGGATTGAGAGCTGCAAAAATCATCTACACGGACGATTGCTTCTATCTAAAGGAGATCAGCCCCCAAAATATCCAGACTTAAGCGACAAACTATCCCAATTATGGAAG
Organism: Pueraria montana var. lobata; assembly: GCA_026413185.1. NCBI lineage: Eukaryota > Viridiplantae > Streptophyta > Magnoliopsida > Fabales > Fabaceae > Pueraria > Pueraria montana. The sequence goes on from CM048654.1 coordinate 59,315,306, forward strand.
CCTTTGGGACAGTGGAAGATGGTTCCTATAGGTAAAGGGTTTTTTGAATTCTCTTTTGCTTCTGTTGAAGACTTGTGTCGAGTTCTTGCTGTTGGATCTTGGAATTTGAGGCATGGTACTCTAAGGTTGTTTTCTTGGACAAAGATTTCAGCCCTAATTCAGTACGGCAGACAAACATGCAATGTTGGGTAAAATTTTTTGGTCTTCCACAAGAGTATTGGAGACCTAAAATTCTGTTCTCTATTGCAAGGGGGATTGGCATTCCTTTGGCGCTGGATAATGCAACAATTAATAAGACGTTTGGGCACTTCGCTCGTGTACTGGTGGATATAGATCTCAATGGTGATTTACGTGATCAAATTTTAGTGGAACGAACAGGTTTTGCATTTTTTGTTGATGTCGTTTATGAACGACTTCCTTTATTATGCCCTAATTGTAAAGTTATAGGGCATGGTTTGGATACATGCAGGAGGCATGAAGCTTTTAAACGTGGTTCTGCTGTTAAAGAGAAGAAAATGCCTCAGAAGAAAAATGTCATGAAATATGTGCCTAAAAATAAAGAGGTAGCGGTGCATGATGATAAGGTTATTTCACCTTGACCGAGCTATGTGGATAAAGAAGGTGGGAAGGGAGGTCTAGTGGCTCTATCCTCTGAAGGAGATGTTAGGAAAAATGGTGAGGAGAACCAAAATTCGGTTTTGATGTTGGAGGATGTTCTTGAGGCACAAAGGAATGTAGTTGATCATCATGATAGTAGCTGTGATGAACCAGAAACTCAGCCTTTTACGGAAGGCCTCAGAGAGAAAGATTGTCATGAACTAGAGCAACACTCTTTATCAAAAGATAACACATCGGATCTAGTTACTCCCATACAGAATGATATGCGTATTGTTTCGAGATTATGGGGTGATCTGTCTGAAGATGAACTGGTGGAGGACATGTCTATGTCTACTGGTAATGGGATAAGAGATGATGATTTTACTCTTGTTCAATCTAAATCAAAGAAGAAAAAACTACATAAAAAGAAGAAGTATAATACTCGGGCTCGAGCTGGTCCTAAGAATTTAGCCTGATGAAGGCTATTTATTGGAACGCAAGGGGAGTTGCTAATCTAGCAACTCAAGCTTATTTAAACCAAATTTGTTTGGAACACAAGCCTGACTTTGTTTTTCTTGCTGAGCCTTGGACTTCTGTAGCGAACCTTTGTTCTCTCTGGTCTTCTTTGAAACTCAAGCTTTTTGCGATGAATAATCGGGATGGTCTAACGCCTAACCTTTGGGCTGTTTGTTCAGATAAGTATTGTCCTACCGTTATAGCCTCTTCTTTGCAGCATATTTCCTTTGTCGTTAAGGATGCAAATCAATCTGTGTTTTTATCTGCAGTTTATGCTAGTACATCTTATAGTACTAGAAGGCAATTTTGGTCTGATTTGGAAGATTTGAGAGATAGTTTTGATGGCCCTTGGTGCTGTGTTGGTGATTTTAATGTTGTGTTGGGTGCCAATGAAAAGAGGGGAGGTCGTCCTCCTCTTCAAAGATCCTGTGAAGATTTTCAGTCTTGGATTAGCAATTGCAATCTCATCCACCTTTCGACATTTGGAGCTGAGTACACATGGTCTAATGGCCATAAAGGTAGAGGGCATATTGAAATGTAGCTTGACAGAGCCCTTTGTAATGGGGTGTTGATTATTGGGAGAAGATTTCTTGTAGTACCATTGCTAGATTTGGCTCGAATCACTTTCCATTCTTTTTAAATTTTCAGCATACAGAGAAGAGATGGGGTACTCCTTGTAAATTTTTGAAGGTTTGGCTTGGTCATCCAGACTGTCAAAGATTGGTCAAGGAGGTTTAGACTCAAAATGTGGTTGGATGCCCAATGTTTGTATTGCAACAAAAGCTCAAATTATTGAAGGCTGAATTATGGGTTTGGAATAAAAGAATATTTTGTGATGTGCATATCAATGTGCGTAATGCTATAAATAAAGTTGATAATATTCAGCAACAACTTCAAAGATTGGGATTCTCTGAGGATCTTCAAGACCAGGAAGTCAGAGCTCAAATGGAGTTGCAAGAGGCTTTGATGAGGCAAGAATCCTTTTGGAAAGACAAATCTTGTATAAGCTGGCACTGTCATGGAGATAGGAACACAGATTTTTTTCATAGAATGGCTAAGGTGAAGAGTGCTACACAACATCTATCTGCTTTAAAGAAAAATGGTTGCTTGGTTAACACCCAAGAGGATTTGGAAGAGGTTGTGTTGGAGTTCTATTCTGATCTATACGCTACTGATAATGATTGCCAATCTAGTGATCTTATTAAGAGGACTATACCTTCCTTAGTTGATGCTTCTGATAATGATTTCCTGACGTCTATTCCTTCTTTGGAAGAAGTTCGTGAGGCAGTTTTTAGTTCCAATTGAGATGGAGCCCCAGGCCCAGATGGGTTTGGGGGCATTTTTTATCAGCATTTTTGGGACGTTATAGGCTCATATGTGTTTGCTTCAGCAAAGCAATTCTTCACTCAGGGATGGCTTCTTCCTAATGTGATTTCAAATTTAGTAGTGCTGATCCCAAAAGAGCAAGGCGCAGATGTTATTGAGAAGTTTAGGCCTATTGCCTTAGCTAACTTTCAGTTCAAGAATATTACAAAGGTCTTTGCTTATCATTTAGCTAAAATAGCTCCTAAACTTATTTCTCCACAACAATTTGGTTTTGTCAGGGGTCGTCAAATTCATGAATGTATTGGTACAACTTCTGAAATTATTAACCTCCTTCAGAATCGAGCTTTTGGTGGCAATCTGGCCATTAAAATGGATATACATAAAGCTTTCGACAAGTTGGATTGGCGATTTTTACTTAATGTTTTAGAAGCTTTTGGATTCAACCACACTTTCAGGCACTAGATTAGTGTTATCCTACATTCTGCAAAGTTGTCTTTTGTTGTCAATGGTAAATTAGCTGGGTTTTTTTTGTGTAAGTGTGGTGTCCGCCAAGGGGACCCGCTATCACCTCTTTTGTTTTGCCTAGCTAAGGAGGTTCTAAGCAGGGGTTTGTCTAGTTTGGTTCAGCAAGGTCTAGTCCAATCTATTGCTGGCCCCCGTGGGTGTCGAGTTACCAGTCATGCATTCTTTGCTGATGACTTAATGATCTTTTGCAAAGGTAACAAGAAAACTTTGCAGCAGATTATGGGTCTTCTTGATGATTATGGTGCCACGTCAGGTCAAAAGATCAGCACTGCTAAATGTAAGTTTTTTCATGGTACGATGTCTTGAACCCGAATAGCTTCTATTCGTCAAGTGCTTAGATTCTCTGAAGGGACTCTTCTTTTTTCTTACTTGGGAGTTCCTATATTTCAAGGTAAGCCATCTCGTACTTTTCTCCAACCTATTGCGGACAAAATCAAGTCTAGATTGGTGACTTGGAAGGGATCACTTCTCTCAATTATGGGGAGGGTGCAGTTGGTGAAATCAATTGTTCAAGGGATGATTCTTTTTAGCTTCTTTGTTTATACTTGGCCAAAGGCACTTTTGAAGGACTTGGATAATTGTAATCAAAATTTTATTTGGTCAGGGAATATTTATAAAAGAAAGGTGGTTACAGTTGCTTGGGAAAAGTTGTGTTCTCCTTTCTCAACTGGCGGTTAAGGTCTAAGGCCTCTTAGACTAATAAACCATGCTGCAACTCTTAAGGCTTGTTGGTCCATGGTTACAGCCCAGGGAGAGTGGGCTTCTTTATCAAGGGCAAGGTTCATGAGAGGTTCTTTGGGAGTTTCTCATTATGTAAAATCTTCCATCTGGCCTGGGATATGTCCTTGGTTGTCCACTGTTCTTGATAACTTATCTTGGCAACTTGGAAATGGTGAGTCTATTGCCTTTTAGACTGACAAGTGCTTAAGCTCTCCCATTGTTGACATGGTTGATTTTCCCAATCATTTGAGAAGTGAACTCAGGTCGAGAGTATGTGATTATATTCGATATGGTAATTGGTAGCTTCCCCTAGAACTCCAACATCATTATCCTGATATCTGCCAATATATTCATTAAGTGGTCATTCCTTTATTTTTTAAACAAGATAAGGCAGTTTGGGCTCCCTCACTTTCTGGTGATCTGGTGTTTAAGGATGCTTTTGAGTTTCTTAAACCGCAACCCCCTGAAGTTTGGTGGGCTAAACTTGTTTTGAGAACTTCTATACTCCCATCTCAATCTTTTTTATTTTGGAGACTTATTCATGGAAAAATTCTGACAGATGATAACCTTCGTGCTCGTGGCTGTGTTGTTGTTTCAATATGCTCGCATTGTGGGAAAGCTGAGGAATCGTCAGACCATTTGTTCTTCTCCTGTCCCTATGTAGTTGCGATCTGGCAGTGGCTTAGTGCTGCATTTCAAAATAATTTGGATTTCTCTTCTCCAATAAATCTTTGATCTATTTGTAGGAATCATCTCACCCCTTAAGCTTTGGATGTCATAGTTGCAGGCATTGTTAATGTTGTGTGGTTCTTGTGGCATAGCCGGAATCGTTTGAGGTTTGATAATCATATAGAGTCACATCCCAACTTGCTGAATAAAATTGTTGCAGCTGTTGCGCTTTCAGGAATTTTCTCCATGGGCTATATGTTTTCAAATATGGAAGATTTTACTCTTCTCAAGTTCTTTCATGTCCAAGGCCATGCTAGAAAGGCTCCTTGCATCAAACAAGTTCTTTGGAGCCTGCCTTCCTTTGGTTGGGTGAAGGTGAACATGGACGGAGCTGCTCAGGGTTCTCCTGGTGTTGCTGCTTGTGGGGCAGTCTTCAGAGATAGCAGAGGTGATTTCTTTGGAGCTTTCTCATGGCATTTAGGTGTTACCTTGTTATTACATGCAGAGATTCAGGCAGTGATGAAAAAAGCAAAGCTCGTCCTTTCTTCTTAGGCTCCCTTTTAGCATGTTCATGTTGGACAACCCCATCATTCGCTCGTTTCTTGCAATTCTCAATAGAGTGCCCCCACAATCTTGCAAGAAGAGCAAAACAAGGGTAAACGCTCATATACAACATCCACAAAAAAAGCAAAGCCCGTCCTTTCAACCAGAATCTGATCACGTAGGTTGCTTGCTAAATCAACATCAACCAGAATTCTCCCGCATAGTGACCAAAGGTTTTATTAACTATGGCATCATCCAACAGTAAAGGTATTCCAATACCCCTAGCTATGGCAAAAAGAATGGTAGGCCACCAATATTCCCGCGGTAATCCGTAAATCCTTATCCAGCATTGCGTATTCATTTGCCTGACACTAGTAGGATTGAAGTCTAGCATCCAAGAGAATAAATGTAGTATCTCTGGTTCTAGTTTCCAGGCCCCCACAGCAAGAACCCTACGTAGATCCTTAATAGAAGCAAAAGAAAATTCAAAGAAACCTTTTCCAATTGGCACCATGCGCCAATGACCAAGTGGTTGCCAAAGTTTTGCCAATTTGGAGCGTAACTCCCGAACCTTAGGAGGAGAATTGCCCTTAGAGAGCATCAAACGTCCATGAAGATTATTTTTGCAGCTTTCCAAACCTGCTTGATATTCCTCTTCCGGGATAGAAACAGCTAATTCATTGCCTTTCAAGCAGGGGATAGGTAACTAGCTCAACGGGATATTGCATGCATTATTCAACGTCTATGCAAAAGGTTTTCTGCCTTGGTAAATGAGCTTTAGGGGGAATCGAGCTTGTTGGCTTTGATGGAGCATCATCCATGAGAAAATCCCATGGAACAAACAGAGAAGAGGAGGAGATTGCCATGGATGACATTCAAGTATTAGGCTATCACGTAGAGAACCCTAACCCTAGCAGAGCCATTCTCGAACCAAGTGCCGAGAACAAAGTCTAATAAATAACAGTTGATCATTTTGCACATTCCATTCACTTACATGAAAACTATGGAACCCAACTGATGTTCGAACCAAAAAGAGCCATAAACATGATGAAAAATTAGTCTAACTAGCAACCAGGAAAGAATGATATTAGATTTTTAAATTTTCTAGTTACTCGTTGTATTCACTTTTCATGCAATTTTCACCATGTTTATGACCCTTTTTTATTCGAACATCAGTTGGGTTTTATAATTTTCATGTAGTGAGTTTAATGTGATAAGTTTCACGTCTTGAATTAGTAAAAAAAGGTTCAAAATTGTGCCGCAAAATCTAACGATCATGAATTGAGGTTTTACAAATATCATCGTCTAGATAAGAAGTTTTACAAATATACACTAATGAATTGAGGTTTTCTAGTGAATTGGAATTAGAAGTGTGCAAATACCTGAATCAAATCAAAGAATGGCAATTTTGATATATTGAATATTTAGTGCAATGTCAGGAGGTATATTAATGTTGTTGTTAATAACCTTCTTCCTCCTGGTTGGTTCCATTTGTAAGTATAATTGTTTCAAAACAGAGATTGAAAAGTGTAACTTTGCTTCTTCTCAAAATGTATTTTGGTAGTTTGGGTTTATAGAATATTGGCACAATGCAAGTTTATAGATAATTAATTATTTTCATAATTAAAAGATTTTATGTTTTTTCAGCTTTTATATCTTCTTATTAGAATTGTATATTTTATCTTCTCGTTTTAATTAAAAATCTATTTCTATAATTGGATTTCATATTTCCTATTTTCCTTAAAATTTCCAATTGTGATCTCATTTACATAGCAAAAATATTTTCTAATTATGATATGTTACCTTTTTAACTTTCTTATCTTTTTTTGCTAAATGAATTTGTAGTCTATGTATGCCCTATCTACTAAATGTCTTTTCTATTTATATCCCTTTTCTAATTGATTATTTAACTATAAAATAGAATAATAATAATAATAATAATAAATACTCAATTCTATTCTATTAAATATTTTATTTTATCTTTTTATTTTACTTTATAGTTTAAATTATCAATATGAGAAAAATCCCCTTTGGAATAATAAGTAAAATGCATATTGATTATTCAAAAGTAATTTGTGTATTTTTTATTAAATAATTCATTGATTATTCAAACTATAAAAATAGCACAATAAATATTAATAAATAAGTCACTTTTGAATTATGAATAAAATATTAAGAAATGTATTTGCAAAGTAATTTGAGTTATAGAAATTTTAATTATTATTGATAAATTAAGGTTATACAAAACAAAAAATAAAAGGAAAAATTTTCAGAGAAGGGTTGATATGCAAATAGGACGTTTAGTACATAGGCGTATATATAGATTACAAATGCGTATATTAGAACAGATAGGAAAAGGGGAAAAATAGCACAATTAAAATATATATTGATATGTAAAGAAGAAGACATATAAAAATGTAAGAAAAAATAGGAAATACAAAATCCAATTACAAAAATAGATGTTTGTTAAAACAAGAATAAAATCATTTAATTAAGATAGTTAATTATTATTTCTAAATGTCCATTGAATCAATCTTCTATAAAACCAAACCTCTCAAATACATTCTTTTTTTTTTAATCAAGAAAGAGTTGCCAAGGTATCCATAGAGTTCCTAATCCCAACTATGTTGGCACCAGAAGCTCTACTCATCACCTGCAGCAAGCTCACAATTTATTAAAAAAGAAGTACAAGAAAAAAAAAACATGAGGGAACATAAGACCAGAACCCATGCAAAGGATCAAAGCTTAATAGAATCTATAATCAGGAAGACTTAATCTATCTCTAAATAGACTATCTCGAATAAATCTTGGAGGAGAATCCCACCAAGAAAAACCAGCCACTTGAAGAGCTTAATTGGCGAGGCTATCCGCGCTACCAATCTGAGTAGAAGCAAGGGTACAATTTGTCATCCTCGTAGTGAAACAGTTATACCTACAAATGGCCTCAACCATGATGATGAAAAAAAGGGTTATTAACAACAACATCAATATATCTCATGATGTTGCACTAGATATATTGTCGAAATTGCTCGTGAAAACTTTGAATCAATTCAGGTGTGTGCACACTTCTTGGTCAAATTTTCTATCAAACCTCAATTCATGAGAGTGTTACAAAACTTCTTATCCAAAGATGATGATGGTTCATCTGTCCTCCTATAGAAACAAGCCTAAAAAGGTATTCCATATTTGTTTTGGTGTTGGGGTAGAGGTTTCGTTCAGAAAATGGTCAAATTAGATTTGTCATTTCCTTGCCAAGACGAGAATGTAGTAAATATTAAAATTATGGATTCTCGTGTCAATGGTATAATTGGTCTCATTCAATATAAATGTGGCTATGGCAATCAAGATGTTATGTTATCGCTATAAGCAAGACCTAGGGAAGACCAGAAGATAACTTTGAATTCCTTAGTTGTAGGGTTCCAAAACATAACATCTTGATCACCATAGCCACATTTGTATCAAACGACAACAATTGTACCATTGACTCAAGAATCAAGAATTTTAATGTTTATGACATCCTCCTATTGACAAGGAGGCGGTAAATCTAATTCGACCTTTTTCTCAAGCCTCTCACCAAAAACCAAAAGCAGATTTGGAAGACCTTCTGAGGCGTATTGTCTTACAAGGAGCAATGAACCATCATCATCTTTGAATAAATAGTTTGGTATATACATTCGCATGAATTGAGGGTTTTTAAGCAAATTTGACTAGGAAGTCTGCACAATCCTGAATCAATTCAAAGATTTCATGGGCAATTTTGACAAAACAATCAGTGAAACATCCTTAGGTATGTAGATGTTGTGGTTAATGACATTTTCCTTCTTCTTTGTTACTGCTACCATTTTGTAAGTATAACTGTGTAACCTTGCTTTGGATTTATAAAAAATTGGCTCAATGCAAGTTTAGATGTAACACCCTCACTTTCATGTAACCAATTGTTTTTCTATTTACTTTATATTTATTTTTTGACAACTGAGTGAGAATCTCAAAGTTCTGATATACGCAATTCAACTTAGAATAGTGAGTGCTATTCAGTTGTGATTGTTAATAATTTTTTTGGAACAAGGCTCAGGAAATGATAAATTGACCATTATGTCCCTAGAAACAGTAATAAAAATAGAAAAAAAAAAGGACAAGAGTGTTTAAAATCCAATTTTAAGTTAAAAACTTGTTCAGAATAAAAATAATTTTAAAATTTTTTAGAGAATTATTTCAAATATTCTGTGTGAAATGACCAAAATACCTGGGTTGACTATAGGGGCAATCAAAGATATGTTAGCTTATAAAATTTTTGAGAATTTTTAATGGCTATTGTAATTCTAAAAAATTTATTTAAAATTGAAAATGTGAAAATTTCAGAAAATCCCTATTTATTTGGCACAAAATTGATTTATTAGGCAATTATTTAGCATTTTAAATTAAAATAATTATAAATAATTTGATAATAAATTAAAATATTGTGAAAGTTTATATAAAAAACTTAATTTGTATTGGGCTGGATGTGCCACTCTTGCAGAGGCACAAAATCACTTTCTTAGCAAAAATTTAATGATTTAAAATAATTTTTTTATTATATTAGTATCCACCTCATTTATTAAAAGAACATGAGAAAAATTTTTATTCCTTGCCAACTTTGATATCTTGGGAGCCACGTTTCACAATTGGATAAAAGAAAACCATTTTTAATTGAATTTCTTTTTCTTTTTCTTTTTATCTAAAACTGATTATAAAAAGCCATTTTTTATCTTTCACTAAACCAGTGTTATTAGACTCGGATCAAACCGGTCGGTTCAACCGACTGAACCAGAAATCGGACCAGTGGCCAGTCCGGTCTTGTATTTAGATCGGACGTGCTTCTAACTTGTATAAACTTGTCTAGCCCGCCTCTAAACCGGTCAAAACCGGTGACTCGGCTCGGCTTAGAGTCACACACGCTAGCTTTTCAAACTTTTGTACATGTTTTCCAGTGCTACAGCTGCATATACAAAAGTTTTTCAAACTTTTTTACATGTTTTCCTGTACTATTTCTACAATGACATAAGCTTGTCTGCACTTGTCCAATCACAATGTCACAATTGTCCAATCACACTACTTTTTTTATAAGAGGCGGAAGTGACGAAAAATTAATTTAAAACTCAAATTCAGAAAATATGTCCACTAGAGGCATTTGAACCAAGCACTTCAAATGTGTAAAGTAATTTTTAAACCACCACACTAAAAAATACATTTAGCTTATTAATGATAAAGTTAACAACTAAATGAAAACTCTGGATACATAGTATAAATATGTTAAATTGTTAATATAATATAATAATGGTATTATAATATAGGAACCTCTGAAACTATGTAAGGGCTTTTGCCTATAAAAAGATCGTCATTTGATCATATAATATACATTTATATAAATATGTCAATATAATGTAATAATAGTTATATTTATTTTCACATAATATATATATATATATATATATATATATATATTAAATACACTATGATTTATCACAATTATTATATATAAAAGTTTGATTTTTTTTATAATTTTTTAAAGTATAAAAGTTTACAAGTTATAAATTATTTAGAATTTTTTTTAATATGGACCAAGTCATGCAGGTCAACTAGTTACTCACTAGTTCGACCTTTGATTCAATGATCTAGTACCTCAACAACGTCAATGACTGGTTTGAGTGTGATAACATTGAACTAAACACTATTCTTCAGTGAGGGATCAGATGGTTACATTTGTTGGTGATGGGGTGCTTACTTTGCTTAATAAAGTATCATGTGTGCAAAGTTGTCTTAATTTAAGTCAGGTGGGCCAAACTGAAAATGACGAAGGTTAGAAGGTGGGGTCGACAAAGCAAAATGTGGATGTTGAAGGATTGACTGGGCTAATGCAACAAGAGGCCATTGGTGCTACTGAAATATGTAACACTGGGGAAGGGTGGATTCATGTGAAGATGTGATTGAAGATGGGCCTAATAATGGGCCGAATCGTATTGATAGTAGCACTATTTTATTTGAAAGAAATAAAGACAAGGCTATGTCGGTAGGTATGGAGGTCCCACATAAGGATTCTGTTGGGGACATAATTCCTATGAATTCAATGTCTTCAAATAATGACGTTATTGGGGTTGAGACTCCAAAAGAAGTTGCGGCACACTTGGAGGTCAATTGTGATGTTGAAAAGGTGTTATCGCAAGAAATGATATGGTCGAAAGAAGTAATAAGGATTGGCTCTTGAATATGGAGGACTTGGTTGATGTGTAGGTTTGTGAGGAGTATTGGTTGACGGAGGAGCAGATTACTATTAACAAAACTAGTAGGAAAGGTGGAAGGAAAAAAGGAGGGAGGAAAAGAGTGGGGTTCCATAAAGGTGCTAAGAAGAATACAAAAGTAAGATTGTCATCTAGTCCACCTACTGAGAGTCATTTTCAGGGAAGTTCTCAATATTTGAATAAAAGTGTGGAAGAAACAGCGAAGGAGGTATGGGAATTTGTAAAAGAGTTTGGAATACAAAGTGTAGGGAGAGAAGACAATCTGATGGAGAAGTTGGTGAGTATGTAGAAAAGAGATAGAAAGGTAGTGGGGAAACAAGAGGAAGGCATGGGGTAGGGAGGAGTTGTAACAGTTGAAAAATGAAGATTATTTCTTTTAATGTGAGGGGGTTGGGGGAGAGGGTGAAGAAAAGTGAGGTAAAGAACACGGTTATTGAAGAAAATCCAGATATGGTGTGTTTACAAGAAACGAAAATGGGGGAAGTGGATAAGAAGCTTTGTGTTAATTAGTGGGGTAGTGAGGATGTGGATTGGATATTTAAAGCATCTAGCTGGAGTGCAAGGGGGTTATTGATTATGTGGAATAGATCTAAATTTTATGTCAGAGGAGTGATTGAAAGGGTGGACTTTTTGGGGGTAGAGGGCTGGTGGGGAAGGAAAAGATCAAAGTGGGTATTATAAATGTTCATGCCCCCATGCAAAGTTGCTGGCAAGTGATTAGTAATGTTTTTGAGGCAAAAGGGGGAGACAAGTGGTGTGTGTTGGATGGTTTTAATTCTATAAAATCACCACCAAAAAGAAAAGGTGTTATGACAAATGATAAGGTGGAGGAAATGGAGGTGCTTAATAATTTTATTAAAGATGCAGGGTTAATTGATCTACCACTAGTTGGTAGAAGATACACTTGGTATAAAGCAGATGGCACATCCATGAGTAAGCTGGATAGGTTCTTGGTGATAGAAGATTGGTTGAAGACATGGCAACAGTTAACATAATGGGGTTTGAAGAGGAGTGTATTTGATCATTGTCTAGTAATGTTGAAGGAGAAGGTGGTAAATTGGGGGCCAAAACCTTTCAAAATTCAAAATTTCTTGAGGGAGTAGAAGGGGTATGCATATTTGGTTAAAGAAAAGTGGCCACGATTTTGTGTGAATGGTAAAAAGAAGTATGTTCTAAAAGAAAAGGTGAAAGTTATCAAGTTATGTTTACAGGAATGGAATTCTCAAAATTTTGGAGAAATTGATAGCAATATAAACGAGGCTAAGGAGGAGTTGCATCAGTTAGATCTCAAGGGAGAAGGTTCTAGGTTGGATGATGGGGAGGTTAAAAAAAAGGAGAGAATTGATGGAAAAGGTAAAAAAGTATGTTGGTATTAAGTGTAGTTTGAACTGGCTAAAGTTTAGAATGAGGTGGTTGAAAGAGGGAGATGCAAACTCTTAAGTACTTTAATAAGTGTCTCTTACAAAGGAGAAGAAAAATGAAATTCTGAGTTTGGAATTTGAAGGGGTTCAAGTGGAGGGGGTGGAAGGGGTGGAGGCTTCGAGGAGCAATATAAAGGACTATTTCCAGGGTCATTTTTCTTCTTATTCTTGGGAGAGGCCAAATTTTCAAGGTATCCACATTCCTTAAATATCATAGGCTTCTAATCTAATGCTTGTAGCGCCACTCACAGAGGAAGAAATTAAACAGGTAATTTGGGATTGTGATAGCCTCAAGAGCCTAGGAACGTATGGTATAAATTTTTTCTTCATCAACGATTTTTGGGAAGTAATAAAAAGTGATTTTTGTGGATTTATGGAGGAGTTTCATTCATATGTAAGGCTAGTCAAAGGCTCAAATAGCTCTTTGATCACTTTGGTGCCTAAGAAAGATAACTCTATAAATTAGGGGATTACAGGGCAATATCACTTATAGGTTGTGTGTATAAGCTATTATAAAAAATATCGACAAACAGGTTGAGTAAGGTGATATCAAGAGTAATATCTAAGAATAAATATACTTTTGTTAAAAGGAGACAAAATTCTGGATGTAGTACTTATAGCAAATGAGGTGGTGGATGAAGCCAAAAAAGTGGGAAAGGAATTGTTATGTTTTAAGGTGGATTTTGAAAAGGCATATGACTCGATAAGCTGGGAGTACTTGCAATATATAATGGAGAGGATGGGATTTGATATTAAATGGAGAGGGTGGATTGCAGAATGCCTGTCATATGCTAGGATCTCTATTCTGGTAAATGGGAGCCCAATAGAGAAATTTGGGATGGGTAGGGGACTTAGACAAGGAGATTCGTTAGCTCCATTTCTTTTTCTGATAGCAGCTGAAGGTCTCAGCTTACTAATGAAGAAGGTAGTTAGTCAAGATCCATTTAGACGATATTTTGTTGAGGAGAAGGGCCTAGCTTGTATCTTTCATCTATAATTTGCAGATGATACCTTTTTCATAGGGAAGGCCTCTTGGGAAAATGTTTGGGCTATTAAAGCTATTTTGCAATTGTTTGAGTTGGTGGCAGGGTTAAAGGTGAATTTTCATAAGAGCCAACTAGTTGGGGTGAATATTGATTATCAATGGATGGTGGAGGCAGTTGGTATTCTCAATTGCCAGGTTGGGAGGTTTCATTTTAAATATCTTGGCTTTCCAATTGGAGCTAATCCACGAAGGTTGGATACATGGTGATTGGTGGTAGAAATGGTAAGAAAGCGGTTATCCTCATGGGAAAGTAAACAAATATCGCCAGCAAGTAGAATGGTCCTTATTAAGTTAGTTTTATCGTCTCTTGTGGTCTAGTTTCTTTCTTTCTTCCGAGCACTAACAGGTATCATTTCTAAACTTGAATCTCTCTTTAAGAATTTTCTATGGGGGAAATGAAGGGAAGCAGAAAGTTCATTGGGTGGCTTGGGAAGAGCTGTGCAAAGGAAAAGAGAAAAGAGGTCTGGGGATAAAAAAAAACTGAGGGAGTTTAACTTGGCTTTATCAGGAAAGTGGTGCTGGCATTTGAAAAATGAGCAAAATGCAATGTGGTATTAGGTTGTTAGGGGGAAGTATGATAAGGGAGGGCGGGAGTGGGATTGGGAAGGAAGGTTGTGTTCAAATTGGTGGAAAACCATAAATACTTTGGAGGAATTTTTCGTTTCTCAATATAAGTGGTTTACACATTCTTTGGAAAAGAAGGTGGGGAAGGGAGTAATACTTTTTTCTGGTATCACCAATGGGTAGGGCGTTTCACATTGAGGGATAAGTATCAAAGACTTTTTAATAAAACTATGGATAGAGTGGAAAAAGTGGAAAATGTATGCTCTTGGCATAATGATCAATGTCATTTTTCATGGAAGTGGTGGAGATCACTTTTCTAATGGGAACAAGATATGTTATAGCTTTAGAAGAAGAAGTGCGTGGAGTAAGAAGGGTGGTCAGTGGAGAAGATAGGTGGGTGTGGAGTGTGGATAATTCAGGAGAATATTCAGTGAAGTCGACATACAATGTTATTTTGTCTTGTAGAGGTAAGGTTAAGGAGGAATTTTTTAAAAGATTGTGGGTAAAAGGCATACCACCTAAGATTTTGTTCTTTGTGTGGAAATTAGCCCAAAATAGGTTGCCCGCGATGGAAAATTCAGTAAGGCAAAACATATTATCAGAAGGGTAGTTGGTATGAAAAATATGTGGTCAAGAGAATGAAAATGAAGAGCATATAATGTTTAGGTGTATTATTCCAAAAGAAGCTTGGAATGGTGTGTTAAAGTGGTGGGAGTTACAAACAACTTTACATTGTACAGTGAAGTCAAATTTTCTGTAGTTTTCAGGGCTCTTGGGGAGTGGAAAGTTTATTTGGAAAGGTTGGATATCTGTGTGGTTTGCTATAGTATAGGTTTATGGCTTGTGAGGAATGATATGATATTCTTAAATAGAAAAAGGAAGAGGATGAAATTTTGGAATTGATAAAGTTTTATTCTTGGCAGTGGAATAAGTTGCAGGGTAGGTTTTCCTATTCTTTGTCAAACTGGCCTTTGAATCCAAGGGCAAGTATTGGTGTGTCATAATTTAGAGGAAAGGTGTTTGGGCTGACAGTGTTGGTTTTAATGGAGAAGTATGGCGGGTTCTAAAGGAACTGTTGTTTATAAAAGGGGAGTATGGATTTTCAGTAACCACTACTGTGTTTAAGTGTTGGGTTTTGGTTGTTTTTTTTGGTAAGAAGGAAGATTTTCGGCTGAAAAGAAAAGGTTGGTTTAAAAGTAAAGAATTTGATTTGAATAGTTTATTATTTTGGTGTGATGAAAGCAGGTGCTAAAGTGGTTTCTATAAAATGTATTGTTTGAAGATATGGATGGATGGGTTGCATGGGCATTCTGTCGAACACTTGGAGGGTGTTTAGTTATGCATCGTGCAATGGTGTATGTGGAATAGTGGATCTCACCATATACCAAACATAAATAGATCATCAAGAATTTCCTAGGCGAGCTATATTTAGAAAGTAGATTCTTGGTGGATTTTGGTGTTATTTATATGTTTAGGCTAGTATTTTGAACGACATTGCTGCTGGTTTTCCTGTTAAATTATGCATACCCATTTTGGTTAGTATCTTCGGTAAAGTTTCATTTGCTCGTCATTGTATTGGTTTTTCTGTTAAATCTTGTAAGCAACCTTGATGTTCTATTGTTTTTTGTGATCACTATCAGCTTATGCACATCTTGTTCTTTGAGTTGACATTAATAATACTTAATTTTGGCCTTAAAAAATTGTTAATATTATGGATTGACACGTAGATTAACACATACCACTTCTTATTTTTCATAGCTGATTTATTTTAATTTGTTTAACACGTAGTACTACTTATTTTTCATAGTTACTTTATTTTAACTTGCTATACAAACTATTTTTTATTTGTTGGCTAAATGTCACTTTTGGTCCTTTATGTTTTAGTTTTTTTTTCGTTTTGGTACATAATGTTTTAAAAGTTTTGTCTGGTCCTTTATCTTTTCAAAATGTATCGTTTTAGTTCTTTCTTCAATTTTTCGTTTAAAACGTTAGTGTTCTGTTATCATTTTAATTTTAAAATAATTAATTTAACGTAGTGGCGGCTAAAAACTGCCACTATCTTTATTTTATTTTAAAAATTATAAATCACTAAATAATACCCAAATGTCCAAGCCCTTTATGGCTAAATGCCCCAAAACGGCACCCACTCTCACCAAAACAGTGAAACCACCGTCACCACCTCCCACCTCCCACCTCCCTCCACCCTTGTTCTAACCCTCCACCTCCATGACCCAACAACAACAATGACCTCCACCACCTCCATCGACCCTCTCCTCTCCTCTGACACCACTGATGCCTCTTGGTAATGGGCCCACCTCAAGCCCATTCTCATCCCCCACCCTGACACCAGCCTCCCCAAATCCATCAAGCTCAAATGCTTCCTCTGTGACTCCCTCATATTAAATTTAGGTTAATATGTCATAGTAATGTTTCTTATTAATTTATTTTCTGATAAAGCTTATCAGTTTGCATTTTAAATTTTTAAGTAAGATAAAATATTTTTATTATTACATTAAATATCCTATTTCACTTTCAGTCATATCCCTCATAAAGCAATTAATTGAGTACAAAAAGAATAAATGGTGAATGGAAAACATAACATGTTGTACCCTTGAAATTAATCGTGACTTGGGATCCTACGCTGCTCTTTTGTTGTTATAACATTCATACAGGAAAAATTTTTTTGTCATCTCATAAATAATTCGTTGAATGTTTATCTTAAAACATTGCTGATCCTAATAATACCTGGCCAAAATAGCACAATAATGATCATTTTAGTGAAAGTAACCAAGAACCAAGAAACCTATATTCCTTTTAATCGCCTCCTCATGATCTTGAATCAGCCCTCTTATTTCAAGAACTTCTCAGTATACCTAAGGAATAATTTGGCTCCACCCTAAGGCACATGGGTGCATACAAAAATCCAAGTAGCATAAAATAAAACATTTGATTAGTTTAAAAATACCTAAAGATAAAATACTGACAAATATTCTTCCAGTAGAAATCAATATGCCTTCCCTTTTCGAAGCATAATTCACTCCACTATGTGTGGTTTTCCCCGTTGCATTTGGTGCTAAAAATGGCACAACATAATCTGGTAGTCCTAATTCAACTCCTGGAAACATATTTTTTATAAACAACAAAACTTATGATAATGGAATTTTATAATCGATCAGTCCTTTTCACATAAATAAATCACAAATTAAATCCTAAACACAAACCCAAGAAATGAATAAGTGATCACCTTCCTTATGGCCAAAACAAAATTGTTGAACAGGTTCCAACAGAAAAAATAAAAAAAAATGTTTAGTATAGTTTGATTTAAGCCATAAACCCTATGATATCTGACAAACCACTCAGATTAAAAATGAGAGTAATGAAATGATTTTAGCAAACAATAGTAGTCAATCAATTAAATGTGAGTAATGAAATGAAAAACAGTTTGGAGAGTCAGTTTTTCATCAAAATGGGAAAAAGTTTCTTATGAATTCAAATCTCTTTTTACAAATCCACATGCTTCTTACAAATTCAAACTTAGATTCCAAATTCTGACAAATTTAATTTCTTACAATTATTGGAAACATTACCCTTAGCAAGTGCAAATATTGAGACTCAATATAAAATCACAATGCAACCACAAAATTCCATTAAGAAAACATCCACAACATATAATTTCACTTGCAAGTTTAGGCAGAGTGCTTCAAGTGGCCCTTTAGGATTTTGTATTCCTTGATATTTGAAAAATCAATGAGAAAAGTTAGAGACAGGGATCTAAATAAAATATGTTGATGATAAATTTAAAGTATAAACTAATGTTTTTGAGGTCAGAAGATACCTTCCCCAAAGCCTAATCAATAGAATCAAACTAAGCACATTCATGTCCTTCTTAATGTGCAACCCAAAAATAGCAAATGAAACCCAAAAGCACCACATAACCTTTTACATTAAATCACAACTTAAAAGATGCACAATGAATAACAATAACAACAAAAGAAAAAGAAGAAATCAAAATAGGAAAAACAGGGAAAAGTTGTCGTCACCAATGGCACGACGAAGCACCACCACTCCCGTTCTTCTTCTTAACTAGCACCACTACTGCTTTGCCGACAGTGCTTCACAGCAATGCATGGCAGAGTGCCACCGCTCCCTCTTCTCTTCTTCCACTGATTTTCTTTTCCCCTCTTTTTCTTCTCCTTCTATTTACTTTTCTTCTTCTTCTTCTTCAATCTCAAAAGATTGTGTCTCTTCATTTTTCATTTTGAATTCAGACTTTGCATTCAAGTGTCTCAAGGATCAAGGGGTGTGTTTCTTGAATTTGACAATATCAATAATTAAACTCCCTCTGTTCCTAAACTCTTGATGTTTTAGCTTCTTTTTTTGTTCCTAAACTCTTGATGTTTTACATATTTCAAGGCTCATTAAGTATTTTTTTCCACATATATGCCTATTTAATATGATCTAGATTTTCACACCTTCTTCCATCATAGATATTAAATGAGGGTATTTTAGACTAAATGTATTATTTGTGAGTAGTATTAAATGTTTCTTAAGCTGTGTACATTAACCATAAACATCAAGAGTTTAGGAACAAATGGAGTAATTGTAACACCCTAGAGGATATTACCTTTTTCTCCTTATATTGCTAAATTAATAGAAATTAGCATATAAGAATATCAAAGTTAACTATGCGGAAACTAAAACTTAAACTTATATTACATGAAATAAATCTAGTACATAGCTCTTGGCACTTATGTGTCGTACAAGACATAAGCAAGATACATATAACATAAAACCAAATCCCAAACATGGGAGATACAAAACTAAGAACATCTTCCTCCAAGCAAACAGCTCCATGCTCCAAGCTTCTCTCATGAAGCATCTGCCTGCTTAACCTGTAAAAATATGAAACTAAAAGGGATGAGACATAATGTCGCAGTGAGTGTTCCAAGGACTCTAGGCTGACTCTCTATTCTAGAGATCCTTTCCTTAACTCTCATGGCTTCTCTTTTCTTTTATAGATGCTCACACTCACAACTATTACCTCATCATGCATGTTACTTAGGCACTTAGAGTTGGTCTCCTATGCCAAATCTAAGGCCACTAGTGCACTAAGGCACCTAAACATCATTCTTTTCTTCTTGACCACTCACTAGGGTCTCATTTTACTATACCATTGGATGGGAACGTGTATAACCTTTCCTTCCTCTGACTTGCCCAACTTGGCCTTACATCGCCTCTCTCTGTGAGGCATAACATCTTGCATACCTCTCTCGGTAGCTTACATTAACTTTTTATGGGTATAACCCCTCTCTTACCACTAAGGGTAGTGTCTAGCTATACACGTCCTCATCTAATGCATAGTTATACCTTACATCACTCACCTAACAACTAGGCTCATGACTCCTCATATACTTTAACATAGAAACATACATGCATCATGCACTTCAACATATCCTAGTTTGTTTCTACAACTATGTGATTTGCATTATCTCTTTATTTAAGTTTCACTTCCACCACCTTTTTCATTACTTTGGCTTAGCTCTAGCCAACAAGAGGTGCCCCTCTTTCTACGACCTTTAATTAACCCACCAGTTCAAGTGGGTGGCTTACCTCTGTTATGAAGAGGAGCCAAGTCTATTCTTCTCTGCGAAGAACCCCTTCTCCCTAAGAAGAAGGTTGTTTTCCCCCATAGGTGTCAGGGTGACGGTCCCCATCGCTCACCTCTAGGGAGGCCTCTTAGCCCTTTAACATGACTTATTCCCTTTATTGGGATAATAAATTTCCTTTGAAAACTCTTTCATAAAACCTTTTCATACAGAATTCTTTTCATAACCTTTCTAAAACTCATCACTCCTTGGTGACATATAGGATCCTTAGCCCTTTGCACACCGTTGTACGTCGAGCGTGCGGCTCTCGGACGTGACTGGTACCGGGGAAGGTTCCACCCTATGTCACTGAGGGGATATCTTTTACTCAAAACCTTTCATGAAACTATAAACTTTGCTTAAAAGCCTTTTCTTCAACTTAGGGGAAACTCCCTACCTTTTTACTAAGAGGCATAGGTATAGTCTTAAGTATTTTAGGTGTCTTTTATTAAAAGGGTTTATCGTTACATACAATCAATCCTAAGAATAAGGCATAACCACACGAATACAACTACCATACAATAATCTAAGCACCTCAAAAACAACATAATCATATTATAATTAAACATACTACATTTATACAAACATTTTAACATCATATAAATAGAAAGGGAAAAGTTTCAAAAGAATATCAATTAACCAAATTCTAGCCCAGTCGCACAAACTCTCATGCTGAGCTAGAACCCCCATGCCCGGCCGCGCAAGCTCTCGTGCTGAGCCAGAACTCCCCTGGAATGAATATTCGCTACTGACTCTCTCTGGCCCGGCCGTGCAAACTTTCATGCTGAGCCAGAGCTCCCCTGGAATGAATATTTGCTATTGACTCTCTCTGGCCCGGCCGCGCAAGCTCTTTCATGCTGGGCCAGAAAATCACTGGAACTGAAAGTTCCATTCTGACACCCTCTAGCCCAGCCACACCAAAATTCGTGCTGGGCATGATCGAAATAGGGGTTGCGACCTGCGAGCTCCGTAGCCATCAATAGCTTACCCACTCATCCTAACCCTATACAAAGACTCACCCAAGCATACAAATCAAACCCTAAACACTTCTATTACATTTCTAACCGATTGATTTACCAGAAAAACCCCTTAATCATACAAAATCACCAAAAACCCAAAATCTTACTTAGGGATCAAAGAGGGGAAAAAGGGATAAACAAGAGAACAAGAACTATGGAGGGATGGAGAAGCCAAGGGGAAGAATCACTCACCTCGGGGTACTCGGATCTTTTGGGCACTGGATCCCTGAGCTCCACTCCACTTCTCTCCTCTTCCTCTTCTTCCTTCTTTTCCTCCTTTCTAACTCTTTTCTTTCTTTTTTCTCTTTCTCTCTCTAGCTTTCCCTTCTCTTTCTCTACTTAAACCATGTGTGTGTGTGGGCTTAATGGGCCTTAGCCCATCTTGGGCCTTGGCTCCCCATCTAGGTCCTATTATCTTATTCCTGTCAACTCTTAATATGAGGTAACTATTATTAGCAATGCTTAAGGGTATCCTTAAACCATTAAATACAAAACTATTCCATAAATATATCTCTTTATTATTTATTTCTAAGGTCCATAAATTGGGGATGTTACAGTAATTTAAAAAATGAAGCATTCATTAGTAACACAAAATTGTGGTTGTTCATTTTCTACCTCGTGAAACGGTTTGTGTCCGTGTATTTTTTTGAAGTTTGCAACTCATTTAATGATTTCCACTAACCAAACCTAAATAATAATAACTAAACAAAAAATTGTAGATTGCAACTTTCAAAAATTACAGAAATGTCCTACTTTTAGGCGAGAAAATTTCCAACTGCAACACTGTTAGTTGAAAATCATATATATATATATATATATATATATATATATATATATATATGTTGTGCAAGAGATGAGTATGAGATACGAGATGTTGTTGGATGCCAATGAGATGAGTAACCTAGCCTATGAGGGTGAGGATGGGCCATTTAAGTGTGTTGTAAGGTTCAATGGAACCATTGTATGCATAATGCATTATAACATTTGAGAAATTTGTTGGGGAAAAATAGACATAAGTTGAATGGTGGAGGTCACGACAGGTTTAGCGTGGACCTTGGGGTTTTCTAAGACTTGGTGTGGAAGTTCCATTGGCTCACATTGATCCTATGAGTCAGAACCTACTAGTAAAGCTGGGTAACCTTGACAAGTCACCGGGTGGATATCAACATCGATGACACTTCTTATAAGTAGACATGTGCTCCTAGACTATTTCGTGAGTTAGAGTTGGCACAACATAGCATATGAAGTAGAGTTAAGAGGTTGTTAATCATATATTTGCATATGCATTAAGTGGCTTCGTTAATGAGTTGCATGATCTATAATGAATTGCTAGTGTTACATCTATTATATTTATTGCTTATGCTAAGTTTATATAATGTTGATTGCGAGAATGATTCTCACTCGTTTTCTTTGTTGTTATTCTTGTTGTGTGTTTGGTCTGATTGCCATTTGTAGGTGAGGATCATCTAGGTGTTGAGCATGATGCCAGAGGAAAGGCTTAGCCTCATGTGTTTATTTTATGTTTTCAATATTAGGACATGTGCTCTGATTGTTGTGACATCGGAGCATGATTATATGTTTTATGTTTTTTTCCTTGTCATGTTAGATATTTTATGACATATGGCCTTTGGAGTGCCGATCCTTATGTTTATCTTTTTACACATTATATGCATGATTGATTTTGAGATTTAAGAATGTGAACCATTTACTCACAAAAATTTTGAAAAGTTGATATTTTTGCATGTGTGTTTTACTATTTTTTGCAACCTTATTAAAATAAAGCTTTTGGAGTAAAGGGTTCTTTATGTAATTATCTACAAAGACTTTTGTAGTTATTAATGTCATCTTATTTATATCTTATCCCATTTCCAAATTCGATACTTTATAAGTCTTGAAATGACACGAAAAATTTACTCACATTTTCATAATAATTAAAATGAATAAATGAATCGGTATGAGTTGTCTCTAATGTAACAATGTATTACAAAAATATCACCGACTTATAACAATGCTACAGTCAAATATTGCATACGCAATTTATTTGATATTAAAAAAGATTAATAAAGGAGTCCAAAATGGTGCTTCCAATTAGCATTAACCTTATCAACGCTACTAGTATTGAGGCCAACGCTAATCCTTGGACTCTAATTTGAGCATTTCTTGTCGTATTGAATATGTTATTTGACCAAATTCTATATAATTTATATGCATTATTTATTGGGTAAAATATGTTTTTGGTCTCTCATTTTATCTTGATTTCTGTTTTTAGTCCCTAATAAATTTTTTCTCTATTTTTAGTCCCTAAAAAATTGTTTCATTTTGTTTTTAGTCCATGATATCAATTTTGACTGTTAACTAATGTCATGACGAGCAAAATTTACGCTTAAAAAAATCTATTTAATTTTCTAGTAGTTTTTAAGTATTGCAAATTTTCTAGCTGATTAAAATCTTCAGAAATGTTAAAAAATAATTAAAAAAATAAAATCTCGAACACCAAATTTTCTGAAATCACAAGAAATATTATAAAAGTAAACATTTCTGACCGCCAAAAAAATTGTAGCGGTTAAAAGTCATAAGAAACTTAATTAGAAAGTTTTCACACACACAGTTTAGGCCCGCCATGTCATCACTTAACAGAACAAAACAATTTACAAAGGACTAAAAATAGAATAGAACAATTTATGAGGGACTAAAAACAGAAATCAAGATAAAATGAGGGACCAAAAACATATTTTACCCTTATTTATTTGTCCAAGATTTTGGCATAACACTTCAAAAAAAATTTAGAAAAATTTAAACATGTTAGCATCAGCCACACACTCTAAGGCCATGACGAACACTAAGTTGTTTAAATTAATTTAAATATCAAAACAAAAAAAGTTAATATTGAAGAAAATCATTTAAAAATTATAACAAAAATTAGGAATGTAATACAGATTTTCTATTAGATTTAGAAAGAAAAAAGTACTAACAGAAATGAACAAAAGCTAATAGAAATATAAAATCTTTTAATAAACATTGTTACTAATAATTATGATTTCTATGTTTAGATATTGAATCAATCACTTAGAAATCAAATCAAGATGATGTAGGACTCAATTACATTATAGGAAACAGTGTCTTAGTTTTACCATCTCTATTTTGAAATAATCATTGAAGCAATCTAGCAATTCAAATGAAGAAATTGAAGGAAACAATGGTGGGAATGAAAGCATAAATAAATGTAATACACTTGATGTTATAGCATTAAATGTTCAATCAAAATAATCTGTGAATTCTTTCAATTAGTCAGGTTATTATTGTTAAGGTTGTAATAATTTGATGCTTTCATTGACTATAAAAACTATAAAATATAATACATAAATACATAATTCACTTTTAAGTTGAGAATAAAAAAAATTATTGAAGAATTGAGTTAATATAAAATAAAAAAATAAAAAGATATGACATAAATAGATTACAAATACATTTAAAAATAAAATTTTTAAAAATATATTGATTTTAAAAAAATAAGGCATTTAAAAATGTAAGAAAAATTACGAAATGTGAATCCAATTATAAAAAAAAATATCCTTAAAATAAGAAGAAATGATTCTAATTAGAACATATAAAAGCTAAAAAAGGGTAAAATCTTTAACTAAGAGAATAATTAAATCTGGTTTCTAAACTTGTATTGAACCAATGTTTTTTGTAAATACAAAGTCGATCATCAACACATTTTCAAGATGAGAAACATGGCATTGAAGGGAACATGGCATTGTCCTCGGAGAAAAAGGAGAAGATTTAAATAATTTTGACATCTTTATTAATTCCCTAATTAGAAAAACACACAAAAATAATAAATATAAAAATTTAATTTGGAATTATAAATAAATATTAGGAAAGAATATTAAAAGTTAAATTAAGTTATGAAAAATTCAAATTTTGTTGATGAATTATTAAAATACTTAAGAGAAAAGATAAATTAACAAACACAAATAATAAAATAAATAAAATATAATAATAGTAAATAAATAATTCAGTTTTTAATTATTAATAAAATATTAAAAAAGAGTGCTTACAAAATAATTTGAGTTATGGAAATTTTAAATATTTTTTTGATCAGTATGGAAATTTTAAATATTATTGATGAATTAAGGTAATACAAAATTGAAAAATGAATAAAAGGATAAAATATTAAGAAAATGGTTGATAAATAGGAAAGATATTTAATAAATAGGACATGTTTATAGATTACAAATACATAAGAAAAGAAAGGAAAAGGAAAACAATAATGTAATTAAAAAAATATTGATATTGAAAAAGAAGACATTTATAATTAAATGTAAGGAAAATAGGAAATACCAAATCTAATTATAACGTAGATTTTGTTTTTGTTGAAATAAGAAGACATAATTCTAATAAGTAGATGTAAAATATGAAAAGGTATAAAATCTTTTAATTGAATGAATAATTAATTATTTCTAAACTTTCATTGAGCCAATTTTTAATATAATTTATATATTAAAAACAGTTATTTATTATAATTTTACTTATATAAATAAATGTTATCTAATGCATTGCACATGCTAAAGTACTAGTCATATAAAAATAAAATTTTTAAATATATTCAATAAATTTTAAATTAAATAACATTATACATTATTATCATCTAATAATAAATTGTAATGTTGTTAGACTTTTGCATTAATTATTTTAAAGATATACTTAAAATAATTTGTAACTGATTATTATTCTAAAATCTTTATCCGGACTGTCTATGAAAATCAACTATGTTTAATACTTATGATATTTGCACTTAACACTTTCTATTTATTGTAAAGTCCCATTTGCATTCTAATATAGTAAACACTAAATCTAAAGTGGTCATTAGTCAATGAATGTCATTGATTGATTTGAATTTCATGAATGGTAATAATAATTTTAGTGGGCAAAAATTTAATCAAAGATATATATATCTCAAAATTTTAAAATTGTAATACATAAATTAAGAAACATATTAAAATTAGCATTCTTATTTATATCAATACTATTTTTAATATCTGATATTAATTGCATTTATTATTTTTCTCACATTTACGGTAAATATGTAAACCATTTAGAAATCATGCAAAGACCAAAACATATTAATTGAAAATAATAAATAAATTACTTTTTAAAAATGATTGATATGGATCCACTAAAAAAAATGACTGATATGGAACTCATTCATACAGTAATAATCCATGGACAAATTGGTGGGATGAGAAATGTTATTGCAAACAGAAACTAAAATTCATGTTGCCTATAAATTGCCACCCCAAGGTGAATCCTGACCTCAACAGTCTCAATTGACCATTATTTGTCCACTGTCTTGTCCCTTCCTACCTATCATACTAAACATAAACACTCATTCATTACTAGGTTCTCTCACACTCTCCCTCCTCATCTGCATCTCATTCTCTTTCCTTCACCCTTTCTCTATCCTAAAACACAAAATTCTCCCTGATAAATATATTCATATTCATTTTAGAATTGCATTGAGCCAATTTTCTATACATCCAAACCACTCAAATACATTTTGAGTAGAAGCAACATTACACAGTTATATATACTTACAAAACAGCAGCATCCACAAAGAACGAAATGGTCATTAACAACAACACCTACATGCCTAATGATGTTGCACTGATTATTTTGTCAAAATTGCCTGTAAAGTCTTTGAATCGATTCAGGATTGTGCAGAAATCCTGGTTAAATTTGCTTGAAAATCCTCGATTCAAGCAAATGTATATGCAAAACTACTTATTCAAAGATGACGATGGTTCATCGCTACTTGTACAACAACCCTGGGAAGGTCTCCTAAATCCTCTTTTGCTTTCTGGTGAGAGGCTTGAAAAAAATGTCGAATTTGATTTGCCGTCTCCTTGTCACGAGGAGGACGTCAGAAGCATCAATTTTCTTGACTCTTGTGTCAACGGTACAATTGGTATCGTTCGATGCAAACGCCAATATAAAGATAACGATGTTATGTTATGGAATCCTGCAACTAAGGAATTCAAGATTATTCCTTCTGCTCAAGTGTTGGGTACTGCCTTTTTGGCCTACATTCATGGTTTTGGGTATGATAATGTGAATGATGATTTTAAGTTGCTTCAGCATGCAACTTGGTTTGTAGGTAATTCACGGGATATAGAGGAGATTTGGCAGATTTATAGCTTGAAACAAAACTTATGGAAAAATCTTGATCTTAATATGACTTGTGCTTCTGTTAGATGCAAATCATATTTTGGTTTTGCAGTGAACTTGAATGGGTCATTGCATTGGTGGGGCACCAACCTCCATGACAAAGGAGCAGCAAAAGAAGACGTATTGGTATCATTTGACATGAGCAATGAGGTGTTCCACACAACACCAATAGGTTGGCGTACTAATCTTGAATATGTTAATAGATACTTGGCAGTGTTCAATGGCTCCATTGCAATGATTTCGAACTCTCTTGGGAGTAATTACCTTGATATATCAATTTTGGGGGAGTTTGGTGTCAAGGAATCCTGGACCAAACTTTTCACCATTGGACCCTTAACTTCTTTTGGGAGGCCAATTGGTGTGGGAAAGAAGGGTGATATATTGTTCATAAAAGATCAAGAGGACAGTGAGCTTGGCTGCTTTGATTTAAGTACTCAAATGTCTAAGGAGATTAGTATTAGAAGACCAAATTATAATTCTAAAATTATATTTTACAAGGAAAGCTTTCTTCATTTCGGAGAAATAAATTAGCAATTCACTTGTTAGTCTAGGTAGAAAGTTTTTTTTCATCTATTTATTGTATGCTAATCCTTGAAATTAGGGGGTATAGCCCCGTGAGAAATTGTATTGTTCTCTGTATATTTGTTATTTGAATTTGTAATTGTATTGACCTTTGAACACAATCTATATGCACCACTTTCTCTTATGCACTTTTATTAGATTATGGATTATCTATGTGTAATTAACGCTTTCTTCAAAGTGCTAAGTGTTGAGTATAACTGATGTTATCGTTATATGTGTTGCAAGAAAGGCTTGGCTAAAGAATCCAATTGATACTACTTTTGCTAAAAGTATGTTTTATTAGAAATGTGGTTTATGGGCCTAACTCAACCCTACAAAACTGGCTTGTAAGATGAGGGTTGCCCCCCACTTATATACACCAATTACCCGATAGTAGGTGGCATGATAGGCCCAACAACAGATCGCTAGGATTTGCTCTAATACGATATTATAAATATGGGTTATTGGCCTAACTCAACCCTACAAAACTAACTTGTAAGGTGAGGGTTGCCCTCCCACTTATATACAGTCGATGTGGGATCTACAACACGTTTTAAAAATCAACTGCTCGACCATCAGTTAGTTATACCACATGTCATGCGAGGGTTTCCCTCCCACTTATATACACTAATTTGGCCTTATCACTAGTTGATGTGGGATCTACAACACGTTTTAAAAATCAACTGCTCAACCATTAGTTAGTTATATTCAATTTTCATGCAATTTTTAGCATGTTTATGACGCTTTTTGATTCGAACATCAGTTGGGCTTTATATTTTTGATGTAGTGAGTTTAATGTGATAAGTTTCACATCATGAATTAGTCAAAAAGGGTTCAAAATAGTCCAAAATCTAACGATCATTGTTTCGAAAGGACCATTTTGACTAACGTTAAAAATAATAAGGACTAAATTGAACTTTTAAAAAGATAAGGAACCAAACTGAATAAAATTAAAAACATAAAGGACTAAAAGTATATTTTAGCCTAAATAGAATTTGTATACCTGAATTATCTATTAAGTGGAAAAACAAGTGTTCGATTCTCTTCGTGTATATGTGCAAAATTTCCTTGGGCCAACGACAGCCACGAACGACGAGCGGGATTAGTCTATGACCCAGTGGGTTGGGGGACACCCGTAGTCTCTGACCTAGGACTAGAAAAAAAATTTGCATAGCAAAAATAATTTTTAATTATGATATGTTACCTTTTTAACTTTCTTATCTTTTTTGCTAAATGAATTTGCAGTCTATGTATGCCATATCTACTTGTCTTTTCTATTTATATCCCTTCTCTTTATATTTTCTTTTATTTTTATTCTATAATACTTTAATTCATCAATAACATTTAAAACTGCCATAGTTGAAATTATTTTTTAACTACTCTTTTTAAATATTTTTTCATAATTCATGTGAACTATGCACTTATTATTGCTATTATCAATCTATTTTATAGTTTAAATAATCAACCAAAGCATAACTCACTTTTGAATTATAATTAAAATATTTATTCATTATTTATAAGTTAATTATGTATTTATTACTATTAGATAATTAATTGATTATTTAACTATAATAATAATAATAATAATAATAATAATAATAATAATAAATAAATAAATAAATAAATAAATAAATAAATAAATACTCAACTCAATTCTAATAAATATTTATTTAATATTTTTATTTTACTTTATAGTTTAAATGATCAATAAAAGCAAAATTCTCTTTGGAATAATAAGGAAAATGCATATTGATTATTCAAAAGTAATTTATGTATTTATTATTAAATAATTCATTTGTTATTCAAACTATAAAATAGAACAATAATAATTAATACATGAGTCACTTTTGAATTCTGAATAAAATATTAAGAAATGTATTTGCAAAGTAATTTGAGTTATAGCAATTTTAATTATTATTGATAAATTAAGGTTATACAAAACAAAAATAAAAGGATAAAATTTTCAGGGAAGGGTTGATATGCAAAAAGGACGTTTAGTAGATAGGCATATATATAGATTACAAATGCATATAATATAGTAGATTGGAAAAGGGGAAAAAATAGCACAATTAAAAATATATATTGATATGTAAAAAAGAATACATAGAGAAATGTAAGAAAAAATAGGAAATACAAAACCCAATTACAAAACTAGATGTTTGTTAAAACAAGAAGAATATATGATTCTAATAAAAAAAAATAAAGTTTAAAAAGAATAAAATCTTTTAATTAAGAAGATAATTAATGATTTGTAAACTTGCATTGAACCAATCTTCTATAAACCCAAACCACTAAAATACATTCATTGTAGAAGCAAGGGTACAATTTGTCATCCTTGTACTAAAACAGTTATACTTACAAATGGCCTCAACCACGATGAAGCTTATTAACAACATCAATATTTCTCATGATGTTGAACTATATATACTGTCGAAATTGCTCGTGAAAACTATGAATCAATTCAGGTTTGTGCACTCTTCTTGGTCAAATTTTCTATCAAACCTCAATTCATGAGTGTATTTACAAAACTTCTTATCCAAAGACGATGATGGTTCATCTCTCCTCCTAAAGAAACAAGCCTCAAAAGGTATTCCATATTTGTTTTGGTGTTGGTTGAGAGGTTTCATTTAGATTGTCATTTCCTTGTCAAGACAAGAATGTCATAATTATGGATTATTGTGTCAATGTTATAATTGGTCTCATTCAATACAAATGTGACTATGGCAATCAAGATGGTTTTGCTATATATAAGCAAGACTTGGGGAAGACCAGAAGGACTAACCCTGAATTCCTTAGTTGTAAGGTTCCAAAACATAACATCTTGATCACCATAGCCGCACTTGTATCGAACAACACCAATTGTACCATTGACACAAGAATCAAGAATTTTAATGTTTATGACATCCTCCTCTTGATAAGGAGCTGGAAAATCTAATTTGACCTTTTTCTCATACCTCTCACTGTAAACCAAAAGCAGATTTGGAAGGCCTTCAGAGGCTTGTTGTCTTACGAGAAGCGATGTGTAGAAATTATTGGGATCTATACTAGGATTTAGAACACCTAAATTATCATTAGATGCAATACTCTTAAATTACGTACCTCTTAAAGACATACTCGATCTTGCGAAAGTGTGTACACAAGTGTATATGTCAGGAGAAGGAACTTCCTCTTGATCTCCCCTCTCTTATAGAGCATTGGATGGAGCAACCAAATATCCAACCCTTGTTTAAATAGATAGGTAACCTAATATCCAACCATCATAGATATTAGGTCCATTAGGTCCTACACATAAACTCAGTACACTTATCTATTGGGCTTGACCTAATAAACATATAAGCACATGGTGATTTCCAAAGCCCAAATTGGATCACTTAATTAAACATTGGGCTCATAGGGAAAAATGTATCAAGTCATATATTCAACCCATATTTTAATAAAACAAAATACACCAATCAATAGACCAAATAAAGAAAATTCTAACATTCTCCCACTTGGGCAATATTGATTGGGAAAATATATCAAGTCATACGTTCAACCCATATTTTGAAATTCATTTTGAAAATGACTCATGAGTTGAATAACTATGGCCACATAAACAACCTAAACATAATCATCACAAAACATGACCAATACAACTAACAAAATCGATAGCTAAGGCCTATAAGCAAAGATAAACTAATCCAAGTTTAGTTCACCAATGACCACATAACCAACAACTTTATTAGCATGATCATAACACAAGTGTGCAGGTGTAGGTACACATCATAGCATGGCATGTGATCCCTTTCATGCTACTGTGTATGGATCCTACATTGCATTTTTTTTCTTCAAGAAAACACAACCAATCTCACAAAGAGATAATATTCATGCTTCTCATGAAACACCATTCCAAAAGGAACCAAAACATGCACATAATAATCTCTTAAAGAGATCATATCCATGTTTCTCACGAAACACCACTCCAAAGAGGAACCAAAACATACGTGCATAACAATCTCTCAAAGAGATCATATCCATGTTTCTCACGAAACATCATTCCAAAGTAGAACCAAAAAACATATGTGCATAACAATCTCTCAAAGAGATTATATTCATGTTTCTCATGAAACACTAATCAAAAGCGAAACTGAAACATGCACATAACAATCTTTCAAAGAGATCATATTCATTTCCAAAAAAGGAAACTGAAACATCTCAAGCAAAAAGAAAAAAAATACTTAACAATTATTGTCAATAATCAACATGTGCATGACATTATTGAATAAAAGATTGCATAAGTCCAATGTAATAAAAGTAGCACAAAATAATAACAACTCCCACTAACCAACTACATCAAAAGGACCTTACAATACTCATATTCTTAACATGTTTCATAAACACTATAGGTCTAAGTCCTTTAATCAGGGGGTCAACAAACATCTTCTTTGTACTAAGTCCTTTAGTTATGGGAAACCCAATTGCACAAGACACATGCAATCTCAAAACTCTTATCAACTTTCATTGATCAATCACATTAAAACACATAAACTACCAAAGTTTAAACAATGATTAGATACCAATGTGATCAAGTTGCTATACCATCAATCACCAGAACATAATTCAGTTACTTGTAAAATTTAACCATAAAAGATATTCAAAAAAACATATATACAACTCAAAACTAGCAATCAATTGCCACAAAATGATTAAGCATCATTAGTAGAATGAATGATAAACATGTATTTTAATCATCCCAAGAAGGACTATACACATCAATGCGACAATCATCTTGTCACTTCTCACACATCTCTTTAATAAGCCCTAAGAGGAAAATTAATGCAAGGACAATTAACCTTTTAAACCAACTACTTTATTCAAAGTATAGATAAATTATGTCATTTGTAAAGGCAAAAATCACAAGAAGGGGGGTTGAATTGTGTTTTATAAAAATTTTCGCAAACTTTTATAAAACACATGATTCGTCTGTTACGGGTTTAAAAAAAAGAGTTTCGGAGAAAAAGTTAACAGACGATAACAACATATGAAACCTTTTAAGAAAACAAGATAAATCACAAGACAAAGTCAGTTGAAGCAGTTATAAGAAATAAAGAGCAGGAAAGATAACACAAGAATTTATATTGGTTCGTCTCACCTCGAGACAACGTTCAGTTCTTGGCAAACCACCAAGTTCTACTAACTCTTGCAAGTTACAAGTATTGTTCAATGCCACTTCTGGCTCAACCCAAGTAGTTTTTACACTAGCCTCTCCAAGCTAAAAACCCAAGTATTCTTTCTTACCAAGCCATTTCTGGCTCTACAACAAATCAGTAGATTTGTTGAGTTAGGGGCACACAGACTTTGATTATCGTAAGACGGATATACAAGATTAAAAATACAGTCTTTTTCTCTCAGGATACTCAAGGTGTTTTGAGAGCTTTTTACAACTAGAAAATTTTACAAGAGAAAGAATGAAGGCTTGAAAGAATGCTTGCGAGTTAAAGTTCTATTTTCAGCACTTTAAATCTTCTTCTATATATAGACTTGCTGAGGAAGTAACTATTGTCTCTAAACGGCCTTCTTACTTGCATCTGACCAACATCTGAAGGAAAGTGGTTGTTGGGGCATTTAATTTGAGCATTAAATGCTTGTCACCAACTAGTCACTTTGAGCTGATAAAGCACTATACTTATCTTCCTAGAGATACACTCAATATCCTTCTGCTGCAGTGGTCACATCGCTTACTCAGACAAGTACTCATTGATAGTTGTAGCGCGTCTTTTGAGGCGAGGGGAACTTCTGCTACTTTGACTCTTGTTTTTGTTTTCCTTTATGCACTTCGACAGATCCTAGGAGGATGTTCCATCAAATTACAAAATGACAGTGCATTTACTATGCCTTTAAATGCTTCTTCAAACTTAAGCGTCTGTCTGCATATCATCTGTAACTTACAGATGCAGATGCAACGATTTCGTCTATTGGCATTATAAGACACAATCTTTTTACTTAATATTTGTTTTGCATTGAATCAAAATTATTGAGAGTCCTGATTTGTCTTATGACTCAATATCATTCGAGTATAATATATACTCTCATTTGTTTTGAGACTTTAGAATAAATTTTAATGACAAAGGCTCAAAACCATATATCAATAAATAAAAAAATTCAGTAACACTCATATTTTCATATCTTTCTAAAAAGAAAACAATATAATATAAGCCCAACTTATATTAATAATGCAATCTAATGTCCCAAAATAATTTATTAAAAAAAAGTTAAAAGTTTGACTTATACAGGACATAGATAAAAAAAAAAAAGTGATTAGTAATACAAGAACCATATATTTATGACTAATAAATTATGCTCCCACATTTCCTTCAAAACAATGTATCTTGTAATTCTCTTAATTATCAATTGAAAAAAAATCTAAGGAAAATAAGCACAAGATACATTAATAATAAACATTAATCACATTTAAAATTTACCAAAATTTTAAACTTATTAATAGACACAAAATACACTTATCAAATAGGAAACAATGTGTCCAAATCAAACAAATTGATTTTCACATTTTTTTTTTGGATAAAAGACTAGGAATGTTCAAGCATCAGAATAGATCCAAAAAGCCCAACTAGGTTGGCACCTTAGGAACTATAAATCATTCCCCAAAAACAATCCCAAATATTATTGAAAACAAATTAAAAGAAAGATAACGGCAGTAGGAACATAGTCCCTATATTACAACCAGAATAGCAACCAGACTAGCAAAACCCATAGGAGGGTAAACCTATTCTATTTCTATAGAAATCATATCTAATAGACTCAGGCATTACATCCCAACCAAAATAGTAATCAATGATTTTCACCTAGTTTTCATGCAATTGAATTTATTGCACAATTTTTTTCTTATAAGTCACAAGAATATGATCCAATGATATTTAACTAGGCACAATCATATTCTTACTAAAGTATAATATGCTTGTACAATCACTCACGAGCAAAAAGAATTTTTCATATTATAGCTCCCACTAATGATTAGCATTTTCTTATAAACAAAGTAACTCTCTTGAGCTTGTACCTAAGCATATTTTCATGAACAAATAAACATATTCATCATGACAAAAAAATGTCAATATTATATATATATATATATATATATATATATATATATATATATATATATATATATGTTTACATCCTTTATAAAAATTTTAATCCAAAATTAAAACATTATAATTTATTTACTTTGTCAATGAAAGACATGATATGAAGTTGAAATTAAATACAAATAAATCATTGATTGATTAAAAGGACAATATTTAATGATATTTGCCACACTACTTTGGGATATAAACCATATGAATATAAACTCCTCTATGGTTGGAAAATATACCATACACAACAGTTTCCAAAAATTCAAAAAAACTTGTAGTTAGAATTTTCACTGTCACATAATCCCAAATTTATATGTTACATGAATCAACTTATGCAATAGATTTCTTCTGGGTAAACTTATGCACTAAGTGATTTAAGTAACACAATCATCCAAAAAAAAAAAATGGGAAGCACTTCCATTAATATTCATGAATAAGTCACTGTGGTGATAAACATTCATTTCCAATAACAGTGCTCCTAAAACAAGGATGAAATTACAATTTAGAAAAAATACTCAACTTCATACATAAATTTTCTCAAACCATGTTTCCCAAGAAACATATTAGAAATTATTTTCTTCATATAAAATCACATCATGCACCCAAGTGATGAATAACATCAATTTGTACAAAGATTAAATGTCAAGAATACAATGTACAAACCACATAAACCATTTAACATAATTTCAAAGAACACATGGACAAACAAATCTAATTAAAAATGATTAATGTGAGAAGACTCAAAGAATTTCATAAGTTTATTCCATTAGTTAAGTATTTGACAACTATGGTAGTCACATTATACTAAACTAATAAATTCGTTCATCAAAATAATGATTTATACATGTTTTCGAAATTATATTATATAAAATACATAATGAAAAAAAAAACATCTTTCCAGATACACTTAACAAATAACAAGTGCACCAAAGATGACAATAATAATTAATATTATCTCTAGTTATCATTTTCCATAAATTTGTTTGTGTCTTAATATGCGACAATATACCAAAAATAAGACATGGTACAAATAAAATTAAAGACTCATTTAACTAGAGTTTTAGGCAAAAGTTTGCACAGCTGCCTTAATTTTGTTATGTACCAACATAATGTAATCAATTATCTATGATTATATCATAATTCTTTTGGTATTTCCCTTGATTGCTACACAATCATAATCACTAACAATTATTTTTGTATCCTTTAAACATGTAATTCATATTACACATCACCAAATTATGCATAATGATTTATCAATATACAAGTTATCTAAAAGATTTGAACACTTTATAGATAAATTTAATCAAACATGCACAATCCATAACCTTATAAAAAAAACTTGAATGCATATCCACTTGACAGATATCAAATGACAAGTCATATGTTTTCATAAAACACACGAAGGCACAATTTAAAAGAAATATGATTTTCATTGGCAAATTTAACCTTCATATATAAATGAATTACAAAAAAAAATTGCCATGCGATGATTGCGTAACATTAAAATATTAAAATATTTTTATCTCAAATTTTGTCTCTATTCTCATGCTTTGAAAACATAAAATTTAATTAAAAAAAAACAATAAAGTCTTAAACTTTTGTATCATAATTATTGCATATAACAATTCAAATTGTCATGCCAACACACCTTCATTGTAACATAAGAATTTGTATATAACATGACTTAATCGAATTCAAAAGATTTATGCATATAAAATAATATCTCTCAGAGTATAAAATATATTATACATTCATAACAGTTGTAAACATACAACAAATAAGGATCAATATAATGTCATCCTTTCACCTATTATAATTATTTACAATCAAGAGCTCAATATAATTGACAATGTTATTCATGGAAAAAGTTACAAGAGCAAGGATTCAAACCATATAATATAAACTCTCCTGTGGGTAGAGAATATATTGTACAATAACAACAGTTACAAAAATCAAACACCTGTGGGTCGAAGGATTTTACTGTCATGAATAACATGGGACAATCATCATCAATAATAATTACTAAACGAGGATTTAAAACATATAATACAAACTCTCTTGTGAGTAGAGAATATATTATATAATATATTATATAATGACAGCACTTACAAAAATCCAACACCTGTGGGCTGAAGGATCTTACTGTCAAGTTCATCCCAACATGTCACAATAAAATTAACCAATGAATTAACCCCCTATGTTGCCCGTTAGTGTTCTGTTATCATTTTAATTTTAAAATAAGTAATTTAACGTAGTGGCGGCTAAAAACTGCCACTATCTTTATTTTATTTTAAAAATTATAAATCACTAAATAATACCCAAATGTCCAAGCCCTTTATGGCTAAATGCCCCAAAACGGCACCCACTCTCACCAAAACAGTGAAACCACCGTCACCACCTCCCACCTCCCTCCACCCTTGTTCTAACCCTCCACCTCCATGACCCAACAACAACAATGACCTCCACCGACCCTCTCCTCTCCTCTGACACCACTGATGCCTCTTGGTAATGGGCCCACCTCAAGCCCATTCTCATCCCCCACCCTGACACCAGCCTCCCCAAATCCATCAAGCTCAAATGCTTCCTCTGTGACTCCCTCATATTAAATTTAGGTTAATATGTCATAGCAACGTTTCTTATTAATTTATTTTCTGATAAAGCTTATCAGTTTGCATTTTAAATTTTTAAGTAAGATAAAATATTTTTATTATTACATTAAATATCCTATTTCACTTTCAGTCATATCCCTCATAAAGCAATTAATTGAGTACAAAAAGAATAAATGGTGAATGGAAAACATAACATGTTGTACCCTTGAAATTAATCGTGACTTGGGATCCTACGCTGCTCTTTTGTTGTTATAACATTCATACAGGAAAAAAAAAATTTGTCATCTCATAAATCATTCGTTGAATGTTTATCTTAAAACATTGCTGATCCTAATAATACCTGGCAAAAATAGCACAATAATGATCATTTTAGTGAAAGTAACCAAGAACCAAGAAACCTATATTCCTTTTAATCGCCTCCTCATGATCTTGAATCAGCCCTCTTATTTCAAGAACTTCTCAGTATACCTAAGGAATAATTTGGCTCCACCCTAAGGCACATGGGTGCATACAAAAATCCAAGTAGCATAAAATAAAACATTTGATTAGTTTAAAAATACCTAAAGATAAAATACTGACAAATATTCTTCCAGTAGAAATCAATATGCCTTCCCTTTTCGAAGCATAATTCACTCCACTATGTGTGGTTTTCCCCGTTGCATTTGGTGCTAAAAATGGCACAACATAATCTGGTAGTCCTAATTCAACTCCTGGAAACATATTTTTTATAAACAACAAAACTTATGATAATGGAATTTTATAATCGATCAGTCCTTTTCACATAAATAAATCACAAATTAAATCCTAAACACAAACCCAAGAAATGAATAAGTGATCACCTTCCTTATGGCCAAAACAAAATTGTTGAACAGGTTCCAACAGAAAAAATAAAAAAAATGTTTAGTATAGTTTGATTTAAGTCATAAACCCTATGATATCTGACAAACCACTCAGATTAAAAATGAGAGTAATGAAATGATTTTAGCAAACAATAGTAGTCAATCAATTAAATGTGAGTAATGAAATGAAAAACAGTTTGGAGAGTCAGTTTTTCATCAAAATGGGAAAAAGTTTCTTATGAATTCAAATCTCTTTTTACAAATCCACATACTTCTTACAAATTCAAACTTAGATTCCAAATTCTGACAAATTTAATTTCTTACAATTATTGGAAACATTACCCTTAGCAACTGCAAATATTAAGACTCAACATAAAATCACAATGCAACCACAAAATTCCATTAAGAAAACATCCACAACATATAATTTCACTTGCAAGTTTAGGCAGAGTGCTTCAAGTGGCCCATTAGGATTTTGTATTCCTTGATATTTGAAAAAACAATGAGAAAAGTTAGAGACAGGCATCTAAATAAAATATGTTGATGATAAATTTAAAGTATAAACTAATGTTTTTGAGGTCAGAAGATACCTTCCCCAAAGCCTAATCAATAGAATCAAACTAAGCACATTCATGTCCTTCTTAATGTGCAACCCAAAAATAGCAAATGAAACCCAAAAGCACCACATAACCTTTTACATTAAATCACAACTTAAAAGATGCACAATAAATAACAATAACAACAAAAGAAAAAGAAGAAATCAAAATAGGAAAAACAGGGAAAAGTTGTCGTCACCAATGGCACGACGAAGCACCACCACTCCCGTTCTTCTTCTTAACTAGCACCACTACTGCTTTGCTGACAGTGCTTCACAGCAATGCATGGCAGAGTGCCACCGCTCCCTCTTCTCTTCTCCCACTGATTTTCTTTTCCCCCCTTTTTCTTCTCCTTCTATTTACTTTTCTTCTTCTTCTTCTTTAATATCAAAAGATTGTGTCTCTTCATTTTTCATTTTGAATTCAGACTTTGCATTCAAGTGTCTCAAGGATCAAGGGGTGTGTTTCTTGAATTTGACAATATCAATAATTAAACTCCCTCTGTTCCTAAACTCTTGATGTTTTAGCTTCTTTTTTTGTTCCTAAACTCTTGATGTTTTACATATTTCAAGGCTCATTAAGTATTTTTTTCCACATATATGCCTATTTAATATGATCTAGATTTTCACACCTTCTTCCATCATAGATATTAAATGAGGGTATTTTAGACTAAATGTATTATTTGTGAGTAGTATTAAATGTTTCTTAAGCTGCGTACATTAACCATAAACATCAAGAGTTTAGGAACAGATGGAGTAATTGTAACACCCTAGAGGATATTACCTTTTTCTCCTTATATTGCTAAATTAATAGAAATTAGCATATAAGAATATCAGAGTTAACTATGCGGAAACTAAAACTTAAACTTATATTACATGAAATAAATCTAGTACATAGCTCTTGGCACTTATGTGTCGTACAAGACATAAGCAAGATACATATAACATAAAACCAAATCCCAAACATGGGAGATACAAAACTAAGAACATCTTCCTCCAAGCAAAAAGCTCCATGCTCCAAGCTTCTCTCATGAAGCATCTGCCTGCTTAACCTGTAAAAATATGAAACTAAAAGGGATGAGACATAATGTCGCAGTGAGTGTTCCAAGGACTCTAGGCTGACTCTCTATTCTAGAGATCCTTTCCTTAACTCTCATGGCTTCTCTTTTCTTTTATAGATGCTCACACTCACAACTATTACCTCATCATGCATGTCACTTAGGCACTTAGAGTTGGTCTCCTATGCCAAATCTAAGGCCACTAGTGCACTAAGGCACCTAAACATCATTCTTTTCTTCTTGACCACTCACTAGGGTCTCATTTTACTATACCATTGGATGGGAACGTGTACAACCTTTCCTTCCTCTGACTTGCCCAACTTGGCCTTACATCGCCTCTCACTGTGAGGCATAACATCTTGCATACCTCTCTCGGTAGCTTACATTAACTTTTTATGGGTATAACCCCTCTCCTACCACTAAGTAGGGATGGCAATGGGTAGGGTCTAGGTAGGGTCCTATAGTACCCGTCCCCATACCCGCGTTTAAAAAAAATACCCGTACCCGGCCCCATACCCGCGCGGGTAGCAACTTTAATCCCCATCCCCGTACCCGCTGGATACCTATATACCCATACCCGCACCCGCTACCCGCACTTTACTTATGTATGAAGTTAATAAATCAATAAAAAATAGACTTAAATGTAATTTTGGTCCCCTATTTTGCACAATCCGCAATTTTAGTCATCCTATTTTAAAATAGAGACATTTAGTCCTCCTATTTTGCACAATCAGTAATCTTGGTCCCTCTATAGAGATATTTAGTCCCCCAATTTTGTAAAATCCATAATTTTGGTCCTTTCATTAAATTGAAAGCATTGACAGTTAAGAGATTAACGTTGACCTTGACGTGACCCAAATATAGTGATGTGGCACGAGATTATTTATTTATTTTTTAATTATTTTAAATACTGAAAAATAATTATTTGTTTATATACGTCACTAAAGCACATATTATGTTGATTTTAATGGTTGGGGTAGTCGTGAGTCCTAAAATAGAAATCACAAGTCTTAATCATTTATTTTAAACTAGTTCTACATTGTTGAAGTACATGGCACATCGTAGTCAAATAAATGATATTACTTTTTTTTTAAATATATTTTTCATCAATTATTCTACTCAATATTTAAAATAATTAAAAACTAAATAAATAATCTCATGTCACGTCACTATATTTGAACCACGTTAAGGTTAATGTTAATCTCTTAACAGTCAACGCTTTCAATTTGATGGAAGGACCAAAATTACATATTTTACAAAATTGGGAGACTAAACGTCTCTATTTTAAAATAGGGGACCAAAATTGCGGATTGTGCAAAATAGATTAACCAAAATTGCATTTAAGCTATAAAAATATTAATTAAAAAAATTATTACAAATAAATTGAAAATTCACGCTTAAATAATTCAAACTTAACATTAAAAGCATCCACACATAATATTAAAAATATAAAATTATTGTAAGTTATAACATAAATCTTTTACTATTAGTGTTAGTTTATGGAAAATATAATTTTTTTTACAGAAAAGTATATATATAACATAATTATTTATTTAAGTTATTTTAATTATATATATATATATATGGTAGGTGCAGGGCGGGGCGGGCCGGGTACTATAGTACCCGTATCCGTACCCGCACCCGCAAAAAAATTGCGGGTAAATACCCGGCCCCAGCCCCAATAAGCGGGTATTTACCCGACCCGCTTGCGAATATTTTTGCGGGTACCCGTAGGGTCCGAGTACACTTTGCCATCCCTACCACTAAGGGTAGTGTCTAGCTATACACGTCCTCATCTAATGCATAGTTATCCCTTACATCACTCACCTAACAACTAGGCTCATGACTCCTCATATACTTTAACATAGAAACATACATGCATCATGCACTTCAACATATCCTAGTTTGTTTCTACAACTATGTGGTTTGCATTATCTCTTTATTTAAGTTTCACTTCCACCACCTTTTTCATTACTTTGGCTTAGCTCTAGCCAACAAGAGGTGCCCCTCTTTCTACGACCTTTAATTAACCCACCGGTTCAAGTGGGTAGCTTACCTCTGTTATGAAGAGGAGCCAAGTCTATTCTTCTCTGCGAAGAACCCCTTCTCCCTAAGAAGAAGGTTGTTTTCCCCCATAGGTGTCAGGGTGACGGTCCCCATCGCTCACCTCTAGGGAGGCCTCTTAGCCCTTTAACATGACTTATTCCCTTTATTGGGATAATAAATTTCCTTTGAAAACTCTTTCATAAAACCTTTTCATGCAAAATTCTTTTCATAACCTTTCTAAAACTCATCACTCCTTGGTGACATATAGGATCCTTAGCCCTTTGCACACCGTTGTACGCCGAGCGTGCGGCTCTCGGACGTGACTGGTACCGGGGAAGGTTCCACCCTATGTCACTGAGGGGATATCTTTTACTCAAAACCTTTCATGAAACTATAAACTTTGCTTAAA
This sequence comes from Pueraria montana var. lobata, assembly GCA_026413185.1. Lineage (NCBI taxonomy): Eukaryota > Viridiplantae > Streptophyta > Magnoliopsida > Fabales > Fabaceae > Pueraria > Pueraria montana. Next base: position 59,357,646 of record CM048654.1, read on the forward strand.
AGCCTTTTCTTAAACTTAGGGGAAACTCCCTACCTTTTTACTAAGAGGCATAGGTATAGTCTTAAGTATTTTAGGTGTCTTTTATTAAAAGGGTTTATCGTTACATACAATCAATCCTAAGAATAAGGCATAACCACACGAATACAACTACCATACAATAATCTAAGCACCTCAAAAACAACATAATCATATTATAATTAAACATACTACATTTATACAAACATTTTAACATCATATAAATAGAAAGGGAAAAGTTTCAAAAGAATATCAATTAACCAAATTCTAGCCCAGTCGCACAAACTCTCATGCTGAGCTAGAACCCCCATGCCCGGCCGCGCAAGCTCTCGTGCTGAGCCAGAACTCCCTTGGAATGAATATTCGCTACTGACTCTCTCTGGCCCGGCCGTGCAAACTTTCGTGCTGAGCCAGAGCTCCCCTGGAATGAATATTTGCTATTGACTCTCTCTGGCCCGGCCGCGCAAGCTCTTTCATGCTGGGCCAGAAAATCACTGGAACTAAAAGTTCCATTCTGACACCCTCTAGCCCAGCCACACCAAAATTCGTGCTGGGCATGATCGAAATAGGGGTTGCGACCTGCGAGCTCCATAGCCATCAATGGCTTACCCACTCATCCTAACCCTATACAAAGACTCACCCAAGCATACAAATCAAACCCTAAACACTTCTATTACATTTCTAACCGATTGATTTACCAGAAAAACCCCTTAATCATACAAAATCACCAAAAACCCAAAATCTTACTTAGGGATCAAAGAGGGGAAAAAGGGATAAACAAGAGAACAAGAACTATGGAGGGATGGAGAAGCCAAGGGGAAGAATCACTCACCTCGGGGTACTCGGATCTTTTGGGCACTGGATCCCTGAGCTCCACTCCACTTCTCTCCTCTTCCTCTTCTTCCTTCTTTTCCTCCTCTCTAACTCTTTTCTTTCTTTTTTCTCTTTCTCTCTCTAGCTTTCCCTTCTCTTTCTCTACTTAAACCATGTGTTGTGTGGGCTTAATGGGCCTTGGCTCCCCATCTAGGTCCTATTATCTTATTCCTGTCAACTCTTAATATGAGGTAACTATTATTAACAATGCTTAAGGGCATCCTTAAACCATTAAATACAAAACTATTCCATAAATATATCTCTTTATTATTTATTTCTAAGGTCCATAAATTGGGGATGTTACAGTAATTTAAAAAATGAAGCATTCATTAGTAACACAAAATTGTGGTTGTTCATTTTCTACCTCGTGAAACGGTTTGTGTCCGTGTATTTTTTTGAAGTTTGCAACTCATTTAATGAATTCCACTAACCAAACCTAAATAATAATAACTAAACAAAAAATTGTAGATTGCAACTTTCAAAAATTACAGAAATGTCCTACTTTTAGGCGAGAAAATTTCCAACTGCAACACTGTTAGTTGAAAATCATATATATATATATATGTATATATATATATATATATATATGTATGTTGTGCAAGAGATGAGTATGAGATACGAGATGTTGTTGGATGCCAATGAGATGAGTAACCTAGCCTATGAGGGTGAGGATGGTCCATTTAAGTGTGTTGTAAGGTTCAATGGAACCATTGTATGCATAATGCATTATAACATTTGAGAAATTTGTTGGGGAAAAATAGACATAAGTTGAATGGTGGAGGTCACGACAGGTTTAGCGTGGACCTTGGGGTTTTCTAAGACTTGGTGTGGAAGTTCCATTGGCTCACATTTATCCTATGAGTCAGAACCTACTAGTAAAGCTGGGTAACCTTGACAAGTCACCAGGTGGATATCAACATCGATGACACTTCTTATAGGTAGACATGTGCTCCTAGACTATTTCGTGAGTTAGAGTTGGCACAACATAGCATATGAAGTAGAGTTAAGAGGTTGTTAATCATATATTTGCATATGCATTAAGTGGCTTCGTTAATGAGTTGTATGATCTATATCTGAATGAATTGCTAGTGTTACATCTATTATATTTATTGCTTATGCTAAGTTTATATAATGTTGATTGCGAGAATGATTCTCACTCGTTTTCTTTGTTGTTATTCTTGTTGTGTGTTTGGTCTGATTGCCATTTGTAGGTGAGGATCATCTAGGTGTTGAGCATGATGCCAGAGGAAAGGCTTAGCCTCATGTGTTTATTTTATGTTTTCAATATTAGGACATGTGCTCTGATTGTTGTGACATCAGAGCATGATTATATGTTTTATGTTTTTTTCCTTGTCATGTTAGATATTTTATGACATATGGCCTTTGGAGTGCCGATCCTTATGTTTATCTTTTTACACATTATATGCATGATTGATTTTGAGATTTAAGAATGTGAACCATTTACTCACAAAATTTTTGAAAAGTTGATATTTTTGCAACCTTATTAAAATAAAGCTTTTGGAGTAAAGGGTTCTTTATGTAATTATCTACAAAGACTTTTGTAGTTATTAATGTCATCTTATTTATATCTTATCCCATTTCCAAATTCGATACTTTATAAGTCTTGAAATGACACGAAAAATTTACTCACATTTTCATAATAATTAAAATGAATAAATGAATCGGTATGAGTTGTCTCTAATGTAACAATGTATTACAAAAATATCACCGACTTATAACAATGCTACAGTCAAATATTGCATATGCAATTTATTTGATATTAAAAAAGATTAATAAAGGAGTCCAAAATGGTGCTTCCAATTAGCATTAACCTTATCAACGCTACTAGTATTGAGGCCAACGCTAATCCTTGGACTCTAATTTGAGCATTTCTTGTCGTATTGAATATGTTATTTGACCAAATTCTATATAATTTATATGCATTATTTATTGGGTAAAATATGTTTTTGGTCTCTCATTTTATCTTGATTTCTGTTTTTAGTCCCTAATAAATTTTTTCTCTATTTTTAGTCCCTAAAAAATTGTTTCATTTTGTTTTTAGTCCATGATATCAATTTTGACTGTTAACTAATGTCATGACGAGCAAAATTTACGCTTAAAAAAATCTATTTAATTTTCTAGTAGTTTTTAAGTATTGCAAATTTTCTAGCTGATTAAAATCTTCAGAAATGTTAAAAAATAATTAAAAAAATAAAATCTCGAACACCAAATTTTCTGAAATCACAAGAAATATTATAAAAGTAAACATTTCTGACCGCCAAAAAAATTGTAGCGGTTAAAAGTCATAAGAAACTTAATTAGAAAGTTTTCACACACACAGTTTAGGCCCGCCATGTCATCACTTAACAGAACAAAACAATTTACAAAGGACTAAAAATAGAATAGAACAATTTATGAGGGACTAAAAACAGAAATCAAGATAAAATGAGGGACCAAAAACATATTTTACCCTTATTTATTTGTCCAAGATTTTGGCATAACACTTCAAAAAAAATTTAGAAAAATTTAAACATGTTAGCATCAGCCACACACTCTAAGGCCATGACGAACACTAAGTTGTTTAAATTAATTTAAATATCAAAACAAAAAAAGTTAATATTGAAGAAAATCATTTAAAAATTATAACAAAAATTAGGAATGTAATATAGATTTTCTATTAGATTTAGAAAGAAAAAAGTACTAACAGAAATGAACAAAAGCTAATAGAAATATAAAATCTTTTAATAAACATTGTTACTAATAATTATGATTTCTATGTTTAGATATTGAATCAATCACTTAGAAATCAAATCAAGATGATGTAGGACTCAATTACATTATAGGAAACAGTGTCTTAGTTTTACCATCTCTATTTTGAAATAATCATTGAAGCAATCTAGCAATTCAAATGAAGAAATTGAAGGAAACAATGGTGGGAATGAAAGCATAAATAAATGTAATACACTTGATGTTATAGCATTAAATGTTCAATCAAAATAATCTGTGAATTCTTTCAATTAGTCAGGTTATTATTGTTAAGGTTGTAATAATTTGATGCTTTCATTGACTATAAAAACTATAAAATATAATACATAAATACATAATTCACTTTTAAGTTGAGAATAAAAAAAATTATTGAAGAATTGAGTTAATATAAAATAAAAAAATAAAAAGATATGACATAAATAGATTACAAATACATTTAAAAATAAAATTTTTAAAAATATATTGATTTTAAAAAAATAAGGCATTTAAAAATGTAAGAAAAATTACGAAATGTGAATCCAATTATAAAAAAAAATATCCTTAAAATAAGAAGAAATGATTCTAATTAGAACATATAAAAGCTAAAAAAGGGTAAAATCTTTAACTAAGAGAATAATTAAATCTGGTTTCTAAACTTGTATTGAACCAATGTTTTTTGTAAATACAAAGTCGATCATCAACACATTTTCAAGATGAGAAACATGGCATTGAAGGGAACATGGCATTGTCCTCGGAGAAAAAGGAGAAGATTTAAATAATTTTGACATCTTTATTAATTCCCTAATTAGAAAAACACACAAAAATAATAAATATAAAAATTTAATTTGGAATTATAAATAAATATTAGGAAAGAATATTAAAAGTTAAATTAAGTTATGAAAAATTCAAATTTTGTTGATGAATTATTAAAATACTTAAGAGAAAAGATAAATTAACAAACACAAATAATAAAATAAATAAAATATAATAATAGTAAATAAATAATTCAGTTTTTAATTATTAATAAAATATTAAAAAAGAGTGCTTACAAAATAATTTGAGTTATGGAAATTTTAAATATTTTTTTGATCAGTATGGAAATTTTAAATATTATTGATGAATTAAGGTAATACAAAATTGAAAAATGAATAAAAGGATAAAATATTAAGAAAATGGTTGATAAATAGGAAAGATATTTAATAAATAGGACATGTTTATAGATTACAAATACATAAGAAAAGAAAGGAAAAGGAAAACAATAATGTAATTAAAAAAATATTGATATTGAAAAAGAAGACATTTATAATTAAATGTAAGGAAAATAGGAAATACCAAATCTAATTATAACGTAGATTTTGTTTTTGTTGAAATAAGAAGACATAATTCTAATAAGTAGATGTAAAATATGAAAAGGTATAAAATCTTTTAATTGAATGAATAATTAATTATTTCTAAACTTTCATTGAGCCAATTTTTAATATAATTTATATATTAAAAACAGTTATTTATTATAATTTTACTTATATAAATAAATGTTATCTAATGCATTGCACATGCTAAAGTACTAGTCATATAAAAATAAAATTTTTAAATATATTCAATAAATTTTAAATTAAATAACATTATACATTATTATCATCTAATAATAAATTGTAATGTTGTTAGACTTTTGCATTAATTATTTTAAAGATATACTTAAAATAATTTGTAACTGATTATTATTCTAAAATCTTTATCCGGACTGTCTATGAAAATCAACTATGTTTAATACTTATGATATTTGCACTTAACACTTTCTATTTATTGTAAAGTCCCATTTGCATTCTAATATAGTAAACACTAAATCTAAAGTGGTCATTAGTCAATGAATGTCATTGATTGATTTGAATTTCATGAATGGTAATAATAATTTTAGTGGGCAAAAATTTAATCAAAGATATATATATCTCAAAATTTTAAAATTGTAATACATAAATTAAGAAACATATTAAAATTAGCATTCTTATTTATATCAATACTATTTTTAATATCTGATATTAATTGCATTTATTATTTTTCTCACATTTACGGTAAATATGTAAACCATTTAGAAATCATGCAAAGACCAAAACATATTAATTGAAAATAATAAATAAATTACTTTTTAAAAATGATTGATATGGATCCACTAAAAAAAATGACTGATATGGAACTCATTCATACAGTAATAATCCATGGACAAATTGGTGGGATGAGAAATGTTATTGCAAACAGAAACTAAAATTCATGTTGCCTATAAATTGCCACCCCCAAGGTGAATCCTGACCTCAACAGTCTCAATTGACCATTATTTGTCCACTGTCTTGTCCCTTCCTACCTATCATACTAAACATAAACACTCATTCATTACTAGGTTCTCTCACACTCTCCCTCCTCATCTGCATCTCATTCTCTTTCCTTCACCCTTTCTCTATCCTAAAACACAAAATTCTCCCTGATAAATATATTCATATTCATTTTAGAATTGCATTGAGCCAATTTTCTATACATCCAAACCACTCAAATACATTTTGAGTAGAAGCAACATTACACAGTTATATATACTTACAAAACAGCAGCATCCACAAAGAACGAAATGGTCATTAACAACAACACCTACATGCCTAATGATGTTGCACTGATTATTTTGTCAAAATTGCCTGTAAAGTCTTTGAATCGATTCAGGATTGTGCAGAAATCCTGGTTAAATTTGCTTGAAAATCCTCGATTCAAGCAAATGTATATGCAAAACTACTTATTCAAAGATGACGATGGTTCATCGCTACTTGTACAACAACCCTGGGAAGGTCTCCTAAATCCTCTTTTGCTTTCTGGTGAGAGGCTTGAAAAAAATGTCGAATTTGATTTGCCGTCTCCTTGTCACGAGGAGGACGTCAGAAGCATCAATTTTCTTGACTCTTGTGTCAACGGTACAATTGGTATCGTTCGATGCAAACGCCAATATAAAGATAACGATGTTATGTTATGGAATCCTGCAACTAAGGAATTCAAGATTATTCCTTCTGCTCAAGTGTTGGGTACTGCCTTTTTGGCCTACATTCATGGTTTTGGGTATGATAATGTGAATGATGATTTTAAGTTGCTTCAGCATGCAACTTGGTTTGTAGGTAATTCACGGGATATAGAGGAGATTTGGCAGATTTATAGCTTGAAACAAAACTTATGGAAAAATCTTGATCTTAATATGACTTGTGCTTCTGTTAGATGCAAATCATATTTTGGTTTTGCAGTGAACTTGAATGGGTCATTGCATTGGTGGGGCACCAACCTCCATGACAAAGGAGCAGCAAAAGAAGACGTATTGGTATCATTTGACATGAGCAATGAGGTGTTCCACACAACACCAATAGGTTGGCGTACTAATCTTGAATATGTTAATAGATACTTGGCAGTGTTCAATGGCTCCATTGCAATGATTTCGAACTCTCTTGGGAGTAATTACCTTGATATATCAATTTTGGGGGAGTTTGGTGTCAAGGAATCCTGGACCAAACTTTTCACCATTGGACCCTTAACTTCTTTTGGGAGGCCAATTGGTGTGGGAAAGAAGGGTGATATATTGTTCATAAAAGATCAAGAGGACAGTGAGCTTGGCTGCTTTGATTTAAGTACTCAAATGTCTAAGGAGATTAGTATTAGAAGACCAAATTATAATTCTAAAATTATATTTTACAAGGAAAGCTTTCTTCATTTCGGAGAAATAAATTAGCAATTCACTTGTTAGTCTAGGTAGAAAGTTTTTTTTCATCTATTTATTGTATGCTAATCCTTGAAATTAGGGGGTATAGCCCCGTGAGAAATTGTATTGTTCTCTGTATATTTGTTATTTGAATTTGTAATTGTATTGACCTTTGAACACAATCTATATGCACCACTTTCTCTTATGCACTTTTATTAGATTATGGATTATCTATGTGTAATTAACGCTTTCTTCAAAGTGCTAAGTGTTGAGTATAACTGATGTTATCGTTATATGTGTTGCAAGAAAGGCTTGGCTAAAGAATCCAATTGATACTACTTTTGCTAAAAGTATGTTTTATTAGAAATGTGGTTTATGGGCCTAACTCAACCCTACAAAACTGGCTTGTAAGATGAGGGTTGCCCCCCACTTATATACACCAATTACCCGATAGTAGGTGGCATGATAGGCCCAACAACAGATCGCTAGGATTTGCTCTAATATGATATTATAAATATGGGTTATTGGCCTAACTCAACCCTACAAAACTAACTTGTAAGGTGAGGGTTGCCCTCCCACTTATATACAGTCGATGTGGGATCTACAACACGTTTTAAAAATCAACTGCTCGACCATCAGTTAGTTATACCACATGTCATGCGAGGGTTTCCCTCCCACTTATATACATTAATTTGGCCTTATCACTAGTTGATGTGGGATCTACAACACGTTTTAAAAATCAACTGCTCAACCATTAGTTAGTTATATTCAATTTTCATGCAATTTTCAGCATGTTTATGACCCTTTTTGATTCGAACATCAGTTGGGCTTTATATTTTTGATGTAGTGAGTTTAATGTGATAAGTTTCACATCATGAATTAGTCAAAAAGGGTTCAAAATAGTCCAAAATTTAACGATCATTGTTTCGAAAGGACCATTTTGACTAATGTTAAAAACAATAAGGACTAAATTGAACTTTTAAAAAGATAAGGAACCAAACTGAATAAAATTAAAAACATAAAGGACTAAAAGTATATTTTAGCCTAAATAGAATTTGTATACCTGAATTATCTATTAAGCGGAAAAACAAGTGTTCGATTCTCTCCGTGTATATGTGCAAAATTTCCTTGGGCCAACGACAGCTACGAACCACGAGCAGGATTAGTCTATGACCCAGTGGGTTGGGGGACACCCGTAGTCTCTGACCCAGGACTAGAAAAAAAATTTGCATAGCAAAAATAATTTTTAATTATGATATGTTACCTTTTTAACTTTCTTATCTTTTTTGCTAAATGAATTTGCAGTCTATGTTTTTTTTTTTTTTTTCAGTCTATGTATGCCATATCTACTTGTCTTTTCTATTTATATCCCTTCTCTTTATATTTTCTTTTATTTTTATTCTATAATACTTTAATTCATCAATAACATTTAAAACTGCCATAGTTGAAATTATTTTTTAACTACTCTTTTTAAATATTTTTTCATAATTCATGTGAACTATGCACTTATTATTGATATTATCAATCTATTTTATACTTTAAATAATCAACCAAAGCATAATTCACTTTTGAATTATAATTAAAATATTTATTCATTATTTATAAGTTAATTATGTATTTATTACTATTAGATAATTAATTGATTATTTAACTATAAAATATAATTATAATAATAATAATAATAATAAAATAAATAAATAAATAAATACTCAACTCTATTCTATTAAATATTTATTTAATATTTTTATTTTACTTTATAGTTTAAATGATCAATAAAAGCAAAATTCTCTTTGGAATAATAAGGAAAATGCATATTGATTATTCAAAAGTAATTTATGTATTTATTATTAAATAATTCATTTATTATTCAAACTATAAAATAGAACAATAATAATTAATACGTGAGTCACTTTTGAATTCTGAATAAAATGTTAAGAAATGTATTTGCAAAGTAATTTGAGTTATAGCAATTTTAATTATTATTGATAAATTAAGGTTATACAAAACAAAAATAAAAGGATAAAATTTTCAGGGAAGGGTTGATATGCATAAAGGACGTTTAGTAGATCGGCATATATATAGATTACAAATGCATATAATATAGTAGATTGGAAAAGGGGAAAAAATAGCACAATTAAAAATATATATTGATATGTAAAAAAGAATACATAGAGAAATGTAAGAAAAAATAGGAAATACAAAACCCAATTACAAAACTAGATGTTTGTTAAAACAAGAAGAATATATGATTCTAATAAAACAAATAAAGTTTAAAAAGAATAAAATCTTTTAATTAAGAAGATAATTAATGATTTGTAAACTTGCATTGAACCAATCTTCTATAAACCCAAACCACTAAAATACATTCATTGTAGAAGCAAGGGTACAATTTGTCATCCTTGTACTAAAACAGTTATACTTACAAATGGCCTCAACCACGATGAAGCTTATTAACAACATCAATATTTCTCATGATGTTGAACTATATATACTGTCGAAATTGCTCGTGAAAACTATGAATCAATTCAGGTTTGTGCACTCTTCTTGGTCAAATTTTCTATCAAACCTCAATTCATGAGTGTATTTACAAAACTTCTTATCCAAAGACGATGATGGTTCATCTCTCCTCCTAAAGAAACAAGCCTCAAAAGGTATTCCATATTTGTTTTGGTGTTGGTTGAGAGGTTTCATTTAGATTGTCATTTCCTTGTCAAGACAAGAATGTCATAATTATGGATTATTGTGTCAATGTTATAATTGGTCTCATTCAATACAAATGTGACTATGGCAATCAAGATGGTTTTGCTATATATAAGCAAGACTTGGGGAAGACCAGAAGGACTAACCCTGAATTCCTTAGTTGTAAGGTTCCAAAACATAACATCTCGATCACCATAGCCGCACTTGTATCGAACAACACCAATTGTACCATTGACACAAGAATCAAGAATTTTAATGTTTATGACATCCTCCTCTTGATAAGGAGCTGGAAAATCTAATTTGACCTTTTTCTCATACCTCTCACTGTAAACCAAAAGCAGATTTGGAAGGCCTTCAGAGGCTTGTTGTCTTACGAGAAGCGATGTGTAGAAATTATTGGGATCTATACTAGGATTTAGAATACCTAAATTATCATTAGATGCAATACTCTTAAATTGCGTACCTCTTAAAGACATACTCGATCTTGCGGAAGTGTGTACACAAGTGTATATGTCAAGAGAAGGAACTTCCTCTTGATCTCCCCTCTCTTATAGAGCATTGGATGGAGCAACCAAATATCCAACCCTTGTTTAAATAGATAGGTAACCTAATATCCAACCATCATAGATATTAGGTCCATTAGGTCCTACACATAAACTCAGTACACTTATCTATTGGGCTTGACCTAATAAACATATAAGCACATGGTGATTTCCAAAGCCCAAATTGGATCACTTAATTAAACATTGGGCTCATAGGGAAAAATGTATCAAGTCATATATTCAACCCATATTTTAATAAAACAAAATACACCAATCAATAGACCAAATAAAGAAAATTCTAACATTCTCCCACTTGGGCAATATTGATTGGGAAAATATATCAAGTCATACGTTCAACCCATATTTTGAAATTCATTTTGAAAATGACTCATGAGTTGAATAACTATGGCCACATAAACAACCTAAACATAATCATCACAAAACATGACCAATACAACTAACAAAATCGATAGCTAAGGCCTATAAGCAAAGATAAACTAATCCAAGTTTAGTTCACCAATGACCACATAACCAACAACTTTATTAGCATGATCATAACACAAGTGTGCAGGTGTAGGTACACATCATAGCATGGCATGTGATCCCTTTCATGCTACTGTGTATGGATCCTACATTGCATTTTTTTTCTTCAAGAAAACACAACCAATCTCACAAAGAGATAATATTCATGCTTCTCATGAAACACCATTCCAAAAGGAACCAAAACATGCACATAATAATCTCTTAAAGAGATCATATCCATGTTTCTCACGAAACACCATTCCAAAGAGGAACCAAAACATACGTGCATAACAATCTCTCAAAGAGATCATATCCATGTTTCTCACGAAACATCATTCCAAAGTAGAACCAAAAAACATATGTGCATAACAATCTCTCAAAGAGATTATATTCATGTTTCTCATGAAACACTAATCAAAAGCGAAACTGAAACATGCACATAACAATCTTTCAAAGAGATCATATTCATTTCCAAAAAAGGAAACTGAAACATCTCAAGCGAAAAGAAAAAAAATACTTAACAATTATTGTCAATAATCAACATGTGCATGACATTATTGAATAAAAGATTGCATAAGTCCAATGTAATAAAAGTAGCACAAAACAATAACAACTCCCACTAACCAACTACATCAAAAGGACCTTACAATACCCATATTCTTAACATGTTTCATAAACACTATAGGTCTAAGTCCTTTAATCAGGGGGTCAACAAACATCTTCTTTGTACTAAGTCCTTTAGTTATGGGAAACCCAATTGCACAAGACACATGCAATCTCAAAACTCTTATCAACTTTCATTGATCAATCACATTAAAACACATAAACTACCAAAGTTTAAACAATGATTAGATACCAATGTGATCAAGTTGCTATACCATCAATCACCAGAATATAATTCAGTTACTTGTAAAATTTAACCATAAAAGATATTCAAAAAAACATATATACAACTCAAAACTAGCAATCAATTGCCACAAAATGATTAAGCATCATTAGTAGAATGAATGATAAACATGTATTTTAATCATCCCAAGAAGGACTATACACATCAATGCGACAATCATCTTGTCACTTCTCACACATCTCTTTAATAAGCCCTAAGAGGAAAATTAATGCAAGGACAATTAACCTTTTAAACCAACTACTTTATTCAAAGTATAGATAAATTATGTCATGTGTAAAGGCAAAAATCACAAGAAGGGGGTTGAATTGTGTTTTATAAAAATTTTCGCAAACTTTTATAAAACACATGATTCGTCTGTTACGGGTTTAAAAAAAAGAGTTTTGGAGAAAAAGTTAACAGACGATAACAACAGATGAAACCTTTTAAGAAAACAAGATAAATCACAAGACAAAGTCAGTTCAAGCAGTTATAAGAAATAAAGAGCAGGAAAGATAACACAAGAATTTATACTGGTTCGTCTCACCTCGAGACAACGTTCAGTTCTTGGCAAACCACCAAGTTCTACTAACTCTTGCAAGTTACAAGTATTGTTCAATGCCACTTCTGGCTCAACCCAAGTAGTTTTTACACTAGCCTCTCCAAGCTAAAAACCCAAGTATTCTTTCTTACCAAGCCATTTCTGGCTCTACAACAAATCAGTAGATTTGTTGAGTTAGGGGCACACAGACTTTGATTATCGTCTTACAGACGAATATACAAGATTAAAAATACAGTCTTTTTCTCTCAGGATACTCAAGGTGTTTTGAGAGCTTTTTACAACTAGAAAATTTTACAAGAGAAAGAATGAAGGCTTGAAAGAATGCTTGCGAGTTAAAGTTCTATTTTCAGCACTTTGAATCTTCTGCTATATATAGACTTGCTGAGGAAGTAACTATTGTCTCTAAACGGCCTTCTTACTTGCATTTGACCAACATCTGAAGGAAAGTGGTTGTTGGGGCATTTAATTTGAGCATTAAATGCTTGTCACCAACTAGTCACTTTGAGCTGATAAAGCACTATACTTATCTTCCTAGAGATACACTCCATATCCTTCTGCTGCAGTGGTCACATCGCTTACTCAGACAAGTACTCATTGATAGTTGTAGCGCGTCTTTTGAGGCGAGGGGAACTTCTGCTACTTTGACTCTTGTTTTTGTTTTCCTTTATGCACTTCGACAGATCCTAGGAGGATGTTCCATCAAATTACAAAATGACAGTGCATTTACTATGCCTTTAAATGCTTCTTCAGACTTAAGTGTCTGTCTGCATATCATCTGTAACTTACAGATGCAGATGCAACGATTTCGTCTATTGACATTATAAGACACAATCTTTTTACTTAATATTTGTTTTGCATTGAATCAAAATTATTGAGAGTCCTGATTTGTCTTATGACTCAATATCATTCGAGTATAATATATACTCTCATTTGTTTTGAGACTTTAGAATAAATTTTAATGACAAAGGCTCAAAACCATATATCAATAAATAAAAAAATTCAGTAACACTCATATTTTCATATCTTTCTAAAAAGAAAACAATATAATATAAGCCCAACTTATATTAATAATGCAATCTAATGTCCCAAAATAATTTATTAAAAAAAAGTCAAAAGTTTGACTTATACAGGACATAGATAAAAAAAAAAAAAGTGATTAGTAATACAAGAAGCATATATTTATGACTAATAAATTATGCTCCCACATTTCCTTCAAAACAATGTATCTTGTAATTCTCTTAATTATCAATTGAAAAAAAATCTAAGGAAAATAAGCACAAGATACATTAATAATAAACATTAATCACATTTAAAATTTACCAAATTTTTAAAACTTATTAATAGACACAAAATATACTTATCAAATAGGAAACAATGTGTCCAAATCAAACAAATTAATTTTCACATTTTTTTTTTGGATAAAAGACTAGGAATGTTCAAGCATCAGAATAGATCCAAAAAGCCCAACTAGGTTGGCACCTTAGGAACTATAAATCATTCCCCAAAAACAATCCCAAATATTATTGAAAACAAATTAAAAGAAAGATAACGGTAGTAGGAACATAGTCCCTATATTACAACCAGAATAGCAACCAGACTAGCAAAACCTATAAGAGGGTAAACCTATTCTATTTCTATAGAAATCATATCTAATAGACTCAGGCATTACATCCCAACCAATATAGTAATCAATGATTTTCACCTAGTTTTCATGCAATTGAATTTATTGCACAATTTTTTTCTTATAAGTCACAAGAATATGATCCAATGATATTTAACTAGGCACAATCATATTCTTACTAAAGTATAATATGCTTGTACAATCGCTCACGAGCAAAAAGAATTTTTCATATTATAGCTCCCACTAAGGATTAGCATTTTCTTGTAAACAAAGTAACTCTCTTGAGCTTGTACCTAAGCATATTTTCATGAACAAATAAACATATTCATCATGACAAAAAAATGTCAATATTATATATATATATATATATATATATATATATATATATATATATATATGTTTACATCCTTTATAAAAAATTTAATCCAAAATTAAAACATTATAATTTATTTACTTTGTCAATGAAAGACATGATATGAAGTTGAAATTAAATACAAATAAATCATTGATTGATTAAAAGGACAATATTTAATGATATTTGCCACACTACTTTGGGATATAAACCATATGAATATAAACTCCTCTATGGTTGGAAAATATACCATACACAACAGTTTCCAAAAATTCAAAAAAACTTGTAGTTAGAATTTTCACTGTCACATAATCCCAAATTTATATGTTACATGAATCAACCTATGCAATAGATTTCTTCTGGGTAAACTTATGCACTAAGTGATTTAAGTAACACAATCATCCAAAAAAAAAATGGGAAGCACTTCCATTAATATTCATGAATAAGTCACTGTGGTGATAAACATTCATTTCCAATAACAATGCTCCTAAAACAAGGATGAAATTACAATTTAGAAAAAATACTCAACTTCATACATAAATTTTCTCAAACCATGTTTCCCAAGAAACATATTAGAAATTATTTTCTTCATATAAAATCACATCATGCACCCAAGTGATGAATAACATCAATTTGTACAAAGATTAAATGTCAAGAATACAATGTACAAACCACATAAACCATTTAACATAATTTCAAAGAACACATGGACAAACAAATCTAATTAAAAATGATTAATGTGAGAAGACTCAAAGAATTTCATAAGTTTATTCCATTAGTTAAGTATTTGACAACTATGGTAGTCACATTATACTAAACTAGTAAATCCGTTCATCAAAATAATGATTTATACATGTTCTCGAAATTATATTATATAAAATACATAATGAAAAAAAAATCTTTCCAGATACACTTAACAAATAACAAGTGCACCAAAGATGACAATAATAATTAATATTATCTCTAGTTATCATTTTCCATAAATTTGTTTGTGTCTTAATATACGACAATATACCAAAAATAAGACATGGTACAAATAAAATTAAAGACTCATTTAACTAGAGTTTTAGGCAAAAGTTTGCACAACTGCCTTAATTTTGTTATGTACCAACATAATGTAATCAATTATCTATGATTATATCATAATTCTTTTGGTATTTCCCTTGATTGCTACACAATCATAATCACTAACAATTATTTTTGTATCCTTTAAACATGTAATTCATATTACACATCACCAAATTATGCATAATGATTTATCAATATACAAGTTATCTAAAAGATTTGAACACTTTATAGATAAATTTAATCAAACATGCACAATCCATAACCTTATAAAAAAAACTTGAATGCATATCCACTTGACAGATATCAAATGACAAGTCATATGTTTTCATAAAACACACGAAGGCACAATTTAAAAGAAATATGATTTTCATTGGCAAATTTAACCTTCATATATAAATGAATTACAAAAAAAAATTGCCATGCCATGATTGCGTAACATTAAAATATTAAAATATTTTTATCTCAAATTCTGTCTCTATTCTGATGCTTTGAAAACATAAAATTTAATTAAAAAAAACAATAAAGTCTTAAACTTTTGTATCATAATTATTGCATATAACAATTCAAATTGTCATGCCAACACACCTTCATTGTAACATAAGAATTTGTATATAACATGACTTAATCGAATTCAAAAGATTTATGCATATAAAATAATATCTCTCAGAGTATAAAATATATTATACATTCATAACAGTTGTAAACATACAACAAATAAGGATCAATACAATGTCATCCTTTCACCTATTATAATTATTTACAATCAAGAGCTCAATATAATTGACAATGTTATTCATGGAAAAAGTTACAAGAGCAAGGATTCAAACCATATAATATAAACTCTCCTGTGGGTAGAGAATATATTGTACAATAACAACAGTTACAAAAATCAAACACCTGTGGGTCGAAGGATTTTACTGTCATGAATAACATGGGATAATCATCATCAATAATAATTACTAAACGAGGATTTAAAACATATAATACAAACTCTCTTGTGAGTAGAGAATATATTATATAATATATTATATAATAACAGCACTTACAAAAATCCAACACCTGTGGGCTGAAGGATCTTACTGTCAAGTTCATCCCAACATGTCACAACAAAATTAACCAATGAATTAACCCCCTTTGGGTGAGTCAACTCAAAGATAAATTTAAATGACACAACATCCCAATATTTCAAATTTAACAAGTAGCTATATTAATTTTGCAAATAACCCACTGTGGTGAGATACACTTACTCAATCAATAGAGCTCATAATAGGGATAACAATTGGCCAAAATATTTTTCTTATTCAGCTCTAAATTTCCAAACATCAACAACATATAGCGATAAAAATAATAAATATATTATAAACCATACACTATTAATTATTAGTAATATACATATGTTACAAATCGAGATTGTCGATCCTAAATAAACAATGCCATTTTCACAAATGACAATATAATACACATATGTATATAAGCCAATTAATAATCCAATCCCAAAATTAATGTATCAATGGTATAATGGAGATCCAAAATGCAATGCCAATTTCATGATCAGGAAACCACATCAAAAGGATTGTTTTGATAATATTATTACTATTATTAATATTAATATGTTATGCAAGTAATAACTATGCGTCAAATTCATTTATCATGCATGCAATACTTTCTCTCACCATGAATTAGGTCAAAATGACCAACGTAATTCATATATACCATCTTGAAACAAATTCTATGAAAAGAATTTCTAATTTCACAAAACCCTAAAAGTTTCAATTTTAATCAATTCAAGAAATCATAAATTAAAACATAGGATTCTAAATTTAGTATAACCCACTCTGATACCACATGTAAAAATTAATAGGATATATACTAGGATTTAGAACACCTAAATTATCATCAGATACAATACACAAAATTTGCATACCTCTTGAAGACATACTCGATCTTGCGGAAGTGCGTACATAAGTGTATACATTAGGAGAAGGAACTTCCTCTTGATCTCCCCTCTCTTATAGACCGACTATTGGATGGAGCAATGAGCCGTCAAAGAGGACATGAGTCAAGTGAGGATCCTACCCTTCTTTAAATAGACAGGTAACCTAATATCCAACCATCATATATATTAGGCCTATTAGGTCCTACACATAAACTCAACACATTTGTCTATTGGGCATGACCTAATAAACATATAAACACATGGTAATTCCTAAAGCCCAAATTGGATCACTTAATTAAACATTGGGCTCCTAGGGAAAAATATTGGCTTTTGCTATATCCACTCCCCTTTTTTTGCTAAATACACTCCCATTGATTGTTTTCTATTATTTTTTTCCTTATATACCCTTTATACAAAATTATTATTCCGGAAAGTACTTTCTGGAATACTATTGTTGTGTTCTGGAAAGTACTTTCTGGAATACTATTGTTGTGTTCCGGAAAGTACTTTCTGGAATACAGTTTTATTTTTAATACAATTTTATTTTTTAACTTCCGGAAAATACTTTCCGGAATACTATTTTGTGTTCCGGAAAGTATTTTTTGGAATGTTAAAAAATAAAATTGTATTCCAGAACACAAAATAGTATTCCGGAAAGTACTTTTCGGAAGTTAGCAAAAAAGGGGAGTGGATATAGCAATAGCCAAAATATATCAGGTCATACATTCAACCCATATTTTAATAAAACAAAATACACCAATCAATAGAAGACCAAATAAAGAAAATTCTAACACGATGAACCATCATAATCTTTGAATAAGTAGTTTTGTATATGCATTTGCATGAATTGAGGGTTTTCAAGCAAATTTGACTAGGAAGTCTGCACACTCCCAAATCAATTCAAAGATTTCATGGGCAATTTTGACAAAGTAATCAGTGCAACATCATTAAGGCATGTAGATGTTGTTGTTAATGACCTTTTCATTCTTCTTTATGGCTACTGCTATTTTGTAAGTTGGAAAATCAAGAAGTTGCTAATTTGACACATCAAAATGTCATAGATTTGGAGGGAGAACATACATAAAAGGATGTTCCTGCAGCACTAAATACTGTTGTGATTATTGATTCAGATGAGGAAGATGACAGAGATAAAGAATTTGTTGATCCATTTCATGAAGTTATGTTGTCGAGAATAGTTGTGCCATCTCCTGCATTGAAGATGATTGTAAGTTTTTTGGTTTTTCTTTGTTATTGTAATTTTTTTTATATATGTATATTGAAACGATGGATACTCAATGCTTTAAATCCTAAATAGCGGAGCGTAGAAGTCAACCCCAAAAATGCTATAGCAGTAAAGTGTATAGTGGGACAACCACTATTCTATTTTTTTAATATAGTTTATTTAACGTAAACTGTATGCATATAGTCATATTTAACAATAACTCTCCACATAATCATGCATTAGATGAATTAAATATGTAACAACAACTCTATTCATAGAATCATCACACGTATCTGACAGCAAGTCAACAACTCCCATAACAGAAACAGAACCATACAACTATAAAAACAAGTTAGCAACTCCCTTAACAAAAACAAAAACATACATATATAAGTCACAGAAGTGGTCTGTTCAGAAGTGGGTGTAGCGAGAAAGTTGAAATGATAAGTGAATGTTGTAGGTTGAAACTGAGAAAGTTGAAAGAAGTGAAAAAAAAATTAATGGTTGAGATTGTCTTTTTTTTTTTCTTTTTCCTTTTTCTCTATTTTTATGTATCTTTCCTAATTTATCTCTGTCCTCCTCTGGCATCCTTTTTCTCTATAAGTTTTTTGGTTTTTCTTTGTTATTGTAATTTTTTTATGTATGTATATCGAAACAATGGATACTCAATGCTTTAAATCCTAAATAGCGGATCATAGCAGTCAACCCCAAAAACGCTATAACGGTATAGTGTATAGTGGGACAACCACTATTCTATTTTTTTTTAATATAGTTTATTTAATGTAAACTCTATGCATATAGTCATATTTAACAATAACTCTCCACATAATAATGCATTAGATGAATTAAATATGTAACAACAAATCTATTCCTAGAATCATTATACGTATCTAACAGCAAGTCAGCAACTCCCTTAACAAAAACAGAATCATAGATCTATAAAAACAAGTTAGTAAATCCTTTAACAAAAACAAAAACATACATATATAAGTCATAGAAGTGGGCTACAGAAGTGGGAGTAGAGAGAAAGTTGAAATGACAAGTGAATGTCATAGGTTGAAACTGAGAAAGTTGAAAGAAGTGAAAAAAAAAAGCCTTCTCCTATACGTGTTTCAAGATGGAGGCTAGGGTGGGAAATGTTGTTAGGTCTCCCACCCTAGGAAACTCTTTGTGAACTATTAGATAAATTAATTTTAAAATTAATGGTTGAGATTGTCTTTTTTTTTTCTTTTTCCTTTTTCTCTATTTTTATGTATCTTTCCTAATTTATCTCTGTCCTCCTCTGGCATCCTCACTTCAGTGCCAACAACAACCTTTGTGGTGGTTTTATGATAGCTTTCAATCCTTTCCACATCACTCCCTCCACACACCATACACCCCGCTCAATCCATCACTGTTCCCCTCAAGCTCATCAAAGTCTCCAAACCCTCATTGACCCTTCTTTCAACTCCAATGGCTTCCATGAAATTTCCCCCTATTGGAGTCCAAGTGTGAAGGAGAAGTCCCACATTGGGTAGAAATAAGAAAGTTGAGTAACATATAATTGGAAAGACCCTCAAACCTAATGCCTTAAGGTTTTGGGTTAAAGATGATGTCAAGTTCATTTGTGTGATGTGCTCGTGGCCCATTGGTGAAGATCTCCCCAGTTTTAACCCCCCTTAGATGCACAACACCTCCCCTCATATTTGACCAACTTGGTTCTTAATTCCCTCTCTTAGGACACAATTGGATTACTCCAAAAAAATTTCCTTGGCAAGAGAACCATGGAAACACCAAAAATCGCAATAGGGTTATTGTCAATTACCACGGTGTGTGTAATTGAGCCCTGAACGATGTTGGTATTGATGGCAACCAAATCATTCACACATGAAATGTTGAGCAAGCATATTGACAGTAAAATGAGTTTGGGGAGCTCACCTCACGTTGTCCATCTTTGACTAGGTTTCAACTTGAAAGACAGCGTCTTGCTTTCATATGGTTCCATAATCCTTGCAATTTTATTATTCTTTGTCATGTACAGTTTTCACAGAACGCGATGAAGTTTTCACAGACCTCATACGGAGGAATTAATAGCGACATTAGAACTGAAACCAAGATATATGAGTGGCATTCAAACCTCCCCATCAAATCGTCAATGACGTCACATCATGGCAAGACAGTCTACTGGAATGTCACGTTGTTAAGGTGTCAGTGATGGCAAGATAGTGATGTCGCATGGTGGCATCCGGTAAAATCGTTGAAGGGAAAGAAGAGGATAGAGGAGAAAGGTAAATCATGAAAGAAGAAGAAAAAAGACGAAAAAGAAAAGAAAAAAGAATGAAAAATCTCGATCGTTGATTCAAAAATAAAGAGATCTGACGGCTCAAAAAGAGTTTCCCAAGGTGGAAGACCTGACAACGTTTCTCACCCTAGCCTCCATCCATGTTTCAAAAGTGTGTTCAACAAGTCAACAAAAAAAAAAGAACTTGATAAGAGAACATTCGTCTTAATAGCAAAAAGTAAATCTGTTAAGGAAAAGGAGGGAGTAACATAAACTTATAGCAACTATTCTGTCTTCTTTTTTATAGAAAAACAACTTTTATGTTAAAATAGCTTTTCTATTAAATATAATAAAAGGAAAAATTAAAGTTTCAAAAACGCCCATGTCTTAAAAAAGCCCAAACGGTTACCTTTTAAGAGAGCATTTTCAAAAAACACTGTAATGGCGCTATCCCAGCCGCTACAGTCACAATTTCAGCTGCTACACTAAAGCGCTCCATTATTGAGATCCCTAATGCGGCCAAGGGCCGCTCCGCCCTGCTACAACACTATCCTGGTGCTATAATGCACTATTTTCATCCCTGTGGATACTAATATGCATGAGCTTTTATTTGGAACATATTTGTAACATCCTCCATCTAGGGATGATTTGACAGAACTATGGCATTTCATGGTTACAATTTTCGGCAGAAGATTCTTATAAAATTATCATTGTATCTTTCTTGAACTAGTTTTCTTGAATTATGTTCCTTTCAAAAGTATATTGCCTTACCTTTTGAATATTTACAAAGCGGATTCTTCTGGAGATTGAGAGGCTATAGTTACAACCTAGTCTGACATACACTTGAGAGATGTTGTTTATATTCTTTTAAAAGCTAATTGAATATTTATATATAGATGACCCATTCAATATGTTTTACATTTCGGAAAATTATGCTGGTGTGTCATATTTACTTTTTGGCATATTATGTTGCATTTTTCTTAATTGTTACTGAAGTTCCTTCCATTGAACCATTTACATTTTTTTTACCCTTTTTCTTAAATATATTTATAATTATAGCAAGCTGATTACCATTGTATCGAATTCTCAAAGTTAACTTGTTTTCTTTAAGCATATTAGTATTCCTTCTTTGTACAAAGGCTCAAATGAATTACAACATTAACAATAATTAACATATTGAAGACTCTGAAGTGAAATTTTGAAGCATGAAGCATATATTGTGAAAAGTTCTCAATCCCTTACTTTATTAATATGGCTTAGCCCTCTTAAAAACAAGCACTTAATTCTAGTACCTTGGCAAGATTTCACAGAAATGTGACTTTTTTGCTCCGTAGTCTTAGTTCTGTAATCATTGAATGTCTTGCTAAACATGAATATTTTGATGCAATATGAAAATACCTGTACTTTTGGTCATTTACTGTATTCTTTGTTGTTGGGCAAGTGATAAGGTTGAAAATGAAAACAATTGATGTATCTAGATCTATATTTTATCTAAATGCCATGCTATTTCTATTTTTTTCCTTTACTCCTGCTATGCACACATTAATGTTGATAGATAAATAGTGCATTTTGACGCATGAGCTTTTCCATTTATTTTTCAGAGCATATTGTGTAATTTTTAAAATTTGAATTACTACATTTGCATTTGGGTAGCTTCCTTTGAAAGCTTTTGTGTATTTGGATTTAAATTACGTAGCAACTTTTCAAGACAAGATGCTCCTCACCAATCAAGATAAGGCTTTTGTTGTTTGTTTGTTTTCATGAAGATGCTTGGTCTTTCTTCTTGTTCTTGTTCATCATTTTAATGCAAGTTGTTTCACTGACAATTCTATGTGTCACAATGCATTTTAGGGGTATCACACTCCCATTCCTTACCTGTGAGAAAGAGAAGATCTAAAAATTAAGACAAGTATGGATGGTAAAGCTAACACTAGGAGCGATAAAGGTGTTTATATTGGTGTACAGGAGGAAGAAGATCAGGTTGATGCTGAAGATGATGGTCTAGAAGATATTTGGAAGGAGATGTCAATGGCAATCGAATGCTCCAAAGTATCATACTTTAATTTGCTATTATTTGCCAGTAATAATAGTAATTAATTTTCTATGCAAGGTAGTTTTATCTCCTACTCATTAAGATGATTTTTTTTTCATGTCATTTATTTGTAACACTTCCCTGATTTCTACTTGTTAAGTTGAGGGCTTCTGAGACATCACATATTTCTTGTGAAGATAAGGGGAAAAACTATAGCAGAACATACAAGTGTGGGAAAAATAAATTGATAGATAGAATTATGACGTAGTTCCTTTTTGAGTTGGGTTGTTACTTGCTAACAAGATTATTCATTGATTTATGTAGACAACTGTAAATAATTTGGTAGATACACTAAAAATGGTTTCCCCATTTCTATCAGCCAAGCGTTTGTATCAGTTATTCTATGCATGTTTAATATTCTAGAAGTACAGTAATTCACAAAATGCAAATTGTGTTGAAACTTGAAACCTTGTGCGTTATGGCATACAATTATCCTTATTGGCCTCTATTATTTTGTTCTCTCACTTAATCTATGTTATACCTGTTGTATGCATTTTGATATAACATGTAATGCTCCCATCACATGTAAATATCATATATGCTTTTCTTTTCTGCTCAGAAAAATTTACTTGCACACATGTCATAGTAATTTAGCTTTATGTACATTATTTCTAACTTTGAATTCTATCTGTAAATAACATTTTTAGAGGTTCTTTGGCATTGATTTAGTTTAATTATACCTCTACTAGCTAGGATGTTTTTGTGGATCCTCTTCCGGATGATGAAGTGGGAGAAGATGATAATTAGAGACTATTTCATAAAAGATGTCTCTTTATTATTTATAACTAATGTCCATAAATTAGGGATGTTACACCAACTCATTGCTATGATTTCTGAAATCAATGTTGTTGGTGGATCCAAGGGGTGGTGGGTAGACACTGGTACAACACGTCATGTTTGCTATGATAGATCTTTGTTTAAGAATTATTCTGTTGCTGAGAACCAAGAAGTGTTGTTGGGAGATTCCCACACCACGATTGTTGCTGGGACAGGAGATGTGGAACTGAAGTTTACCTCTAGAAAGACTGTGGTTCTTAAAGATGTTATGCATACTCCAGAGATGAGAAAGAATTTAGTTTCAGGCTATCTTCTTAACAAAGCTGGGTTTACTCAAACCATAGGGGCTGATTTGTATACTCTTACAAAGAATAATATTTTTGTGGGGAAGGGTTACATACTTATGGAATGTTCAAATTGAATATTGAATGAATAAATTTGTTTGTTTTTTCCTTATATGTTCAATACTTCTTATGTTTATCATTAATCTATTCTGAGTATATTTCTAAATGTTTGAAATTGATTGTTTATGTAAAATACTAAATACTGCAACATTGTTATTTTCTATCAGTTTGTGAATTTCGTGAATATATTTTAGTTACTATTTGTGAAAAAAAAAGATTGATATATGCTGGATTGGAAATAGTTTGGCTAATGTCTTCCCTGTTATATATGTAAAGCATTTGCAAGAAAACATTGGAACGGTGGTTTATGTTGTATTTTGGTCAAAGAACTTTGCCATGTTATATTTTCGAAGTTATGTGCGTTTCTTTATATATATTAATAGTGAAGTTAATTGTAGTACAGGCTGTTGCATATTAGTACTTTTATACATATGTGATTTTATCTATTTTCCTTTTAAATTGAAAAAATAGTGGGGGCTCTTCTTCTTATTATGCACATATTAATAAACGTGATTATTAGAATGTTTTGTTTCTGATGAATCTAGAAGTAAAAGAGCTCATGTAGCTAAAGATTTTGGTCGTGTCTTTTATGCTTATAAGTTGAGGAGGATCCTTCCTGAATTCAAGAGACTTTATAGTGAAAAACTATTCCAGACATAGATCCATTACTATAGTACCGCGGCTATAGGGATGGATCATGTGAGGTTTGAAGAACATTTGGTTGATCCTTTGACGAAAGGATTAGCAAGAGATAAAGGTTTTCAAAACCTCAAAAGGAATGAGACTAATGCCCATAGATTAAATTGTCTCTTATAAGGGTAATCCAACCTATAGACTAGAGATCCCAAGAAATAGGTTCAAAGGGTAATAACATCTTATAAAGAGATGCGAGAATCATGCTATAATAATTCTTCTAAGTCTCATTCATATATTTAGAGCATGATATTCTGTAGTGTTTAAAGGTTGAATTAATTTCTTAATGAGTTCTATACACTATATTGAGTGGGATACCTAACTACAGAAGTACTCTTGATAGACTCACCTATGTGAATGTGGAAGTGAGGCCGCTTCCTATGGAATTTTGGGCAAAATGCTCTAGAGCATTCACTATACTGGGATATACGTGTATGGTCATAATGCACGGGCTTTTAGACTACACCCCGAAAGATTATGCGTATGATGTTGTTAGAGATAGAGTTCAAGACTACGAGTCACTCTAGTATAATCTAAATCATCATTACTACGCAATGGTTCAAGTCTACGAACACGATTGTTTATGCTCAATCTTATTCTGTATTTTGCCTTAATGCTTGATGAAATATATTTTAAAAAATCAATGGGAGATTGTGAGATGATTTGTTAAAATCTTTTAATTGAATCATATATTTTATTTTATTTTAAACGTTGGAACCTTTTATTGTATAAACGGAAGTTTTTGAATTGATTTCATAGCATTTAATCAATTATTTTAATTATGTGATTTGAATATAAAGTTTTAAAGATACAGTTCAATATTTTTTGAACGTTGAGTCTTCAACTGGCTTTAATTGTTTTAATAACCTTTTAAAGCTATAAGACCTTATATAAAGAAAAAAGAGGAACATAAGAAGAAATGGTACAAAACGTGAAAAATAAGTTGAAAGAAAAAAGTGTTTTCAGTTTTAGTGAGTTCCCGAGCATTTAAGAGATTTGTGTGGGTGTCAGTTTGTGGGACTCTCTTCTGTGCAGAGAGGTTTCTTACTCATTTTGGAGGGTTGTTTTATCTTGGGGACAACGAGGCTGTAGACTGCTGCACAATTTAGGCAGAGCCGCAAAACGTCTTAAAGAGAGCGACCTAGTCCGCAACTCAGCCTTTGTTATTTTTCTAATCGTGTTTGGTGTTTGCAGCAACACAAACAGCCAAAGCAAACCAAGCAACAATGCTCACAAATAAGCAACAAGAAGATGAAAAACCTCAAATACAAAGTAGATACTGCGAAGCACTTTTCTCCCTATCCAGACCTTGTTTCAAGGATCCAATCAGACAAAACGAAGTGTCACACATTCTAAACCTATTGTCCAAAAATCAGTCGGATCCAACGGTGAACGAATCTGCTGTTGCAATTTGAAAATCTGTTGTCTGAAGAGCTAAGAAAACATGAGAAGGTGGAGGAGTGAAAAGGGATGTGTGAGAAAATGACAGAGAGATTTTAATGAGATTTAGTAACCAATGAAAAGCAATTGTTTCACATTTTTTGATAAACATTAGTAACCTATGCCATAAAGAGGGTATAGCAAATTGAGAAATGGGAGGAGTATACCACGTAAGCGAAAAGGTTCATGTGAAAGAATGTGTAATTTCCTAAATCTGAGATGACGGTGTCACATTTCGCGACTCATATTTTATATATTATAAATAGATAGGAGAAGGGGCGACATACTCTTGTCTAGTCTAATATCAACTGAAATAATTATGACCATTGAACCTTAGATAAGTAGCAATATATATTAGTGCTCCAAATCACTATTATATTGATTGTACTATTTTATGCATAGGTTAAGAAATAAAAAATAATTTTTTTAATTCAATATATAATTTTTTTACCCATATAATGATTTTTTATTTTTTGATTGCAACACTCTTCTTTTGTTTAATTTCATTTTCCGTCTTGTTTCTTATCTTTCAACTTAAAAAAAAAATCTATTCTCTTTTACACCTTAACCCTCTCTAACAAGTACTTCATATTTTTAAGGCTTAATTGTAATTTTTACCCTCAACTTTTACTTTTTGACGAATTTTACTCCCAACAAATTAATTTTGCGCATCTTACCACCAACTTTTTTAAAAAAGTTGCAAATTTTACCTTCCACCATTTTGCTGACATGGCATGCTAAAATAATTGTACTTTTTACCCCTAACTTTTTACTTTTTGGCAAATTTTACCCTTAACTTTTTTCACTTTTTGGCAAATTTTATCCCTAACTTTTTATTTTTTGGTAAATTTTACCCCCACTTTTTACGCTTATGTCAACATGCCATATCAGTAAAAAAAAAATGGAAGGTAAAAATTGCAACTTTTTAAAAAGTTTGGGGGTAAAATGCACCAAATTAATTTGTTTGAGGTAAAATTCACCAAAAAGTAAAAAATTGGAGGTAAAAATTGCAATTAAATCTATTTTTATTATCTTTTACCAGACAACTTTTAACTTAAAGGTGCTTTAAAATTAAACCAAATAAAAATTACCAAACAAATTCTCTCTTATTTTAAATTTTAACTTTAAAGTAACTTTTAAATAAAAAGAAAAAAAAAACTAGGCTAAACATAGCCTAAAAGAAATTTAAAAAAAAATGTAGAGATTAAAAGAAGATATTTTTAAATATAAAGCCTAAAATAAATTTTTTTTATCAATAAAACTCAAATGAGTAATTAAACCCTTACAGACAACTACTTGGATCAGGTATTTCCAATAGGACCATCCTTTCTAGTACTGATGTTCCTACTTGGATTAGTCATATTCTTTCACATAAGGAGATGTCTCTCGCAGTGTCTGTTGCTTGGTGGGCGTGGCTTTGGCGCAACAACTGTGTATTCAATTATCAGAATTGGAATATTCACTATGTCCTTAGGAGAATTCGAGAAGCACACGTGGATTTTGTCGTGCATGGGTCCAACAATGTGCGTCACCCTCAGTCAAATTGGACTGCTCCGGATCATCCTTTCGTTAAGCCAGTGGCTGATTTAGGACCCTAGGTCAGGGGAGTAAAATAAGAAAAAAATAAATTTTTTATTCTATTTAATATTTGATGTACATCAGATAAAAAATCAGATAATGATGAGATATTTTTTTATTAGTAGATAATGATAAGATATTATATAATTTCTAAAAATTAGATAATGATAAAATATGATATAACTCTCCCCTTAAGATAAGAAATAAGATAATGTTATTAATTATATTATATTGACGCAACAAACAACCAATTATAATAAGATAGGATAATTATTTTATTTTATCCTATCCTATTGTCAAGTCCAATTGGAAAAAAAGATAAAATTAAACTTTTAAATTAAAGGAGAAAAATTAAAATAAAAGGAGAAGATAATATTTAAATTAAACTATTTAAATTAAACTTTTAAATTAAAATATTTAAATAAAAATAATAAATACATAAAAGGAGAAAAAAATTAGAAAGAGGGGGTTCAAATACATAAAATTAAAGGGGAACAAAATATACACATTTAATATATATATATATATATATATATATATATATATATATATGTAATTTTTTAAAAGTGAGCAGGTGAAAGTGCACCCTCTCAAATGTATGTGGATCCGCCAGTGCGTTAAGCTGAATGTTGATGGGAGTTACAGACCTCAAGCCAACGCCATTGGGGGTAGGAGGTGTTCTTCGTAATTCAGCTGGTAAATGGCTTTTTGGATTTTCGAGAAGTTCGGGAGAAGGGGATCGTCTTCTCGCTGAATTATTGGCCCTTAAGGTAGGGCTTCAACTCTGCTGGGAGCGTGGATATCGCAAGCTTGTCTGCAAGTCTGATAATTTGGATGTAGTATCTCTCTTTATCAACTGGAGTCAGGATACTATTTCCCTTCATAGCTACCGCGACCATATTCAGGAGATTCGAGATTTGCAATCTCGTCAATGGTCTTGTGTTTTTGTGCATGGTCAGCGCCAATCAAACACGTTAGCTGATAAGCTTGCTGGTTGGGGATCAAGCCATGGTTTTAAATTGCGGTTATGGTTGTGATTGCAGTCGCGGTTGCGACCATTGCGGTTGTGGGCATTGTGGCTGCTACAATGCAGATTGCGGTTATTGCGGCGTGAAATTATTATATGTTTGCACTGAATGTAAAAAAGAATTATACAATTATTTTAATTAATGATACATCTTTTATTTATAAGATAGCATGACTTTTCATTCATTTTAAGATTTGGTATCTCCCAACATCTCATACAGTCAAACCCATTCGACCATTGACACTTAAAAGTTCAAAATAGAATATTGAATTCTAAATTTTATTTTATTTTTGGCAAAAAAGTGGAATAGAACAATATTAAGGCTCTATTGCGACTCCGATACGGTTCCATTGCGGGTACGTTGCGGCATTTTATGTGATTGAAAATCACACCACAATTACTGACCGATGCGGTTGCAGACACCACTGCAACAGCAATATTGCAGCCACAATTGCGGTTGCGGACCGCTATTTAAAACCATGGATCGAGCCATTCAAATTGGAATCGGTTGTGGGATCAACTTCCTGATGATGTGCTGTTGGAGTATAGGAGGGACTTGCTTTAGGTCCTTTTGTTTTTTTTCCTTTCTGCTTTCTTTAAATTCCCACTATACCAAAAACAACCCTTACAGACAAACCAACCCAATGACTAAGGACAACATTACAAAGTAAACAAATAATATATTAGAAAATAAGATATATAACTCCATGAAACATAAGAAATAAAGCCATGCATTAAAACAAAATTCTTTATGACCACAAATACTTATTTTTATCTTCTAAAAATGAGTCAAAGGACCCTTTATTTTAATCTTACAAAGCTAAATATTATTTTCCATGTGATAGGGAGAGTTGCATCCACATCTTGCATAATCAACTCTTTCCGTTCAAGGAAGAAGGCATGTTTCTTATCTTAAAGAGCTCGAATGTGATGTCAAATCTCTTGTATGAATTTAGCTACAGCCTCCAAATCGAAAAGAGATAGGAGCTCACAAAAGGTAGCAAGGGTTTACTGTTGTTGAGTCTTCTTTGATATCGGTGTTTTGAATTTCTTAATTCTTATCGTCAACATCATGAATAATTCTCCATGTATGGACTTTATGAAAGGCTCACCACAATGAGAAAATAGTCCTTTCTTTTACATAGGTACCACCACACAACTTAATCTTGATCACTCCCATGCAATCTGTATTCACTCGCACAACTTTCTCTAATCAATCAAGAAAT
Source organism: Pueraria montana var. lobata (assembly GCA_026413185.1). Classification (NCBI taxonomy): domain Eukaryota; kingdom Viridiplantae; phylum Streptophyta; class Magnoliopsida; order Fabales; family Fabaceae; genus Pueraria; species Pueraria montana. The sequence goes on from CM048654.1 coordinate 59,387,902, forward strand.
TCAAAACATCGACACTATGAAGTAGATAAAACATATAATTGATATTGGTCATTTAATCTAAGCGACTCAAAGAGGCGTGTCATTGCAGCAACTCGAAGTTTGGAGGATGAAAAAGACTAACACTAAAGCAAGAGACTAAGCAAGGGAAGAACAAAGGAAGACCAGATTAAGAGATCAAAGGGACGAAGGGAGGGAAAGAGATTAGAGAGTGTAATGAAAAAGAAGAGAATGTGTTGTTACTATGAAAACAGGGAGTGTGTTGTTGCATTGAAAAGGGGAGTATGCAGGGGAGAGAAGAAGGATTGAATGGGGAAGGTTATTTAAGTAATTGAATTTTAGAAAAATGGAAGGGGAGTGTACTTAGTAAAAAAGGGGAGTGGATATAGCAATAGTCAAAATATATCAGGTCATACATTCAACCCATAACACCAATCAATAGAAGACCAAATAAAGAAAATTCTAACACGATGAACCATCATAATCTTTGAATAATTAGTTTTGTATACATTTGCATGAATTGAGGGTTTTCAAGCAAATTTGACCAGGAAGTCTACACACTCCTAAATCAATTCAAAGATTTCATGCGCAATTTTGACAAAGTAATCAGAGCAACATCATTAAGGTGTGTAGATGTTGTTAATGACCTTTTCATTCTTCTTTGTGGCTACTGCTATTTCGTAAGTTGGGAAATCAATAAGTTACTGGTTTGACACATCAAAATGTCATAGATATGGAGGGAGAACATACGTAAAAGGATGTTCCTGCAGCACAAAATACTATTGTGATTATTAATTCAGATGAGCAAGATGATAGAGATAAAGAATTTGTTGTTCCATTTCATGAAGTTGTGTTGTCGAGAATAGTTGTGCCATCTCCTGCATTGAAGATGATTGTAAGTTTTTTGGTTTTTCTTTGTTATTGTAATTTTTTTTATATATGTATATTGAAACGATGGATACTCAATGCTTTAAATCCTAAATAGTGGAGCGTAGAAGTCAACCCCAAAAATGCTATAGCAGTAAAGTGTATAGTGGGACAACCACTATTCTATTTTTTTAATATAGTTTATTTAACGTAAACTGTATGCATATAGTCATATTTAACAATAACTCTCCACATAATCATGCATTAGATGAATTAAATATGTAACAACAACTCTATTCATAGAATCATCACACGTATCTGACAGTAAGTCAACAACTCCCATAACAGAAACAGAACCATACAACTATAAAAACAAGTTAGCAACTCCCTTAACAAAAACAAAAACATACATATATAAGTCACAGAAGTGGGCTGTTCAGAAGTGGGTGTAGCGAGAAAGTTGAAATGACAAGTGAATGTTGTAGGTTGAAACTGAGAAAGTTGAAAGAAGTGAAAAAAAAATTAATGGTTGAGATTGTCTTTTTTTTTCTTTTTCCTTTTTCTCTATTTTTATGTATCTTTCCTAATTTATCTCTGTCCTCCTCTGGCATCCTCACTTCGATGCCAACAACAACAACCTCTGTGGTGGTTTTATGATAGCTTTCAATCCTCTCCACATCACTCCCTCCACACACCATACACCCCGCTCAACCCATCACTGTTCCCCTCAAGCTCATCAAATTCTCCAAACCCTCATCGACCCTTCTTTCAACTCCAATGGCTTCCATGAAATTTCCCCTATTGGAGTCCAAGTGTGAAGGTGAAGTCCCAAATTGGGTAGAATTAAGAAAGTTGAGCAACATATAAGTGGAAAGACCCTAAAACCTAATGCCTTAAGGTTTTGGGTTGAAGGTGGTGTCAAGTTCACTTGTGTGGTGTGCTCGTGGCCCATTGGTGAAGATCTCCCCAGTTTTAACCCCCCTCAGATGCACAACACCCCCCTCATATTTGACCAACTTGGTTCTTCCCTCTCTTAGGACACAATTGGATTACTCCAAAACAATTTCCTTGGCAAGAGAACCATGGAAACACCAAAAATCGCAATAGGGTTATTGTCAATTACCACGGTGTGTGTAATTGAGGCCTGAACGATGTTGCTATTGATGGCGACCAAGTCATTCATATGCGAAATGTTGAGCAAGCATATTTACAGTAAAATGAACTTGGGGAGCTCACCTCACATTGTCCGTCTTTGACTAGGTTTCAACTTGAAAGACAACGTCTTGCTTTCATATGGTTCCATAATCCTTGCGATTGTATTATTCTTTGTCATGTGCAGTGATCTGCGTTTCAATGACGCAACATTTGTTGTCCCAGAACGCGACAAAGTTTTCACGGATCTCCTAAGGAGGAATTAATAGCGACATAAGAACTGAGACCGAGATATATGAGCGGCGTTCGAACCTACCCATTAAATCGTCAAAGGCGTCGTATCATGGCAAGTCGGTCTACTGGAGTGTCGCATTGTTGAGGTGCCGGTGATGTCGAGGCCGCCGTACTTGTCGCCATGGTGGCATCCGGTAAAATCGTGGAAGGGAAAGAAGAGGATAGAGGAGAAAGGTAAATCATGAAAGAAGAAGAAAAAAGAAAAGAAAAAGAATGAAAAATCTCGATCATTGATTAAAAAATAAAGAGATCTGACGGCTCAAAAAGAGTTTCCCAAGGTGGAAGACCTGACAACGTTTCCCACCCTAGCCTCCGTCCATGTTTCAAAAGTGTGTTCAGAAAGTCAACAAAAAAAAAAGAACTTGATAAGAGAACATTCATCTTAATAGCAAAAAGTAAATCTATTAAGGAAAAGGAAGGAGTAACATAAACTTATAGCAGCTATTCTGTCTTCTTTTTGATAGAAAAATAACTTTTCTGTTAAAATAGCTTTTCTATTAAATATAATAAAAGGAAAAATTAAAGTTTCAAAAATGCCCATGTCATAAAAAAGCCCAAACGGTTACCTTTTAAGAGAGCATTTTCGAAAAACACTGTAATGCCGTTATCCCAGCCGCTACAGTCACAATTCTAGTCACTACACTAAAGCGCTCCGCTATTGAGATCCCTGATGCGGCCAGGGGCCGCTCTGCCCTGCTATAGTGCTATAATGCACTATTTTCATCCCTGTGGATACTAATATGCATGAGCTTTTATTTGGAACATATTTGTAACATCCTCCATCTAGGGATGATTTGACAGAACTATGGCATTTCATTGTTACATTTTGTGGCAGAAGATTCTTGTAAAATTATCATTGAATCTTTCTTGAACTAGTTTTCTTGAAATCTATTCCTTTCAAAAATATATTGGCTTACCTTTTGAATATTTACAAAGCAAATTGTTCTGGAGATTGAGAGGTTATAGTTACTACCTAGTCTGACATACACTTGAGAGATGTTGTTTATATTCTTTTAAAAGCTAATTGAATATTTTATATATAGATGACCCATTCAGTATGTTTTACTTTTCGGCAAATTATGTTGGTGTCATATTTACTTTTTGGCATATTATGTTGCATTTATCTTAGTTGTTACTGAAGTTCTTTCCATTGAACCATTTACATTTTTTTTACCCTTTTTCTCAAATATATTTATAATTATAACAAGCTAATTACCATTGTATCGAATTCTCAAAGTTAACTTGTTTTCTTTAAGCATATTAGTATTCCTTCTATGTACAAAGGCTCAAATGAATTACAACATTAACAATAATTAATATATTGAAGACTCTGAAGTGAAATTTTGAAACATGAAGCATATATTGTGAAAAGTTCTCAATCCCTTACTTTATTAACATGGCTTAGCCCTCTTAAAAGCAAGCACTTAATTCTAGTACCTTGGCAAGGTTTCACAGAAAATGTGACTTTTTTGCTCCGTAGTCTTAGTTCTGTAATCATTGAATGTCTTGCTAAACATGAATATTCTGATGCAATATGAAAATTCCTGTACTTTTGGTCATTTACTGTATTCTTTGTTGTTGGGCAAGTGATAAGGTTGAAAATGAAAATAATGGATGTATTTGTATCTATATTTTATCTAAATGCCATGCTATTTCTATTTTTTTTTCTTTACTCCTACTATGCACACATTAATGTTGATAGATAAATAGTGCATTTTGACGCATGAGCTTTTCCATTTAATTTTCAGAGCATATTGTGTAATTTTTAAAATTTGAATTACTACATTTGCATTTGGGTAGCTTCCTTTGTAAGCTTTTGTGTATTTGGATTTAAATTACGTGGCAACTTTTCATGACAAGATGCTCCTCAACAATCAAGATAAGGCTTTTGTTGTTTGTTTGTTTTCATGAAGATGCTTGGTCTTTCTTCTTGTTCTTGTTCATCATTTTAATGCAAGTTGTTTTACTGACAATTCTATGTGCACAATGCATTTTAGGGGTTTCACACTCCCATTCCTTACGTGGGGGAAAAAGATGATCTAAAAATTGAGACAAGTATGGATGGTAAAGGTAACACTAGGAGCGATAAAGGTGTTTATATTGGTGTACAGGAGGAAGAAGATCAGGTTGATGTTGAAGATGATGGTGTAGAAGATATTTGGAAGGAGATGTCAATGGCAATAGAATGCTCCAAAGTATCATACTTTAATTTGTTATTATTTGCCAGTAATAATAATAATAAATTTTCTATGCCAAGTAGATTTATCTCCTACTCATTAAGATGATTTTTTTTCATGTCAATTATTTGTAACACTTCCCTGATTTCTACTTGTTAAGTTGAGGGCTTCTGAGACATCACATTTTTCTTGTTAAGATAAGGGGAAAAACTATAGCAAAACATACAAGTGCGGGGTAAATAAATTGATAGATAGAATTATGATGTAGTTCCTTTTTGAGAGGGGTTGTTACTTGCTAACAAGATTATTCATTGATTTATGTAGACAACTGTAAATAAGTGGACAGTGTTGCTATTAGGGATTTGTCGACAATTTGAGTGATACACCTGGGTGGGGGATGGGTTTTTGCTCTGCTAGGGTTTCAGCAGTCTAGGGTTCACGTAAAATCCTAGGGTTGCATGTTACCATAGCTGACGGCTCTCCTTTTGTTCATTGGAGTTTTCTTGTTGATGATGTTACGTCCAAACATATGGTTGCGCTTGCCACATCTGTTTCACAGCAAAAATCGTTTGCTCAAGCTTTAAAGAATGCTTGTGATATACCGTTGAGCCAATTACCCACCCCTTGTATTAAGGGCGATGCATTGGCAATTATGATTCTGGAAGAAGAATATCAAGTGGGGATTGAGAGTTGCAAAAATCATCTACACAGACGATTGCTTCTATCTAAAGGAGATCAGCCCCCAAAATATCCAGACTTAAGCGACAAACTATCCCAATTATGGAAGCCTTTGGGACAGTGGAAGATGGTTCCTATAGGTAAAGGGTTTTTTGAATTCTCTTTTGCTTCTGTTGAAGACTTGTGTCGAGTTCTTGCTGTTGGATCTTGGAATTTGAGGCATGGTACTCTAAGGTTGTTTTCTTGGACAAAGATTTCAACCCTAATTCAGTACGGCAGACAAACATGCAATGTTGGGTAAAATTTTTTGGTCTTCCACAAGAGTATTGGAGACCTAAAATTTTGTTCTCTATTGCAAGGGGGATTGGCATTCCTTTGGCGCTGGATAATGCAACAATTAATAAGACGTTTGGGCACTTCGCTCGTGTACTGGTGGATATAGATCTCAATGGTGATTTACGTGATCAAATTTTAGTGGAACGAACAGGTTTTGCATTTTTTGTTGATGTCGTTTATGAACGACTTCCTTTATTCTGCCCTAATTGTAAAGTTATAGGGCATGGTTTGGATACATGCAGGAGGCATGAAGCTTTTAAACGTGATTCTGCTGTTAAAGAGAAGAAAATGCCTCAGAAGAAAAATGTCATGAAATATGTGCCTAAAAATAAAGAGGTAGCGGTGCATGATGATAAGGTTATTCCACCTTGACCGAGCTATGTGGATAAAGAAGGTGGGAAGGGAGGTTTAGTGGCTCTATCCTCTGAAGGAGATGTTAGGAAAAATGGTGAGGAGAACCAAAATTCGGTTTTGATGTTGGAGGATGTTCTTGAGGCACAAAGGAACGTAGTTGATCATCATGATAGTAGCTGTGATGAATCTCTTCATCAGAGTCCCCTAGGCTCCTTGAGGGGTTGCAATCTCTATCACAAGTACCAGAAACTCAGCCTTTTACAGAAGGCCTCAGAGAGAAAGATTGTCATGAACTAGAGCAACATTCTTTATCAAAAGATAACACATCAGATCTAGTTACTCCCATACAGAATGATATGCGTATTGTTTCGAGATTATGGGGTGATCTGTCTGAAGATGAACTGGTGGAGGACATGTCTATGTCTACTGGTAATGGGATAAGAGATGATGGTTTTACTCTTGTTCAATCTAAATCAAAGAAGAAAAAACTACATAAAAAGAAGAAGTATAATACTCGGGCTCGAGCTGGTCCTAAGAATTTAGCCTGATGAAGGCTATTTATTGGAACGCAAGGGGAGTTGCTAATCTAGCAACTCAAGCTTATTTAAACCAATTTTGTTTGGAACACAAGCCTGACTTTGTTTTTCTTGCTGAGCCTTGGACTTTTCTAGCGAACCTTTGTTCTCTCTGGTCTTCTTTGAAACTCAAGCTTTTTGCGATGAATAATCGGGATGGTCTAACGCCTAACCTTTGGGCTGTTTGTTCAGATAAGTATTGTCCTACCGTTATAGCCTCTTCTTTGCAGCATATTTCCTTTGTGGTTAAGGATGCAAATCAATCTGTGTTTTTATCTGCAGTTTATGCTAGTACATCTTATAGTACTAGAAGGCAACTTTGGTCTGATTTGGAAGATTTGAGAGATAGTTTTGATGGCCCTTGGTGCTGTGTTGGTGATTTTAATGTTGTGTTGGGTGCCCATGAAAAGAGGGGAGGTCGTCCTCCTCTTCAAAGATCCTGTGAAGATTTTCAGTCTTGGATTAGCAATTGCAATCTCATCCACCTTTCGACATTTGGAGCTGAGTACACATGGTCTAATGGCCATAAAGGTAGACGGCATATTGAAATGTAGCTTGACAGAGCCCTTTGTAATGGGGTGTTGATTATTGGGAGAAGATTTCTTGTAGTACCATTGCTAGATTTGGCTCGAATCACTTTCCATTCTTTTTAAATTTTCAGCATACAGAGAAGAGATGAGGTACTCCTTGTAAATTTTTGAAGGTTTGGCTTGGTCATCCAGACTGTCAAAGATTGGTCAAGGAGGTTTAGACTCAAAATGTGGTTGGATGCCCAATGTTTGTATTGCAACAAAATCTCAAATTATTGAAGGCTGAATTATGGGTTTGGAATAAAAGAATATTTTGTGATGTGCATATCAATGTGCGTAATGCTATAAATAAAGTTGATAATATTCAGCAACAACTTCAAAGATTGGGATTCTCTGAGGATCTTCAAGACCAGGAAGTCAGAGCTCAAATGGAGTTGCAAGAGGCTTTGATGAGGCAAGAATCCTTTTGGAAAGACAAATCTCGTATAAGCTGGCACTGTCATGGAGATAGGAACACAGATTTTTTTCATAGAATGGCTAAGGTGAAGAGTGCTACACAACATCTATCTGCTTTAAAGAAAAAAAGGTTGCTTGGTTAACACCCAAGAGGATTTGGAAGAGGTTGTGTTGGAGTTCTATTCTGATCTATACGCTACTGATAATGATTGCCAATCTAGTGATCTTATTAAGAGGACTATACCTTCCTTAGTTGATGCTTCTGATAATGATTTCCTGACGTCTATTCCTTCTTTGGAAGAAGTTCGTGAGGCAGTTTTTAGTTCCAATTGAGATGGAGCCCCAGGCCCAGATGGGTTTGGGGGCATTTTTTATCAGCATTTTTGGGACGTTATAGGCTCATATGTGTTTGCTTCAGTAAAGCAATTCTTCACTCAGGGATGGCTTCTTCCTAATGTGATTTCAAATTTAGTAGTGCTGATCCCAAAAGAGCAAGGCGCAGATGTTATTGAGAAGTTTAGGCCTATTGCCTTAGCTAACTTTCAGTTCAAGAATATTACAAAGGTCTTTGCTTATCGTTTAGCTAAAATAGCTCCTAAACTTATTTCTCCACAACAATTTGGTTTTGTCAGGGGTCGTCAAATTCATGAATGTATTGGTACAACTTCTGAAATTATTAACCTCCTTCAGAATCGAGCTTTTGGTGGCAATCTGGCCATTAAAATAGATATACATAAAGCTTTCGACAAGTTGGATTGGCGATTTTTACTTAATGTTTTAGAAGCTTTTGGATTCAACCACACTTTCAGGCACTAGATTAGTGTTATCCTACATTATGCAAAGTTGTCTTTTGTTGTCAATGGTAAATTAGCTGGGTTTTTTTCGTGTAAGCGTGGTGTCCGCCAAGGGGACCCGCTATCACCTCTTTTGTTTTGCCTAGCTAAGGAGGTTCTAAGCAGGGGTTTGTCTAGTTTGGTTCAGCAAGGTCTAGTCCAATCTATTGCTGGCCCCCGTGGGTGTCGAGTTACCAGTCATGCATTCTTTGCTGATGACTTAATGATCTTTTGCAAAGGTAACAAGAAAACTTTGCAGCAGATTATGGGTCTTCTTGATGATTATGGTGCCACGCCAGGTCAAAAGATCAGCACTGCTAAATGTAAGTTTTTTCATGGTACGATGTCTTGAACCCGAATAGCTTCTATTCGTCAAGTGCTTAGATTCTCTAAAGGGACTCTTCCTTTTTCTTACTTGGGAGTTCCTATATTTCAAGGTAAGCCATCTCGTACTTTTCTCCAGCCTATTGCGGACAAAATCAAGTCTAGATTGGTGACTTGGAAGGGATCACTTCTCTCAATTATGGGGAGGGTGCAGTTGGTGAAATCAATTGTTCAAGGGATGATTCTTTTTAGCTTCTTTGTTTATACTTGGCCAAAGGCACTTTTGAAGGACTTGGATAATTGTATTCAAAATTTTATTTGGTCAGGGAATATTTATAAAAGAAAGGTGGTTACAGTTGCTTGGGAAAAGTTGTGTTCTCCTTTCTCAACTGGCGGTTTAGGTCTAAGGCCTCTTAGACTAATAAACCATGCTGCAACTCTTAAGGTTTGTTGGTCCATGGTTACAGCCCAGGGAGAGTGGGCTTCTTTATCAAGGGCAAGGTTCATGAGAGGTTCTTTGGGAGTTTCTCATTATGTAAAATCTTCCATCTGGCCTGGGATATGTCCTTGGTTGTCCACTGTTCTTGATAACTTATCTTGGCAACTTGGAAATGGTGAGTCTATTGCCTTTTAGACTGACAAGTGGTTAAGCTCTCCCATTGTTGACATGGTTGATTTTCCCAATCATTTGAGAAGTGAACTCAGGTCGAGAGTATGTGATTATATTTGATATGGTAATTGGTAGCTTCCCCTAGAACTCCAACATCATTATCCTGATATCTGCCAATATTCATTAAGTGGTCATTCCTTTGTTTTTTAAACAAGATAAGGAAGTTTGGGCTCCCTCACTTTCTGGTGATCTGGTGTTTAAGGATGCTTTTGAGTTTCTTAAACCTGCTTTTGAGTTTCTTAAACCGCAACCCCCTGAAGTTTGGTGGGCTAAACTTGTTTGGAGAAGTTCTATACCCCCATCTCAATCTTTTTTATTTTGGAGACTATTCATGGAAAAATTCTGACAGATGATAACCTTCGTGCCTGTGGCTGTGTTGTTGTTTCAATAAGCTCGCATTGTGGGAAAGCTGAGGAATCGTCAGACCATTTGTTCTTCTCCTGTCCCTATGTAGTTGCGATCTGGCAGTGGCTTAGTGCTGCATTTCAAAAGAATTTGGATTTCTCTTCTCCAATAAATCTTTTATCTATTTGTAGGAATCATCTCAGCCCTTAAGCTCTGGATGTCATAGTTGCGGGCATTGTTAATGTTGTGTGTTTCTTGTGGCATAGCCGGAATCGTTTGAGGTTTGATAATCATATAGAGTCACATCCCAACTTGCTGAATAAAATTGTTGCAGTTGTTGCGCTTTCAGGAAATTTCTCCATGGGCTATATGTTTTCAAATATGGAAGATTTTACTCTTCTCAAGTTCTTTCATGTCCAAGGCCATGCTAGAAAGGCTCCTTGCATCAAACAAGTTCTTTGGAGCCTGCCTTCCTTTGGTTGGGTGAAGGTGAACATGGACGGAGCTGCTCGGGGTTCTCCTGGTGTTGCTGCTTGTGGGGGAGTCTTCAGAGATAGCAGAGGTGATTTCTTTGGAGCTTTCTCATGGCATTTAGGTGTTACCTTGTTATTACATGCAGAGATTCAGGCAGTGATGAAAGCTCTTACTATAGCAAAGGAAAGAAATTGGAAGTCTCTGTGGTTGGAGAGTGACTAATTGTGGTTCAAGCTTTCCGTAACTCAAAATTGATCCCTTGGTCTCTTCGAAATCAATGGGAAAACTGTGTTGATTTTACGCGTTCAATACAGTTTGATGTCTCACATTTATAGGGAGGGTAATAGCTGCACTGATAAGATTGCAAATTATGGTGTCATGCATTGTGATTTTCATTGATGGGATTGTATGCCCGATTTTATTCGTAGTGATTTTGTATGCAATAGAATAGGGTTGCCATTTTACATATTTTGTTAACTTTTGCATGAGTTTTGGTCTAGTCCCCTCATGCCTTTTTACTGTCTTTATTTTTTAATAATATAATGATATGTAGAGGCAGATGATTGCTCTCTTTCATGGTGCCAACCTCGTTGGGATGATGGAAGTTAGCATGATGTTTTCTTCATATCCACCTTTATTTAAAAAAAACTGTAAATAATTTGGTAGATACACTGAAAATGGTTTCCCCATTTATATCCGCCAAGCTTTTGTATCAGTTATTTTATGCATGTTTAATATTCTAGAAGTACAGTAATTCACAAAATGCAAATTGTGTTGAAACTTGAAACCTTGTGTGTTATGGCATACAATTATCCTTAGTGGCCTCTATTATTTTGTTCTCTCACTTAATCTATGTTATACCTATTGTATGCATTTTTATATAACATGTAATGCTCCCATCACATGTAAATATCACATATGCTTTTCTTTTCTGCTCAGAAAAATTTACTCGCACACGTCATAGAAATTTAGCTTTATGTACATTTATTTCTAACTTTGAATTCTATCTGCAAATAACATTTTAGAGGTTCTTTGGCATTGATTTAGTTTAATTGTACCTCTACTAGCTAGGATGTTTCTATGGATCCTGTGCCGGATGATGAAGTGGGAGAAGATGATAATTGTGATCATTCTTTTCTCCTAAAAGATGATATTGGTTATGTTTGTCGTGTTTGTAGGGTTATTGACTGAGGAATTGAAACGATATTTGAGTTTCAGCACAAGGTTAGACTCTAGTTTATGCATTTATGCTTTTTTTGTTTATAAGTCATGATTATAAGAAAACTTATTAAATTGTGAAAATTGTGTTTTTAAGTATGGGTCTTGAAATTAGATGGACAGGTTGAATGTTTGAGCATGGCATAACAATATATTACAAGTCAATAGTTAAAATTTTCTATACTTATTGTGTTCATGAAACTGTTATGACAATTTACTGTTTCCCATACCTCATGCTCGAAAGTGTTTATTTTGTTTGATTCATTTTAATTTTCTTTAAGGACTCACGAACCTCTTTATTAAACCACAATAATATAATAGCACATATACCATTATTCCTATTTTGTGGGCTTCATTGCTTATAAAAATAATGCATAGTTCATAATTTTAATGATATATATTCTGGACAAGATCTAACTATCTAAGATTAGTAGATTACTTGTGGCTGGGACAGGAAGTGTTCAAAATTGTTTTTTTATCATATTAATTTTATTGAAGGTTAAACGGAGCACAAGAACTTATGCATCTTGCTAAAGATGACCTTATAGTAACTGAAATCTCAGCGCATTCTAGACACATGAAACAGATGAAACCTCATCAGGTTGAAGGATTTAATTTTCTTGTTAGGAAGACCCTTAGTGGTGCTTCCCAAGGGAATATTGTCAACACGAAAAAAGGAGTTTCAAACTTGGCAAGTGGAGGACTACCTCTGTATGACTTTTACACAGTGAAGGCAGACAGTAGAAGTCAACAACTAGAAGTGTTGAAACAATGGATGGAGCATAAAAGTATCCTTTTTTTAGGACACAAACAATTCTCCTCTATTGTTTGTGATAATGGAACCAACAGTACATCTGTATCTTGCCAAGAGATTTTACTCAATGTTCCTTCCATTCTCATTTTAGATGACACAATTTTAAAGGAGATTTTCTTGATGAGCTTCTTGGTCTTGTTGATTTTACTGTGCTGCTCGCTCTTAGCCCTAAACAGAAGCCTGAAGTTTAGAAATTAAAAAAGTAGATATCTAGAAAGTTCAAGATAAGTTATGTAGGCAGTGTTGTCTACCTTCATCCTGAACTGAAACCATTAGCAAAAAAATGTGGTGAAAATTCTATATATGATCATATAATGGATGACTTGATAGAGAAACTAGATATGAGACATGGTGTGAAGTCAAATTCTATTACGACATGCTAAGTCTATGTGAATCAACAGGGAAGAAGCTTCTAATTTTTAGTCAGTATCCATTACCTTTGAAATATTTAGACAGGTTGATTATGAAATGGAAAGGTTGGAATCTTGGAAGAGAAATTTTTGTAATCACGAGAGAATCAAGCTCTAAGCACCGAGAATGGTCCATGAAAAAATTTAACAATTCTCCTTATGCCAAAGTTCTTTGGCATCAATCAAGGCTTGTGGAGAGGGCATATCACTGGTTGGGGCATCCCGAATAATTATTTTTGATATGATGTTTGTCTCAATGCATCAGTTACACGTCAAACTATAGGTCGGGCATTCAGACCAGGCCAGATGAAGAAGGTGTTTGTGTATCGTTTGGTATCCGCAGATTCTCCAAAAGAGGATGACCATAGTACTCATTTCAAGAAAGAATTAATTTCAAAAATGTGGTTTGAATGGAACAAGTATTGTGGTGATCGTGCTTTTGAAGTTGAGGAGGTTGGGGTGAAAGAGTGTGGTGATCTATTTCTTGTAAGTCCATTGTCAGGGGAGGATGTATAAAAGCTTTGTATAAAAGGTTAGTGACATTTTTTTTTCATTTTGCATATCATATGTCAATCGCGCAGTTCTTTCCTAATATTTTTTTATTTGTTTATGTCAGGTAGAATGTGGCTTTCCATTAATGGACATTGGTAAGCAATTATCTTTTGCTTTTATGTGATTGCACAGTTTAAACATTGTATTTTGTTTCAGAACAGTGTAGAGCATTACGGAAGTGATGCATTTGCTTCACCTGTTACAAGTCTTAGAAATATGTTCATCTTCAGGGAAAGTAGAAATGAAGGTAATGCATGTAATTGAATTTATTGAAGTGCTTATGTAATTTGAACATTAGTGTAGGACCCATATGTGATAATATTTTGTTTCTAAAGTAATATAAAGTAATAATATAGCACTGATGTAACTAACGATATTCCTCCTAGAGTAACTAACGATATAATAGTAATGAGGATGGGGTATATAGAAATTAATGAAAATAGAGATCATGGATGAATCTGGAATGAGAGTTGTCAAAATTTTACATAGGTATTTGATTTTTAACTGTTCACTTGTTTCAAGTATTTCATTTTCCAAGTAAAATAATGTAAAAAATCGACCTTGGGCCAAATTCTGAAACCTTGAAATTTAGGGGCAATCTCAAAGATAGTGTAGTAGACACAAGTATCATCATGTCTTAGAATGTGGGTTTGGGCCTAACTCAACCCTAAACCCCCCACTTATATATTGTGTTTTGGCACTATCTCTAGCCAATGTGGGACTTGGGTTTTTCCCAATACACCCCCTCACGCCCAACACTTTTGGGCTTGGTGAGTGAATAATATGGTGAGTGACCCTTTTTAATGGATCTAGGATAAGCTCTGATACCATCTTAGAATGTAGGCTTGGGGTTTAACTCAACCCTAAAAGCTAGCTCATAAGGTGAGGATTGCCCCCCACTTGTAACACTATGGTTTTTTGTAATGTATGATAAGTGCTTGATAAATACCGCAAGAGAAATTAAATTTACATTCATGATATGTATAAAAGAATTTAATAAATAGATTGTTTTGTTATGTGCCATAGTGTTATTATGAGATTTTTGAGACTTTTACGTAAATTCCTTGAGTTGTAGGGAAAAAAATATAAGAGAAGGGGGTGTTTTTGAAATTCACTCAAAGAGGACTTTGTTTCCTTAATCTCAAGAGCTTCTTTGATTGATTTCTAGTTGGTGAGTACCCCTCTTCTTCTCCTTTGGTCTCTTAAGTTCTTTTTCCTTCTCCCACCAAGTAGACATGAAATGGGTCTCATGTAGAATCTTGGTTGGTGGGTTAAAATTTGATTAAAGCTTGTTTTGATGTTGGTTTAGGTTCCCCCTAGTAGATTCTATAGCACAAATTGGGGAAGGGTCACTCAAGAACCTAAAATTTCTCCTCCTAGTTTCTCTTTCAAGAAATTTCAAGAGTATAGGGTAAGGGAAGCTTCCTTGTGGATTGCATTTTCAGTTTAAGTGTGGTTGAGAGTTAGGGAGCTCAACGACACACAGCATGCATGCCCCTCTTGTTGTTTGTGTTGGTTGTGTTTGCTTGGTGGTTGAACTTGAGAAATTGATGGAATGGGTTGGAAACCCTTTGGCAGTGGCTGTGTGAGATGCATGTGTTGCCTAAACTTGTTTTTGATTTTTGAAATTGATTGGGAATGCCTCCTAGGACAGAGGAGACTATGCCCAAATTTCCCCAAAATTAATTGGTAAGCTTTGCATGTGAAAATCAAACCACAAAATAAAGTGGCAGTGGCTGTTTGGTTCGTCCAGGTCTGTACAGTCCCCACGGTATTGTGATTTTAAGAAGATCTAACCGTTGTTTTTTCATGGAATTTCTTTTTAATGAAAATAGACACAAAATAGAGTAACTTTCATTTTGATACTTTGGCGAGATAAATTCGTTTCGAGGTTCATCCATGATCCACAAAATGGTTGTTCTGTTTTCGAGTTCCACTGGAACAGGTCTTGGTTTTTCTCAAATTTTACACTTGTGTATTTATCTTTTCTTTTTCGAGTTTGTACCATTAAAAACTAGACAAAACAAGATTTTTAACCATATAATTTACAAAAATTATCATGTTCAATTTCTAAATTAACTATTTACATTGAGACAGGACAAGGGTTTTAAGCTCTGTTTTGAGTCCGAAATTTAGGCTGTTAGATAAAATTTTACTGAGAACAATTGGGAAGGAATTAGAGGACATGGGATACCATTTTTTAAATACCAATATGTTACCTTTATATGTAAAAATTCTACTTCAAAACAAGTTTGGGAAGTGTTAGAAAATTTAATTTCTTTGAACCATGTTCACTGGAAAGTCAAATTCGGTACTGTCAACTTGTAGGAATTTTAGAAAATTCTCTAGTTGTCTATTTTACAATTGGGATACCATTTTGAAAAATAAGATTCAATATCTTTAATTCTATATAAATTTATTTTAATTCCAAGGTCATTTGCTATAATTAGTGAGAGCTCACATTCAATACTGCCAAAGAGAAATCGACCTTATTTGGTCAATTTGGTTAATATGATAAAATTATTGGAATGGTGATGTTTGTTTATTGAGGTGTGAATTTTTGTAAGGAACTTGATAGGTAATATCCATTGACCTGTTCTATTTCATTTTAAGTTCGAAGGATGTGAATCTTGAATATTTAATATTTGTAATCATGTTCTGAATGAGGATATTGGGTAGGTCACAACTTTGGTTCTAGAACTATGTTAGGAAATTCACCTTTTGTTAAAGTTAGTGTTGTGTTGTAAGTAATGATTCAGAGTGTGAGAATATCTTACTTGAGCTTATTGAACTGCTAGATAGGTTCATAAGCATAATTTGAGAAAAATGGTGAATTTATAACATAGAGGGAACTTGTGGCAATCAAGATTGTTTGGCTTGTTACATGACATTGCATATGGGTAGGCACGTAAATTAAGGGTGCTAGGTAGGCTCTCAACCCAGTGCCGAAGGTTTTTGTGGTGACTAATGGTGGGCCTATAGAATAGCCAAGTGGGCGAATTCCTATATATGTAAGGTTTTGCAAACCTTACAGAGGTAAGCCACTACCCACACTTGTCTATATTCGATTAAATCCACACTTCCTCCACAGGGTAGTTCAAGGGACTCCCTGAATGGTCAGAGGTGGGACCATGGTAGGGGATGGGGCCTATGAGGACCGCCCAAAAGTTGTAGAAATCTCCATAGAGTCGAGTCAGTACGACATTACATGAATAGGATCTTTCGTCCCTTCTTTGATAAGTTTGTTGTTGTGTTCATCGACGACATTCTAATCTATTCCTGTACTCGTGAAGAGCATGAAGTACATTTAAGAGCTGTGTTGGAGATTTTGAGAGAAAAGCAGTTGTATGCTAGGCTCTCTAAGTGTGAGTTTTGGCTAGAAGAAGTGAAGTTCTTGGGTCATGTGATCTCGGCTAAAGAGATTGCAGTGGATCCTTCCAAAATAGAAGCAGTTTTGTAATAGGAACGTCCTAAGATGGGCACAGAGATTAGAAGTTTTGTTGGGTTAGCTGGATACTATCAGAGATTCATAGAAGGATTCTCTAAGATAGTAGCACCATTGACTCAACTCACTCGCAAGGACCAACCATTTGCATGGACTAAAGGGTCATTACACCACTTATATATTGTATTTTGACACTATCTCTAAGCAATGTGGGACTCGGGTTTTTCCCAATATCATGAGAAACATGGCTTCTACATTTTGAGGAGAAATATTTTTTTAATAAATTATGAGGGCATGTTATGTGTTAGTTAAGGGTCAAATGATAGTTGATATTTGGTAGTGTCAATGATTGCGGGTTCGTAGGTTGTATGTTATTGGCACTTAAGTGTGACCAAAACAAGGCCTATCCTGGTGCATTCCTCCAATGCTGTCAAACAAGGATTGGTTTAGTTTTGAGAGGCAGAGTGGGTGGTTGCTTTCATCTTGGGAATCATTGGGAGCGCTGCTGTAACATGATACTCCATTGGGGTGGATGGTGTGATGTTTTTGGTGTAATAAGGGTATTTCTTGTTGCTTCATTTTGTGGAACACAATATTTCTCCTGCCTCCTATTGGTCCTACAATAGTAATTCATTTTTGGGCTTAAAACATGGCCAAAGGTTGATATGTTAGGAGGGGTGCAACTAAGGACATGGGCACCAGTGCAATTTCAAGTGTCCACTACGTTTTCAGTTTTCACATCTATTTTATGTGCATATCTCTGATGAGACTCTATATATGCCACATTTTAATACGTTCTAATGGTGTAGTGCCACTAGTTACACAATCAAACAGGATATAGGGATTGTTGTATGTGTGGTATTTGAGTCATATTCGATATGAAGGATTGCTGTATGTATTTATTCGAGTGTGGAGAATTATGTTATTTGTTTCTTTGTGGTGGACCATCTATTGAGTGTGTTGGGAATATAAACATTCCATACATGATGTTGTGGTTGGAAGGGGAATGGCACAGCTTTGTGTTTAGAGAAATGAAACTAGCATGAAAGTGAAATGCATTGAAATGGTAGGAAAGTGGAACAATACATGTGTTTGTTTCCATCGAAATGCAGTTGAAAGATTTGAATTTTTGGTGGGGTCCATGCGTATGAACTTTCATCTCAAAAAGAAAAGAAAGCAGCTGAAAGAAACCGTGTGCACATGAGGAGAGAAGTTTTTGTTTTGCCAAATTTACCCCAATCCCTCGTGACCCAACTGAAAGTGAATGTATTCTTTATTTTATTTTCTCTGTTCGGTGCTACTACACCCTTCTCCCAAAGCTCCCTTTTCATTTTTTGCTGGTGCATTGGAATGGTGACAGGTTGTAGTGGTGGTGCCATAGTCAATTATGTTTCACATATAATCAATTATGTCTCAGTAATTTTCAAAAATGGTTGCTGGCGCCCTTAGGCATATAATTGATTATGCC
The DNA here is from genome assembly GCA_026413185.1 of Pueraria montana var. lobata. NCBI lineage: Eukaryota > Viridiplantae > Streptophyta > Magnoliopsida > Fabales > Fabaceae > Pueraria > Pueraria montana. The sequence continues at coordinate 59,405,871 of CM048654.1, forward strand.
AATTTGCATAATCAATTATATACTTTCATTTAAAAAAATAATAAAGAAAGCATATAATCGATTATGCAATTGACATAATCGATTATATGCCATTAATTTGAAGAAAAAAAAGCATTTTGACATAAAATAGTTTTGAAACATGTTTATTCGTTGGGGGTAAATTGGAAAATTCTTTAATCTTTAAATTTTTATTTTTTCTTATTTTACCTACCTAACCACTTTAACTCAAATCTTTCATCTCTTTTCTACTCTCTTTCATCTCAAACAAACAATCTTACTTTCTACTCACTTTCAACTCTCTTTCATCCCTTTTCATTCTTTTTCATTTCTACCACTTTCATTCCTTTTCATCTCTCTTTACCAAACACACTGTTAGTCATTATTGCCTTACATAACAAAGGTGAGTGAAGGATTTTGTTGGAATATAATAGCTTAGATAAGGTTATGGTGCTGAAGGTAGTGAACTTGCTAGAAAGGGTGGTTACAAATCACAATATGTAGGTATACAAATGGTATAGCATGTTAATATCTGGTCTTCTTTGGTGGAGTAAAAGGGGGAATCTATCTATCTATCTATCTATATAATATTTGAAGCTTTTTTTTGGACAAGTGTCACTTCCTCTTTTATTTCTACTACTTTTCTTGCAAGGGTATAGTAGAAATTTTGTTCAATTTTGTGCCTTATTATTGAGACTCTAAAAGAAGTACAGCCAGCTAGCTTTAAAAGTGCCACAGTACGTGGTTTTTTTTTTTTTTAATAGCACTATTATACAAATAATAAGATTTGATTAAAAAATTGTCAATTTTTTTATATATATATAATAGAAAATCATCAGTTAAAGATTACAAAATCAACTGTTAAAAAAATTGTGTAACATAGAGTTGGTCAAATATACTATTTGATTGTTCAATCAATGTTATATTATAGATTTGTACCCAGTGTTCTAACATACATTCTTCAATTTATTGTAATTAATAGATAAAATTTATTATAATTGTAATAGAAATATATTTAAATAAAAATATCATATAATTGAAATATTTGTTTTTAAAATTTTTAGAATTTATTTAATAATTTTGAAATATTATTAATGACAACGTATATTATATATTAGTTTTCTTTAATATCTCTTTATGTCTAAATTTTAAAATAAAAATTACATTTATACTAACCATTGTATATCTATTTTATGAAATATAAATATTTTAAATTTATTTAAATATAATAAATATATACTTCCACGGTAAAGAAAATAAAATTATAATATCAAAATATACATTTTAATACTTTTGATTTTTGAAATTTAACTTAACTGCATTCTTTTCAATATTTTTTATATAATTTTTAAAGTTGAGATTGCAAATATGTGAGAAATATTAATATGAAAATATAAATATTTTAAAATTCATTTAAATATATTAAATATATATTTTCTTGATAAAGAAAATAAAATCATAATAAAAAATATATTTGAATAAAAATATATCTGAATAATTTTAATTTTGAAATTTTGATTTAACTATATTCCTTTATATATTTTTATATGTAAATTTTAAAATTCAGATTGCATATATATATATATGTGTGTGTGTGTGTGTGTGAGAGAGAGAGAGAGAGAGAGAGAATTTTAAAGTCAATTCAATTAACAAAAAAAATTATGACACTTTGTAACATGTTTTTTTTTACTTTCATTAATACTTTTACTTTTTATTTGAGTTTTAAATAAAATAACAATGATCTTATTGGATGGATATTTTTATAAAAATATGAAAAACATAGATAAAAGTATTTTAAATAATTACATTAATTGAAAATATTTTATTTGATATAAAAAAAATTGATATTTTAATTTTTAAAAAATTTAAAAATGATTAAGTTAATAAAAATTAATTTATTCATAATATGTGTCACCTATTGCTTTTTTTATATTTATAATATATTTTGCAACTAATTAAGCTCGGTTCTTAAAACTTCCAAAACTTTTATATTTATTTTGAAATATATTTTTAGCATTTATTGGATTAAATTTTATATTGTTCTCTCCTAAAGCATAGGCAATTTTTGGTTTTAAATTTTAATTTTTCCAAAAAAAAATTATATGTTTTTACTTTACAAGAGATTAAATTATACCATATTATGTTATTAAACATGAGTGTAACTTTTTATATTTATAGTGTATTAAATTAAATTTTATGTTTTATATTTTATAATAGTATTTGGATTGTCATTTTATTTGCCAAAAAATAAAACAAATCAAATATCCTATATTATTAATAGCTAGGTATTTACACTTTTTTTTGTTTGCTTATAACAACTAGAAAAATGTTAAGGACAAAATAATACACCTCTAAGTAATCATCTAAAAGAATGACATTGTGTAACCAATTATAATAAGTGAATAACGTTCAATAGCACCTAGAAATTAGGTAAAATAAAATATGAAAATACTTTTAATCAATGCTTAATGTATCTATTAAGACTACAATTTGACCTACAAATTATGTTATTGAAGCAAAAATCATATCCATAAAAAACATAAAAAATTTGGCTTAATCATCATGGTCTTTTAAACTCACAAAAATGCTATTTACTATCATTAATTATCTCATATGTCATGACTATTAACAAGTTTCAAGATCAATTTGTACTCATTGTTGAATTTTATATTTTTCTAAAACAATATTTAGTCACGGTCAATTAAATATGGCACTTGCTAGCATTCAAAACAAAGCAATACAAATGTTGAAAATCTCAAAACATGATAAAGAAGGGAAAGTTTTAAACAAGTAATATTGTCTACAGTGAGGGCTTCCAAAACCTAGGAGTGAAAAAATTTATCCCGTGTTTATTACGAAGTAATAAAATAATTAATCTTGGAGGTATTTTATTTTTGGATAAACTATAATCTCACGTTCAACCAATATTTGATACCGGTGGAGGGAGTAGGAAAAATTTATTCTCATGTGACAGGAATCCCTCTTCATGAGTAAAAATCCATATATACCCTCGGTAAAAAAACATCTTTAACACAATAAGGATATTTTAGTAATTATAATATATATTATTTCTAGGAATATAAAAAATATTCCAACCAATTTTAATAGTTAACCAAACACATTTTTTAATAATACCTGGGAATAACATTCCTATGTTATATTCCCAGAAAAAAATATTCCAAGGATTAAGAAAATTATCCGTGAAACAAACGTCCCCTATAATAAGTAAGAGTCTCATTTCTTTTTTCTACTTTTATTAATTAAATAGAAGCTAATTCAATTGTTACATTGTTATTATGTTTTTCTATAATTTAATTACTCCATTTGATTTATTCTTGAGAAAAAGTTTTAAATATTTGTATTTAGTACTAATGCAAATTATAAGTTTTATTTTTTAATTTTTGAGTCAATAAAAAATAAATACTTTTCATATTAACTAACTTCACTTAATATAAAAAGTAATCAAGTTATTATAAAAGAAATATAATAATTAAATATATTAAAATAAATATGTGATAACCATGCATATACTAGTAGGGTATATTTTAGGCAAGAGGAATTACATATTTTTAACAAGGTGTTAGGTACTCCTTTGTAACTTTACAGTTTTTGTAAGGGTTGGGTACCCCTTCTACCCTCTATCCTCTTCTTTAATGATATTACCTTCGTTTCTATTTATAAGAAACAACTTATAGTGTATTTTATACTATAACTTGTTTCTTATAAATAGGACCGGAGATAGTAATATTTATATTGGCTGGTGGCGTTCACTTAATTACATTGAGGTTGAGTTAGTGAAAATCCATAGCTGGGGTATATTGTGAAAAGATTACTCAATATAAATGCTTCTACAACAAATCTTGTATCAAGAGGCCTTTGTAACTTCCACTTTTGGATGGACTTTAGCATTAGTAATGAAATTCAATTTGCTTTTCAAAAAAAAAAAAAAAAAGAGAAAAAAAAAGCCAGAGAAAATGTTTTATATTCTCAGTGTTAGGGAGGCAAAATTTCAATATCCATATACAGGTTACGCATTAATTTTACAGCATCTATGGTACTAGATTACTAGTTTTATCCAGAGATTGAAATACAGAGAAACACACTAGAAGGGGGGTTGAATAGTGTGTTTATATTTTCTTTGATTTCCTTTCGCAAATATGAAGATAGTGTATCTTAAGTTTTACAAGAACCTTGTTAAACAAAAGACTATGCTATCGTCCAGTGATTCAAATACAACAGTTCAATGAAACTGCGTTTTTCGTCAGAACACACATAAAATATTTTCGTAAGTAAAATGTGTAAAGAAACTCTTTCGTGGTATGTGAAAAGATAGCTTAAGAGATTTACGAGTAAGCTAGAAAGCGGAAGAGTAGAACACTTAGTTTTATACTGGTTCACTCAAACTGAGCTACGTCCAGTTCTCCTTCAAAAACCTTTGAAGGGTTCTACTAATCAGAATCTGATTACAAACAAGTATTTTAACCTGCCACTTCTGGCTACAAGTATTCTCTAGGCCACTCCTGGCACACCTTTAATCTCCCCCTGAGATTAAAGCAAACCCAAGTATTCTTTAACACTAAGCCACTCCTGGCTTTCCAAACAGAAATTGTTTGAGTATAGAAAGAAAGAATAACTCTCACAGAGAGGATATTACAATAAAAACGAATACACATAATCATTTAGCAAGGCTAAGTATAGAGCTCTTTATCGCTTAAGAATGGATCGTCCAGTCGTTTTGACAGAGTTTTGGCTCTTAATCAATCTTCGTGTCTTTTGAAGCATGAGCTTGTTCCTCTATTTATAGGTAGCTTAGTGTAAGGTATCTGTTGTGGGATCTGTACCTTTGCCAATAGCGACTTTCTCAAATATGTGACCGTTTTCCATGTGTCGGCTTGGGTTGGAGAGAGAAGACAATCATTACATTCAGCGCCTCCCTACTTGCACTATTTATGCAGAGAAATGTTTTTCTTTCCCTGTACATTACTTTCCGAAAACCCAAATGAAATGACATGTTAGAATGAGAGGGTATATTCGAACATTCTAGAGAATCATCGAAAATGTATTGTTGCATTATATAACTTTTAAGATAGAAGATAGAGTGTAGGTTATATAGGCTTTGGATGCTTGTTTCGTCAGAAACATTGGACGTTGGATGTTGTAGTTTACAAAACATATTTGGACGCTTTGCTTATTGAAATATAAGGTCTAAGTTTGAGAGATACTATACCATTGCGGCATTGGACGATTGTAGATCCTATAACACTCAAACAAGACCATTAGATACTTCAAAATTTATCCTTTATTTGTTATCATCAAAACCAAAATTTGAGGGATTGGACATCGTCCAAAGTCTTAGAACTTAACAGAGATAACATGCAAGTTATGTATTATAATTTATATAGATCTCTACAATGTTTAAAGACTTCTCAACACCCTTATCAGATTCTAATTCGAAGAACAGATCTTTATAGTAAATTTAGCAGAAGGCTCAATCGAACAAAATTGGTTGCTAAACAAAAATTAGAAGTCCATTATTGTCATAAACATGTAAACATAAAAGGAAGATGCTCAATCTGGATTTGTGCTAAAAATAAATTTACAACAAAAATAAATCAGTCAAGTTAGATAATTTGATTTTTTTTCTTTTAAGTGTTAGAAAATAGGTTAAATTAATCTATAGGTCCCTGAACTATTTTATAATTTTTAATTAGGTCCCTGAACTTTTTTTTTTCAATTGTGTCTCTGAATTTGTATTTTTTTTAATTAGGAGCTAGAAAACAGTAAAGGATAAGTAAAATATGAGCATGTTTGGTTTTCCGGTGGGCTGCCTCAAACATGCTTTTAAAGCACTAAACTCATTTTGGACAGATGTTTGGTACCCATAAAATTACTTTTTCTACCTACATTTGTGTCTAATCTGAGTTTGGGACAAAAGCAGCTAATAAGATGCTTTTCATTTTTTCAGTTTCAGTTGGAAACATTTATGAAAATTTACTTCCAATTTTACCCACTCTTTTTGCTTCAGCATTCATTTAGCATTTCCTGGGCAGGATTTGGACAAAACGTCCAATGTTAATTGTTGTGACAACTGCTTTCAATTTTATGTCTTTACTTGCGGATGTAATATTCTAAGTTTTAATTTTTTGTATATATGCATGAGTACTGTGTTACTACAATTTTTCTATTAAGTATATTCTACTATTTTTAAAATAACTAATGAAGTAATTTTGCATTTTAAGTGGCTAATTGTCCTGTTATTTAATGAAAAAGTTTTCAAATGGATATTTGTCAAGTCATTTTAAATAATTTATAACTTATATGATTAACTTGTAAGTTTATTCTTAAAAAAAAATTCAAAATTTAATTAATTAAAATAAATATATTTAGTAAATAAATTTTTAATTTTAGCAAATATTTTTATTGTATCACCCCATTATTTTCCCAACTTTTCATGCTCACTTTATAAATTTTTAAGTTAATGAAAATAACATTTTAACATTTTTAGTGATTTATTGATTAATTTTAACAATATATTACTAATTTATATTTAATATTACATTATAAACTCCATACCCTTTTTAGTAATTACACATTTAAAAATACTTTTAATTAGTATTATCCAAACAAGTCTCATTTCTTCAAACATACTTTTTAAGTAAAGAAATATCCAAACATAAATTACATTATGTAAACTCATTTTTTAACAAACTTAAGTTTTCAACATACTTTTAGTTCAAACTTAGGTTCATGAACTTTAATCCAAACATGCACTATATATGCTACTTTCCATCCATAATTAAAGAGACAACATAAAATGTCAGAAGATAGATCATTAGTAAGAAAGTAAAATACAAAGATAAGCAGAAATTAATAACTTCCAATATTATTCAATACAAGATAGTCTGATACAATGCTTAGCTTTTGAAAGGAACACGATGCCTATTTAAATCAATTATGCCAGCAGAGACTAAAACAAATGAGTCCCATCATGCAAGGAATCTTGCCCTTTTTGAATTCAACAATGCAAGGAATCTTGTCCTTTTCTCCTTTCTTTTGCCTTAAAAGCTAACCACTATGATATCCTTGAGTAACTTTTGACTGTAGTCTGCAGCTACTCTTCTTTTTTGAGCATGCCAGCTACTTTGACATAATTCTTTGAAATAAAATTTGAACTGTTGATTAGGTGGAGTATATCCTGATAACCTCCTCCCTGGTTTTGAACTCGAGGAATTGCAGAAATTTCCTCAGTGTTTTGCTTCAATGAGATCACATGGATCAAAAATTGATGCAAGATTTCCTTGTAGTTTGAGATTTTAATGCTAGAAAATGGCTATTGAGAGTTTATTGAACAAATTTCCTCAGTTTGTTGCTTCAATGAGATCGATTAGAACAAAAATTGATGCAAGATTTTCTTGTAGTTTGAGACTTAATGCCAGAAAATGACTATTGAGAATTTCTTTAACAAATTTTTGGTAGCCAATTTTGAACAACTTGGCCAGAACTAGTTTTATAATTCTTGGGTGAATCTTCATGACACCAAATGAACCAATATTGAGCATAATTTAGACAGTATTGAAAACTGTATCATGCTTTTCGATAATCAAAATGATTATTGATCGAATTAGACAAAGAAGGATTTTGATGAAATAAAATTAGATAACTCACAAGTTATCTGATTTTGAGCAACCCTCGGGCTTTTGGTAACCAATTCTGAGCAATTTGAATAGACATGTTTAGAGGTGAATTTGAACAATCTTCATGACTTCAAATGAACTAAGATTGAACATAATGACAGAATGGGAAACTGTATCATGTTTTTTTTTTTTATTTATAATCAAAATGATTATATGATGATTGATCAAAATTTACACAAAAAGCTTTTGATGACAATTTGATGATAGAAAATGAGATAACTTTAGAGTTCTCTGATTTCTAACAACTCTCAGGTTTTTGGTCAAATTTTTTTTTGAACAGATTGAAGTTTTGAACAGAGGTACAAACCATGTTGAACCATGTTTGGAACCTGCTTAGAACCTTGTTCTAATCTTCAGGATTCCAAATGAACCAGATTGTACATAACATTGACAGCATAGGAAACAATATCATGCTTTTTGAAAATCAAAGTGATTATATGGTGATTGATAAAAAATGATAGAGAAATTTTTTTTGGAGCAGGGTATTGTTTCAATTCTCAAGTACTGAAGTATTTGTTGAGCATTTACCCAAGATCCATGCCTCAGTTTTAATTTTTACAATTTTCAACCACAATGTGGTATGATTGATTTTCGCCTCTTGTTTCAAAAGTTTCTCGAAACATAAGGAGTTTTGCCACAAGTGCTACACATCAACTGATGGGAGATTTTATTCATGGCAAAATTTCTTTTGAATTGAGATTGTAGAAATGTTTGGAAATATTGGATCCAAATGTTTTGAGTCTTAAAGCACTACTTTAATATACATTTATCCAGGGATATTTGGTTCATGACCAAATATGGGAGATTTTGCTCATGGCAAATTTTCTTTCTAATTGAGATATTGTAGAAATGTTTGGAAATATTGGATCCAAATGTTGAATCTTTAAGCATTACTTTAAGATACATTTGTCCAAGGATATTTGGTTCATGACCATGTTTGAATCCTTCTATCTTCTTTAAGAAGTAGAAGAAATTGATTCAGTTGTTCTAATTGATCTCGATGATTCCATCTAAAGAATTACATCACCAGATGGAGTTTTAATGATCTCTTTAATTTTCCTTTGTGTTTGTGGATCCAGATGGAGTTTTAATGATCTCTTTATTTTTTTCACATATACCCCTATTTAACATGGCCTAGATTTTCACAACTACTTCCATAATAGATATTAAATGAGGGTATTTTGTACTAAATGTATTGTTTGTGAGTAGTATTCAAGGTTTGTGTGCATTAACCTTAAACATCAAGAGTTAAGGAACGAAGTAGCACTATTTTCATAGATTGTGTTACTTTTGTGTGTATGATTGCAAGTCCAAGTAATTAATGCCCATGGCATTGGAGTTTGTGACATTCTTTAGTGCATGTGGGGTTTGGTTACTGATTCTTACAAGATACATTGATTACAAAGAATTAGTTCTGCAATCTGGTATAGAAAAGTGGGACAATGTTCCTACTCTAGGATTTGATTATGAACCCACTACATTCATTTAATTAAGATTTGGCGTATGCCATTATTGAGAGTCTTCTATATGTTGATGCCATGGCAATTTCAACTCTCGAAGCATGGTAGCTACTCTTTTCAGTTCCTACTAGTGCATGATCCTCGTGCAATGTATGGGGATAAATTATGTTTAAATAGTGACATTTTTATTATTTTAATAAATAAATTATTTTTGAAACATAAAATTGATGACAAAGTAAAAATATTAATAATTTAACATGATTAAAGCAAAGATATAAGAAAATAACTTTTATCTATACATTCAATTATATAAATAAATTATTGAGTATGCCTATTTATAACCTCATAAAGTGATATATACATTGGTAACATTGCTAAAGAGTTTTCATAGGCAATCACATAGAAGTATAAATTTTAAATTTATTCATATCCAAATTTGAGTTTATCCCTCAATAAATTTAAATTTATACGAATAAATTTATATGCAAAAAATTAATCTCACAATTTTGTTGAAAAAAATAATAAAAAAATTTAAGCACGTTTTTTTAAAATAATGTGGCTAAATGTTACTTTTGGTCCTTTATGTTTTAGTGTTTTTTCATTTTGGTACATAACATTTTAAAAGTTTCGTTCTAGTCTTTTATGTTTTCGAAAGGTATTGCTTTTGTCCTTTCTTCAATTTTCTATTTAAAACGTTAGTGTTCCTTTAATATTTAAATTTTAAAATAATTAATTTAACATAATGGTAGCTAAAACCTTGTCCTAGCAACTGGCGTCGGAGCTGGTCCCAATTTGCATCCATGACGCTGGTCACCCCACCGTTAATCAATTCTCTGTAAGCGTCGTACATGTAGAAAGCATAATTGAAGCATTGAATTAATTTGATAACTACAAGACAACAACGGTGGATGCATGCCAAACCCTGGAGAAAGACGAGAAGCAACGTTTCATGTTTATTCATCCGTCTAATCTCATTTTATCCCTTTTATTTTATTCTTCCTTCTTCTTCTTCTGTTTAATAATGTGTTTTTTTTCATGTTTGTATTATTGGATGGGATTGGTATTGGAAATAGAGTTGAAATGGAAATGGGTGTGACAAAAGAATCTTAGACGCGTCAGAATGTTGTGTCTCGTTGATGCCATTAGCGTCCATCACAATCAGCATTCACCATTGTAGAACTTGGACTTTGGAGGTGCCAACCACACCTCCCTCTGCAAACCCAAAACTTTGAAATAAAATACTCAAACCCACATCATTTATCATTGTGAGATCTGGTGCATTTCTTCTTCTTGTTGTTGTTGGAATTGAAATCAACGGGGTGGAAGGAGAGTTGTGGTGGCGGGATGCGGAGGAGAATGACGAGGATGAAAGAGAGATGCTAGGGTTGTCATTGTTTTAATTTTTGAAATAAAATAAAAATAATGGCAGTTTTTAGCCGTCACTATTTTAAATTAGTTGTTTTAAAATTAAAATGTTAATGGAACACTAGCGTTTTAAACGGAAAATTGAAGAAAGGACCAAAATGATATCTTTCGAAAACATAAAGGACCAGAACAAAACTTTTAAAATGTTATGTACCAAAACAAAAAACACTAAAACATAAAGGACCAAAAGTAACATTTAGCCAAATGCAAATTGACGACCCACAAATGAATAAAATTTTCCCTTTTAATGTCATTGCAATATTCTAAAAATACTTAATACCATTTATAACCACACTAAATTAACATCTTTTTAAATAAGGGTATAAATCATGTGTGAGAGTAACATGTTGTTTATTTTGTTACAATTAAAGCATAAAATATAGAAAAATTAACACCTTTTCATATATTCAAAAATATAGATTAATAGTTAAATTATTTTATTTTGTTTTATGAGATATATATAATGATACAAAATAAATAATATTTGATAATGTGCATAATGGTGGCAACATACATATACACAAAAAATTGATAATGATTGTCCCATACATATACTTTTTTCTAAAAAGTATTGTAGAAATTCATTGTAAAGTAATGATGGACCATGTTTTCAATTATATTCAATTTGGTCCCTTATCTTTTAAAAATTTCAATCTAGTCCTTTATGTTTTTAAAGTGAGTCAAAATCGTTCTTCTAAAACAATGACCATTTTCAATTTCGGGACAAAATTTTGAACCCTTGTTTGACTAATTTGTGATTTGAAACTTGTTTTGGGACATAATTTTGAAACAATTTTGCACATTTTTTTTAATGCAAAGGTTTGTAAAAGCATCATAATAGAACCCCATAATCCCAACTATGTTGGCACCATGAGGACTACCATTCATTTGCCAGCAAACCAAATTTTATTAAGAAAAAACAAAGAAGCAACAAAACATGCGGGGACATAATACCAAAACCCATGGAGAACAACAAATTAGCATAACCTTTAACAAGGTAATCTAAGCCTATCCCTATTGAAGAAATCACAAATAAAAGATGGGATAGAGTCCCACCAAGAAAAACCAGGAGCATGAAAGGCATAGTTGGCAAGACCATCAGCACAGCTGTTTCCTTCACGATATATGTGCAAGATTGCAAATAACATTTGTTTAGTAAGAGCAATGCAATTTTGCCATCTTGTTTTTAATTTCCAAGGCACCATATCCACTGATTTGAAAGCTTGAACCACAGACATAGAATCACGTTCTATCCATAGCATCCCCATCCTTTATTATCAGCTATCTCAATAGCAATTGTAATTGCTTGGAGCTCTACATGAAATGCAATAGAAATTGGAAGAGATTGAGAAAAGCAGCCCAATAAATCACCATTATGATTTCTAAAAAGGCCACCACATGCAGCTGGACCGGGACATCCCTTAGCTGCTCCATCTATATTGGCCTTAACCCAACCAACAAGAGGTGGATTCCAAAAAACCTCAATAATCTTAGGAGCACGTCTTTTGTGACCCACAATGTGTAACTGTATGAAAAGTATGAATTCCTCCATTGCATTAGACATAGTCCCAGATGAGAAATTACCTATTATCGACACTGCAGCAATAACTCTATTCAAAATACTATATTTAGTCATAAAACCTCCTTGGAAACGAGCTTGATTTCTGCTAAGCCAAATGAAATTAGCAATATGAATCACCGGTGAAATGTAAATGTCCTTAGCTTGAGAGCTAGTTGTTGTATGGCAAATCTCCAAAAGCCTCAAGGGAGAAGAGACATCACTACGACGCTTAAGAATATGCCCTAACCATGTCCAAAGATCATAAGCAATCTGACATTCCAAAAACAAGTGATAAGAGGTTTCAATGTATGATCCACAATAAGAGCACATTGAAGCAAAAACTAGACCACTTTTATGTAAATTATCATCAGTAGGGAGACGATTAAGAATCCACCTCCAAAACATAGAAGATTTCGAAGGATGAATACCATTACACCAAATAATCTTACTCCACCCAACAGATGGAGCAGACCTGAATCAGAGAGAGATCAAACTCTGCTATCAGCAACATCATCAAAAGGAATAGAAATAGCTTTGATCTCAGGTACCAGATGAGGGAACTTTTGTTCAAAAACATTAGGAATTCTCCACTGTTTATCATGAATAAAATCAGCCACTTTGGCTTGAAGATTCACTTGAACAGATTATGGAATATGTAAAATATCTGCTACTATCATAGACATCCATTTATCTGTCTAAAAGGAAATATCTCTGCCATCACCTAGTTGCCAGGTCAAGTTATCCAAAATGACCGAGACACAAGGTTTAATGCCAAGCCAAATGGAAGATGAAATATGAGCATTCTTAGGTACTCCATTTTTAAAGAATCTACTTCTACATAAAGAAGCCCAATGAGAACTCGATACAAACAATGACCAGCTAAGCTTTGAAAGAGCAGCCTTATTGATCAATTTAAGTGGCCTTATCCCTATCCCTCCTGAATCCACTGGTTGGCAAATTGTATTCCACGCAACAGTAACCAACTTATGTTTTTCCACATCCCCTGTCCAAATAAAATTATGGATCCACAAGTCAATGGAATTCAAGGTTGCCAATGCCCAAGCATAGATATGAAAGCTATAAAGTAGCATACTCTGGATAATAGATTTAACAACCTGAATCCTACCCATAAAAGAAAGAAGAGAACCTTTCCAAGCCTGCAACTTAGATCTCACTTTATCAACAATAGCTTGCAAGTACATCTTTTTATGTCTCCCTTGGAACAAAGGTACCCCAAGATAATTGAAAGGAAGGGAGCCTTGAGAGAAACCCAAGGATTCTTTGATTGCCCTCAAACGACTGCCTTCATGCATAGAATAAAAAGTGCATTTTGAGATATTTAGATACTAACCAGAGGCTTCTCCATACTCTTGAAAGAGAGACATTAAGCTGTGCATGTGTTTTTTAATCCCTCTACCAAAAACCAGTATATCATCCGCAAAGAAAACATGACTGGGGGTGCAAATATTTTTAGGACCAGTGATAGGTTTAAAAAGTCCCTGTTCAACAAGCAAGGAAAGACCCCGTCTAAGGACATCTTCTGCCAAATAGAAGAGAAGAGGGGAGAGAGGATCTCCTTGATGGATACCCCTCTTGCAGGAAAAAAACCCAACTGCCTTCCCATGAATAGAGAAACTTAACTTCGCAGAATGCAGAATAACATTAATCCACTGAACAAATTTGCTATCAAACCCAAAAGCTTGAAGGACCTGAATTAAAAAAACTCCAATCCAAAGTATCAAATGCCTTCCGCACATCAAACTTCATCATCAAATTACCTCCAAGAGTGTAATGTTTTAGAAGGTTCACTGCTTCAGATGCAACACATATGCAGTCACTTATTTGCCTTCCTTTCACAAATCCCCTTTGGTGAGGGGAAATAATTTTTGGAGCAATCTCTGCAAGTCTATCAGCTAAGACTTTGGTGATAATTTTAAATTGAAAATTCGCCAATGCAATAAGACGAAATTGGTCTATGTTATCAGCTTCTGGAACTTTTGGTATCAAAAACACCAAATTGGAATTCATGTTGGGCAAAATCCATACTTGTTGAAAAAATTAGAGTACTGCTTGAAATACATTATCCCCAACAATGTGCTAATACTTTTGAAAGAAGCACCCTCCAAAACCATCTGGGCCAAGCACCCCATCACCATTCATGCTAAACACAACATTCTTAACCTCATCTCTAGAAGGAACGTTCATAAGAAAACAATTGTCTTATTGCGAAACCAATGCTGGAATGGTACGGCTTATCAAGTCATTTGACTTGCAATTATTATCACCTGCATAATGTTAGAGAAAAAACCAAGAACCTCATTTTCCAAAGCTTCTTGTGACTCCAACAGTTGATCCCCACGGTGAAGAACAGACATCCTCTTAGAAGCATGGCGTATCTGGGCAATCTTGTGGAAATACGCTGTATTACGATCTCCTTGGCATTGCCATTTGATACTCGCCTTTTGTTTCCAAAAAGTCTCCTACATGGACAATGCTTTCTCTAACTCAAGTTGTGCTTGAAGCTCCTTATCTCTCAGATTATTAGAATAACCCAAAGAACTAATGTCATTCTGCACAACATTAACATTATCTTGGCATGTTTTAACATTATCATGAATATTGCCAAAACATGATTTATTCCAAGATCAAAGGCCATGTTTTAAAAGATGAAGCTTGTAACATCCCGATTTACGGACCTTAGAAATAAATAATAAATAGATATCTTTATGAAATAGCTTTTGTATTTAATGGTTCAAGAGTACCCTTAAGCATTATTAATAATAGTTTTCTTATAATAGAAATAAGATAACAGGACCCTGATGGGAAGCCAAGACCCAAGGTGGGCGAAGACTCACTAAGACACACACACACCCCACGATTTAAATAGAAGAGGAGAGGGAGAGTTAGAGAGAGAAAGTGAAAGAAAGAAGGAAGTTAGAGGGAAGGAGGAGAAGAAGGAAGAAGAGAAAGAGAAGAGGAGTGGAGCAGAGATCCGAGACGCAGTGTCTCGGAGCTCAGATCTGAGACCCCACAGTGTGAGTGCTTTCCCTTCACTCTTCTATGTTCTATTGTCTGTGCTTTGAATCCCTTTCCCCTCTTCTCCCTTTATTAGCTCTTAGTTAGGTTTTTGATGGTTTTGATGAGTTAAGCTTGATTGGGGAGTGTTTAAGCCTATTTGAGGGCTGGGTTTTGATGTAGACATGTTTTAGACTCGATCCTGCATGTTTGGAAGAGGTTGGGAGGCCATGGATGGCCATGGGAGCGGAAACGCGAAGGTTCGTGGTTCTGCAGAGTCGTAGACTCTCGCTTAAGCGAGCTATGTTCGTCGCTTAAGCGAGGAGTCACCTGGAAGTGGTGCTTAAGCGCAGATATCTGGTGCTTAAGAGAGACTATGGTCTTAAGAGAGGTGACCCTGGCACTTAAGCGCGGCTCTAGCGCTTAAGCGAGGCACTCTGGCGCTTAAGCGTGAGACTCCAGGGAATAGGATTGTTAGCCTAGCTTAAGTGAGATCTGGTTCTAGCTTAAGCGTAGATATGATAAGAGAGTAGTTTGGGAACCCTTTTTAAGAGGACCTTTGGAAGAATATAAGGGCTATAGATACATAGTTTCTTCCTAAGCTCTTATTCATGTTTATGCATGATTGTTTGATGCTTTGTGATGTTGATTGTTAATGATAATGGTAGTGGTATTCGTGTGGTTATGCTGTACGCTTAGGATTGATTGTATGTAACGATAAACCCTTTTAATAAAAGACACCTAAAATACTTAAGACTATACCTATGCCTCTTAGTAAAAAGGGTGGAGAGTTTCCCCTAATTTTCAGAAAAGGCTTTTAAGCAAAGTTTATAGTTTCATGAAAGGTTTTTAGTAAAAGATATCCCCTCAGTGACATAGGGTGGAACCTTCCCCGGTACCAGTCACGTCTGAGAGCCGCATGCTCTGTATACAATGGTGTGCAAAGGGCTAAGGATCCTTTATGTCACCAAGGAGTGATGAGTTTCATAAAGGTTATGAAAAGGATTCTTTATGAAAAGGTTTTATGAAAGAGTTTTCAAAGGAAAGTTTATGATCCCAATAAAGGGAATAAGTCATGTTTATGATCCCAATAAAAGGGATAAGTTATGTTAAAAGGCTAAGAGGCCCCCTAGTGGTGAGCAAAGGGACCGTCACCCAGACACCCATGGGGGAAAACCAACCTTCTTCACAGGGAGAAGGGGTTCTTCATAGAGAAGAACAAGTTAGAGAGGAGACTCCTCCTTATAACGGAGTTGTAGTTAACCCACTTGGACCGGTGGGGATTAATTAAAGGTCGTGAGCAAGAGGGACGCCTCTTGATGGCTAGGGCTCAGCCAAGCGAGGTAATGACGGAACTCAAGATATAACTTAAATAAAAGAATAATATCAACCACACACTTGTAGAAACAATCTATGATATGTTGATGTGCTTGATGTATGTATGTTCTATGTTAGAACATGAGAGGAGTCATGAGCATAGTTGTTAGGTGAGTGATGTAAGATAAGTCTAGACATTAGATGAGGACGTGTGTAGCCATATACTACCCTTAGAGGTAGGACAAGGGTTACAGTTAAACCCTAGAAAGCTAGCATAAGCTACCCAGAGAGGTATGCAGATGTTATGCTTCGCATCAGAGGTGATGTAAGCCCAAGTTGGGTAAGTCAGAGAAAGGAAAGGTTACACATGTTTCTATCCAATGTTATAGAAAAGTGAGACCTAGTGTGTGGATAAGAGTAATAGAATGATGTTGAGGTGCCTTAGTGCACTGGTGGCCCTAGATTTGGCATAAGAGGCCAGCTCTATGTGCCTCAGTAAGGGTCAAGGTATGATCCTAAGAAACAGTAACGTAGAGGTGATGAGGTACTAACTGTGAGTGTGAGTATCAAGGAAAGAAAAGAGAAGCCATGAAAGCATAACAAGAGGTCTCTAGAATAGAGAGTCAGCCTAGAGTCCTCAGAGCACTCACTGAGACATTATGTCTCATCCCTTTAGTTTCCATGTTTTTACAGGTTAGCAAGTAGACACGGAGCACGGAGCACGGAGCTGCTTTCCAGGAAGAAGATGTTGTTAGTATAGTTTAGTATAATTCCCAATGTAAGGGAATTTAGTTATGTTTTATGTATCCTGCTTATGCCTTGTACGACACATAAGTGCCAATAACTTTGTACTAGATTTACTTCATGTAATATATAAGTTTAAGTTTTAGTTTCTGCATAGTTAACTTTGATATTCTTATATGCTAATTTCTTTTAACTTAGCAATATAAGGAGACAAAGCTAATATCCTCTAGGGTGTTACAAAGCTTTCTCCCCAAAACAAACATAGGACAACCAACAATAGATTGATTCCACGAAGAAGCAATAATATTTTCGCAGTCCATGTGCTCCATCCACATCTTTTGGAATCTAAAGGGAGAGGGACCAGGTTTATCACCTTGCTGGAGAGTCAGCAACAGAGGGGAGTAATTCGATTGCATTTTGGTAAGGACATTGCATGAGATAGTATTCCAGAAAGAAAAGCTAACATCATTACAAAATGCTCTATCCAAGCGAATGTCAATGCGCTTATTTCCACGTCTACCATTAGACCAAGTGTAAGAAGTTCCTAGAGAAGGCAAATCCATTAGATAACAAGCATCAACCCATGCTCTAAATTCTGAGCAAGATAAAGGAAGAGGAAGGCGGCCACCTCATTTTTCATGAGACCCTATGATTGCATTAAAGTCACCAAGGCAACACCAAGAACCAATATTAGCTTGTTTTAAAGAGGCTAACTCTGCCCATAGTTGCCTACGTAACACATAATCAGTACAAGCATATATAGTTGAGAAAAAATAATTTCTCCATCAACTGACAAAGAAAAGGAAATATGTTGCAACGAGGAAGAGAGAACATCTGGTTGTAAAGAATCTTTACAAATAACCCAAATATTTGATTTAAAGATGACCCCTATTGTTAATTGCAAATAGTTTAAGCCTTAAATACTTCCAGAATGCATCTGGAATTGCAAAAGGATGAGCCCACAGTTATGCAATGAAAACCAAGTCGGGTTTATGAACTGAGCATAAATGCTTAAGATACATTAGTGTGGCTTGATTCGCCACACCCCGTGCATTCCAAAAGATGGTCTTCATCATGCATTAAGCTGAAGACCAACTCTTGAACGAGTTCGAGGGACAGAGGTCAAAACCTTATTATTTTTCTTCTTAAGCTTCTTCTTCCGAGATTTGGAAATAACAACAGAGAACTCAGCTTCATTATGAGATGTTTCAACAGAATGACTATCAATATTTTGCTCTCGGTCAGGAGGTATCTGCTCTTGTTCATCTGCAACATCACCCCAAAGACCTGTAATGTTGCCAATATCCTATGTAATACATTGGGTGGACTCATCAACGAAATCATCTCTCTTTGGAGATTCTGGGTGTAAAGACTCATCACAAGAACTACTGACATCATCTCTGATCAAGCCTCCCTCTTTAGCGTCTACTTGATTATCCTCTCGATCCAAAATCACTGCATCATTAGATTTTTCTTTTTGGCAATCCACAGCTTGATCCTGATTATCATCATCAAGAATAACATTATTGTCTACTATTGCAGTGGCATAACTGGAACCAACCCCAATAACCGCATCACTCTGGATTAATACATCTTTATTCTTGTCCTTAGGAACATACACCTTCTTCTTCTTAGGCTCCCTTTTAGCATGTTCATGTTGGACAACCCCATCATTCGCTCGTTTCTTGCAATTCTCAATAGAGTGCCCCACAATCTTGCAAGAAGAGCAAAACAAGGGTAAACGCTCATATACAACATCCACAAAAAAAGCAAAGCCCGTCCTTTCAACCAGAATCTGATCACGTAGGTTGCTTGCTAAATCAACATCAACCAGAATTCTCCCGCATAGTGACCAAAGGTTTTATTAACTATGGCATCATCCAACAGTAAAGGTATTCCAATACCCCTAGCTATGGCAAAAAGAATGGTAGGCCACCAATATTCCTGCGGTAATCCGTAAATCCTTATCCAGCATTGCGTATTCATTTGCCTGACACTAGTAGGATTGAAGTCTAGCATTCAAGAGAATAAATGTAGTATCTCTGGTTCTAGTTTCCAGGCCCCCACAGCAAGAACCCTACGTAGATCCTTAATAGAAGCAAAAGAAAATTCAAAGAAACCTTTTCCAATTGGCACCATGCGCCAATGACCAAGTGGTTGCCAAAGTTTTGCCAATTTGGAGCGTAACTCCAGAACCTTAGGAGGAGAATTTCCCTTAGAGAGCATCAAACGTCCATGAAGATTATTTTTGCAGCTTTCCAAACCTGCTTGATATTCCTCTTCCGGGATAGAAACAGCTAATTCATTGCCTTTCAAGCAGGGGATAGATAACTAGCTCAACGGGATATTGCATGCATTATTCAACGTCTATGCAAAAGGTTTTCTGCCTTGGTAAAGGAGCTTTAGGGGGAATCGAGCTTGTTGGCTTTGATGGAGCATCATCCATGAGAAAATCCCATGGAACAAACAGAGAAGAGGAGGAGATTGCCATGGATGACATTCAAGTATTAGGCTATCACGTAGAGAACCCTAACCCTAGCAGAGCCATTCTCGAACCAAGTGCCGAGAACAAAGTCTAATAAATAACAGTTGATCATTTTGCACATTCCATTCACTTACATGAAAACTATGGAACCCAACTGATGTTCGAACCAAAAAGAGCCATAAACATGATGAAAAATTAGTCTAACTAGCAACCAGGAAAGAATGATATTAGATTTTTAAATTTTCTAGTTACTTGTTGTATTCACTTTTCATGCAATTTTCACCATGTTTATGACCCTTTTTTATTCGAACATCAGTTGGGTTTTATAATTTTCATGTAGTGAGTTTAATGTGATAAGTTTCACGTCTTGAATTAGTAAAAAAAGGTTCAAAATTGTGCCGCAAAATCTAACGATCATGAATTGAGGTTTTACAAATATCATCGTCTAGATAAGAAGTTTTACAAATATACACTAATGAATTGAGGTTTTCTAGTGAATTGGAATTAGAAGTGTGCAAATACCTGAATCAAATCAAAGAATGGCAATTTTGATATATTGAATATTTAGTGCAATGTCAGGAGGTATATTAATGTTGTTGTTAATAACCTTCTTCCTCCTGGTTGGTTCCATTTGTAAGTATAATTGTTTCAAAACAGAGATTGAAAAGTGTAACTTTGCTTCTACTCAAAATGTATTTTGGTAGTTTGGGTTTATAGAATATTGGCACAATGCAAGTTTATAAATAATTAATTATTTTCATAATTAAAAGATTTTATGTTTTTTCAGCTTTTATACCTTCTTATTAGAATTGTATATTTTATCTTCTCGTTTTAATTAAAATCTATTTCTATAATTGGATTTCATATTTCCTATTTTCCTTAAAATTTCCAATTGTGATCTCATTTACATAGCAAAAATATTTTCTAATTATGATATGTTACCTTTTTAACTTTCTTATCTTTTTTTGCTAAATGAATTTGTAGTCTATGTATGCCCTATCTACTAAATGTCTTTTCTATTTATATCCCTTTTCTAATTGATTATTAAACTATAAAATAGAATAATAATAATAATAATAATAATAATAATAAATACTCAATTCTATTCTATTAAATATTTTATTTTATCTTTTTATTTTACTTTATAGTTTAAATTATCAATATGAGAAAAATCCCCTTTGGAATAATAAGTAAAATGCATATTGATTATTCAAAAGTAATTTGTGTATTTTTTATTAAATAATTCATTGATTATTCAAACTATAAAAATAGCACAATAATTATTAATAAATAAGTCACTTTTGAATTATGAATAAAATATTAAGAAATGTATTTGCAAAGTAATTTGAGTTATAGAAATTTTAATTATTATTGATAAATTAAGGTTATACAAAACAAAAAATAAAAGGAAAAATTTTCAGAGAAGGGTTGATATGCAAAAAGGACGTTTGGTACATAGGCGTATATATAGATTACAAATGCGTATATTAGAACAGATAGGAAAAGGGAAAAAAATAGCACAATTAAAATATATATTGATATGTAAAGAAGAAGACATATAAAAATGTAAGAAAAAATAGGAAATACAAAATCCAATTACAAAAATAGATGTTTGTTAAAACAAGAATAAAATCATTTAATTAAGATAATTAATTATTATTTCTAAATGTCCATTGAATCAATCTTCTATAAAACCAAACCTCTCAAATACATTCTTTTTTTTTAATCAAGAAAGAGTTGCCAAGGTATCCATAGAGTTCCTAATCCCAACTATGTTGGCACCAGAAGCTCTACTCATCACCTGCAGCAAGCTCACAATTTATTAAAAAAGAAGTACAAGAAAAAAAAAACATGAGGGAACATAAGACCAGAACCCATGCAAAGGATCAAAGCTTAATAGAATCTATAATCAGGAAGACTTAATCTATCTCTAAATAGACTATCTCGAATAAATCTTGGAGGAGAATCCCACCAAGAAAAACCAGCCACTTGAAGAGCTTAATTGGCGAGGCTATCCGCGCTACCAATCTGAGTAGAAGCAAGGGTACAATTTGTCATCCTCGTAGTGAAACAGTTATACCTACAAATGGCCTCAACCATGATGAAGAAAAAAAGGGTTATTAACAACAACATCAATATATCTCATGATGTTGCACTAGATATATTGTCGAAATTGCTCGTGAAAACTTTGAATCAATTCAGGTGTGTGCACACTTCTTGGTCAAATTTTCTATCAAACCTCAATTCATGAGAGTGTTACAAAACTTCTTATCCAAAGACGATGATGGTTCATCTGTCCTCCTATAGAAACAAGCCTAAAAAGGTATTCCATATTTGTTTTGGTGTTGGGGTAGAGGTTTCGTTCAGAAAATGGTCAAATTAGATTTGTCATTTCCTTGCCAAGACGAGAATGTAGTAAATATTAAAATTATGGATTCTCGTGTCAATGGTATAATTGGTCTCATTCAATACAAATGTGGCTATGGCAATCGAGATGTTATGTTATCGCTATAAGCAAGACCTAGGGAAGACCAGAAGATAACTTTGAATTCCTTAGTTGTAGGGTTCCAAAACATAACATCTTGATCACCATAGCCACATTTGTATCAAACGACAACAATTGTACCACTGACGCAAGAATCAAGAATTTTAATGTTTATGACATCCTCCTATTGACAAGGAGGCGGTAAATCTAATTCGACCTTTTTCTCAAGCCTCTCACCAAAAACCAAAAGCAGATTTGGAAGACCTTCTGAGGCGTATTGTCTTACAAGGAGCAATGAACCATCATCATCTTTGAATAAATAGTTTGGTATATACATTCGCATGAATTGAGGGTTTTTAAGCAAATTTGACTAGGAAGTCTGCACAATCCTGAATCAATTCAAAGATTTCATGGGCAATTTTGACAAAACAATCAGTGAAACATCCTTAGGTATGTAGATGTTGTGGTTAATGACATTTTCCTTCTTCTTTGTGACTGCTACCATTTTGTAAGTATAACTGTGTAACCTTGCTTTGGATTTATAAAAAATTGGCTCAATGCAAGTTTAGATGTAACACCCTCACTTTCATGTAACCAATTGTTTTTCTATTTACTTTATATTTATTTTTTGACAACTGAGTGAGAATCTCAAAGTTCTGATATATGCAATTCAACTTAGAATAGTGAGTGCTATTCAGTTGTGATTGTTAATAAATTTTTTGGAACAAGGCTCAGGAAATGATAAATTGACCATTATGTCCCTAGAAACAGTAATAAAAATAGTAAAAAAAAAAGGACAAGAGTGTTTAAAATCCAATTTTAAGTTAAAAACTTGTTCAGAATAAAAATAATTTTAAAATTTTTTAGAGAATTATTTCAAATATTCTGTGTGAAATGACCAAAATACCTGGGTTGACTATAGGGGCAATCAAAGATATGTTAGCTTATAAAATTTTTGAGAATTTTTTAATGGCTATTGTAATTCTAAAAATTTTATTTAAAATTGAAAATGTGAAAATTTCAGAAAATCCCTATTTATTTGGCACAAAATTGATTTATTAGGCAATTATTTAGCATTTTAAATTAAAATAATTATAAATAATTTGATAATAAATTAAAATATTGTGAAAGTTTATATAAAAAACTTAATTTGTATTGGGCTGGATGTGCCACTCTTGCAGAGGCACAAAATCACTTTCTTAGCCAAAATTTAATGATTTAAAATAATTTTTTTATTATATTAGTATCCACCTCATTTATTAAAAGAACATGAGAAAATTTTTTATTCCTTGCCAACTTTGATATCTTGGGAGCCACGTTTCACAATTGGATAAAAGAAAACCATTTTTAATTGAATTTCTTTTTCTTTTTCTTTTTATCTAAAACTGATTATAAAAAGCCATTTTTTATCTTTCACTAAACCAATGTTATTAGACTCGGATCAGACTGGTCGGTTCAACCGACTGAACCAGAAATCGGACCAGTGGCCAGTCCGGTCTTGTATTTAGATCGGACGTGCTTCTAACTTGTATAAACTTGTCTAGCCCGCCTCTAAACCGGTCAAAACCGGTGACTCGGCTCGGCTTAGAGTCACACACGCTAGCTTTTCAAACTTTTGTACATGTTTTCCAGTGCTACAGCTGCATATACAAAAGTTTTTCAAACTTTTTTACATGTTTTCCTGTACTATTGCTACAATGACATAAGCTTGTCTGCACTTGTCCAATCAAAATGTCACAATTGTCCAATCACACTACTTTTTTTATAAGAGGCGGAAGTGACGAAAAATGAATTTAAAACTCAAATTCAGAAAATATGTCCACTAGAGGCATTTGAACCAAGCACTTCAAATGTGTAAAGTAATTTTTAAGCCACCACACTAAAAAATACATTTAGCTTATTAATGATAAAGTTAACAACTAAATGAAAACTCTGGATACATAGTATAAATATGTTAAATTGTTAATATAATATAATAATGGTATTATAATATAGGCACCTCTGAAACTATGTAAGGGCTTTTGCCTATAAAAAGATCGTCATTTGATCATATAATGTACATTTATATAAATATGTCAATATAATGTAATAATAGTTATATTTATTTTCACATAATATATATATATATATATATATATATATATATATATTAAATACACTATGATTTATCACAATTATTATATATAAAAGTTTGATTTTTTTTATAATTTTTTAAAGTATAAAAGTTTACAAGTTATAAATTATTTAGAATTTTTTTAATATGGACCAAGTCATGCAGGTCAACTAGTTACTCACTAGTTCGACCTTTGATTCAGTGATCTAGTACCTCAACAACGTCAATGACTGGTTTGAGTGTGATAACATTGCACTAAACACTATTCTTCAGTGAGGGATCAGATGGTTACATTTGTTGGTGATGGGGTGCTTACTTTGCTTAATAAAGTATCATGTGTGCAAAGTTGTCTTAATTTAAGTCAGGTGGGCCAAACTGAAAATGACGAAGGTTAGAAGGTGGGGTCGACAAAGAAAAATGTGGATGTTGAAGGATTGACTGGGCTAATGCAACAAGAGGCCATTGGTGCTGCTGAAATATGTAACACTGGGGAAGGGTGGATTCATGTGAAGATGTGATTGAAGATGGGCCTAATAATGGGCCGAATCGTATTGATAGTAGCACTATTTTATTTGAAAGAAATAAAGACAAGGCTATGTCGGTAGGTATGGAGGTCCCACATAAGGATTCTGTTGGGGACATAATTCCTATGAATTCAATGTCTTCAAATAATGACGTTATTGGGGTTGAGACTCCAAAAGAAGTTGCGGCACACTTGGAGGTCAATTGTGATGTTGAAAAGGTGTTATCGCAAGAAATGATATGGTCGAAAGAAGTAATAAGGATTGGCTCTTGAATATGGAGGACTTGGTTGATGTGTAGGTTTGTGAGGAGTATTGGTTGACGGAGGAGCAGATTACTATTAACAAAACTAGTAGGAAAGGTGGAAGGAAAAAAGGAGGGAGGAAAAGAGTGGGGTTCCATAAAGGTGCTAAGAAGAATACAAAAGTAAGATTGTCATCTAGTCCACCTACTGAGAGTCATTTTCAGGGAAGTTCTCAATATTTGAATAAAAGTGTGGAAGAAACAGCGAAGGAGGTATGGGAATTTGTAAAAGAGTTTGGAATACAAAGTGTAGGGAGAGAAGACAATCTGATGGAGAAGTTGGTGAGTATGTAGAAAAGAGATAGAAAGGTAGTGGGGAAACAAGAGGAAGGCATGGGGTAGGGAGGAGTTGTAACAGTTGAAAAATGAAGATTATTTCTTTTAATGTGAGGGGGTTGGGGGAGAGGGTGAAGAAAAGTGAGGTAAAGAACACGGTTATTGAAGAAAATCCAGATATGGTGTGTTTACAAGAAACGAAAATGGGGGAAGTGGATAAGAAGCTTTGTGTTAATTTGTGGGGTAGTGAGGATGTGGATTGGATATTTAAAGCATCTAGCTGGAGTGCAAGGGGGTTATTGATTATGTGGAATAGATCTAAATTTTATGTCAGAGGAGTGATTGAAAGGGTGGACTTTTTGGGGGTAGAGGGCAGGTGGGGAAGGAAAAAATCAAAGTGGGTATTATAAATGTTCATGCCCCCATGCAAAGTTGCTGGCAAGTGATTAGTAATGTTTTTGAGGCAAAAGGGGGAGACAAGTGGTGTGTGTTGGATGGTTTTAATTCTATAAAATCACCACCAAAAAGAAAAGGTGTTATGACAAATGATAAGGTGGAGGAAATGGAGGTTCTTAATAATTTTATTAAAGATGCAGGGTTAATTGATCTACCACTAGTTGGTAGAAGATACACTTGGTATAAAGCAGCTGGCACATCCATGAGTAAGCTGGATAGGTTCTTGGTGATAGAAGATTGGTTGAAGACATGGCAACAGTTAACATAATGGGGTTTGAAGAGGAGTGTATTTGATCATTGTCTAGTAATGTTGAAGGAGAAGGTGGTAAATTGGGGGCCAAAACCTTTCAAAATTCAAAATTTCTTGAGGGAGTAGAAGGGGTATGCATATTTGGTTAAAGAAAAGTGGCCACGATTTTGTGTGAATGGTAAAAATAAGTATGTTCTAAAAGAAAAGGTGAAAGTTATCAAGTTATGTTTATAGGAATGGAATTCTCATAATTTTAGAGAAATTGATAGCAATATAAACGAGGCTAAGGAGGAGTTGCATCAGTTAGATCTCAAGGGAGAAGGTTCTAGGTTGGATGATGGGGAGGTTAAAAAAAGGAGAGAATTGATGGAAAAGGTAAAAAAGTATGTTGGTATTAAGTGTAGTTTGAACTGGCTAAAGTTTAGAATGAGGCGGTTGAAAGACGGAGATGCAAACTCTTAAGTACTTTAATAAGTGTCTCTTACAAAGGAGAAGAAAAATGAAATTCTGAGTTTGGAATTTGAAGGGGTTCAGGTGGAGGGGGTGGAAGGGGTGGAGGCTTCGAGGAGCAATATAAAGGACTATTTACAGGGTCATTTTTCTTCTTATTCTTGGGAGAGGCCAAATTTTCAAGGTATCCACATTCCTTAAATATCATAGGCTTCTAATCTAATGCTTGTAGCGCCACTCACAGAGGAAGAAATTAAACAGGTAATTTGGGATTGTGATAGCCTCAAGAGCCTAGGAACGTATGGTATAAATTTTTTCTTCATCAACGATTTTTGGGAAGTAATAAAAAGTGATTTTTGTGGATTTATGGAGGAGTTTCATTCATATGTAAGGCTAGTCAAAGGCTCAAATAGCTCTTTGATCACTTTGGTGCCTAAGAAAGATAACTCTATAAATTAGGGGATTACAGGGCAATATCACTTATAGGTTGTGTGTATAAGCTATTATAAAAAATATCGACAAACAGGTTGAGTAAGGTGATATCAAGAGTAATATCTAAGAATAAATATACTTTTGTTAAAAGGAGACAAAATTCTGGATGTAGTACTTATAGCAAATAAGGTGGTGGATGAAGCAAAAAAAGTGGGAAAGGAATTGTTATGTTTTAAGGTGGATTTTGAAAAGGCATATGACTCGATAAGCTGGGAGTACTTGCAATATATAATGGAGAGGATGGGATTTGATATTAAATGGAGAGGGTGGATTGCAGAATGCCTGTCATATGCTAGGATCTCTATACTGGTAAATGGGAGCCCAATAGAGAAATTTGGGATGGGTAGGGGACTTACACAAGGAGATTCATTAGCTCCATTTCTTTTTCTGATAGCAGCTGAAGGTCTCAGCTTACTAATGAAGAAGGTAGTTAGTCAAGATCCATTTAGACGATATTTTGTTGAGGAGAAGGGCCCAGCTTGTATCTTTCATCTATAATTTGCAGATGATACCTTTTTCATAGGGAAGGCCTCTTGGGAAAATGTTTGGGCTATTAAAGCTATTTTAAAATTGTTTGAGTTGGTGGCAGGGTTAAAGGTGAATTTTCATAAGAGCCAACTAGTTGGGGTGAATATTGATTATCAATGGATGGTGGAGGCAGTTGGTATTCTCAATTGCCAGGTTGGGAGGTTTCATTTTAAATATCTTGGCTTTCCAATTGGAGCTAATCCACGAAGGTTGGATACATGGTGATTGGTGGTAGAAATGGTAAGAAAGCGGTTATCCTCATGGGAAAGTAAACAAATATCGCCAGCAAGTAGAATGGTCCTTATTAAGTTAGTTTTATCATCTCTTGCGGTCTAGTTTCTTTCTTTCTTCCGAGCACTAACAGGTATCATTTCTAAACTTGAATCTCTCTTTAAGAATTTTCTATGGGGGAAATGAAGGGAAGCAGAAAGTTCATTGGGTGGCTTGGGAAGAGCTATGCAAAGGAAAAGAGAAAAGAGGTATGGGGATAAAAAAAAACTTAGGGAGTTTAACTTGGCTTTATCAGGAAAGTGGTGCTGGCATTTGAAAAATGAGCAAAATGCAATGTGGTATTGGGTTCTTAGGGGGAAGTATGATAAGGGAGGTCGGGAGTGGGATTGGTAAGGAAGGTTGTGTTCAAATTGGTGGAAAACCATAAATACTTTGGAGGAATTTTTCGTTTCTCAATATAAGTGGTTTACACATTCTTTGGAAAAGAAGGTGGGGAAGGGAGTAATACTTTTTTCTGGTATCACCAATGGGTAGGGCGTTTCACATTGAGGGATAAGTATCAAAGACTTTTTAATAAAACTATGGATAGAGTGGAAAAAGTGGCAAATGTATGTTCTTGGCATAATGATCAATGTCATTTTTCATGGAAGTGGTGGAGATCACTTTTCTAATGGGAACAAGATATGTTATAGCTTTAGAAGAAGAAGTGCGTGGAGTAAGAAGGGTGGTCAATGGAGAAGATAGGTGGGTGTGGAGTGTGGATAATTTAGGAGAATATTCAGTGAAGTCGACATACAATGTTATTTTGTCTTGTAGAGGTAAGGTTAAGGAGGAATTTTTTAAAAGATTGTGGGTAAAAGGCATACCACCTAAGATTTTGTTCTTTGTGTGGAAATTAGCCCAAAATAGGTTGCCCGCGATGGAAAATTCAGTAAGGCAAAACATATTATCAGAAGGGTAGTTGGTATGAAAAATATGTGGTCAAGAGAATGAAAATGAAGAGCATATAATGTTTAGGTGTATTATTGCAAAAGAAGCTTGGAATGGTGTGTTAAAGTGGTGGGAGTTACAAACAACTTTACATAGTACAGTGAAGTCAAATTTTCTGTAGTTTTCAAGGCTCTTGGGGAGTGGAAAGTTTATTTGGAAAGGTTGGATATCTGTGTGGTTTGCTATAGTATAGGTTTATGGCTTGTGAGGAATGATATGATATTCTTAAACAGAAAAAGGAAGAGGATGAAATTTTGGAATTGATAAAGTTTTATTCTTGGCAGTGGAATAAGTTGCAAGGTAGGTTTTCCTATTCTTTGTCAAACTGGCCTTTGAATCCAAGGGCAAGTATTGGTGTGTCATAATTTAGAGGAAAGGTGTTTGGGCTGACAGTGTTGGTTTTAATGGAGAAGTATGGCGGGTTCTAAAGGAACTGTTGTTTATAAAAGGGGAGTATGGATTTTCAGTAACCACTACTGTGTTTAAGTGTTGGGTTTTGGTTGTTTTTTTTGGTAAGGAAGATTTTCGGCTGAAAAGAAAAGGTTGGTTTAAAAGTAAAGAATTTGATTCGAATAGTTTATTATTTTGGTGTGATGAAAGCAGGTGCTAAAGTGGTTTCTATAAAATGTATTGTTTGAAGATATGGATGGATGGGTTGCATGGGCATTCTGTCGAACACTTGGAGGGTGTTTAGTTATGCATCGTGCAATGGTGTATGTGGAATAGTGGATCTCACCATATACCAAACATAAACAGATCATCAAGAATTTCCTAGGCGAGCTATATTTACAAAGTAGATTCTTGGTGGATTTTGGTGTTATTTATATGTTTAGGCTAGTATTTTGAACGACATTGCTGCTGGTTTTCCTGTTAAATTATGCATACCCATTTTGGTTAGTATCTTCGGTAAAGTTTCATTTGCTCGTCATTGTATTGGTTTTTCTGTTAAATCTTGTAAGCAGCCTTGATGTTCTATTGTTTTTTGTGATCACTATCAGCTTATGCACATCTTGTGCTTTGAGTTGACATTAATAATACTTAATTTTGGCCTTAAAAAATAGTTAATATTATGGATTGACACGTAGATTAACACATACCACTTCTTATTTTTCATAGCTGATTTATTTTAATTTGTTTAACACGTAGTACTACTTATTTTTCATAGTTACTTTATTTTAACTTGCTATACAAACTATTTTTTATTTGTTGGCTAAATGTCACTTTTGGTCCTTTATGTTTTAGTTTTTTTTTCGTTTTGGTACATAATGTTTTAAAAGTTTTGTCTGGTCCTTTATCTTTTCAAAATGTATCGTTTTAGTTCTTTCTTCAATTTTTCGTTTAAAACGTTAGTGTTCTGTTATCATTTTAATTTTAAAATAATTAATTTAACGTAGTGGCGGCTAAAAACTGCCACTATCTTTATTTTATTTTAAAAATTATAAATCACTAAATAATACCCAAATGTCCAAGCCCTTTTATGGCTAAATGCCCCAAAACGGCACCCACTCTCACCAAAACAGTGAAACCACCGTCACCACCTCCCACCTCCCTCCACCCTTGTTCTAACCCTCCACCTCCATGACCCAACAACAACAATGACCTCCACCGACCCTCTCCTCTCCTCTGACACCACTAATGCCTCTTGGTAATGGGCCCACCTCAAGCTCATTCTCATCCCCCACCCTGACACCAGCCTCCCCAAATCCATCAAACTCAAATGCTTCCTCTGTGACTCCCTCATATTAAATTTAGGTTAATATGTCATAGCAATGTTTCTTATTAATTTATTTTCTGATAAAGCTTATCAGTTTGCATTTTAAATTTTTAAGTAAGATAAAATATTTTTATTATTACATTAAATATCCTATTTAACTTTCAGTCATATCCCTCATAAAGCAATTAATTGAGTACAAAAAGAATAAATGGTGAATGGAAAACATAACATGTTGTACCCTTGAAATTAATCGTGACTTGGGATCCTACGCTGCTCTTTTGTTGTTATAACATTCATACAGGAAAAAAAAATTTGTCATCTCATAAATCATTCGTTGAATGTTTATCTTAAAACATTGCTGATCCTAATAATACCTGGCCAAAATAGCACAATAATGATCATTTTAGTGAAAGTAACCAAGAACCAAGAAACCTATATTCCTTTTAATCGCCTCCTCATGATCTTGAATCAGCCCTCTTATTTCAAGAACTTCTCAGTATACCTAAGGAATAATTTGGCTCCACCCTAAGGCACATGGGTGCATACAAAAATCCAAGTAGCATAAAATAAAACATTTGATTAGTTTAAAAATACCTAAAGATAAAATACTGACAAATATTCTTCCAGTAGAAATCAATATGCCTTCCCTTTTCGAAGCATAATTCACTCCACTATGTGTGGTTTTCCCCGTTGCATTTGGTGCTAAAAATGGCACAACATAATCTGGTAGTCCTAATTCAACTCCTGGAAACATATTTTTTATAAACAACAAAACTTATGATAATGGAATTTTATAAACGATCAGTCCTTTTCACATAAATAAATCACAAATTAAATCCTAAACACAAACCCAAGAAATGAATAAGTGATCACCTTCCTTATGGCCAAAACAAAATTGTTGAACAGGTTCCAACAGAAAAAATAAAAAAAAATGTTTAGTATAGTTTGATTTAAGTCATAAACCCTATGATATCTGACAAACCACTCAGATTAAAAATGAGAGTAATGAAATGATTTTAGCAAACAATAGTAGTCAATCAATTAAATGTGAGTAATGAAATGAAAAACAATTTGGAGAGTCAGTTTTTCATCAAAATGGGAAAAAGTTTCTTATGAATTCAAATCTCTTTTTACAAATCCACATGCTTCTTACAAATTCAAACTTAGATTCCAAATTCTGCCAAATTTAATTTCTTACAATTATTGGAAACATTACCCTTAGCAACTGCAAATATTGAGACTCAATATAAAATCACAATGCAACCACAAAATTCCATTAAGAAAACATCCACAACATATAATTTCACTTGCAAGTTTAGGCAGAGTGCTTCAAGTGGCCCTTTAGGATTTTGTATTCCTTGATATTTGAAAAAACAATGAGAAAAGTTAGAGACAGGTATCTAAATAAAATATGTTGATGATAAATTTAAAGTATAAACTAATGTTTTTGAGGTCAGAAGATACCTTCCCCAAAGCCTAATCAATAGAATCAAACTAAGCACATTCATATCCTTCTTAATGTGCAACCCAAAAATAGCAAATGAAACCCAAAAGCACCACATAACCTTTTACATTAAATCACAACTTAAAAGATGCACAATAAATAACAATAACAACAAAAGAAAAAGAAGAAATCAAAATAGGAAAAACAGGGAAAAGTTGTCGTCACCAATGGCACGACGAAGCACCACCACTCCCGTTCTTCTTCTTAACTAGCACCACTACTGCTTTGCCAACAGTGCTTCACAGCAATGCATGGCAGAGTGCCACCGCTCCCTCTTCTCTTCTCCCACTGATTTTCTTTTCCCCCCTTTTTCTTCTCCTTCTATTTGCTTTTCTTCTTCTTCTTCAATATCAAAAGATTGTGTCTCTTCATTTTTCATTTTGAATTCAGACTTTGCATTCAAGTGTCTCAAGGATCAAGGGGTGTGTTTCTTGAATTTGACAATATCAATAATTAAACTCCCTCTGTTCCTAAACTCTTGATGTTTTAGCTTCTTTTTTTGTTCTTAAACTCTTGATGTTTTACATATTTCAAGGCTCATTAAGTATTTTTTTCCACATATATGCCTATTTAATATGATCTAGATTTTCACACCTTCTTCCATCATTGTTATTAAATGAGGGTATTTTAGACTAAATGTATTATTTGTGAGTAGTATTAAATGTTTCTTAAGCTGCGTACATTAACCATAAACATCAAGAGTTTAGGAACAGATGGAGTAATTGTAACACCCTAGAGGATATTACCTTTTTCTCCTTATATTGCTAAATTAATAGAAATTAGCATATAAGAATATCAGAGTTAACTATGCGGAAACTAAAACTTAAACTTATATTACATGAAATAAATCTAGTACATAGCTCTTGGCACTTATGTGTCGTACAAGACATAAGCAAGATACATATAACATAAAACCAAATCCCAAACATGGGAGATACAAAACTAAGAACATCTTCCTCCAAGCAAAAAGCTCCATGCTCCAAGCTTCTCTCATGAAGCATCTGCCTGCTTAACCTGTAAAAATATGAAACTAAAAGGGATGAGACATAATGTCGCAGTGAGTGTTCCAAGGACTCTAGGCTGACTCTCTATTCTAGAGATCCTTTCCTTAACTCTCATGGCTTCTCTTTTCTTTTATAGATGCTCACACTCACAACTATTACCTCATCATGCATGTTACTTAGGCACTTAGAGTTGGTCTCCTATGCCAAATCTAAGGCCACTAGTGCACTAAGGCACCTAAACATCATTCTTTTCTTCTTGACCACTCACTAGGGTCTCATTTTACTATACCATTGGATGGGAACGTGTATAACCTTTCCTTCCTCTGACTTGCCCAACTTGGCCTTACATTGCCTCTCTCTGTGAGGCATAACATCTTGCATACCTCTCTCGGTAGCTTACATTAACTTTTTATGGGTATAACCCCTCTCCTACCACTAAGGGTAGTGTCTAGCTATACACGTCCTCATCTAACGCATAGTTATACCTTACATCACTCACCTAACAACTAGGCTCATGACTCCTCATATACTTTAACATAGAAACATACATGCATCATGCACTTCAACATATCCTAGTTTGTTTCTACAACTATGTGGTTTGCATTATCTCTTTATTTAAGTTTCACTTCCACCACCTTTTTCATTACTTTGGCTTAGCTCTAGCCAATAAGAGGTGCCCCTCTTTCTACGACCTTTAATTAACCCACCGGTTCAAGTGGGTGGCTTACCTCTGTTATGAAGAGGAGCCAAGTCTATTCTTCTCTGCGAAGAACCCCTTCTCCCTAAGAAGAAGGTTGTTTTCCCCCATAGGTGTCAGGGTGACGGTCCCCATCGCTCACCTCTAGGGAGGCCTCTTAGCCCTTTAACATGACTTATTCCCTTTATTGGGATAATAAATTTCCTTTGAAAACTCTTTCATAAAACCTTTTCATACATAATTCTTTTCATAACCTTTCTAAAACTCATCACTCCTTGGTGACATATAGGATCCTTAGCCCTTTGCACACCATTGTACGCCGAGCGTGCGGCTCTCGGACGTGACTGGTACCGGGGAAGGTTCCACCCTATGTCACTGAGGGGATATCTTTTACTCAAAACCTTTCATGAAACTATAAACTTTGCTTAAAAGCCTTTTCTTAAACTTAGGGGAAACTCCCTACCTTTTTACTAAGAGGCATAGGTATAGTCTTAAGTATTTTAGGTGTCTTTTATTAAAAGGGTTTATCGTTACATACAATCAATCCTAAGAATAAGGCATAACCACACGAATACAACTACCATACAATAATCTAAGCACCTCAAAAACAACATAATCATATTATAATTAAACATACTACATTTATACAAACATTTTAACATTATATAAATAGAAAGGGAAAAGTTTCAAAAGAATATCAATTAACCAAATTCTAGCCCAGTCGCACAAACTCTCATGCTGACCTAGAACCCCCATGCCCGGCCGCGCAAGCTCTCGTGCTGAGCCAGAACTCCCCTGGAATGAATATTCGCTACTGACTCTCTCTGGCCCGGCCGTCCAAACTTTCGTGCTGAGCCAGAGCTCCCCTGGAATGAATATTTGCTATTGACTCTCTCTGGCCCGGCCGCGCAAGCTCTTTCATGCTGGGCCAGAAAATCACTGGAACTGAAAGTTCCATTCTGACACCCTCTAGCCCAGCCACACCAAAATTCGTGCTGGGCATGAATGAAATAGGGGTTGCGAGCTCCATAGCCATCAATGGCTTACCCACTCATCCTAACCCTATACAAAGACTCACCCAAGCATACAAATCAAACCCTAAACACTTCTATTACATTTCTAACCGATTGATTTACCAGAAAAACCCCTTAATCATACAAAATCACCAAAAACCCAAAATCTTACTTAGGGATCAAAGAGGGGAAAAAGGGATAAACAAGAGAACAAGAACTATGGACGGATGGAGAAGCCAAGGGGAAGAATCACTCACCTCGGGGTACTCGGATCTTTTGGGCACTGGATCCCTGAGCTCCACTCCACTTCTCTCCTCTTCCTCTTCTTCCTTCTTTTCCTCCTCTCTAACTCTTTTCTTTCTTTTTTCTCTTTCTCTCTCTAGCTTTCCCTTCTCTTTCTCTACTTAAACCATGTGTGTGTGTGGGCTTAATGGGCCTTAGCCCATCTTGGGCCTTGGCTCCCCATCTAGGTCCTATTATCTTATTCCTGTCAACTCTTAATATGAGGTAACTATTATTAACAATGCTTAAGGGTATCCTTAAACCATTAAATACAAAACTATTCCATAAATATATCTCTTTATTATTTATTTCTAAGGTCCATAAATTGGGGATGTTACAGTAATTTAAAAAATGAAGCATTCATTAGTAACACAAATTTGTGGTTGTTCATTTTCTACCTCGTGAAACGGTTTGTGTTCGTGTATTTTTTTGAAGTTTGCAACTCATTTAATGAATTCCACTAACCAAACCTAAATAATAATAACTAAACAAAAAATTGTAGATTGCAACTTTCAAAAATTATAGAAATGTCCTACTTTTAGGCGAGAAAATTTCCAACTGCAACACTGTTAGTTGAAAATCACACACACACATATATATATATATATATATATATATATATATATATATATATGTTGTGCAAGAGATGAGTATGAGATACAAGATGTTGTTGGATGCCAATGAGATGAGTAACCTAGCCTATGAGGGTGAGGATGGGCCATGTAAGTGTGTTGTAAGGTTCAATGGAACCATTGTATGCATAGTGCATTATAACATTTGAGAAATTTGTTGGGGAAAAATAGACATAAGTTGAATGGTGGAGGTCACGACAGGTTTAGCGTGGACCTTGGGGTTTTCTAAGACTTGGTGTGGAAGTTCCATTGGCTCACATTGATCCTATGAGTCAGAACCTACTAGTAAAGCTGGGTAACCTTGACAAGTCACTGGGTGGATATCAACATCGATGACACTTCTTATAGGTAGACATGTGCTCCTAGACTATTTCGTGAGTTAGAGTTGGCACAACATAGCATATGAAGTAGAGTTAAGAGGTTGTTAATCATATATTTGCATATGCATTAAGTGGCTTCGTTAATGAGTTGTATGATCTATATGTGAATGAATTGCTAGTGTTACATCTATTATATTTATTGCTTATGCTAAGTTTATATAATGTTGATTGCGAGAATGATTCTCACTCGTTTTCTTTGTTGTTATTCTTGTTGTGTGTTTGGTCTGATTGCCATTTGTAGGTGAGGATCATCTAGGTGTTGAGCATGATGCCAGAGGAAAGGCTTAGCCTCATGTGTTTATTTTATGTTTTCAATATTAGGACATGTGCTCTGATTGTTGTGACATCGGAGCATGATTATATGTTTTATGTTTT
This sequence comes from Pueraria montana var. lobata, assembly GCA_026413185.1. Classification (NCBI taxonomy): domain Eukaryota; kingdom Viridiplantae; phylum Streptophyta; class Magnoliopsida; order Fabales; family Fabaceae; genus Pueraria; species Pueraria montana. The sequence goes on from CM048654.1 coordinate 59,442,266, forward strand.
TTTCCTTGTCATGTTAGATATTTTATGACATATGGCCTTTGGAATGCCGATCCTTATGTTTATCTTTTTACACATTATATGCATGATTGATTTTGAGATTTAAGAATGTGAACCATTTACTCACAAAAATTTTGAAAAGTTGAAATTTTTGCATGTGTGTTTTACTATTTTTTGCAACCTTATTAAAATAAAGCTTTTGGAGTAAAGGGTTCTTTATGTAATTATCTACAAAGACTTTTGTAGTTATTAATGTCATCTTATTTATATCTTATCCCATTTCCAAATTCGATACTTTATAAGTCTTGAAATGACACGAAAAATTTACTCACATTTTCATAATAATTAAAAAGAATAAATGAATCGGTATGAGTTGTCTCTAATGTAACAATGTATTACAAAAATATCACCGACTTATAACAATGCTACAGTCAAATATTGCATACGCAATTTATTTGATATTAAAAAAGATTAATAAAGGAGTCCAAAATGGTGCTTCCAATTAGCATTAACCTTATCAACGCTACTAGTATTGAGGCCAACGCTAATCCTTGGACTCTAATTTGAGCATTTCTTGTCGTATTGAATATGTTATTTGACCAAATTCTATATAATTTATATGCATTATTTATTGGGTAAAATATGTTTTTGGTCTCTCATTTTATCTTGATTTCTGTTTTTAGTCCCTAATAAATTTTTTCTCTATTTTTAGTCCCTAAAAAATTGTTTCATTTTGTTTTTAGTCCATGATATCAATTTTGACTGTTAACTAATGTCATGACGAGCAAAATGTACGCTTAAAAAAATCTATTTAATTTTCTAGTAGTTTTTAAGTATTGCAAATTTTCTAGCTGATTAAAATCTTCAGAAATGTTAAAAAATAATTAAAAAAATAAAATCTCGAACACCAAATTTTCTGAAATCACAAGAAATATTATAAAAGTAAACATTTCTGACCGCCAAAAAAATTGTAGCGGTTAAAAGTCATAAGAAACTTAATTAGAAAGTTTTCACACACACAATTTAGGCCCGCCATGTCATCACTTAACAGAACAAAACAATTTACAAAGGACTAAAAATAGAACAGAACAATTTATGAGGGACTAAAAATAGTAAAAAAATTATGAGGGACTAAAAATATAAATCAAGATAAAATGAGGGACCAAAAACATATTTTACCCTTATTTATTTGTCCAAGATTTTGGCATAACACTTCAAAAAAAATTTACAAAAATTTAAACATGTTAGCATTAGCCACACACTCTAAGGCCATGACTAACACTAAGTTGTTTAAATTAATTTAAATATCAAAACAAAAAAAGTTAATATTGAAGAAAATCATTTAAAAATTATAACAAAAATTAGGAATGTAATACAGATTTTCTATTAGATTTAGAAAGAAAAAAGTACTAACAGAAATGAACAAAAGCTAATAGAAATATAAAATCTTTTAATAAACATTGTTACTAATAATTATGATTTCTATGTTTAGATATTGAATCAATCACTTAGAAATCAAATCAAGATGATGTAGGACTCAATTACATTATAGGAAACAGTGTCTTAGTTTTACCATCTCTATTTTGAAATAATCATTGAAGCAATCTAGCAATTCAAATGAAGAAATTGAAGGAAACAATGGTGGGAATGAAAGCATAAATAAATGTAATACACTTGATGTTATAGCATTAAATGTTCAATCAAAATAATCTGTGAATTCTTTCAATTAGTCAGGTTATTATTGTTAAGGTTGTAATAATTTGATGCTTTCATTGACTATAAAAACTATAAAATATAATACATAAATACATAATTCACTTTTAAGTTGAGAATAAAAAAAATTATTGAAGAATTGAGTTAATATAAAATAAAAAAATAAAAAGATATGACATAAATAGATTACAAATACATTTAAAAATAACATTTTTAAAAATATATTGATTTTAAAAAAATAAGGCATTTAAAAATGTAAGAAAAATTAGGAAATGTGAATCCAATTATAAAAAAAAATATCCTTAAAATAAGAAGAAATGATTCTAATTAGAACATATAAAAGCTGAAAAAGGGTAAAATCTTTAACTAAGAGAATAATTAAATCTGGTTTCTAAACTTGTATTGAACCAATGTTTTTTGTAAATACAAAGTCGATCTTCAACACATTTTCAAGATGAGAAACATGGCATTGAAGGGAACATGGCATTGTCCTCGGAGAAAAAGGAGAAGATTTAAATGATTTTGACATCTTTATTAATTCCCTAATTAGAAAAACACACAAAAATAATAAATATAAAAATTTAATTTGGAATTATAAATAAATATTAGGAAAGAATATTAAAAGTTAAATTAAGTTATGAAAAATTCAAATTTTGTTGATGAATTATTAAAATACTTAAGAGAAATGATAAATGAACAAACACAAATAATAAAATAAATAAAATATAATAATAGTAAATAAATAATTCAGTTTTTAATTATTAATAAAATATTAAAAAAGAGTGCTTACAAAATAATTTGAGTTATGGAAATTTTAAATATTATTGATGAATTAAGGTAATACAAAATTGAAAAATGAATAAAAGGATAAAATATTAAGAAAATGGTTGATAAATAGGAAAGATATTTAATAAATAGGACATGTTTATAGATTACAAATACATAAGAAAAGAAAGGAAAAGGAAAACAATAATGTAATTAAAAAAATATTGATATTGAAAAAGAAGACATTTATAATTAAATGTAAGGAAAATAGGAAATACCAAATCTAATTATAAAGTAGATTTTGTTTTTGTTGAAATAAGAAGACATAATTCTAATAAGTAGATGTAAAATATGAAAAGGTATAAAATCTTTTAATTGAATGAATAATTAATTATTTCTAAACTTGCATTGAGCCAGTTTTTGATATAATTTATATATTAAAAACAGTTATTTATTATAATTTTACTTATATAAAATAAATATTATCTAATGCATTGCACATGCTAAAGTACTAGTCATATAAAAATAAAATTTTTAAATATATTCAATAAATTTTAAATTAAATAACATTATACATTATTATCATCTAATAATTGTAATGTTGTTAGACTTTTGCATTAATTATTTTAAAGTTATACTTAAAATAATTTGTAACTGATTATTATTCTAAAAATCTTTATCCGGACACTATATGAAAATCAACTATGTTTAATACTTATGATATTTGCACTTAACACTTTCTATTTATTGTAAAGTCCCATTTGCATTCTAATATAGTAAACACTAAATCTAAAGTGGTCATTAGTCAATGAATGTCATTGATTGATTTGAATTTCATGAATGGTAATAATAATTTTAGTGGGCAAAAATTTAATCAAAGATATATATATCTCAAAATTTTAAAATTGTAATACATAAATTAAGAAACATATTAAAATTAGCATTCTTATTTATATCAATACTATTTTTAATATCTGATATTAATTGCATTTATTATTTTTCTCACATTTACGGTAAATATGTAAACCATTTAGAAATCATGCAAAGACCAAAACATATTAATTGAAAATAATAAATAAATTACTTTTTAAAAATGATTGATATAGATCCACTAAAAAAAATGACTGATATGGAACTCATTCATACAGTAATAATCCATGGACAAATTGGTGGGATGAGAAATGTTATTGCAAACAGAAACTAAAATTCATGTTGCCTATAAATTGCCACCCCCAAGGTGAATCCTGACCTCAACAGTCTCAGCTGACCATTATTTGTCCACTGTCTTGTCCCTTCCTACCTATCATACTAAACATAAATACTCATTCATTACTAGGTTCTCTCACACTCTCCCTCCTCATCTGCATCTCATTCTCTTTCCTTCACCCTTTCTCTATCCTAAAACACAAAATTCTCCCTGATAAATATATTCATATTCATTTTAGAATTGCATTGAGCCAATTTTCTATACATCCAAACCACTCAAATACATTTTGAGTAGAAGCAACATTACACAGTTATATATACTTACAAAACAGCAGCATCCACAAAGAACGAAATGGTCATTAACAACAACACCTACATGCCTAATGATGTTGCACGGATTATTTTGTCAAAATTGCCTGTAAAGTCTTTGAATCGATTCAGGATTGTGCAGAAATCCTGGTTAAATTTGCTTGAAAATCCTCGATTCAAGCAAATGTATATGCAAAACTACTTATTCAAAGATGACGATGGTTCATCGCTACTTGTACAACAACCCTGGGAAGGTCTCCTAAATCCTCTTTTGCTTTCTGGTGAGAGGCTTGAAAAAAATGTCGAATTTGATTTGCCGTCTCCTTGTCACGAGGAGGACGTCAGAAGCATCAATTTTCTTGACTCTTGTGTCAACGGTACAATTGGTATCGTTCGATGCAAACGCCAATATAAAGATAACGATGTTATGTTATGGAATCCTGCAACTAAGGAATTCAAGATTATTCCTTCTGCTCAAGTGTTGGGTACTGCCTTTTTGGCCTACATTCATGGTTTTGGGTATGATAATGTGAATGATGATTTTAAGTTGCTTCAGCTTGCAACTTGGTTTGTAGGTAATTCACGGGATATAGAGGAGATTTGGCAGATTTATAGCTTGAAACGAAACTCATGGAAAAATCTTGATCTTAATATGACTTGTGCTTCTCTTAGATGCAAATCATATTTTGGTTTTGCAGTGAACTTGAATGGGTCATTGCATTGGTGGGGCACCAACCTCCATGACAAAGGAGCAGCAAAAGAAGACGTATTGGTATCATTTGACATGAGCAATGAGGTGTTCCACACAACACCAATAGGTTGGCGTACTAATCTTGAATATGTTAATAGATACTTGGCAGTGTTCAATGGCTCCATTGCAATGATTTCGAACTCTCTTGGGAGTAATTACCTTGATATATCAATTTTGGGGGAGTTTGGTGTCAAGGAATCCTGGACCAAACTTTTCACCATTGGACCCTTAACTTCTTTTGGGAGGCCAATTGGTGTGGGAAAGAAGGGTGATATATTGTTCATAAAAGATCTAGAGGACAGTGAGCTTGGCTGCTTTGATTTAAGTACTCAAATGTCTAAGGAGATTAGTATTAGAAGACCAAATTATAATTCTAAAATTATATTTTACAAGGAAAGCTTTCTTCATTTCGGAGAAATAAATTAGCAATTCACTTGTTAGTCTAGGTAGAAAGTTTTTTTTCATCTATTTATTGTATGCTAATCCTTGAAATTAGGGGTATAGCCCTGTGAGAAATTGTATTGTTCTCTGTATATTTGTTATTTGAATTTATAATTGTATTGACCTTTGAACACAATCTATATGCACCACTTTCTCTTATGCACTTTTATTAGATTATGGATTATCTATGTGTAATTAACGCTTTCTTCAAAGTGCTAAGTGTTGAGTATAACTGATGTTATCGTTATATGTGTTGCAAGAAAGGCTTGGCTAAAGAATCCAATTGATACTACTTTTGCTAAAAGTATGTTTTATTAGAAATGTGGTTTATGGGCCTAACTCAACCCTACAAAACTGGCTTGTAAGATGAGGGTTCCCCCCCACTTATATACACCAATTACCCGATAGTAGGTGGCATGATAGGCCCAACAACAGATCGCTAGGATTTGCTCTAATACGATATTATAAATATGGGTTATTGGCCTAACTCAACCCTACAAAACTAACTTGTAAGGTGAGGGTTGCCCTCCCACTTATATACAGTCGATGTGGGATCTACAACACGTTTTAAAAATCAACTGCTCGACCATCAATTAGTTATACCACATGTCATGCGAGGGTTTCCCTCCCACTTATATACACTAATTTGGCCTTATCACTAGTTGATGTGGGATCTACAACACGTTTTAAAAATCAATTGCTCAACCATTAGTTAGTTATATTCAATTTTCATGCAATTTTCAGCATGTTTATGACCCTTTTTGATTCGAACATCAGTTGGGCTTTATATTTTTGATGTAGTGAGTTTAATGTGATAAGTTTCACATCATGAATTAGTCAAAAAGGGTTCAAAATAGTCCAAAATCTAACGATCATTGTTTCGAAAGGACCATTTTGACTAACGTTAAAAACAATAAGGACTAAATTGAACTTTTAAAAAGATAAGGAACCAAACCGAATAAAATTAAAAACATAAAGGACTAAACGTATATTTTAGCCTAAATAGAATTTGTATACCTGAATTATCTATTAAGCGGAAAAACAAGTGTTCGATTCTCTCCGTGTATATGTGCAAAATTTCCTTGGGCCAATGACAGCCACGAACCACGAGCGGGATTAGTCTAAGACCCAGTGGGTTGGGGGACACCCGTAGTCTCTGACCCAGGACTAGAAAAAAAATTTGCATAGCAAAAATAATTTTTAATTATGATATGTGACCTTTTTAACTTTCTTATCTTTTTTGCTAAATGAATTTGCAGTCTATGTATGCCATATCTACTTGTCTTTTCTATTTATATCCCTTCTCTTTATATTTTCTTTTATTTTTATTCTATAATACTTTAATTCATCAATAACATTTAAAACTGCCATAGTTGAAATTATTTTTTAACTACTCTTTTTAAATATTTTTTCATAATTCATGTGAACTATGCACTTATTATTGCTATTATCAATCTATTTTATAGTTTAAATAATCAACCAAAGCGTAATTCACTTTTGAATTATAATTAAAATATTTATTCATTATTTATAAGTTAATTATGAATTTATTACTATTAGATAATTAATTGATTATTTAACTATAAAATATAATAATAATAATAATAATAATAATAATAATAATAATAATAATAATAATAATAATAAAATAAATAAATAAATAAATACTCAACTCTATTCTATTAAATATTTATTTAATATTTTTATTTTACTTTATAGTTTAAATGATCAATAAAAGCAAAATTCTCTTTGGAATAATAAGGAAAATGCATATTGATTATTCAAAAGTAATTTATGTATTTAGTATTAAATAATTCATTTATTATTCAAACTATAAAATAGAACAATAATAATTAATACATGAGTCACTTTTGAATTCTGAATAAAATATTAAGAAATGTATTTGCAAAGTAATTTGAGTTATAGCAATTTTAATTATTATTGATAAATTAAGGTTATACAAAACAAAAATAAAAGGATAAAATTTTCAGGGAAGGGTTGATATGCAAAAAGGACGTTTAGTAGATAGGCATATATATAGATTACAAATGCATATAATATAGTAGATTGGAAAAGGGGAAAAAATAGCACAATTAAAAATATATATTGATATGTAAAAAAGAATACATAGAGAAATGTAAGAAAAAATAGGAAATACAAAACCCAATTACAAAACTAGATGTTTGTTAAAACAAGAAGAATATATGATTCTAATAAAAAAAATAAAGTTTAAAAAGAATAAAATCTTTTAATTAAGAAGATAATTAATGATTTGTAAACTTGCATTGAACCAATCTTCTATAAACCCAAACCACTAAAATACATTCACTGTAGAAGCAAGGGTACAATTTGTCATCCTTGTACTAAAACAGTTATACTTACAAATGGCCTCAACCACGATGAAGCTTATTAACAACATCAATATTTCTCATGATGTTGAACTATATATACTGTCGAAATTGCTCGTGAAAACTATGAATCAATTCAGGTTTGTGCACTCTTCTTGGTCAAATTTTCTATCAAACCTCAATTCATGAGTGTATTTACAAAACTTCTTATCCAAAGACGATGATGGTTCATCTCTCCTCCTAAAGAAACAAGCCTCAAAAGGTATTCCATATTTGTTTTGGTGTTGGTTGAGAGGTTTCATTTAGATTGTCATTTCCTTGTCAAGACAAGAATGTCATAATTATGGATTATTGTGTCAATGTTATAATTGGTCTCATTCAATACAAATGTGACTATGGCAATCAAGATGGTTTTGCTATATATAAGCAAGACTTGGGGAAGACCAGAAGGACTAACCCTGAATTCCTTAGTTGTAAGGTTCCAAAGCATAACATCTTGATCACCATAGCCGCACTTGTATCGAACAACACCAATTGTACCATTGACACAAGAATCAAGAATTTTAATTTTTATGACATCCTCCTCTTGATAAGGAGCTGGAAAATCTAATTTGACCTTTTTCTCATACCTCTCACTGTAAACCAAAAGCAGATTTGGAAGGCCTTCAGAGGCTTGTTGTCTTACGAGAAGCGATGTGTAGAAATTATTGGGATCTATACTAGGATTTAGAACACCTAAATTATCATTAGATGCAATACTCTTAAATTGCGTACCTCTTAAAGACATACTCGATCTTGTGGAAGTGTGTACACAAGTGTATATGTCAGGAGAAGGAACTTCCTCTTGATCTCCCCTCTCTTATAGAGCATTGGATGGAGCAACCAAATATCCAACCCTTGTTTAAATAGATAGGTAACCTAATATCCAACCATCATAGATATTAGGTCCTACACATAAACTCAGTACACTTATCTATTGGGCTTGACCTAATAAACATATAAGCACATGGTGATTTCCAAAGCCCAAATTGGATCACTTAATTAAACATTGGGCTCATAGGGAAAAATGTATCAAGTCATATATTCAACCCATATTTTAATAAAACAAAATACACCAATCAATAGACCAAATAAAGAAAATTCTAACATTCTCCCACTTGGGCAATATTAATTGGGAAAATATATCAAGTCATACGTTCAACCCATATTTTGAAATTCATTTTGAAAATGACTCATGAGTTGAATAACTATGGCCACATAAACAACCTAAACATAATCATCACAAAACATGACCAATACAACTAACAAAATCGATAGCTAAGGCCTATAAGCAAAGATAAACTAATCCAAGTTTAGTTCACCAATGACCACATAACCAACAACTTTATTAGCATGATCATAACACAAGTGTGCAGGTGTAGGTACACATCATAGCATGGCATGTGATCCCTTTCATGCTACTGTGTATGGATCCTACATTGCATTTTTTTTCTTCAAGAAAACACAACCAATCACACAAAGAGATAATATTCATGCTTCTCATGAAACACCATTCCAAAAGGAACCAAAACATGCACATAATAATCTCTTAAAGAGATCATATCCATGTTTCTCACGAAACACCATTCCAAAGAGGAACCAAAACATACGTGCATAACAATCTCTCAAAGAGATCATATCCATGTTTCTCACGAAACATCATTCCAAAGTAGAACCAAAAAACATATGTGCATAACAATCTCTCAAAGAGATTATATTCATGTTTCTCATGAAACACTAATCAAAAGCGAAACTGAAACATGCACATAACAATCTTTCAAAGAGATCATATTCATTTCCAAATAAGGAAACTGAAATATCTCAAGCGAAAAGAAAAAAAATACTTAACAATTATTGTCAATAATCAACATGTGCATGACATTATTGAATAAAAGATTGCATAAGTCCAATGTAATAAAAGTAGCACAAAATAATAACAACTCCCACTAACCAACTACATCAAAAGGACCTTACAATACCCATATTCTTAACATGTTTCATAAACACTATAGGTCTAAGTCCTTTAATCAGGGGGTCAACAAACATCTTCTTTGTACTAAGTCCTTTAGTTATGGGAAACCCAATTGCACAAGACACATGCAATCTCAAAACTCTTATCAACTTTCATTGATCAATCACATTAAAACACATAAACTACCAAAGTTTAAACAATGATTAGATACCAATGTGATCAAGTTGCTATACCATCAATCACCAGAACATAATTCAGTTACTTGTAAAATTTAACCATAAAAGATATTCAAAAAAACATATATACAACTCAAAACTAGCAATCAATTGCCACAAAATGATTAAGCATCATTAGTAGAATGAATGATAAACATGTATTTTAATCATCCCAAGAAGGACTATACACATCAATGCGACAATCATCTTGTCACTTCTCACACATCTCTTTAATAAGCCCTAAGAGGAAAATTAATGCAAGGACAATTAACCTTTTAAACCAACTACTTTATTCAAAGTATAGATAAATTATGTCATTTGTAAAGGAAAAAATCACAAGAAGGGGGGTTGAATTGTGTTTTATAAAAATTTTCACAAACTTTTATAAAACACATGATTCGTCTGTTACGGGTTTAAAAAAAAGAGTTTCGGAGAAAAAGTTAACAGACGATAACAACAGATGAAACCTTTTAAGAAAACAAGATAAATCACAAGACAAAGTCAGTTCAAGCAGTTATAAGAAATAAAGAGCAGGAAAGATAACACGAGAATTTATACTGGTTCGTCTCACCTCGAGACAACGTTCAGTTCTTGGCAAACCACCAAGTTCTACTAACTCTTGCAAGTTACAAGTATTGTTCAATGCCACTTCTGGCTCAAACCAAGTAGTTTTTACACTAGCCTCTCCAAGCTAAAAACCCAAGTATTCTTTCTTACCAAGCCATTTCTGGCTCTACAACAAATCAGTAGATTTGTTGAGTTAGGGGCACACAGACTTTGATTATCATCTTACAGACGGATATACAAGATTAAAAATACAGTCTTTTTCTCTCAGGATACTCAAGGTGTTTTGAGAGCTTTTTACAACTAGAAAATTTTACAAGAGAAAGAATGAAGGCTTGAAAGAATGCTTGCGAGTTAAAGTTCTATTTTCAGCACTTTAAATCTTCTGCTATATATAGACTTGCTGAGGAAGTAACTATTGTCTCTAAACGGCCTTCTTACTTGCATCTGACCAACATCTGAAGGAAAGTGGTTGTTGGGGCATTTAATTTGAGCATTAAATGCTTGTCACCAACTAGTCACTTTGAGCTAATAAAGCACTATACTTATCTTCCTAGAGATACACTCCATATCATTCTGCTGCAGTGGTCACATTGCTTACTCAGACAAGTACTCATTGATAGTTGTAGCTTTTGAGGCGAGGGGAACTTCTGCTACTTTGACTCTTGTTTTTGTTTTCCTTTATGCACTTCGACAGATCCTAGGAGGATGTTCCATCAAATTACAAAATGACAGTGCATTTACTATGCCTTTAAATGCTTCTTCAGACTTAAGCGTCTGTCTGCATATCATCTGTAACTTACAGATGCAGATGCAACGATTTCGTCTATTGGCATTATAAGACACAATCTTTTTACTTGATATTTGTTTTGCATTGAATCAAAATTATTGAGAGGCCTGATTTGTCTTATGACTCAATATCATTCGAGTATAATATATACTCTCATTTGTTTTGAGACTTTAGAATAAATTTTAATGACAAAGGCTCAAAACCATATATCAATAAATAAAAAAATTCAGTAACACTCATATTTTCATATCTTTCTAAAAAGAAAACAATATAACATAAGCCCGACTTATATTAATAATGCAATCTAATGTCCCAAAATAATTTATTAAAAAAAAGTCAAAAGTTTGACTTATACAGGACATAGATAAAAAAAAAAGTGATTAGTAATACAAGAAACATATATTTATGACTAATAAATTATGCTCCCACATTTCCTTCAAAACAATGTATCTTGTAATTCTCTTAATTATCAATTGAAAAAAAATCTAAGGAAAATAAGCACAAGATACATTAATAATAAACATTAATCACGTTTAAAATTTACCAAATTTTTAAAACTTATTAATAGACACAAAATATACTTATCAAATAGGAAACAATGTGTCCAAATCAAACAAATTGATTTTCACATTTTTTTTTTTTGGATAAAAGACTAGGAATGTTCAAGCATCAGAATAGATCCTAAAAGCCCAACTAGGTTGGCACCTTAGGAACTATAAATCATTCCCCAAAAGCAATCCCAAATATTATTGAAAACAAATTAAAAGAAAGATAACGGCAGTAGGAACATAGTCCCTATATTACAACCAGAATAGCAACCAGACTAGCAAAACCTATAAGAGGGTAAACCTATTCTATTTCTATAGAAATCATATCTAATAGACTCAGGCATTACATCCCAACCAAAATAGCAATCAATGATTTTCACCTAGTTTTCATGCAATTGAATTTATTGCACAATTTTTTTCTTATAAGTCACAAGAATATGATCCAATGATATTTAACTAGGCACAATCATATTCTTACTAAAGTATAATATGCTTGTACAATCACTCACGAGCAAAAAGAATTTTTCATATTATAGCTCCCACTAATGATTAGCATTTTCTTGTAAACAAAGTAACTCTCTTGAGCTTGTACCTAAGCATATTTTCATGAACAAATAAACATATTCATCATGACAAAAAAATGTCAATATTATATATATATATATATATATATATATATATATGTTTACATCCTTTATAAAAATTTTAATCCAAAATTAAAACATTATAATTTATTTACTTTGTCAATGAAAGACATGATATGAAGTTGAAATTAAATACAAATAAATCATTGATTGATTAAAAGGACAATATTTAATGATATTTGCCACACTACTTTGGGATATAAACCATATGAATATAAACTTCTCTATGGTTGGAAAATATACCATACACAACAGTTTCCAAAAATTCAAAAAAACTTGTAGTTAGAATTTTCACTGTCACATAATCCCAAATTTATATGTTACATGAATCAACTTATGCAATAGATTTCTTCTGGGTAAACTTATGCACTAAGTGATTTAAGTAACACAATCATCCAAAAAAAAAATGGGAAGCACTTCCATTAATATTCATGAATAAGTCACTGTGGTGATAAACATTCATTTCCAATAACAGTGCTCCTAAAACAAGGATGAAATTACAATTTAGAAAAAATACCCAACTTCATACATAAATTTTCTCAAACCATGTTTCCCAAGAAACATATTAGAAATTATTTTCTTCATATAAAAGCACATCATGCACCCAAGTGATGAATAACATCAATTTGTACAAAGATTAAATGTCAAGAATACAATGTACAAACCACATAAACCATTTAACATAATTTCAAAGAACACATGGACAAACAAATCTAATTAAAAATGATTAATGTGAGAAGACTCAAAGAATTTCATAAGTTTATTCCATTAGTTAAGTATTTGACAACTATGGTAGTCACATTATACTAAACTAATAAATTCGTTCATCAAAATAATGATTTATACATGTTCTCGAAATTATATTATATAAAATACATAATGAAAAAAAAACATCTTTCCAGATACACTTAACAAATAACAAGTGCACCAAAGATGACAATAATAATTAATATTATCTCTAGTTATCACTTTCCATAAATTTGTTTGTGTCTTAATATACGACAATATACCAAAAATAAGACATGGTACAAATAAAATTAAAGACTCATTTAACTAGAGTTTTAGGCAAAAGTTTGCACAGCTGCCTTAATTTTGTTATGTACCAACATAATGTAATCAATTATCTATGATTATATCATAATTCTTTTGGTATTTCCCTTGATTGCTACACAATCATAATCACTAACAATTATTTTTGTATCCTTTAAACATGTAATTCATATTACACATCACCAAATTATGCATAATGATTTATCAATATACAAGTTATCTAAAAGATTTGAACACTTTATAGATAAATTTAATCAAACATGCACAATCCATAACCTTATAAAAAAAACTTGAATGCATATCCACTTGACAGATATCAAATGACAAGTCATATGTTTTCATAAAACACACGAAGGCACAATTTAAAAGAAATATGATTTTCATTGGCAAATTTAACCTTCATATATAAATGAATTACAAAAAAAAATTGCCATGCCATGATTGCATAACATTAAAATATTAAAATATTTTTATCTCAAATTCTGTCTCTATTCTCATGCTTTGAAAACATAAAATTTAATTAAAAAAAACAATAAAGTCTTAAACTTTTGTATCATAATTATTGCATATAACAATTCAAATTGTCATGCCAACACACCTTCATTGTAACATAAGAATTTGTATATAACATGACTTAATCGAATTCAAAAGATTTATGCATATAAAATAATATCTCTCAGAGTATAAAATATATTATACATTCATAACAGTTGTAAACATACAACAAATAAGGATCAATACAATGTCATCCTTTCACCTATTATAATTATTTACAATCAAGAGCTCAATATAATTGACAATGTTATTCATGGAAAAAGTTACAAGAGCAAGGATTCAAACCATATAATATAAACTCTCCTGTGGGTAGAGAATATATTGTACAATAACAACAGTTACAAAAATCAAACACCTGTGGGTCGAAGGATTTTACTGTCATGAATAACATGGGACAATCATCATCAATAATAATTACTAAACGAGGATTTAAAATATATAATACAAACTCTCTTGTGAGTAGAGAATATATTATATAATATATTATATAATAACAGCACTTACAAAAATCCAACACATGTGGGCTGAAGGATCTTACTGTCAAGTTCATCCCAACATGTCACAACAAAATTAACCAATGAATTAACCCCCTATGGGTGAGTCAACTCAAAGATAAATTTAAATGACACAACATCCCAATATTTCAAATTTAACAAGTAGCTATATTAATTTTGCAAATAACCCACTGTGGTGAGATACACTTACTCAATCAATAGAGCTCATAATAGGGATAACAATTGGCCAAAATATTTTTCTTATTCAGCTCTAAATTTCCAAACATCAACAACATATAGCGATAAAAATAATAAATATATTATAAACCATACACTATTAATTATTAGTAATATACATATGTTACAAATCGAGATTGTCGATCCTAAATAAACAATGCCATTTTCACAAATGACAATATAATACACATATGTATATAAGCCAATTAATAATCCAATCCCAAAATTAATGTATCAATGGTATAATGGAGATCCAAAATGCAATGCCAATTTCATGATCAGGAAACCACATCAAAAGGATTGTTTTGATAATATTATTACTATTATTAATATTAATATGTTATGCAAGTAATAACTATGCGTCAAATTCATTTATCATGCATGCAATACTTTCTCTCACCATGAATTAGGTCACAATGACCAACGTAATTCATATATACCATCTTGAAACAAATTCTATGAAAAGAATTTCTAATTTCACAAAACCCTAAAAGTTTCAATTTTAATCAATTCAAGAAATCATAAATTAAAACATAGGATTCTAAATTTAGTATAACCCACTCTGATACCACATGTAAAAATTAATAGGATATATACTAGGATTTAGAACACCTAAATTATCATCAGATACAATACACAAAATTTGCATACCTCTTGAAGACATACTCGATCTTGCGGAAGTGCGTACACAAGTGTATACATTAGGAGAAGGAACTTCCTCTTGATCTCCCCTCTCTTATAGACCAACTATTGGATGGAGCAATGAGCCATCAAAGAGGACATGAGTCAAGTGAGGATCCTACCCTTCTTTAAATAGACAGGTAACCTAATATCCAACCATCATATATATTAGGCCTATTAGGTCCTACACATAAACTCAACACATTTGTCTATTGGGCATGACCTAATAAACATATAAACACATGGTAATTCCTAAAGCCCAAATTGGATCACTTAATTAAACATTGGGCTCATAGGGAAAAATATTGGCTTTTGCTATATCCACCCCATTTTTTGCTAAATACACTACCATTGATTGTTTTCTATTATTTTTTTCCTTATATACCCTTTATACACATAACATTTATACAAAATTATTATTCCGGAAAGTACTTTCCGGAATACTATTGTTGTGTTCCGGAAAGTACTTTCTGGAATACAGTTTTATTTTTTAATACAATTTTATTTTTTAACTTCCGGACAATGCTTTCCGGAATACTATTTTGTGTTCCGGAAAGTATTTTTTGGAATGTTAGAAAATAAAATTGTATTCCAGAAATTACTTTCCAGAACACAAAATAGTATTCCGGAAAGTACTTTTCGGAAGTTAGCAAAAAAGGGGAGTGGATATAGCAATAGCCAAAATATATCATGTCATACATTCAACCCATATTTTAATAAAACAAAATACACTAATCAATAGAAGACCAAATAAAGAAAATTCTAACACGATGAACCATCATAATCTTTGAATAAGTAGGTTTGTATATGCATTTGCATGAATTGAGGGTTTTCAAGCAAATTTGACTAGGAAGTCTGCACACTCCCAAATCAATTCAAAGATTTCATGGGCAATTTTGACAAAGTAATCAGTGCAACATCATTAAGGCATGTAGATGTTGTTGTTAATGACCTTTTCATTCTTCTTTATGGCTACTGCTATTTTGTAAGTTGGAAAATCAAGAAGTTACTAGTTTGACATATCAAAATGTCATAGATTTGGAGGGAGAACATACATAAAAGGATGTTCCTACAGCACTAAATACTGTTGTGATTATTGATTCAGATGAGGAAGATGACAGAGATAAAGAATTTGTTGTTCCATTTCATGAAGTTGTGTTGTCGAGAATAGTTGTGCCATCTCCTGCATTGCAAATGATTGTAAGTTTTTTGGTTTTTCTTTGTTATTGTAATTTTTTTATGTATGTATATTGAAACAATGGATACTCAATGCTTTAAATCCTAAATAGCGGATCATAGCAGTCAACCCCAAAAATGCTATAATGGTATAGTGTATAGTGGGACAACCACTATTCTATTTTTTTTAATATAGTTTATTTAATGTAAACTCTATGCATATAGTCATATTTAACAATAACTCTCCACATAATAATGCATTAGATGAATTAAATATGTAACAACAAATCTATTCATAGAATCATTATACGTATCTAACAGCAAGTCAGCAACTCCCTTAACAAAAACAGAATCATAGATCTATAAAAACAAGTTAGTAAATCCTTTAACAAAAACAAAAACACACATATATAAGTCATAGAAGTGGGCTACAGAAGTGGGAGTAGAGAGAAAGTTGAAATGACAAGTGAATGTCATAGGTTGAAACTGAGAAAGTTGAAAGAAGTGAAAAAAAAAAGCCTTCTCCTATACGTGTTTCAAGATGGAGGCTAGGGTCGGAAATGTTGTTAGGTCTCCCACCCTAGGAAACTCTTTGTGAACTATTAGATAAATTAATTTTAAAATTAATGGTTGAGATTGTCTTTTTTTTTTTCTTTTTCCTTTTTCTCTATTTTTATGTATCTTTCCTAATTTATCTCTGTCCTCCTCTGGCATCCTCACTTCAGTGCCAACAACAACCTTTGCGGTGGTTTTATGATAGCTTTCAATCCTCTCCACATCACTCCCTCCACACACCATACACCCCGCTCAATCCATCACTGTTCCCCTCAAGCTCATCAAAGTCTCCAAACCCTCATTGACCCTTCTTTCAACTCCAATGGCTTCCATGAAATTTCCCCTATTGGAGTCCAAGTGTGAAGGAGAAGTCCCACATTGGGTAGAAATAAGAAAGTTGAGTAACATATAATTGGAAAGACCCTCAAACCTAATGCCTTAAGGTTTTGGGTTAAAGATGATGTCAAGTTCACTTGTGTAATGTGCTCGTGTTGGTGAAGATCTCCCCAGTTTTAACCCCCCTTAGATGCACAACACCTCCCCTCATATTTGACCAACTTGGTTCTTAATTCCCTCTCTTAGGACACAATTGGATTACTCCAAAAAAATTTCCTTGGCAAGAGAACCATGGAAACACCAAAAATCGCAATAGGGTTATTGTCAATTACCACGGTGTGTGTAATTGAGGCCTGAACGATGTTGGTATTGATGGCAACCAAATCATTCACACATGAAATGTTGAGCAAGCATATTGACAGTAAAATGAATTTGGGGAGCTCACCTCACATTGTCCATCTTTGACTAGGTTTCAACTTGAAAGACAACGTCTTGCTTTCATATGGTTCCATAATCCTTGCAATTTTATTATTCTTTGTCATGTGCAGTTTTCACAGAACGCGATGAAGTTTTCACAGACCTCATACGGAGGAATTAATAGCGACATTAGAACTGAAACCAAGATATATGAGTGGCATTCAAACCTCCCCATCAAATCGTCAATGACGTCGCATCATGGCAAGACAGTCTACTGGAATGTCGCGTTGTTAAGGTGTCGGTGATGGCAAGAAAGTGATGTCGCATGGTGGCATCCGGTAAAATCGTTGAAGGGAAAGAAGAGGATAGAGGAGAAAGGTAAATCATGAAAGAAGAAGAAAAAAGACGAAAAAGAAAAGAAAAAAGAATGAAAAATCTCGATCGTTGATTCAAAAATAAAGAGATCTGACGGCTCAAAAAGAGTTTCCCAAGGTGGAAGACCTGACAACGTTTCTCACCCTAGCCTCCATCCATGTTTCAAAAGTGTGTTCAACAAGTCAACAAAAAAAAAAAGAACTTGATAAGAGAACATTCGTCTTAATAGCAAAAAGTAAATCTGTTAAGGAAAAGGAGGGAGTAACATAAACTTATAGCAGCTATTCTGTCTTCTTTTTTTATAGAAAAACAACTTTTATGTTAAAATAGCTTTTCTATTAAATATAATAAAAGGAAAAATTAAAGTTTCAAAAACGCCCATGTCTTAAAAAAGCCCAAACGGTTACCTTTTAAGAGAGCATTTTTCAAAAAACACTGTAATGGCGCTATCCCAGCCGCTACTGTCACAATTTCAGCTGCTACACTAAAGCGCTCCATTATTGAGATCCCTAATGCGGCCAAGGGCCGCTCCGCCCTGCTACAACGCTATCCTGGTGCTATAATGCGCTATTTTCATCCCTGTGGATACTAATATGCATGAGCTTTTATTTGGAACATATTTGTAACATCCTCCATCTAGGGATGATTTGACAGAACTATGGCATTTCATGGTTACAATTTTCGGCAGAAGATTCTTATAAAATTATCATTGTATCTTTCTTGAACTAGTTTTCTTGAATTATGTTCCTTTCAAAAGTATATTGCCTTACCTTTTGAATATTTAGAAAGCGGATTCTTCTGGAGATTGAGAGGCTATAGTTACAACCTAGTATACACTTGAGAGATGTTGTTTATATTCTTTTAAAAGCTAATTGAATATTTTATATATAGATGACCCATTCAATATGTTTTACATTTCGGCAAATTATGCTTGTGTGTCATATTTACTTTTTGGCATATTATGTTGCATTTTTCTTAATTGTTACTGAAGTTCCTTCCATTGAACCATTTACATTTTTTTTTACCCTTTTTCTTAAATATATTTATAATTATAGCAAGCTGATTACCATTGTATCGAATTCTCAAAGTTAACTTGTTTTCTTTAAGCATATTAGTATTCCTTCTTTGTACAAAGGCTCAAATAAATTACAGCATTAACAATAATTAACATATTGAAGACTCTGAAGTGAAATTTTGAAGCATGAAGCATATATTGTGAAAAGTTCTCAATCCCTTACTTTATTAATATGGCTTAGCCCTCTTAAAAACAAGCACTTAATTCTAGTACCTTGGCAAGATTTCACAGAAATGTGACTTTTTTGCTCCGTAGGCTTAGTTCTGTAATCATTGAATGTCTTGCTAAACATGAATATTTTGATGCAATATGAAAATTCCTGTACTTTTGGTCATTTACTGTATTCTTTGTTGTTGGGCAAGTGATAAGGTTGAAAATGAAAACAATTGATGTATCTAGATCTATATTTTATCTAAATGCCATGCTATTTCTATTTTTTTCCTTTACTCCTGCTATGCACACATTAATGTTGATAGATAAATAGTGCATTTTGACGCATGAGCTTTTCCATTTATTTTTCAGAGCATGTTGTGTAATTTTTAAAATTTGAATTACTACATTTGCATTTGGGTAGCTTCCTTTGAAAGCTTTTGTGTATTTGGATTTAAATTACGTAGCAACTTTTCAAGACAAGATGCACCTCACCAATCAAGATAAGGCTTTTGTTGTTTGTTTGTTTTCATGAAGATGCTTGGTCTTTCTTCTTGTTCTTGTTCATCATTTTAATGCAAGTTGTTTCACTGACAATTCTATGTGTCACAATGCATTTTAGGGGTATCACACTCCCATTCCTTACCTGTGAGAAAGAGAAGATCTAAAAATTAAGACAAGTATGGATGGTAAAGCTAACACTAGGAGCGATAAAGGTGTTTATATTGGTGTACAGGAGGAAGAAGATCAGGTTGATGCTGAAGATGATGGTCTAGAAGATATTTGGAAGGAGATGTCAATGGCAATCGAATGCTCCAAAGTATCATACTTTAATTTGCTATTATTTGCCAGTAATAATAGTAATTAATTTTCTATGCAAGGTAGTTTTATCTCCTACTCATTAAGATGATTTTTTTTCATGTCATTTATTTGTAACACTTCCCTGATTTCTACTTGTTAAGTTGAGGGCTTCTGAGACATCACATATTTCTTGTGAAGATAAGGGGAAAAACTATAGCAGAACATACAAGTGTGGGAAAACTAAATTGATAGATAGAATTATGACGTAGTTCCTTTTTGAGTTGGGTTGTTACTTGCTAACAAGATTATTCATTGATTTATGTAGACAACTGTAAATAATTTGGTAGATACACTAAAAATGGTTTCCCCATTTCTATCAGCCAAGCGTTTGTATCAGTTATTCTATGCATGTTTAATATTCTAGAAGTACAGTAATTCACAAAATGCAAATTGTGTTGAAACTTGAAACCTTGTGCGTTATGGCATACAATTATCCTTATTGGCCTCTATTATTTTGTTCTCTCACTTAATCTATGTTATACCTATTGTATGCATTTTGATATAACATGTAATGCTCCCATCACATGTAAATATCATATATGCTTTTCTTTTCTGCTCAGAAAAATTTACTTGCACACATGTCATAGTAATTTAGCTTTATGTACATTATTTCTAACTTTGAATTCTATCTGTAAATAACATTTTTAGAGGTTCTTTGGCATTGATTTAGTTTAATTATACCTCTACTAGCTAGGATGTTTTTGTGGATCCTCTGCCGGATGATGAAGTGGGAGAAGATGATAATTAGAGACTATTTCATAAAAGATGTCTCTTTATTATTTATAATTAATGTCCATAAATTAGGGATGTTACACCAACTCATTGCTATGATTTCTGAAATCAATGTTGTTGGTGGATCCAAGGGGTGGTGGGTAGACACTGGTGCAACACGTGATGTTTGCTATGATAGATCTTTGTTTAAGAATTATTCTGTTGCTGAGAATCAGGAAGTGTTGTTGGGAGATTCCCACACCACGATTGTTGCTGGGACAGGAGATGTGGAACTGAAGTTTACCTCTAGAAAGACTGTGGTTCTTAAAGATGTTATGCATACTCCAGAGATGAGAAAGAATTTAGTTTCAGGCTATCTTCTTAACAAAGCTGGGTTTACTCAAACCATAGGGGCTGATTTGTATACTCTTACAAAGAATAATATTTTTGTGGGGAAGGGTTACATACTTATGGAATGTTCAAATTGAATATTGAATGAATAAATTTGTTTGTTTTTTCCTTATATGTTCAATACTTCTTATGTTTATCATTAATCTATTATGAGTATATTTCTAAATGTTTGAAATTGATTGTTTATGTAAAATACTAAATACTGCAACATTGTTATTTTCTATCAGTTTGTGAATTTCGTGAATATATTTTAGTTACTATTTGTGAAAAAAAAAGATTGATATATGCTGGATTGGAAATAGTTTGGCTAATGTCTTCCCTGTTATATATGTAAAGCATTTGCAAGAAAACATTGGAACGGTGGTTTATGTTGTATTTTGGTCAAAGAACTTTGCCATGTTATATTTTCGAAGTTATATGCGTTTCTTTATATATATTAATAGTGAAGTTAATTGTAGTACAGGCTGTTGCATATTAGTACTTTTATACATATGTGATTTTATCTATTTTCCTTTTAAATTGAAAAAATAGTGGGGGCTCTTCTTCTTATTATGCACATATTAATAAACGTGATTATTAGAATGTTTTGTTTCTGATGAATCTAGAAGTAAAAGAGCTCATGTAGCTAAAGATTTTGGTCGTGTCTTTTATGCTTATAAGTTGAGGAGGATCCTTCCTGAATTCAAGAGACTTTATAGTGAAAAACTATTCCAGACATAGATCCATTACTATAGTACCGCGGCTATAGGGATGGATCATGTGAGGTTTGAAGAACATTTGGTTGATCCTTTGACGAAAGGATTAGCAAGAGAGAAAGGTTTTCAAAACCTCAAAAGGAATGAGACTAATGCCCATAGATTAAATTGTCTCTTATAAGGGTAACCCAACCTATAGACTAGAGATCCCAAGAAATAGGTTCAAAGGGTAATAACATCTTATAAAGAGATGCGAGAATCATGCTATAATAATTCTTCTAAGTCTCATTCATATATTTAGAGCATGATATTTTGTAGTGTTTAAAGGTTGAATTAATTTCTTAATAAGTTCTATACACTATATTGAGTGGGATACCTAACTACAGAAGTACTCTTGATAGACTCACCTATGTGAATGTGGAAGTGAGGCCGCTTCCTATGGAATTTTGGGCAAAATGCTCTAGAGCATTCACTATACTGGGATATACGTGTATGGTCATAATGCACGGGCTTTTAGACTACACCCCGA
The DNA here is from genome assembly GCA_026413185.1 of Pueraria montana var. lobata. Classification (NCBI taxonomy): domain Eukaryota; kingdom Viridiplantae; phylum Streptophyta; class Magnoliopsida; order Fabales; family Fabaceae; genus Pueraria; species Pueraria montana. The sequence continues at coordinate 59,464,876 of CM048654.1, forward strand.
AAGATTATGCGTATGATGTTGTTAGAGATAGAGTTCAAGACTACGAGTCACTCTAGTATAATCTAAATCATCATTACTACACAATGGTTCAAGTCTACGAACACGATTGTTTATGCTCAATCTTATTCTGTATTTTGCCTTAATGCTTGATGAAATATATTTTAAAAAATCGATGGGAGATTGTGAGATGATTTGTTAAAATCTTTTAATTGAATCATATATTTTATTTTATTTTAAACGTTGGAACCTTTTATTGTATAAACGGAAGTTTTTGAATTGATTTCATAGCATTTAATCAATTATTTTAATTATGTGATTTGAATATAAAGTTTTAAAGATACAGTTCAATATTTTTTGAATGTAGAGTCTTCAACTGGCTTTAATTGTTTTAATAACCTTTTAAAGCTATAAGACCTTATATAAAGAAAAAAGAGGAACATCAGAAGAAATGGTACAAAACGTGAAAAATAAGTTGAAAGAAAAAAGTGTTTTCAGTTTTAGTGAGTTCCCGAGCATTTAAGAGATTTGTGTGGGTGTCAGTTTGTGGGACTCTCTTCTGTGCAGAGAGGTTTCTTACTCATTTTGGAGGGTTGTTTTATCTTGGGGACAACGAGGCTGTAGACTGCTGCACAATTTAGGCAGAGCCGCAAAATGTCTTAAAGAGAGCGACCTAGTCCGCAACTCAGCCTTTGTTATTTTTTTAATCGTGTTTGGTGTTTGCAGCAACACAAACAGCCAAAGCAAACCAAGCAACAATGCTCACAAATAAGCAACATGAAGATGAAAAACCTCAAATACAAAGTAGATATTGCAAAGCACTTTTCTCCCTATCCAGACCTTGTTTCAACGATCCAATCAGACAAAACGAAGTGTCACACATTCTAAACCTATTGTCCAAAAATCAGTCGGATCCAACGGTGAACGAATCTGCTGTTGCAATTTGAAAATCTGTTGTCTGAAGAGCTAAGAAAACATGAGAAGGTGGAGGAGTGAAAAGGGATGTGTGAGAAAATGACAGAGAGATTTTAATGAGATTTAGTAACCAATGAAAAGCAATTGTTTCACATTTTTTGATAAACATTAGTAACCTATGCCATAAAGAGGGTATAGCAAATTGAGAAATGGGAGGAGTATACCACGTAAGCGAAAAGGTTCATGTGAAAGAATGTGTAATTTCCTAAATCTGAGATGACGGTGTCACATTTCGCGACTCATATTTTATATATTATAAATAGATAGGAGAAGGGGCGACATACTCTTGTCTAGTCTAATATCAACTGAAATAATTATGACCATTCAACCTTAGATAAGTAGCAATATATATTAGTGCTCCAAATCACTATTATATTGATTGTACTATTTTATGCATAGGTTAAGAAATAAAAAATAATTTTTTTAATTCAATATATAATTTTTTTTACCCATATAATGATTTTTTATTTTTTGATTGCAACACTCTTCTTTTGTTTAATTTCATTTTCCGTCTTGTTTCTTATCTTTCAACTTAAAAAAAAAAAAATCTATTCTCTTTTACACCTTAACCCTCTCTAACAAGTACTTCATATTTTTAAGGCTTAATTGTAATTTTTACCCTCAACTTTTACTTTTTGACGAATTTTACTCCCAACAAATTAATTTTGCGCATCTTACCACCAACTTTTTTAAAAAAGTTGCAAATTTTACCTTCCACCATTTTGCTGATATGGCATGCTAAAATAATTGTACTTTTTACCCCTAACTTTTTACTTTTTGGCAAATTTTACCCTTAACTTTTTTCACTTTTTGGCAAATTTTATCCCTAACTTTTTATTTTTTGGTAAATTTTACCCCCACTTTTTACGCTTATGTCAACATGCCATATCAGTAAAAAAAATGGAAGGTAAAAATTGCAACTTTTTAAAAAGTTTGGGGGGTAAAATGCACCAAATTAATTTGTTTGAGGTAAAATTCACCAAAAAGTAAAAAATTGGAGGTAAAAATTGCAATTAAATCTATTTTTATTATCTTTTACCAGACAACTTTTAACTTAAAGGTGCTTTAAAATTAAACCAAATAAAAATTACCAAACAAATTCTCTCTTATTTTAAATTTTAACTTTAAAGTAACTTTTAAATAAAAAGAAAAAAAAACTAGGCTAAACATAGCCTAAAAGAAATTTAAAAAAAATGTAGAGATTAAAAGAAGATATTTTTAAATATAAAGCCTAAAATAATTTTTTTTAACAATAAAACTCAAATGAGTAATTAAACCCTTACAGACAACTACTTGGATCAGGTATTTCCAATAGGACCATCCTTTCTAGTACTGATGTTCCTACTTGGATTAGTCATATTCTTTCACATAAGGAGATGTCTCTCGCAGTGTCTGTTGCTTGGTGGGCGTGGCTCTGGCGCAACAACTGTGTATTCAATTATCAGAATTGGAATATTCACTATGTCCTTAGGAGAATTCGAGAAGCACACGTGGATTTTGTCATGCATGGGTCCAACAATGTGCGTCACCCTCAGTCAAATTGGACTGCTCCGGATCATCCTTTTGTTAAGCCAGTGGCTGATTTAGGACCCTAGGTCAGTGGAGTAAAATAAGAAAAAAATAAATTGTTTATTCTATTTAATATTTGATGTACATCAGATAAAAAATCAGATCATGATGAGATATTTTTTTATTAGTAGATAATGATAAGATATTATATAATTTCTAAAAATTAGATAATGATAAAATATGATATAACTCTCCCCTTAAGATAAGAAATAAGATAATGTTATTAATTATATTATATTGACGCAACAAACAACAAATTATAATAAGATAGGATAATTATTTTATTTTATCCTATCCTATTGTCAAGTCCAATTGGAAAAAAAGATAAAATTAAACTTTTAAATTAAATATTTAAATAAAAATAATAAATACATAAAAGGAGAAAAAAATTAGATAGAGGGGGTTCAAATACATAAAATTAAAGGGGAACAAAATATACACATTTAATATATATATATATATATATATATATATATATATATATATATATATATATATATATATATGTAATTTTTTAAAAGTGAGCAAGTGCAAGTGCACCCTCTCAAATGTATGTGGATCCGCCAGTGCGTTAAGCTGAATGTTGATGGGAGTTACAGATCTCAAGCCAACGCCATTGGGGGTAGGAGGTGTTCTTCGTAATTCAGCTGGTAAATGGCTTTTTGGATTTTCGAGAAGTTCGGGAGAAGGGGATCGTCTTCTCGCTGAATTATTGGCCCTTAAGGTAGGGCTTCAACTCTGCTGGGAGCGTGGATATCGCAAGCTTGTCTGCAAGTCTGATAATTTGGATGTAGTATCTCTCTTTATCAACTGGAGTCAGGATACTATTTCCCTTCATAGCTACCGCGACTATATTCAGGAGATTCGAGATTTGCAATCTCGTCAATGGTCTTGTGTTTTTGTGCATGGTCAGCGCCAATCAAACACGTTAGCTGATAAGCTTGCTGGTTGGGGATCAAGCCATGGTTTTAAATTGCGGTTATGGTTGCGATTGCAGTCGCGGTTGTCACCATTGCGGTTGTGGGCATTGTGGCTGCTACAATGCAGATTGCGGCTATTGCGGCGTGAAATTATTATATGTTTGCACTGAATGTAAAAAAAGAATTATACAATTATTTTAATTAATGATACATCTTTTATTTATAAGATAGCATGACTTTTCATTCATTTTAAGATTTGATATCTCCCAACATCTCATACAGTCAAACCCATTCGACCATTGACACTTAAAAGTTCAAAATAGAATATTGAATTCTAAATTTTATTTTATTCTTGGCAAAAAAGTGGAATAGAACAATATTAAGGCTTTGTTGCGACTCCGATACGGTTCCATTGCGGGTACGTTGCGACATTTTATGTGATTGAAAATCACACCACAATTACTGACCGATGCGGTTGCAGACACCACTGCAACAGCAATATTGCAGCGACAATTGCGGTTGCGGACCGCTATTTAAAACCATGGATCGAGCCATTCAAATTGGAATCGGTTGTGGGATCAACTTCCTGATGATGTGCTGTTGGAGTATAGGAGGGACTTGCTTTAGGTCCTTTTGTTTTTTTTCCTTTCTGCTTTCTTTAAATTCCCACTATACCAAAAACAACCCTTACAGACAAACCAACCCAATGACTAAGGACAACATTACAAAGTAAACAAATAATATATTAGAAAATAAGATATATAACTCCATGAAACATAAGAAATAAAGCCATGCATTAAAACAAACTTCTTTATGACCACAAATACTTATTTTTATCTTCTAAAAATGAGTCAAAGGACCCTTTATTTTAATCTTACAAAGCTAAATATTATTTTCCATGTGATAGGGAGAGTTGCATCCACATCTTGCATAATCAACTCTTTCCGTTCAAGGAAGAGGGCATGTTTCTTATCTTAAAGAGCTCGAATGTGATGTCAAATCTCTTGTATGAATTTAGCTACAGCCTCCAAATCGAAAAGAGATAGGAGCTCACAAAAGGTAGCAAGGGTTTACTGTTGTTGAGTCTTCTTTGATATCGGTGTTTTGAATTTCTTAATTCTTATCTTCAACATCATGAATAATTCTCCATGTATAGACTTTATGAAAGGCTCACCACAATGATAAAATAGTCCTTTCTTTTACATAGGTACCACCACACAACTTAATCTTGATCACTCCCATGCAATCTGTATTCACTCGCACAACTTTCTCTAATCAATCAAGAAATTCAAAACATCGACACTATGAAGGCTCAATGACAATAAACAATGACTAACTTTTGGAAGCACTTGCTTCCTATATCAATTTGGAAGTTGTTGCAAGATGCATGCAAGAGATCTAATATCACATTCGATCGAGCTCTTGAAGATAGGAAACAGGCCCTCCTCCTTGAATAGGAGTTGATTTGCAAGTTGTGGATACAACTCCTAAATTCCCCTGAGAATTAGTATTAGCTTTATAAGATTAAAATAAAGGGTTCATAAACTCTTCCTAAAAGATTTAAATGAGTGTCTATAAACGAGTTTTGGGTCTATTTGCATAATCTTTTTTAAAAGCACTTATAAGAGAAGAAAAAAAATAAAATAAACATTTGAATAAGTCAAAATTAATTTATGCATTAGTTAATCAACTTTTGGAGAAGTTTATGTAAAAGAGTTTCTATAAATTAGCTTCTGCATAAGCTCATTTTTACTTATAGAGAAACTTGTTTTATTTTTCCTTCTTATTTTCTTCTCCTATAAGTATTTTTGGAGAAGTTCATCTAAACAAACCCTTTATTTGTTATGTTTCATGTTATATTTCTTATTTTTTAATATGTTATTAGTTGTACTTCCTACCTATATAATGACTATTTTATTACTCTCTCCATTCCAAAATAATAGTCTTTTAAATTTATAAATTAAGAAGCATTCAATTGATATAAATTTAGTCTAAAATATCCTTAGTTTTTAACTACTTTTGTCATAAATTATTTTACTAACCACCAATAACAAATACATTCTACAATCTACCAACTTATTTTTATGATAGATGTCTCTTTTCAATACAAGTATTGATTAATCTAGCTTCTTAATTATGTCTAGAGGTATTGTTGGAATAAATAGTTTAAAAATGCATTATTCGAACAAGAATAAAAAACTAAAAAGACTATTATTTTGGAATAGACGAAGTAATGAAAAAAAAGTAACTTTCATGCTACTGTTTTGAGGGGAACATCTTCCACCGATCAATCTGGAGCAGGTGGCAACATGCAAGATCCTCAAAGAGTCAAGACCATATCCAGGCTTTGGATGATTGGAAGAGATCTCTACTCTTCAAGCTACAAGAACTATTTGTCACAGCAGCAATCCTCCATGGAGGAAATGGAGTCGAAAAGAAAAACTCCCAAAACAGCATGCAAACACCTGACAACAGATACAAAAGCTCAAAATGTTGAACAGGAGAACAAGCAAAAGAAATCATGAAATCCTTTTATGTAGTGTACACACGAGTGATCCACATAAGCTCCAAAGGTAGCAGAAACAAGTTAAAAGGAATGACAAAAGTGATGACTAGGAAAAGCATCATCATCATGAAGGTAGCAAATACCAGAACTCTGTAGCGCACCATATATATATGTGATTGGGAGTGAATGTCTTGGAGCCCCTCATCATCAACATCATCATCAAGATTCAGCATATCAAGGAGAGTAGTTTTGTTAGGTTACAACATGTCAATTTTGAATTTGGTCATGATCTTTTCATTTTGCTGTCTTCCTACACTACATTCTGCTATATTGTGTAGTCAATTTATTCTCTACGCTGACATGGGGCTGCGGTTTAGTAATTTAACTGCATATTGATTAGTGATATATCATGAGTCAATAATAAGATGGCCTATTAGCTCAGTTGGTTAGAGCGTCGTGCTAATAACGCGAAGGTCGCAGGTTCGAGACCTGCATGGGCCATATATAATTTTGTTTTAATAAATTACCCTCATTTTTTTCCCTTCTCATTTTCATATTCATTTTGATTAGTCAGAAAGTTGAACATCTGAAAAGGTCGCTTTGTTCAAATAATAAAACCATGGTAGCAAGAAGTGAATCCAAATTCTGGAAACAGAGCCATACGATATTCCATAAAAGTTTTATTTCAGAGTCAAAGAAAACATCACCAAAGCAAATCCTGAACCCAAAAGAAAACAAAGATGAGGAAGCTATACCTAGCTATGGGTCGTTGTTTCCACTTTTGTTCTCTCCCTCACCAAAACTGAATGGTCGTCATCTTCACCAAGTCATGTTATTCGCTCACTGCTTTATTGGAGAGAGATTCTTGAAGTATCCTAAATTATTGGAGCTTGAAAAAATCATTAATATTTGTCGTAATTATTTCTTTTCTGCTTTCTGAACTGGGTATTGTCGTTTTGTTACGTTTTACCGTGCTCAATACCTCGCTAAGCCGTGTCGTTTTGCGTTTAAGCATAGTAAGATCTGTACTAGAATTTTATGGCATCTTCTTGGTTTAACACTGTGTTTGGTAGAGATGTGTGAAAATGAATGAAAGTATAAGGAGTGAAAAGGAATGAAATAGAGTTGAAAGAGAGTGGAAAGTAAAATTGTTTAGTTGAGATGAAAGAAAGTGTAAAAGAGATGAAAAAATTGAATTAAAGTGGTTAGGTAGGTAAGAAAAACAAAATTTAAGGATTAATCCAATTCCTGTCATACCCCCAACTAAAAAATATTTATTTAGTTTTTTGGCTAAATTATTCATATGGTCTCTTATCTTTATTTTAGATTGCAATTTGGTCCTTTATTTTTTAAAAGTTACAAAATGGTCCCTTATCTTTATTTTAAGCTGCAATTTGGTCATTTATTTTTTAAAAGTTGCAAAATATTCCATATCTCACTTATCAGATTCCATTGTGTCTTCCACAATGGAATCTGACGAATTCGCCATAATATATCTGACCCATGCATAATATCATGAAAAATGGATACAAATTTTTGGCTGCTACTTAGTATCGGCAATAGGTCTGAAAAAGTATCTAAAAATATGAAATTTAGATATTTGTTGTGTCCTTTAAACATGTAATTCATATTACACATCACCAAATTATGCATAATGATTTATCAATATACAAGTTATCTAAATGATTTGAACACTTTATAGATAAATTTAATCAAACATGCACAATCCATAACCTTATAAAAAAAACTTGAATGCATATCCACTTGACGGATATCAAATGACAAGTCATATGTTTTCATAAAACACACGAAGGTACAATTTAAAAGAAATATGATTTTCATTGGCAAATTTAACCTTCATATATAAATGAATTACAAAAAAAGATTTGCAATGCCACGATTGCATAACATCAAAATATTAAATATTTTTATCTCAAATTCTGTCTCTATTCTCATGCTTTGAAAACATAAAATTTAATTAAAAAAAATAATAAAGTCTTAAACTTTTGTATCATAATTATTGCGTATAACAATTCAAATTATCATGCCAACACACCTTCATTGTAACATAAGAATTTGTATATAACATGACATAATCAAATTCAAAAGATTTATGCATATAAAATAATATTTTCCAGAGTATAAAATATATTATACATTCGTAACAGTTGTAAACATACAACAAATAAGGACTAATACAATGTCATCCTTTCACCTTTTATAATTATTTACAATCAAGAGCTTAATATAATTGACAATGTTATTCATGGAAAAAGTGACAAGAGCAAGGATTCAAACCATCTAATATAAACTCTCCTATGGGTAGAGAATATATTGTACAATAACAACGGTTACAAAAATCAAACACCTGTGGGTCGAAGGATTTTACTGTCATGAATAACACGGGACAATCATCATCAATAATAATTACTGAATAAGGATTTGAAACATATAATACAAACTCTCTTGTGAGTAGAGAATATATTATATAATATATTATATAATATATTATATAATAACAACACTTACAAAAATCCAACACCTATGGGCTGAAGGATCTTAATGTTTAGTTCATCCCAACATGTCATAACAAAATTAACCAATGAATTAACCCCCTATTGGTGAGTCAACTTAAAGATTAATTTAAATGACACAACATCCCAATATTTCAAATTTAACAAGTAGCTATATTAATTTTGCAAATGACCCACTATGGTGAGACACACTTACTCAATCAATAGAGCTCATAACAGGGATAACAATTGCCCAAAATATTTTTTTATTCAGCTCTAAATTTCCAAACATCAACAACATATAGCGATAAAAATAATAAATATATTATAAACCATACACTATTAATTATTAGTAATATACATATGTTACAGATCGAGAATGTCGATCCTAAATAAACAATGCAACTTTCACAAATGACAATATAATACACATATGTATATAAGCCAATTAATAATCCAATGCCAAAATTAATGTATCAATGGTATAATGGAGATCAAAAACGCAATGCCAATTTCATGATCAGGAAACCGCATCAAAAGGATTGTTTTGATAATATTATTACTATTATTATTATTAATATGATATGCAAGAAGTAATAACTGTGTGTCAAATTCATATATCATGCACACAATACTTTCTCTCACCATGAATTAGGTCACAGTGACCAACGCAATTCATATATACCATCTTGAAACAAATTCTATGAAAAGAATTTCTAATTTCACAAAACCCTAAAAGTTTCAATTTTAATGAATTCAAGGAATCATAAATTAAAATTTAGTATAACCTGCTCTGATACCACATGTAAAAATTAATAGGATCTATACTAGGATTTAGAACACCTAAATTATCATCAGATACAATACTCAAAAATTGTGTACCTCTTGAAGACATCAGGAGAAGGAACTTCCTCTTGATTTCCCCTCTCTTATAGATCGACTATTGGATGGAGAAAGGAGCCGTCAAAGAGGACATGAGTCAAGTGGGGTTCCTACCCTTCTTTAAATAGACGGGTACCTAATATCCAACCATCATAGATATTAGGCCTATTAGGTCCTACACATAAACTCAGCACACTTGTCTATTGAGCTTGACCCAATAAACATATAAACACATTGACGTGATCCTTACGGGGCGGACCGCTTGGTACAGGATTGCCGACGGGGAGGGACGCCACTTCCAGAGATGGAAGATAAGTCACGGTGACGCCACAAGGAATCAACCTTGATAAGTCAGAATTTGGTTCAACAGGAACCTTGAGAGAAGCTCTCAGAATACTCACGTATTTTGAAAAATGCCAAAAGTCCTTCATTCATTTTTGACGAAAATACATATAGTTCACCAATTTAGTACGAAATAAATTGGTGCAGCTGAAAAGGCATAGGTTTCAGCCACAACCACCAATTTATTTATTTAATTGCAATAATTAAATAATAAAATAAAAATTGCAATAATTAAATAATAAAATAAAAATTATGGGGACATGGGCCTTCAGTCATCATCAATGGCAGCTATACAAATGACCAGCCTTGTCTCTTCGACGTGTTGGGCCTTTTTAAGTCTGCCTCTGGTCATGGGCCCTTCAAGTGCTTCATGGTCCTTGCCCTTAGTTGTGTCCTCATCACACATGGTAATTCCCAAAGCCCAAATTGGATCACTTAATTAAACATTAGGCTCACAGGGAAAAATATAGGCTTTTGCTATATCCACTCCACTTTTTTGCTAAGTACACTCCCATTGAATTTTTTCTATTATTTTTTCCTTATATACCCTTTATACACATAACATTTATACAAAATTATTATTCCAGAAAGTACTTTCTGGAATACTATTGTTGTGTTCCGGAAAGTACTTTCCGGAGTAGAGTTTTATTTTTTAATACAATTTTATTTTTTAACTTCTGGAAAGTACTTTCCGGAATACTATTTTGTGTTCTGAAAGTATTTTCCAGAATGTTAAAAAATAAAATTGTATTCTGGCAAGTACTTTCCGGAACACAAAATAGTATTCCGAAAGTACTTTTTGAAAGTTAAAAAATAAAATTGTATTCCGGAAAGTACATTCCGGAATGTTAAGAAAAACATCTAAAAAATTCAAACAGAACACTAGAACCATTAAAATCTCATATAAAGGAAAATTCTACAATAATGAAGCAATTGAAGTAGATAAAACATATAATTGATATTGGTCATTTAATCTAAGCGACTCAAAGAGGCGTGTCATTGCAGCAACTCGAAGTTTGGAGGATGAAAAAGACTAACACTAAAGCAAGAGACTAAGCAAGGGAAGAACAAAGGAAGACCAGATTAAGAGATTAAAGGGACGAAGGGAGGGAAAGAGATTAGAGAGTGTAATGAAAAAGAAGAGAATGTGTTGTTACTATGAAAACAGGGAGTGTGTTGTTGCATTGAAAAGGGGAGTATGCAGGGGAGAGAAGAAGGATTGAAGGGGGAAGGTTATTTAAGTAATTGAATTTTAGAAAAAGGGAAGGGGAGTGTACTTAGTAAAAAAGGGGAGTGGATATAGCAATAGTCAAAATATATCAGGTCATACATTCAACCCATAACACCAATCAATAGAAGACCAAATAAAGAAAATTCTAACACGATGAACCATCATAATCTTTGAATAATTAGTTTTGTATACATTTGCATGAATTGAGGGTTTTCAAGCAAATTTGACCAGGAAGTCTACACACTCCTAAATCAATTCAAAGATTTCATGCGCAATTTTAACAAAGTAATCAGAGCAACATCATTAAGGTGTGTAGATGTTGTTAATGACCTTTTCATTCTTCTTTGTGGCTACTGCTATTTCGTAAGTTGGAAAATCAATAAGTTACTGGTTTGACACATCAAAATGTCATAGATATGGAGGGAGAACATACGTAAAAGGATGTTCCTGCAGCACAAAATACTATTGTGATTATTAATTCAGATGAGCAAGATGATAGAGATAAAGAATTTGTTGTTCCATTTCATGAAGTTATGTTGTCGAGAATAGTTGTGCCATCTCCTGCATTGAAGATGATTGTAAGTTTTTTGGTTTTTCTTTGTTATTGTAATTTTTTTTATATATGTATATTGAAACGATGGATACTCAATGCTTTAAATCCTAAATAGCGGAGCGTAGAAGTCAACCCCAAAAATGCTATAGCAGTAAAGTGTATAGTGGGACAACCACTATTCTATTTTTTTAATATAGTTTATTTAACGTAAACTGTATGCATATAGTCATATTTAACAATAACTCTCCACATAATCATGCATTAGATGAATTAAATATGTAACAACAACTCTATTCATAGAATCATCACACGTATCTGACAGCAAGTCAACAACTCCCATAACAGAAACAAAACCATACAACTATAAAAACAAGTTAGCAACTCCCTTAACAAAAACAAAAACATACATATATAAGTCACAAAAGTAGGCTGTTCAGAAGTGGGTGTAGCGAGAAAGTTGAAATGACAAGTGAATGTTGTAGGTTGAAACTGAGAAAGTTGAAAGAAGTGAAAAAAAAATTAATGGTTGAGATTGTCTTTTTTTTCTTTTTCCTTTTTCTCTATTTTTATGTATCTTTCCTAATTTATCCCTGTCCTCCTCTGGCATCCTCACTTCGATGCCAACAACAACAACCTCTGTGGTGGTTTTATGATAGCTTTCAATCCTCTCCACATCACTCCCTCCACACACCATACACCCCGCTCAACCCATCACTGTTCCCCTCAAGCTCATCAAATTCTCCAAACCCTTATCGACCCTTCTTTCAACTCCAATGGCTTCCATGAAATTTCCCCTATTGGAGTCCAAGTGTGAAGGTGAAGTCCCAAATTGGGTAGAAATAAGAAAGTTGAGCAACATATAAGTGGAAAGACCCTAAAACCTAATGCCTTAAGGTTTTGGGTTGAAGATGGTGTCAAATTCACTTGTGTGGTGTGCTCGTGGCCCATTGGTGAAGATCTCCCCAGTTTTAACCCCCTTCAGATGCACAACACCCCCCTCATATTTGACCAACTTGGTTCTTCCCTCTCTTAGGACACAATTGGATTACTCCAAAACAATTTCCTTGGCAAGAGAACCATGGAAACACCAAAAATCGCAATAGGGTTATTGTCAATTACCACAGTGTGTGTAATTGAGGCCTGAACGATGTTGGTATTGATGGCGACCAAGTCATTCATATGCGAAATGTTGAGCAAGCATATTTACAGTAAAATATATTTACAGTAAAATGAATTTGGGGAGCTCACCTCACATTGTCCGTCTTTGACTAGGTTTCAACTTGAAAGACAACGTCTTGCTTTCATATGGTTCCATAATCCTTGCGATTGTATTATTCTTTGTCATGTGCAGTGATCTGCGTTTCAATGACACAACATTTGTTGTCCCAGAACGCGACAAAGTTTTCACGGATCTCCTAAGGAGGAATTAATAGCGACATAAGAATTGAGACCGAGATATATGAGCGGCGTTCGAACCTACCCATTAAATCGTCAAAGGCGTCGTATCATGGCAAGTCGGTCTACTGGAGTGTCGCGTTGTTGAGGTGCCGGTGATGTCGAGGCCGCCGTACTTGTCGCCATGGTGGCATCCGGTAAAATCGTGGAAGGGAAAGAAGAGGATAGAGGAGAAAGGTAAATCATGAAAGAAGAAGAAAAAAGAAAAGAAAAAGAATGAAAAATCTCGATCGTTGATTAAAAAATAAAGAGATCTGACGGCTCAAAAAGAGTTTCCCAAGGTGGAAGACCTAACAACGTTTCCCACCCTAGCCTCCGTCCATGTTTCAAAAGTGTGTTTAGAAAGTCAACAAAAAAAAAAGAACGTGATAAGAGAACATTCATCTTAATAGCAAAAAGTAAATCTATTAAGGAAAAGGAAGGAGTAACATAAACTTATAGCAGCTATTCTGTCTTCTTTTTTATAGAAAAACAACTTTTCTGTTAAAATAGCTTTTCTATTAAATATAAAAGGAAAAATTAAAGTTTCAAAAATGCCCATGTCATAAAAAAGCCCAAACGGTTACCTTTTAAGAGAGCATTTTCGAAAAACACTAAAATACCGTTACCCCAGCCGCTACAGTCACAATTCTAGTCACTACACTAAAGCGCTCCGCTATTGAGATCCCTGATGCGGCCAGGGGCCGCTCTGCCCTTCTATAGTGCTATAATGCACTATTTTCATCCCTGTGGATACTAATATGCATGAGCTTTTATTTGGAACATATTTGTAACATCCTCCATCTAGGGATGATTTGACAGAACTATGGCATTTCATTGTTACATTTTGTGGCAGAAGATTCTTGTAAAATTATCATTGAATCTTTCTTGAACTAGTTTTCTTGAAATCTGTTCCTTTCAAAAATATATTGGCTTACCTTTTGAATATTTACAAAGCAAATTGTTCTGGAGATTGAGAGGTTATAGTTACTACCTAGTCTGACATACACTTGAGAGATGTTGTTTATATTCTTTTAAAAGCTAATTGAATATTTTATATATAGATGACCCATTCAGTATGTTTTACTTTTCGGCAAATTATGTTGGTGTCATATTTACTTTTTGGCATATTATGTTTCATTTATCTTAGTTGTTACTGAAGTTCTTTCCATTGAACCATTTACATTTTTTTACCCTTTTTCTCAAATATATTTATAATTATAACAAGCTAATTACCATTGTATCGAATTCTCAAAGTTAACTTGTTTTCTTTAAGCATATTAGTATTCCTTCTTTGTACAAAGGCTCAAATGAATTACAACATTAACAATAATTAATATATTGAAGACTCTGAAGTGAAATTTTGAAACATGAAGCATATATTGTGAAAAGTTCTCAATCCCTTACTTTATTAACATGGCTTAGCCCTCTTAAAAGCAAGCACTTAATTCTAGTACCTTGGCAAGGTTTCACAGAAAATGTGACTTTTTTGCTCTGTAGTCTTAGTTCTGTAATCATTGAATGTCTTGCTAAACATGAATATTCTGATGCAATATGAAAATTCCTGTACTTTTGGTCATTTACTGTATTCTTTGTTGTTGGGCAAGTGATAAGGTTGAAAATGAAAATAATGGATGTATTTGTATCTATATTTTATCTAAATGCCATGCTATTTCTATTTTTTTTTCTTTACTCCTACTATGCACACATTAATGTTGATAGATAAATAGTGCATTTTGACGCATGAGCTTTTCCATTTATTTTTCAGAGCATATTGTGTAATTTTTAAAATTTGAATTACTACATTTGCATTTGGGTAGCTTCCTTTGTAAGCTTTTGTGTATTTGGATTTAAATTACGTGGCAACTTTTCATGACAAGATGCTCCTCAACAATCAAGATAAGGCTTTTGTTGTTTGTTTGTTTTCATGAAGATGCTTGGTCTTTCTTCTTGTTCTTGTTCATCATTTTAATGCAAGTTGTTTCACTGACAATTCTATGTGCACAATGCATTTTAGGGGTTTCACACTCCCATTCCTTACGTGGGGGAAAGAGAAGATCTAAAAATTGAGACAAGTATGGATGGTAAAGGTAACACTAGGAGCGATAAAGGTGTTTATATTGGTGTACAGGAGGAAGAAGATCAGGTTGATGTTGAAGATGATGGTGTAGAAGATATTTGGAAGGAGATGTCAATGGCAATAGAATGCTCCAAATAGATTAATTTTCTACGCCAAGTAGATTTATCTCCTACTCATTAAGATGATTTTTTTCATGTCAATTATTTATAACACTTCCCTGATTTCTACTTGTTAAGTTGAGGGCTTCTGAGACATCACATTTTTCTTGTTAAGATAAGGGGAAAAACTATAGCAAAACATACAAGTGCGGGGGAAATAAATTGATAGATAGAATTATGATGTAGTTCCTTTTTGAGAGGGGTTGTTACTTGCTAACAAGATTATTCATTGATTTATGTAGACAACTGTAAATAAGTGGACAGTGTTGCTATTAGGGATTTGTCGACAATTTGAGTGATACACCTGGGTGGGGGATGTGTTTTTGCTCTGCTAGGGTTTCAGCAGTCTAGGGTTCACGTAAAATCCTAGGGTTGCATGTTACCATGGCTGACGGCTCTCCTTTTGTTCATTGGAGTTTTCTTGTTGATGATGTTACGTCCAAACATATGGTTGCGCCTGCCACATCTGTTTCACAGCAAAAATCGTTTGCTCAGGCTTTAAAGAATGCTTGTGATATACCGTTGAGCCAATTACCCACCCCTTGTATTAAGGGCGATGCATTGGCAATTATGATTCTGGAAGAAGAATATCAAGTGGGGATTGAGAGCTGCAAAAATCATCTACACGGATGATTGCTTCTATCTAAAGGAGATCAGCCCCCAAAATATCCAGACTTAAGCGACAAACTATCCCAATTATGGAAGCCTTTGGGACAGTGGAAGATGGTTCCTATAGGTAAAGGGTTTTTTGAATTCTCTTTTGCTTTTGTTGAAGACTTGTGTCGAGTTCTTGCTGTTGGATCTTGGAATTTGAGGCATGGTACTCTAAGGTTGTTTTCTTGGACAAAGATTTCAACCCTAATTCAGTACGGCAGACAAACATGCAATGTTGGGTAAAATTTTTTGGTCTTCCACAAGAGTATTGGAGACCTAAAATTCTGTTCTCTATTGCAAGGGGGATTGGCATTCCTTTGGCGCTGGATAATGCAATAATTAATAAGATGTTTGGCCACTTCGCTCGTGTACTGGTGGATATAGATCTCAATGGTGATTTACGTGATCAAATTTTAGTGGAACGAACAGGTTTTGCATTTTTTGTTGATGTCGTTTATGAACGACTTCCTTTATTCTGCCCTAATTGTAAAGTTATAGGGCATGGTTTGGATACATGCAGGAGGCATGAAGCTTTTAAACGTGATTCTGCTGTTAAAGAGAAGAAAATGCCTCAGAAGAAAAATGTCATGAAATATGTGCCTAAAAATAAAGAGGTAGCGGTGCATGATGATAAGTTTATTCCACCTTGACCGAGCTATGTGGATAAAGAAGGTGGGAAGGGAGGTCTAGTGGCTCTATCCTCTTAAGGAGATGTTAGGAAAAATGGTGAGGAGAACCAAAATTCGGTTTTGATGTTGGAGGATGTTCTTGAGGCACAAAGGAACGTAGTTGATCATCATGATAGTAGCTGTGATGAATCTCTTCATCAGAGTCCCCTAGGCTCCTTGAGGGGTTGCAATCTCTATCACAAGTACCAGAAACTCAGCCTTTTACGGAAGGCCTCAGAGAGAAAGATTGTCATGAACTAGAGCAACACTCTTTATCAAAAGATAACACATCAGATCTAGTTACTCCCATACAGAATGATATGCGTATTGTTTCGAGATTATGGGGTGATCTGGCTGAAGATGAACTGGTGGAGGACATATCTATGTCTACTGGTAATGGGATAAGAGATGATGGTTTTACTCTTGTTCAATCTAAATCAAAGAAGAAAAAACTACATAAAAAGAAGAAGTATAATACTCGGGCTCGAGCTGGTCCTAAGAATTTAGCCTGATGAAGGCTATTTATTGGAACGCAAGGGGAGTTGCTAATCTAGCAACTCAAGCTTATTTAAACCAATTTTGTTTGGAACACAAGCCTGACTTTGTTTTTCTTGCTGAGCCTTGGACTTTTGTAGCGAACCTTTGTTCTCTCTGGTCTTCTTTGAAACTCAAGCTTTTTGCGATGAATAATCGGGATGGTCTAACACCTAACCTTTGGGCTGTTTGTTCAGATAAGTATTGTCCTACCGTTATAGCCTCTTCTTTGCAGCATATTTCCTTTGTGGTTAAGGATGCAAATCAATCTGTGTTTTTATCTGCAGTTTATGCTAGTACATCTTATAGTACTAGAAGGCAACTTTGGTCTGATTTGGAAGATTTGAGAGATAGTTTTGATGGCCCTTGGTGCTGTGTTGGTGATTTTAATGTTGTGTTGGGTGCCCATGAAAAGAGGGGAGGTCGTCCTCCTCTTCAAAGATCCTGTGAAGATTTTCAGTCTTGGATTAGCAATTGCAATCTCATCCACCTTTCGACATTTGGAGCTGAGTACACATGGTCTAATGGCCATAAAGGTAGAGGGCATATTGAAATGTAGCTTGACAGAGCCCTTTGTAATGGGGTGTTGATTATTGGGAGAAGATTTCTTGTAGTACCATTGCTAGATTTGGCTCGAATCACTTTCCATTCTTTTTAAATTTTCAGCATACAGAGAAGAGATGGGGTACTCCTTGTAAATTTTTGAAGGTTTGGCTTGGTCATCCAGACTGTCAAAGATTGGTCAAGGAGGTTTAGACTCAAAATGTGGTTGGATGCCTAATGTTTGTATTGCAACAAAATCTCAAATTATTGAAGGCTGAATTATGGGTTTGGAATAAAAGAATATTTTGTGATGTGCATATCAATGTGCGTAATGCTATAAATAAAGTTGATAATATTCAGCAACAACTTCAAAGATTGGGATTCTCTGAGGATCTTCAAGACCAGGAAGTCAAAGCTCAAATGGAGTTGCAAGAGGCTTTGATGAGGCAAGAATCCTTTTGGAAAGACAAATCTCGTATAAGCTGGCACTGTCATGGAGATAGGAACACAGATTTTTTCATAGAATGGCTAAGGTGAAGAGTGCTACACAACATCTATCTGCTTTAAAGAAAAATGGTTGCTTGGTTAACACCCAAGAAGATTTGGAAGAGGTTGTGTTGGAGTTCTATTCTGATCTATACGCTACTGATAATGATTGCCAATCTAGTGATCTTATTAAGAGGACTATACCTTCCTTAGTTGATGCTTCTGATAATGATTTCCTGACGTCTATTCCTTCTTTGGAAGAAGTTCGTGAGGCATTTTTTAGTTCCAATTGAGATGGAGCCCCAGGCCCAGATGGGTTTGGGGGCATTTTTTATCAGCATTTTTGGGACGTTATAGGCTCATATGTGTTTGCTTCAGTAAAGCAATTCTTCACTCAGGGATGGCTTCTTCCTAATGTGATTTCAAATTTAGTAGTGCTGATCCCAAAAGACCAAGGCGCAGATGTTATTGAGAAGTTTAGGCCTATTGCCTTAGCTAACTTTCAGTTCAAGAATATTACAAAGGTCTTTGCCTATCGTTTAGCTAAAATAGCTCCTAAACTTATTTCTCCACAACAATTTGGTTTTGTCAGGGGTCGTCAAATTCATGAATGTATTGGTACAACTTCTGAAATTATTAACCTCCTTCAGAATCGAGCTTTTGGTGGCAATCTGGCCATTAAATAGATATACATAAAGCTTTCGACAAGTTGGATTGGCGATTTTTACTTAATGTTTTAGAAGCTTTTGGATTCAACCACACTTTCAGGCACTAGATTAGTGTTATCCTACATTCTGCAAAGTTGTCTTTTGTTGTCAATGGTAAATTAGCTGGGTTTTTTTCGTGTAAGCGTGGTGTCCGCCAAGGGGACCCGCTATCACCTCTTTTGTTTTGCCTAGCTAAGGAGGTTCTAAGCAGGGGTTTGTCTAGTTTGGTTCAGCAAGGTCTAGTCCAATCTATTGCTGGCCCCCGTGGGTGTCGAGTTACCAGTCATGCATTCTTTGCTAATGACTTAATGATCTTTTGCAAAGGTAACAAGAAAACTTTGCAGCAGATTATGGGTCTTCTTGATGATTATGGTGCCACGTCAGGTCAAAAGATCAGCACTGCTAAATGTAAGTTTTTTCATGGTACGATGTCTTGAACCCGAATAGCTTCTATTCGTCAAGTGCTTAGATTCTCTGAAGGGACTCTTCCTTTTTCTTACTTGGGAGTTCCTATATTTCAAGGTAAGCCATCTCGTACTTTTCTCCAGCCTATTGCGGACAAAATCAAGTCTAGATTGGTGACTTGGAAGGGATCACTTCTCTCAATTATGGGGAGGGTGCAGTTGGTGAAATTAATTGTTCAAGGGATGATTCTTTTTAGCTTCTTTGTTTATACTTGGCCAAAGGCACTTTTGAAGGACTTGGATAATTGTATTCAAAATTTTATTTGGCCAGGGAATATTTATAAAAGAAAGGTGGTTACAGTTGCTTGGGAAAAGTTGTGTTCTCCTTTCTCAACTGGCGGTTTAGGTCTAAGGCCTCTTAGACTAATAAACCATGCTGCAACTCTTAAGGTTTGTTGGTCCATGGTTACAGCCCAGGGAGAGTGGGCTTCTTTATCAAGGGCAAGGTTCATGAGAGGTTCTTTGGGAGTTTCTCATTATGTAAAATCTTCCATCTGGCCTGGGATATGTCCTTGGTTGTCCACTGTTCTTGATAACTTATCTTGGCAACTTGGAAATGGTGAGTCTATTGCCTTTTAGACTGACAAGTGGTTAAGCTCTCCCATTGTTGACATGGTTGATTTTCCCAATCATTTGAGAAGTGAACTCAGGTCGAGAGTATGTGATTATATTCGATATGGTAATTGGTAGCTTCCCCTAGAACTCCAACATCATTATCCTGATATCTGCCAATATATTCATTAAGTGGTCATTCCTTTGTTTTTTAAACAAGATAAGGCAGTTTGGGCTCCCTCACTTTCTGGTGATCTAGTGTTTAAGGATGCTTTTGAGTTTCTTAAACCTGCTTTTGAGTTTCTTAAACCGCAACCCCCTGAAGTTTGGTGGGCTAAACTTGTTTGGAGAAGTTCTATACCCCCATCTCAATCTTTTTTATTTTGGAGACTATTCATGGAAAAATTTCGACAGATGATAACCTTCGTGCCCGTGGCTGTGTTGTTGTTTCAATATGCTCGCATTGTGGGAAAGCTGAGGAATCGTCAGACCATTTGTTCTTCTCCTGTCCCTATGTAGTTGCGATCTGGCAGTGGCTTAGTGCTGCATTTCAAAAGAATTTGGATTTCTCTTCTCCAATAAATCTTTTATCTATTTGTAGGAATCATCTAAGCCCTTAAGCTCTGGATGTCATAGTTGCGGGCATTGTTAATGTTGTGTGGTTCTTGTGGCATAGCCAGAATCGTTTGAGGTTTGATAATCATATAGAGTCACATCCCAACTTGCTGAATAAAATTGTTGCAGTTATTGCGCTTTCAGGAAATTTCTCCATGGGCTATATGTTTTCAAATATGGAAGATTTTACTCTTCTCAAGTTCTTTCATGTCCAAGGCCGTGCTAGAAAGGCTCCTTGCATCAAACAAGTTCTTTGGAGCCTGCCTTCCTTTGGTTGGGTGAAGGTGAACATGGACGGAGCTGCTCGGGGTTCTCCTGGTGTTGCTGCTTGTGGGGGAGTCTTCAGAGATAGCAGAGGTGATTTCTTTGGAGCTTTCTCATGGCATTTAGGTGTTACCTTGTTATTACATGCAGAGATTCAGGCAGTGATGAAAGCTCTTACTATAGCAAAGGAAAGAAATTGGAAGTCTCTGTGGTTGGAGAGTGACTAAGCAATTGTGGTTCAAGCTTTCCGTAACTCAAAATTGATCCCTTGGTCTCTTCGAAATCAATGGGAAAACTGTGTTGATTTTACGCGTTCAAAACAGTTTGATGTCTCACACATTTTTAGGGAGGGTAATAGCTGCACTGATAAGATTGCAAATTATGGTGTCATGCATTGTGATTTTCATTGATGGGATGGTATTCCCGATTTTATTCGTAGTGATTTTGTATGCAATAGAATAGGGTTGCCATTTTACATATTTTGTTAACTTTTGCATGAGTTTTGGTCTAGTCCCCTCATGCCTTTTTACTGTCTTTGTTTTTTAATAATATAACGATATGTAGAGGCAGATGATTACTCTCTTTCATGGTGCCAACCTCGTTGGGATGATGGAAGTTAGCATGATGTTTTCTTCATATCCACCTTTATTTAAAAAAAAAACTGTAAATAATTTGGTAGATACACTGAAAATGGTTTCCCCATTTATATCCGCCAAGCTTTTGTATCAGTTATTTTATGCATGTTTAATATTCTAGAAGTACAGTAATTCACAAAATGCAAATTGTGTTGAAACTTGAAACCTTGTGTGTTATGGCATACAATTATCCTTAGTGGCCTCTATTATTTTGTTCTCTCACTTAATCTATGTTATACCTATTGTATGCATTTTGATATAACATGTAATGCTCCCATCACATGTAAATATCACATATGCTTTTCTTTTCTACTTAGAAAAATTTACTCGCACACGTCATAGTAATTTAGCTTTATGTACATTTATTTCTAACTTTGAATTCTATCTGTAAATAACATTTTAGAGGTTCTTTGGCATTGATTTAGTTTAATTGTACCTCTACTAGCTAGGATGTTTCTATGGATCCTGTGCCGGATGATGAAGTGGGAGAAGATGATTATTGTGATCATTCTTTTCTCCTAAAAGATGATATTGGTTATGTTTGTCGTGTTTGTAGGGTTATTGACTGAGGAATTGAAACGATATTTGAGTTTCAGTACAAGGTTAGACTCTAGTTTATGCATTTATGCTTTTTTGTTTATAGGTCATGATTATAAGAAAACTTATTAAATTGTGAAAATTATGTTTTTAAGTATGGGTCTTGAAATTAGATGGACAGGTTGAATGTTTGAGCATGGCATAACAATATATTACAAGTCAATAGTTAAAATTTTCTATACTTATTGTGTTCATGAAACTGTTATGACAATTTACTGTTTCCCATACCTCATGCTCGAAAGTGTTTATTTTGTTTGATTCATTTTAATTTTCTTTAAGGACTCACGAACCTCTTTATTAAACCACAATAATATAATAGCATATATACCATTATTCCTATTTTGTGGGCTTCATTGCTTATAAAAATAATGCATAGTTCATAATTTTAATGATATATATTCTGGACAAGATCTAACTATCTAAGATTAGTAGATTACTTGTGGCTGGGACAGGAAGTGTTTTTAAAATTGTTTTTTTATCATATTAATTTTATTGAAGGTTAAACGGAGCACAAGAACTTATGCATCTTGCTAAAGATGACCTTATAGTAACTGAAATCTCAGCGCATTCTAGACACATGAAACAGATGAAACCTCATCAGGTTGAAGGATTTAATTTTCTTGTTAGGAAGACCCTTAGTGGTGCTTCCCAAGGGAATATTGTCAACACGGAAAAAGGAGTTTCAAACTTGGCAAGTGGAGGACTACCTCTGTATGACTTTTACACAGGGAAGGCAGACAGTAGAAGTCAACAACTAGAAGTGTTGAAACAATGGATGGAGCATAAAAGTATCCTTTTTTTAGGACACAAACAATTCTCCTCTATTGTCTGTGATAATGGAACCAACAGTACATCTGTATCTTGCCAAGAGATTTTAATCAACGTTCCTTCCATTCTCATTTTAGATGACACAATTTTAAAGGAGATTTTCTTGATGAGCTTCTTGGTCTTGTTGATTTTACTGTGCTGCTCGCTCTTAGCCCTAAACAGAAGCCCGAAGTTTAGAAATTAAAAAAGTAGATATCTAGAAAGTTCAAGATAAGTTATGTAGGCAGTGTTGTCTACCTTTATCCTGAACTGAAACCATTAGCAGAAAAATGTGGTGAAAATTCTATATATGATCATATAATGGATGACTTGATAGAGAAACTAGATATGAGACATGGTGTGAAGTCAAATTCTATTACGACATGCTAAGTCTATGTGAATCAACAGGGAAGAAGCTTCTAATTTTTAGTCAGTATCCATTACCTTTGAAATATTTAGAAAGGTTGATTATGAAATGGAAAGGTTGGAGTCTTGGAAGAGAAATTTTTGTAATCACGAGAGAATCAATCTCTAAGCACCGAGAATGGTCCATGGAAAAGTTTAACAATTCTCCTTATGCCAAAGTTCTTTGGCATCAATCAAGGCTTGTGGAGAGGGCATATCACTGGTTGGGGCATCCCGAATAATTATTTTTGATATGATGTTTGTCTCAATGCATCAGTTACACGTCAAACTATAGGTCGGGCATTCAGACCAGGCCAGATGAAGAAGGTGTTTGTGTATCATTTGGTATCCGCAGATTCTCCAAAAGAGGATGACCATAGTACTCATTTCAAGAAAGAATTAATTTCAAAAATGTGGTTTGAATGGAACAAGTATTGTGGTGATCGTGCTTTTGAAGTTGAGGCGGTTAGGGTGAAAGAGTGTGGTGATCTATTTCTTGTAAGTCCATTGTCAGGGGAGGATGTATAAAAGCTTTGTATAAAAGGTTAGTGACATTTTTTTTTTCATTTTGCATATCATATGTCAATCCCGCAGTTCTTTCCTAATATTTTTTTATTTGTTTATGTCAGGTAGAATGTGGCTTTCCATTAATGGACATTGGTAAGCAATTATCTTTTGCTTTTATGTGATTGCACAGTTTAAACATTGTATTTTGTTTCAGAACAGTGTAGAGCATTACGGAAGTGATGCATTTGCTTCACCTGTTACAAGTCTTAGAAATATGTTCATCTTCAGGGAAAGTAGAAATGAAGGTAATGCATGTAATTGAATTTATTGAAGTGCTTATGTAATTTGAACATTAGTGTAGGACCCATATGTGATAATATTTTGTTTCTAAAGTAATATAAAGTAATAATATAGCACTGATGTAACTAACGATATTCCTCCTAGAGTAACTAACGATATAATAGTAATGAGGATGGGGTATATAGAAATTAATGAAAATAGAGATCGTGGATGAATCTGGAATGAGAGTTGTCAAAATTTTACATAGGTATTTGATTTTTAACTGTTCACTTATTTCAAGTATTTCATTTTCCAAGTAAAATAATGTAAAAAATCGACCTTGGGCCAAATTCTGAAACCTTGAAATTTAGGGGCAATCTCAAAGATAGTGTAGTAGACACAAGTATCATCAAGTCTTAGAATGTGGGTTTGGGCCTAACTCAACCCTAAACCCCCCCACTTATATATTGTGTTTTGGCACTATCTCTAGCCAATGTGGGACTTGGGTTTTTCCCAATACACCCCCTCACGCCCAACACTTTTGGGCTTGGTGAGTGAATAATATGGTGAGTGACCCTTTTTAATGGATCTAGGATAAGCTCTGATACCATCTTAGAATGTAGGCTTGGGGTTTAACTCAACCCTAAAAGCTAGCTCATAAGGTGAGGATTGCCCCCCACTTGTAACACTATGGTTTTTTGTAATGTATGATAAGTGCTTGATAAATACCGCAAGAGAAATTAAATTTACATTCATGATATGTATAAAAGAATTTAATAAATAGATTGTTTTGTTATGTGCCATAGTGTTATTGTGAGATTTTTGAGACTTTTACGTAAATTCCTTGAGTTGTAGGAAAAAAAAATATAAGAGAAGGGGGTATTTTTGAAATTCACTCAAAGAGGACTTTGTTTCCTTAATCTCAAGAGCTTCTTTGATTGATTTCTAGTTGGTGAGTACCCCTCTTCTTCTCCTTTGGTCTCTTAAGTTCTTTTTCCTTCTCCCACCAAGTAGACATGAAATGGGTCTCATGTAGAATCTTGGTTGGTGGGTTAAAATTTGATTAAAGCTTGTTTTGATGTTGGTTTAGGTTCCCCCTAGTAGATTCTATAGCACAAATTGGGGAAGGGTCACTCAAGAACCTAAAATTTCTCCTCCTAGTTTCTCTTTCAAGAAATTTCAAGAGTATAGGGTAAGGGAAGCTTCCTTGTGGATTGTATTTTCAGTTTAAGTGTGGTTGAGAGTTAGGGAGCTCAACCACACACAGCATGCATGCCCCTCTTGTTGTTTGTGTTGGTTGTGTTTGCTTGGTGGTTGAACTTGAGAAATTGATGGAATGGGTTGGAAACCCTTTGGCAGTGGCTGTGTGAGATGCATGTGTTGCCTAAACTTGTTTTTGATTTTTGAAATTGATTGGGAATGCCTCCTAGGACAGAGGAGACTATGCCCAAATTTCCCCAAAATTAATTGGTAAGCTTTGCATGTGAAAATCAAACCACAAAATAAAGTGGCAGTGGTTGTTTGGTTCGTCCAGGTCTGTACAGTCCCCACGGTTTTGTGATTTTAAGAAGATCTAACCGTTGTTTTTTCATGAAATTTCCTTTTTATTGAAAATAGACACAAAATGGAGTAACTTTCATTTTGATACTTTGGCGAGATAAATTCGTTTCGAGGTTCATCCATGATCTACAAAATGGTTGTTCTGTTTTCGAGTTCCATTGGAACAGGTCTTGGTTTTTCTCAAATTTTACACTTGTGTATTTATCTTTTCTTTTTCGAGTTTGTACCATTAAAAACTAGACAAAACAAGATTTTTAACCATATAATTTACAAAAATTATCATGTTCAATTTCTAAATTAACTTTTTACATTGAGACAGGACAAGGGTTTTAAGCTCTGTTTTGAGTCCGAAATTTAGGCTGCTAGATAAAATTTTACTGAGAACAATTGGGAAGGAATTTGAGGACATTGGATACCATTTTTTAAATACCAATATGTTACCTTTATACTGTAAAAATTCCAGCTCAAAACAAGTTTGGGAAGTGTTAGAAAATTTAATTTCTTTGAACCATGTTCACTGGAAAGTCAAATTCGGTACTGTCAACTTGTAGGAATTTTAGAAAATTCTCTAGCTGTCTATTTTACAATTGGGATACCATTTTGAAAAATAAGATTCAATATCTTTAATTCTATATAAATTTATTTTAATTCCAAGGTCATTTGTTATAATTAGTGAGAGCTCACATTCAATACTGCCAAAGAGAAATCGACCTTATTTGGTCAATTTGGTTAATATGATAAAATTATTGGAATGGTGATGTTTGTTTATTCAGGTGTGAATTTTTGTAAGGAACTTGATAGGTAATATCCATTTACCTGTTCTATTTCATTTTAAGTTCGAAGGATGTGAATCTTGAATATTTAATATTTGTAATCATGTTCTGAATGAGGATATTGGGTAGGTCACAACTTTGGTTCTAGAACTATGTTAGGAAATTCACCTTTTGTTAAAGTTAGTGTTGTGTTGTAAGTAATGATTCAGAGTGTGAGAATATCTTACTTGAGCTTATTGAACTGCTGGATAGGTTCATAAGCATAATTTGAGAAAAATGGTGAATTTATAACATAGAGGGAACTTGTGGCAATCAAGATTGTTTGGCTTGTTACATGACATTGCATATGGGTAGGCACGTAAATTGAGGGTGCTAGGTAGGCTCTCAACCCAGTGCCGAAGGTTTTTGTGGTGGCTAATGGTGGGCCTATAGAATAGCCAAGTGGGCGAATTCCTATATATGTAAGGTTTTGCAAACCTTACAGAGGTAAGCCACTACCCACACTTGTCTATATTTGATTAAATCCACACTTCCTCCACAGGGTAGCTCAAGGGACTCCCTGAATGGTCAGAGGTGGGACCATGGTAGGGGATGGGGCCTATGAGGACCGCCCAAAAGTTGTAGAAATCTCCATAGAGTCGAGTCAGCACAACATTACATGAATAGGATCTTTCGTCCCTTCTTGGATAAGTTTGTTGTTGTGTTCATCGACGACATTCTAATTTATTCCCGTACTCGTGAAGAGCATGAAGTACATTTAAGAGCTGTGTTGGAGATTTTGATAGAAAAATAGTTGTATGCTAGGCTCTCTAAGTGTGAGTTTTGGCTAGAAGAAGTGAAGTTCTTGGGTCATGTGATCTCGGCTAAAGAGATTGCAGTGGATCCTTCCAAAATAGAAGCAGTTTTGTAATAGGAACGTCCTAAGATGGGCACAGAGATTAGAAGTTTTGTTGGGTTAGCTGGATACTATCAGAGATTCATAGAAGGATTCTCTAAGATAGTAGCACCATTGACTCAACTCACTCGCAAGGACCAACCATTTGCATGGACTAAAGGGTCATTACACCACTTATATATTGTATTTTGACACTATCTCTAAGCAATGTGGGACTCGGGTTTTTCCCAATATCATGAGAAACATGGCTTCTACATTTTGAGGAGAAATATTTTTTTAATAAATTATGAGGGCATGTTATGTGTTAGTTAAGGGTCAAATGATAGTTGATATTTGGTAGTGTCAATGATCGCGGGTTCGTAGGTTGTATGTTATTGGCACTTAAGTGTGACCAAAACAAGGCCTATCCTGGTGCATTCCTCCAATGCTGTCAAACAAGGATTGGTTTAGTTTTGAGAGGCAGAGTGGGTGGTTGCTTTCATCTTGGGAATCATTGGGAGCGCTGCTGTAACATGATACTCCATTGGGGTGGATGGTGTGATGTTTTTGGTGTAGTAAGGGTATTTCTTGTTGCTTCATTTTGTGGAACACAATATTTCTTCTGCCTCCTATTGGTCCTACAATAGTAATTCATTTTTGGGCTTAAAACATGGCCAAAGGTTGATATGTTAGGAGGGGTGCAACTAAGGACATGGGCACCAGTGCAATTTCAAGTGTCCACTACATTTTCAGTTTTCACATCTATTTTATGTGCATATCTCTGATGAGACTCTGCATATGCCACATTTTAATACGTTCTAATGGTGTAGTGCCACTAGTTACACAATCAAACAGGATATAGGGATTGTTGTATGTGTGGTATTTGAGTCATATTCAATATGAAGGATTGTTGTATGTATTTATTCGAGTGTGGAGAATTATGTTATTTGTTTCTTCGTGGTGGACCATCTATTGAGTGTTTTGGGAATATAAACATTCCATACATGATGTTGTGGTTGGAAGGGGAATGGCACAACTTTGTGTTTAGAGAAATGAAACTAGCATGAAAGTGAAATGCATTGAAATGGTAGGAAAGTGGAACAATACATGTGTTTGTTTCCATCGAAATGCAGTTGAAAGATTTGAATTTTTGGTGGGGTCCATGCGTACGAACTTTCATCTCAAAAAGAAAAGAAAGCAGCTGAAAGAAACCGTGTGCACATGAGGAGAGAAGTTTTTGTTTTGCCAAATTTACCCCAATCCCTCGTGACCCAACTGAAAGTGAATGTATTCTTTATTTTATTTTCTCTGTTCGGTGCTACTACACCCTTCTCCCAAAGCTCCCTTTTCATTTTTTGCTGGTGCATTGGAATGGTGACAGGTTGTAGTGGTGGTGCCATAGTCAATTATGTTTCACATATAATCAATTATGTCTCAGTAATTTTCAAAAATGGTTGCTGGCGCCCTTAGGCATATAATTGATTATGCCAATTTGCATAATCAATTATATACTTTCATTTAAAAAAATAATAAAGAAAGCATATAATCGATTATGCAACTGACATAATCGATTATATGCCATTAATTTGAAGAAAAAAAAGCATTTTGACATAAAATAGTTCTGAAACATGTTTATTCGTTGGGGGTAAATTGGAAAATTCTTTAATCTTTAAATTTTTATTTTTTCTTATTTTACCTACCTAACCACTTTAATTCAAATCTTTCATCTCTTTTCTACTCTCTTTCATCTCAAACAAACAATCTTACTTTCTACTCACTTTCAACTCTCTTTCATCCCTTTTCATTCTTTTTTCATTTCTACCACTTTCATTCCTTTTCATCTCTCTTTACCAAACACACTGTTAGTCATTATTGCCTTACATAACAAAGGTGAGTGAAGGATTTTGTTGGAATATAATAGCTTAGATAAGGTTATGGTGCTGAAGGTAGTGAACTTGCTAGAAAGGGTGGTTACAAATCACAATATGTAGGTATACAAATGGTATAGCATGTTAATATCTGGTCTTCTTTGGTGGAGTAAAAGGGGGAACCTATCTATCTATCTATCTATATAATATTTGAAGCTTTTTTTTGGACAAGTGTCACTTCCTCTTTTATTTCTACTACTTTTCTTGCAAGGGTATAGTAGAAATTTTGTTCAATTTTGTGCCTTATTATTGAGACTCTAAAAGAAGTACAGCCAGCTAGCTTTAAAAGTGCCACAGTACGTGGGTTTTTTTTTTTAATAGCACTATTATACAAATAACAAGATTTGATTAAAAAATTGTCAATTTTTTTATATATATAAAGAAAATTATCAGTTAAAGATTACAAAATCAACTGTTAAAAAAAATTGTGTAACATAGAGTTGGTCAAACATACTATTTGATTGTTCAATCAATGTTATATTATAGATTTGTACCCAGTGTTCTAACATACATTCTTCAATTTATTGTAATTAATAGATAAAATTTATTATAATTGTAATAGAAATATATTTAAATAAAAATATCATATAATTGAAATATTTGTTTTTAAAATTTTTAGAATTTATTTAATAATTTTGAAATATTATTAATGACAACGTATATTATATATTAGTTTTCTTTAATATCTCTTTATGTCTAAATTTTAAAATAAAAATTACATTTATACTAACCATTGTATATCTATTTTATGAAATATAAATATTTTAAATTTATTTAAATATAATAAATATATACTTCCACGGTAAAGAAAATAAAATTATAATATCAAAATATACATTTTAATACTTTTGATTTTTGAAATTTAACTTAACTGCATTTTTTTCAATATTTTTTATATAATTTTTAAAGTTGAGATTGCAAATATGTGAGAAATATTAATATGAAAATATAAATATTTTAAAATTCATTTAAATATATTAAATATATATTTTCTTGATAAAGAAAATAAAATCATAATAAAAAAATATATTTGAATAAAAATATATATCTGAATAATTTTAATTTTGAAATTTTGATTTAACTATATTCCTTTATATATTTTTATATGTAAATTTTAAAATTCAGATTGCATATATATATATATATATATATATATATATATATATATATATATATATATATATATATATATATTTGTGTGTGTGTGTGTGTGTGTGTGTGTGTGAGAGAGAGAGAGAGAGAGAGAGAGAATTTTAAAGTCAATTCAATTAACAAAAAAAATTATGACACTTTGTAACATGTTTTTTTTTTTTTTACTTTCATTAATACTTTTACTTTTTATTTGAGTTTTAAATAAAATAACAATGATCTTATTGGATGGATATTTTTAAAAAAATATGAAAAACATAGATAAAAGTATTTTAAATAATTACATTAATTGAAAATATTTTATTTGATATAAAAAAAATTTGATATTTTAATTTTTAAAAAATTTAAAAACGATTAAGTTAATAAAAATTAATTTATTCATAATATGTGTCACCTATTGCTTTTTTTATATTTATAATATATTTTGCAACTAATTAAGCTCGGTTCTTAAAACTTCCAAAACTTTTATATTTATTTTGAAATATATTTTTAGCATTTATTGGATTAAATTTTATATTGTTCTCTCCTAAAGCATAGGCAATTTTTGGTTTTAAATTTTAATTTTTCCAAAAAAAAATTATATGTTTTTACTTTACAAGAGATTAAATTATACCATATTATGTTATTAAACATGAGTGTAACTTTTTATATTTATAGTGTATTAAATTAAATTTTATGTTTTATATTTTATAATAGTATTTGGATTGTCATTTTATTTGCCAAAAAATAAACAAATCAAATATCCTATATTATTAATAGCTAGGTATTTACACTTTTTTTTTGTTTGCTTATAACAACTAGAAAAATGTTAAGGACAAAATAATACACCTCTAAGTAATCATCTAAAAGAATGACATTGTGTAACCAATTATAATAAGTGAATAACGTTCAATAGCACCTAGAAATTAGGTAAAATAAAATATGAAAATACTTTTAATCAATGCTTAATGTATCTATTAAGACTACAATTTGACCTACAAATTATGTTATTGAAGCAAAAATCATATCCATAAAAAACATAAAAAATTTGGCTTAATCATCATGGTCTTTTAAACTCACAAAAATTCTATTTACTATCATTAATTATCTCATATGTCATGACTATTAACAAGTTTCAAGATCAATTTGTACTCATTGTTGAAATTTATATTTTTCTAAAACAATATTTAGTCACGGTCAATTAAATATGGCACTTGCTAGCATTCAAAACAAAGCAATACAAATGTTGAAAATCTCAAAACATGATAAAGAAGGGAAAGTTTTAAACAAGTAATATTGTCTACAGTGAGGGCTTCCAAAACCTAGGAGTGAAAAAATTTATCCCGTGTTTATTACGAAGTAATAAAATAATTAATCTTGGAGGTATTTTATTTCTGGATAAACTATAATCCCACGTTCAACCAATATTTGATACCGGTGGAGGGAGTAGGAAAAATTTATTCTCATGTGACAGGAATCCCTCTTCATGAGTAAAAATCCATATATACACTCGGTAAAAAAACATCTTTAACACAATAAGGATATTTTAGTAATTATAATATATATTATTTCTAGGAATATAAAAAATATTCCAACCAATTTTAATAGTTAACCAAACACATTTTTTAATAATACCTGGGAATAACATTCCTATGTTATATTCCCAGAAAAAAATATTCCAAGGATTAAGAAAATTATCCATGAAACAAACGTCCCCTATAATAAGTAAGAGTCTCATTTCTTTTTTCTACTTTTATTAATTAAATAGAAGCTAATTCAATTGTTACATTGTTATTATGTTTTTCTATAATTTAATTACTCCATTTGATTTATTCTTGAGAAAAAGTTTTAAATATTTGTATTTAGTACTAATGCAAATTATAAGTTTTATTTTTTCATTTTTGAGTCAATAAAAAATAAATACTTTTCATATTAACTAACTTCACTTAATATAAAAAGTAATCAAGTTATTATAAAAGAAATATAATAATTAAATATATTAAAATAAATATGTGATAACCATGCATATACTAGTAGGGTATATTTTAGGCAAGAGGAATTACATATTTTTAACAAGGTGTTAGGTACTCCTTTGTAACTTTACAGTTTTTGTAAGGGTTGGGTACCCCTTCTACCCTCTATCCTCTTCTTTAATGATATTACCTTCGTTTCTATTTATAAGAAACAACTTATAGTGTATTTTACACTAGAACTTGTTTCTTATAAATAGGACCGGAGATAGTAATATTTATATTGGCTGGTGGCGTTCACTTAATTACATTGAGGTTGAGTTAGTGAAAATCCATAGCTGGGGTATATTGTGAAAAGATTACTCAATATAAATGCTTCTACAACAAATCTTGTATCAAGAGGCCTTTGTAACTTCCACTTTTGGATGGACTTTAGCATTAGTAATGAAATTCAATTTGCTTTTCAAAAAAAAAAAAGAAAGAAAGAAAAAAAAAAGCCAGAGAAAATGTTTTATATTCTCAGTGTTAGGGAGGCAAAATTTCAATATCCATATACAGGTTACGCATTAATTTCACAGCATCTATGGTACTAGATTACTAGTTTTATCTAGAGATTGAAATACAGAGAAACACACTAGAAGGGGGGTTGAATAGTCTGTTTATATTTTCTTTGATTTCCTTTTGCAAATATGAAGATAGTGTATCTTAAGTTTTACAAGAACCTTGTTAAACAAAAGACTATGCTATGGTCCAGTGATTCAAATACAACAGTTCAATGAAACTGCGTTTTTCGTCAGAACACACATAAAATATTTTCGTAAGTAAAATGTGTAAAGAAACTCTTTCGTGGTATGTGAAAAGATAGCTTAAGAGATTTACGAGTAAGCTAGAAAGCGGAAGAGTAGAACACTTAGTTTTATACTGGTTCACTCAAACTGAGCTACGTCCAGTTCTCCTTCAAAAACCTTTGAAGGGTTCTACTAATCAGAATCTGATTACAAACAAGTATTTTAACCTGCCACTTCTGGCTACAAGTATTCTCTAGGCCACTCCTGGCACACCTTTAATCTCCCCCTGAGATTAAAGCAAACCCAAGTATTCTTTAACACTAAGCCACTCCTGGCTTTCCAAACATAAATTGTTTGAGTATAGAAAGAAAGAATAACTCTCATAGAGAGGATATTACAATAAAAACGAATACACATAATCATTTAGCAAGGCTAAGTATAGAGCTCTTTATCGCTTAAGAATGGATCGTCCAGTCGTTTTGACAGAGTTTCGGCTCTTAATCAATCTTCGTGTCTTTTGAAGCATGAGCTTGTTCCTCTATTTATAGGTAGCTTAGTGTAAGGTATCTGTTGTGGGATCTGTACCTTTGCCAATAGCGACTTTCTCAAATATGTGACCGTTTTCCATGTGTCGGCTTGGGTTGGAGAGAGAAGACAATCATTACATTCAACGCCTCCCTACTTGCACTATTTATGCAGAGAAATGCTTTTCTTTCCCTGTACATTACTTTCCGAAAACCCAAATGAAATGACATGTTAGAATGAGAGGGTATATTCGAACATTCTAGAGAATCATCGAAAACGTATTGTTGCATTATATAACTTTTAAGATAGAAGATAGAGTGTAGGTTATATAGGCTTTGGATGCTTGTTTCGTCAGAAACATTGGACGCTGGATGTTGTAGTTTACAAAACATATTTGGACGCTTTGCTTATTGAAATATAAGGTCTAAGTTTGAGAGATACTATACCATTGCGGCATTGGACGATTGTAGATCCTATAACACTCAAACAAGACCATTAGATACTTCAAAATTTATCCTTTATTTGTTATCATCAAAACCAAAATTTGAGGGATTGGACATCGTCCAAAGTCTTAGAACTTAACAGAGATAACATGCAAGTTATGTATTATAATTTATATAGATCTCTACAATG
The DNA here is from genome assembly GCA_026413185.1 of Pueraria montana var. lobata. Classification (NCBI taxonomy): domain Eukaryota; kingdom Viridiplantae; phylum Streptophyta; class Magnoliopsida; order Fabales; family Fabaceae; genus Pueraria; species Pueraria montana. Next base: position 59,498,932 of record CM048654.1, read on the forward strand.
TTTAAAGACTTCTCAACACCCTTATCAGATTCTAATTCGAAGAACAGATCTTTATAGTAAATTTAGCAGAAGGCTCAATCGAACAAAATTGGTTGCTAAACTAAAATTAGAAGTCCATTATTGTCATAAACATGTAAACATAAAAGGAAGATGCTCAATCTGGTTTTGTGCTAAAAAAAATTTAACAACAAAAATAAATCAGTCAAGTTAGATAATTTGATTTTTTTTTCTTTTAAGTGTTAGAAAATAGGTTAAATTAATCTATAGGTCCCTGAACTATTTTATAATTTTTAATTAGGTCCCTGAACTTTTTTTTTCAATTGTGTCTCTGAATTTGTATTTTTTTTTTAATTAGGAGCTAGAAAACAGTAAAGGATAAGTAAAATATGAGCATGTTTGGTTTTCCGGTGGGCTGCCTCAAACATGCTTTTAAAGCACTAAACTCATTTTGGACAGATGTTTGGTACCCATAAAAATACTTTTTCTACCTACATTTGTGTCTAATCTGAGTTTGGGACAAAAGCAGCTAATAAGATGCTTTTCATTTTTTCAGTTTCAGTTGGAAGCATTTATGAAAATTTACTTCCAATTTTACCCACTCTTTTTGCTTCAGCATTCATTTAGCATTTCCTGGGCAGGATTTGGACAAAACATCCAATGTTAATTGTTGTGACAACTGCTTTCAATTTTATGTCTTTACTTGCGGATGTAATATTCTAAGTTTTAATTTTTTGTATATATGCATGAGTACTGTGTTACTACAATTTTTCTATTAAGTATATTCTACTATTTTTAAAATAACTAATGAAGTAATTTTGCATTTTAAGTGGCTAATTGTCCTGTTATTTAATGAAAAAGTTTTCAAATGGATATTTGTCAAGTCATTTTAAATAATTTATAACTTATATGATTAACTTGTAAGTTTATTCTTAAAAAAAATTCAAAATTTAATTAATTAAAATAAATATATTTAGTAAATAAATTTTTAATTTTAGCAAATATTTTTATTGTATCACTCCATTATTTTCCCAACTTTTCATGCTCACTTTATAAATTTTTAAGTTAATGAAAATAACATTTTAACATTTTTAGTGATTTATTGATTAATTTTAACAATATATTACTAATTTATATTTAATATTACATTATAAACTCCATACCCTTTTTAGTAATTACACATTTAAAAATACTTTTAATTAGTATTATCCAAACAAGTCTCATTTCTTCAAACATACTTTTTAAGTAAAGAAATATCCAAACATAAATTACATTATGTAAACTCATTTTTTAACAAACTTAAGTTTTCAACATACTTTTAGTTCAAACTTAGGTTCATGAACTTTAATCCAAACATGCACTATATATGCTACTTTCCATCCATAATTAAAGAGACAACATAAAATGTCAGAAGATAGATCATTAGTAAGAAAGTAAAATACAAAGATAAGCAGAAATTAATAACTTCCAATATTATTCAATACAAGATAGTCTGATACAATGCTTAGCTTTTGAAAGGAACACGATGCCTATTTAAATCAATTATGCCAGCAGAGACTAAAACAAATGAGTCCCATCATGCAAGGAATCTTGCCCTTTTTGAATTCAACAATGCAAGGAATCTTGTCCTTTTCTCCTTTCTTTTGCCTTAAAAGCTAACCACTATGATATCCTTGAGTAACTTTTGACTGTAGTCTGCAGCTACTCTTCTTTTTTGAGCATGCCAGCTACTTTGATATAATTCTTTGAAACAAAATTTGAACTGTTGATTAGGTGGAGTATATCCTGATAACCTCCTCCCTGGTTTTGAACTCAAGGAATTGCAGAAATTTCCTCAGTGTTTTGCTTCAATGAGATCACATGGATCAAAAATTGATGCAAGATTTCCTTGTAGTTTGAGATTTTAATGCTAGAAAATGGCTATTGAGAGTTTATTGAACAAATTTCCTCAGTTTGTTGCTTCAATGAGATCGATTAGAACAAAAATTGATGCAAGATTTTCTTGTAGTTTGAGATTTAATGCCAGAAAATGACTATTGAGAATTTCTTTAACAAATTTTTGGTAGCCAATTTTGAACAACTTGGCCAGAACTAGTTTTGATAATTCTTGGGTGAATCTTCATGACACCAAATGAACCAATATTGAGCATAATTTAGACAGTATTGAAAACTGTATCATGCTTTTCGATAATCAAAATGATTATATGATTATTGATCGAATTAGACAAAGAAGGATTTTGATGAAATAAAATTAGATAACTCACAAGTTATCTGATTTTGAGCAACCCTCGGGCTTTTGGTAACCAATTCTGAGCAATTTGAATAGACATGTTTAGAGGTGAATTTGAACAATCTTCATGACTTCAAATGAACTAAGATTGAACATAATGACAGAATGGGAAACTGTATCATGTTTTTTTTTTTTTTATAATCAAAATGATTATATGATGATTGATCAAAATTTACACAAAAAGCTTTTGATGACAATTTGATGATAGAAAATGAGATAACTTTGGAGTTCTCTGATTTTTAACAACTCTCAGGTTTTTGGTCAAAATTTTTTTTGAACAGATTGAAGTTTTGAACAGAGGTACAAACCATGTTGAACCATGTTTGGAACCTGCTTAGAACCTTGTTCTAATCTTCAGGATTCCAAATGAACCAGATTGTACATAATATTGACAGCATAGGAAACAGTATCATGCTTTTTGAAAATCAAAGTGATTATATGGTGATTGATAAAAAATGATAGAGAAATTTTTTTTGGAGCAGGGTATTGTTTCAATTCTCAAGTACTGAAGTATTTGTTGAGCATTTACCCAAGATCCATGCCTCCGTTTTAATTTTTACAATTTTCAACCACAATGTGGTATGATTGATTTTCGCCTCTTGTTTCAAAAGTTTCTCGAAACATAAGGAGTTTTGCCACAAGTGCTACACATCAACTGATGGGAGATTTTATTCATGGCAAATTTTCTTTTGAATTGAGATTGTAGAAATGTTTGGAAATATTGGATCCAAATGTTTTGAGTCTTAAAGAACTACTTTAATATACATTTATCCAGGGATATTTGGTTCATGACCAAATATGGGAGATTTTGCTCATGGCAAATTTTCTTTCTAATTGAGATATTGTAGAAATGTTTGGAAATATTGGATCCAAATGTTGAATCTTTAAGCATTACTTTAAGATACATTTGTCCAAGGATATTTGGTTCATGACCATGTTTGAATCCTTCTATCTTCTTTAAGAAGTAGAAGAAATTGATTCAGTTGTTCTAATTGATCTCGATGATTCCATCTAAAGAATTACATCACCAGATGGAGTTTTAATGATCTCTTTAATTTTCCTTTGTGTTTGTGGATCCAGATGGAGTTTTAATGATCTCTTTATTTTTTTCACATATACCCCTATTTAACATGGCCTAGATTTTCACAACTACTTCCATAATAGATATTAAATGAGGGTATTTTGTACTAAATGTATTGTTTGTGAGTAGTATTCAAGGTTTGTGTGCATTAACCTTAAACATCAAGAGTTAAGGAACGAAGTAGCACTATTTTCGTAGATTGTGTTACTTTTGTGTGTATGATTGCAAGTCCAAGTAATTAATGCCCATGGCATTGGAGTTTGTGACATTCTTTAGTGCATGTGGGGTTTGGTTACTGATTCTTACAAGATACATTGATTACAAAGAATTAGTTCTGCAATCTGGTATAGAAAAGTGGGACAATGTTCCTACTCTAGGATTTGATTATGAACCCACTACATTCATTTAATTAAGATTTGGCGTATGCCATTATTGAGAGTCTTCTATATGTTGATGCCATGGCAATTTCAAGTCTCGAAGCATGGTAGCTACTCTTTTCAGTTCCTACTAGTGCATGATCCTCGTGCAATGTATGGGGATAAATTATGTTTAAATAGTGACATTTTTATTATTTTAATAAATAAATTATTTTTGAAACATAAAATTGATGACAAAGTAAAAAAATTAATAATTTAACATGATTAAAGCAAAGATATAAGAAAATAACTTTTATCTATACATTCAATTATATAAATAAATTATTGAGTATGCCTATTTATAACCTCATAAAGTGATATATACATTGGTAACATTGCTAAAGAGTTTTCATAGGCAATCACATAGAAGTATAAATTTTAAATTTATTCATATCCAAATTTGAGTTTATCCCTCAATAAATTTAAATTTATACGAATAAATTTATATGCAAAAAATTAATCTCACAATTTTGTTGAAAAAAATAATAAAAAAATTTAAGCACGTTTTTTTTAAAATAATGTGGCTAAATGTTACTTTTGGTCCTTTATGTTTTAGTGTTTTTTCATTTTGGTACATAACATTTTAAAAGTTTCGTTCTAGTCTTTTATGTTTTCGAAAGGTATTGCTTTTGTCCTTTCTTCAATTTTCTATTTAAAACGTTAGTGTTCCTTTAATATTTAAATTTTAAAATAATTAATTTAACATAATGGTAGCTAAAACCTTGTCCTAGCAACTAGCGTCGGAGCTGGTCCCAATTCGCATCCATGACGCTGGTCACCCCACCCTTAATCAATTCTCTGTAAGCGTCGTACATGTAGAAAGCATAATTGAAGCATTGAATTAATTTGATAACTACAAGACAACAACGGTGGATGCATGCCAAACTCTGGAGAAAGACGAGAAGCAACGTTTCATGTTTATTCATCCGTCTAATCTCATTTTATCCCTTTTTATTTTATTCTTCCTTCTTCTTCTTCTGTTTAATAATGTGTTTTTTTTCATGTTTGTATTATTGGATGGGATGGGTATTGGAAATAGAGTTGAAATGGAAATGGGTGTGACAAAAGAATCTTAGACGCGTCAGAATGTTGTGTCTCGTTGATGCCATTAGCGTCCATCACAATCAGCATTCACCATTGTAGAACTTGGACTTTGGAGGTGCCAACCACACCTCCCTCTGCAAACCCAAAACTTTGAAATAAAATACTCAAACCCACATCATTTATCATTGTGAGATCTGGTGCATTTCTTCTTCTTGTTGTTGTTGGAATTGAAATCAACGGGGTGGAAGGAGAGTTGTGGTGGCGGGATGCGGAGGAGAATGACGAGGATGAAAGAGAGATGCTAGGGTTGTCATTGTTTTAATTTTTGAAATAAAATAAAAATAATGGCAGTTTTTAGCCGTCACTATTTTAAATTAGTTGTTTTAAAATTAAAATGTTAATGGAACACTAGCGTTTTAAACGGAAAATTGAAGAAAGGACCAAAATGATATCTTTTGAAAACATAAAGGACCAGAACAAAACTTTTAAAATGTTATGTACCAAAACAAAAAACACTAAAACATAAAGGACCAAAAGTAACATTTAGCCAAATGCAAATTGACGACCCACAAATGAATAAAATTTTCCCTTTTAATGTCATTGCAATATTCTAAAAATACTTAATACCATTTATAACCACACTAAATTAACATCTTTTTAAATAAAGGTATAAATCGTGTGTGAGAGTAACATGTTGTTTATTTTGTTACAATTAAAGCATAAAATATAGAAAAATTAACACCTTTTCATATATTCAAAAATATAGATTAATAGTTAAATTATTTTATTTTGTTTTATGAGATATATATAATGATACAAAATAAATAATATTTGATAATGTGCATAATGGTGGCAACATACATATACACAAAAAATTGATAATGATTGTCCCATACATATACTTTTTTCTAAAAAATATTGTAGAAATTCATTGTAAAGTAATGATGGACCATGTTTTCAATTATATTCAATTTGGTCCCTTATCTTTTAAAAATTTCAATCTAGTCCTTTATGTTTTTAAAGTGAGTCAAAATCGTTCTTCTAAAACAATGACCATTTTCAATTTCGGGACAAAATTTTGAACCCTTGTTTGACTAATTTGTGATTTGAAACTTGTTTTGGGACATAATTTTGAAACAATTTTGCACATTTTTTTTAATGCAAAGGTTTGTGAAAGCATCATAATAGAACCCCATAATCCCAACTATGTTGGCACCATGAGGACTACCATTCATTTGCCAGCAAACCAAATTTTATTAAGAAAAAACAAAGAAGCAACAAAACATGGGGGGACATAATACCAAAACCCATGGAGAACAACAAATTAGCATAACCTTTAACAAGGTAATCTAAGCCTATCCCTATTGAAGAAATCACAAATAAAAGATAGGATAGAGTCCCACCAAGAAAAACCAGGAGCATGAAAGGCATAGTTGGCAAGACCATCAGCACAGCTGTTTCCTTCACGATATATGTGCGAGATTGCAAATAACATTTGTTTAGTAAGAGCAATGCAATTTTGCCATCTTGTTTTTAATTTCCAAGGCACCATATCCACTGATTTGAAAGCTTGAACCACAGACATAGAATCACATTCTATCCATAGCATCCCCCATCCTTTATTATCAGCTATCTCAATAGCAATTATAATTGCTTGGAGCTCTACATGAAATGCAATAGAAATTGGAAGAGATTGAGAAAAGCAGCCCAATAAATCACCATTATGATTTCTAAAAAGGCCACCACATGCAGCTGGACCGGGACATCCCTTAGCTGCTCCATCTGTATTGGCCTTAACCCAACCAACAAGAGGTGGATTCCAAAAAACCTCAATAATCTTAGGAGCACGTCTTTTGTGACCCACAATGTGTAACTGTCTGAAAAGTATGAATTCCTCCATTGCATTAGACATAGTCCCAGATGAGAAATTACCTATTATCGACACTGCAGCAATAACTCTATTCAAAATACTATATTTAGTCATAGGACCTCCTTGGAAACGAGCTTGATTTCTGCTAAGCCAAATGAAATTAGCAATATGAATCACCAGTGAAATGTAAATGTCCTTAGCTTGAGAGCTAGTTGTTGTATGGAAAATCTCCAAAAGCCTCAAGGGAGAAGAGACATCACTACGACGCTTAAGAATATGCCCCAACCATGTCCAAAGATCAGAAGCAATCTGACATTCCAAAAACAAGTGATAAGAGGTTTCAATGTATGATCCACAATAAGAGCACATTGAAGCAAAAACTAGATCACTTTTATGTAAATTATCATCAATAGGGAGACGATTAAGAATCCACCTCCAAAACATAGAAGATTTCGAAGGATGAATATCATTACACCAAATAATCTTACTCCACCCAACAGATGGAGCAGACCTGAATCAGAGAGAGACCAAACTCTGCTAACAGCAACATCATCAAAAGGAATAGAAATAGCTTTGATCTTAGGTACCAGATGAGGGAACTTTTGTTCAAAAACATTAGGAATTCTCCACTGTTTATCATGAATAAAATCAGCCACTTTGGCTTGAAGATTCACTTGAACAGATTATGGAATATGTAAAATATCTGCTACTATCATAGACATCCATTTATCTGTCTAAAAGGAAATATCTCTGCCATCACCTAGTTGCCAGGTCAAGTTATCCAAAATGACCGAGACACAAGGTTTAATGCCAAGCCAAATGGAAGATGAAATATGAGCATTCTTAGGTACTCCATTTTTAAAGAATCTACTTCTACATAAAGAAGCCCAATGAGAACTCGATACAAACAATGACCAGCTAAGCTTTGAAAGAGCAGCCATATTGATCAATTTAAGTGGCCTTATCCCTATCCCTCCTGAATCCACTGGTGGGTAAATTGTATTCCACGCAACAGTAACCAACTTATGTTTTTCCACATCCCCTGTCCAAATAAAATTATGGATCCACAAGTCAATGGAATTCAAGGTTGCCAATGCCCAAGCATAGAAATGAAAGCTATAAAGTAGCATACTCTGGATAATAGATTTAACAACCTGAATCCTACACATAAAAGAAAGAAGAGAACCTTTCCAAGCCTGCAACTTAGATCTCACTTTATCAACAATAGCTTGCAAGTACATCTTTTTATGTCTCCCTTGGAACAAAGGTACCCCAAGATAATTGAAAGGAAGGGAGCCTTGAGAGAAACCCAAGGATTCTTTGATTGCCCTCAAACGACTGCCTTCATGCATAGAATAAAAAGTGCATTTTGAGATATTTAGATACTAACCAGAGGCTTCTCCATACTCTTGAAAGAGAGACATTAAGTTGTGCATGTGTTTTTTAATCCCTCTACCAAAAACCAGTATATCATCTGCAAAGAAAACATGACTGGGGGTGCAAATATTTTTAGGACCAGTGATAGGTTTAAAAAGTCCCTGTTCAACAAGCAAGGAAAGACCCCGTCTAAGGACATCTTCTGCCAAACAGAAGAGAAGAGGGGAGAGAGGATCTCCTTGATGGATACCCCTCTTGCAGGAAAAAAACCCAACTGCCTTCCCATTAATAGAGAAACTTAACTTCGCAGAATGCAGAATAACATTAATCCACTGAACAAATTTGCTATCAAACCCAAAAGCTTGAAGGACCTGAATTAAAAAAACTCCAATCCAAAGTATCAAATGCCTTCCGCACATCAAACTTCATCATCAAATTACCTCCAAGAGTGTAATGTTTTAGAAGGTTCACTGCTTCAGATGCAACACCTATGCAGTCACTTATTTGCCTTCCTTTCACAAATCCCCTTTGGTGAGGGGAAATAATTTTTGGAGCAATCTCTGCAAGTCTATCAGCTAAGACTTTGGTGATAATTTTAAATTGAAAATTCGCCAATGCAATAAGACGAAATTGGTCTATGTTATCAGCTTCTGGAACTTTTGGTATCAAAAACACCAAATTGGAATTCATGTTGGGCAAAATCCATACTTGTTGAAAAAATTAGAGTACTTCTTGAAATACATTATCCCCAACAATGTGCTAATACTTTTGAAAGAAGCACCCTCCAAAACCATCTGGGCCAAGCACCACATCACCATTCATGCTAAACACAACATTCTTAACCTCATCTCTAGAAGGAACGTTCATAAGAAAACAATTATCTTATTGCGAAACCAATGCTGGAATGGTACGGCTTATCAAGTCATTTGACTTGCAATTATTATCACCTGCATAATGTTAGAGAAAAAACCAAGAACCTCATTTTCCAAAGCTTCTTGTGACTCCAACAGTTGATCCCCACGGTGAAGAACAGACATCCTCTTAGAAGCATGGCGTATCTGGGCAATCTTGTGGAAATACGCTATATTACGATCTCCTTGGCATTGCCATTTGATACTCGCCTTTTGTTTCCAAAAAGTCTCCTACATGGACAATGCTTTCTCTAACTCAAGTTGTGCTTGAAGCTCCTTATCTCTCAGATTATTAGAATAACCCAAAGAACTAATGTCATTCTGCACAGCATTAACATTATCTTGGCATGTTTTAACATTATCATGAATATTGCCAAAACATGATTTATTCCAAGATCAAAGGCCATATTTTAAAAGATGAAGCTTGTAACATCCCGATTTACGGACCTTAGAAATAAATAATAAAAGAGATATCTTTATGAAATAGCTTTTGTATTTAATGGTTCAAGAGTACCCTTAAGCATTATTAATAATAGTTTTCTTATAATAGAAATAAGATAACAGGACCCTGATGGGAAGCCAAGACCCAAGGTGGGCGAAGACTCACTAAGACACACACACACACCCCACGATTTAAATAGAAGAGGAGAGGGATAGTTAGAGAGAGAAAGTGAAAGAAAGAAGGAAGTTCAAGGGAAGGAGGAGAAGAAGGAAGAAGAGAAAGAGAAGAGGAGTGGAGCAGAGATCCGAGACGTAGTGCCTCGGAGCTCAGATCTGAGACCCCACAGTGTGAGTGCTTTCCCTTCACTCTTCTATGTTCTATTGTCTGTGCTTTGAATCCCTTTCCCCTCTTCTCCCTTTATTAGCTCTTAGTTAGGTTTTTGATGGTTTTGATGAGTTGAGCTTGATTGGGGAGTGTTTAAGCCTATTTGAGGGCTGGGTTTTGATGTAGACATGTTTTAGACTCGATCTTGCATGTTTGGAAGAGGTTGGGAGGCCATGGATGGCCATAGGAGCGGAAATGCGAAGGTCCACGGTTCTGCAGAGTCGTAGACTCTCGCTTAAGCGAGCTATGTTCGTCGCTTAAGCGAGGAGTCACCTGGAAGTGGTGCTTAAGCGCAGATATCTGGTGCTTAAGAGAGACTATGGTCTTAAGAGAGGTGACCCTGGCGCTTAAGCGCGGCTCTGGCGCTTAAGCGAGGCACTCTGGCGCTTAAGCGTGAGACTCCAGGGAATAGGATTGTTAGCCTAGCTTAAGTGAGATCTGGTTCTAGCTTAAGCGTAGATATGATAAGAGAGTAGTTTGGGAACCGTTTTTAAGAGGACCTTTGGAAGAATATAAGGGCTATAGATACATAGTTTCTTCCTAAGCTCTTATTCATGTTTATGCATGATTGTCTGATGCTTTGTGATGTTGATTGTTAATGATAATGGTAGTGGTATTCGTGTGGTTATGCCGTACGCTTAGGATTGATTATATGTAACGATAAACCCTTTTAATAAAAGACACCTAAAATACTTAAGACTATACCTATGCCTCTTAGTAAAAAGGGTGGGGAGTTTCCCCTAATTTTCAGAAAAGGCTTTTAAGCAAAGTTTATAGTTTCATGAAAGGTTTTTAGTAAAAGATATCCCCTCAGTGACATAGGGTGGAACCTTCCCCGGTACCAGTCACGTCCGAGAGCTGCATGCTCTGTATACAATGGTGTGCAAAGGGCTAAGGATCCTTTATGTCACCAAGGAGTGATGAGTTTCATAAAGGTTATGAAAAGGATTCTTTATGAAAAGGTTTTATGAAAGAGTTTTCAAAGGAAAGTTTATGATCCCAATAAAGGGAATAAGTCATGTTTATGATCCCAATAAAAGGGATAAGTTATGTTAAAAGGCTAAGAGGCCCCCTAGTGGTGAGCAAAGGGACCGTCACCCAGACACCCATGGGGGAAAACCAACCTTCTTCACAGGGAGAAGGGGTTCTTCATAGAGAAGAAGAAGTTAGAGAGGAGACTCCTCCTTATAATGGAGTTGTAGTTAACCCACTTGGACCGGTGGGGATTAATTAAAGGTCGTGAGCAAGAGGGACGCCTCTTGATGGCTAGGGCTCAGCCAAGCGAGGTAATGACGGAACTCAAGATATAACTTAAATAAAAGAATAATATCAACCACACACTTGTAGAAACAATCTATGATATGTTGATGTGCTTGATGTATGTATGTTCTATGTTAGAACATGAGAGGAGTCATGGGCATAGTTGTTAGGTGAGTGATGTAAGATAAGTCTAGACATTAGATGAGGACATGTGTAGCCATATACTACCCTTAGAGGTAGGACAAGGGTTACAGTTAAACCCTAGAAAGCTAGCATAAGCTACCCAGAGAGGTATGCAGATGTTATGCTTCGCATCAGAGGTGATGTAAGCCCAAGTTGGGTAAGTCAGAGAAAGGAAAGGTTACACATGTTCCTATCCAATGTTATAGAAAAGTGAGACCTAGTGTGTGGACAAGAGTAATAGAATGATGTTGAGGTGCCTTAGTGCACTGGTGGCCCTAGATTTGGCATAAGAGGCCAGCTCTATGTGCCTCAGTAAGGGTCAAGGTATGATCCTAAGAAACAGTAACGTAGAGGTGATGAGGTACTAACTGTGAGTGTGAGTATCAAGGAAAGAAAAGAGAAGCCATGAAAGCATAACAAGAGGTCTCTAGAATAGAGAGTCAGCCTAGAGTCCTCAGAGCACTCACTGAGACATTATGTCTCGTCCCTTTAGTTTCCATGTTTTTACAGGTTAGCAAGTAGACACCTTATGAGAAAAGCTCGGAGCACGGAGCTGCTTTCCAGGAAGAAGATGTTATTAGTATAGTTTAGTATAATTCCCAATGTAAGGGAATTTAGTTATGTTTTATGTATCCTGCTTATGCCTTGTACAACACATAAGTGCCAATAACTTTGTACTAGATTTACTTCATGTAATATATAAGTTTAAGTTTTAGTTTCTGCATAGTTAACTTTGATATTCTTATATGCTAATTTCTTTTAACTTAGCAATATAAGGAGACAAAGCTAATATCCTCTAGGGTGTTACAAAGCTTTCTCCCCAAAACAAACATAGGACAACCAACAATAGATTGATTCGACGAAGAAGCAATAATATTTTCGCAGTCCATGTGCTCCATCCACATCTTTTGGAATCTAAAGGGAGAGGGACCAGGTTTATCACCTTGCTGGAGAGTCAGCAACAAAGGGGAGTAATTCGATTGCATTTTGGTAAGGACATTGCATGAGATAGTATTCCAGAAAGAAAAGCTAACATCATTACAAAATGCTCTATCCAAGCGAATGTCAATGCGCTTATTTCCACGTCTACCATTAGACCAAGTGTAAGAAGTTCCTAGAGAAGGCAAATCCATTAGATAACAAGCATCAACCCATGCTCTAAATTCTGAGCAAGATAAAGGAAGAGGAAGGCGGCCACCTCATTTTTCATGAGACCCTATGATTGCATTAAAGTCACCAAGGCAACACCAAGAACCAATATTAGCTTGTTTTAAAGAGGCTAACTCTGCCCATAGTTGCCTACGTAACACATAATCAGTACAAGCATATATAGTTGAGAAAAAATAATTTCTCCATCAACTGACAAAGAAAAGGAAATATGTTGCAACGAGGAAGAGAGAACATCTGGTTGTAAAGAATCTTTACAAATAACCCAAATATTTGATTTAAAGATGACCCCTATTGTTAATTGCAAATAGTTTAAGCCTTAAATACTTCCAGAATGCATCTGGAATTGCAAAAGGATGAGCCCACAGTTATGCAATGAAAACCAAGTCGGGTTTATGAACTGAGCATAAATGCTTAAGATACATTAGTGTGGCTTGATTCGCCACACCCCGTGCATTCCAAAAGATGGTCTTCATCATGCATTAAGCTGAAGACCAACTCTTGAACGAGTTCGAGGGACAGAGGTCAAAACCTTATTATTTTTCTTCTTAAGCTTCTTCTTCCGAGATTTGGAAATAACAACAGAGAACTCAGCTTCATTATGAGATGTTTCAACAGAATGACTATCAATATTTTGCTCTCGGTCAGGAGGTATCTGCTCTTGTTCATCTGCAACATCACCCCAAAGACCTGTAATGTTGCCAATATCCTATGTAATACATTGGGTAGACTCATCAACGAAATCATCTCTCTTTGGAGATTCTGGGTGTAAAGACTCATCACAAGAACTACTGACATCATCTCTGATCAAGCCTCCCTCTTTAGCGTCTACTTGATTATCCTCTCGATCCAAAATCACTGCATCATTAGATTTTTCTTTTTGGCAATCCACAGCTTGATCCTGATTATCATCATCAAGAATAACATTATTGTCTACTATTGCAGTGGCATAACTGGAACCAACCCCAATAACCGCATCACTCTGGATTAATACATCTTTATTCTTGTCCTTAGGAACATACACCTTCTTCTTCTTAGGCTCCCTTTTAGCATGTTCATGTTGGACAACCCCATCATTCGCTCGTTTCTTGCAATTCTCAATAGAGTGCCCCACAATCTTGCAAGAAGAGCAAAACAAGGGTAAACGCTCATATACAACATCCACAAAAAAAGCAAAGCCCGTCCTTTCAACCAGAATCTGATCACGTAGGTTGCTTGCTAAATCAACATCAACCAGAATTCTCCCGCATAGTGACCAAAGGTTTTATTAACTATGGCATCATCCAACAGTAAAGGTATTCCAATACCCCTAGCTATGGCAAAAAGAATGGTAGGCCACCAATATTCCTGCGGTAATCCATAAATCCTTATCCAGCATTGCGTATTCATTTGCCTGACACTAGTAGGATTGAAGTCTAGCATTCAAGAGAATAAATGTAGTATCTCTGGTTCTAGTTTCCAGGCCCCCACAGCAAGAACCCTACGTAGATCCTTAATAGAAGCAAAAGAAAATTCAAAGAAACCTTTTCCAATTGGCACCATGCGCCAATGACCAAGTGGTTGCCAAAGTTTTGCCAATTTGGAGCGTAACTCCAGAACCTTAGGAGGAGAATTTCCCTTAGAGAGCATCAAACGTCCATGAAGATTATTTTTGCAGCTTTCCAAACCTGCTTGATATTCCTCTTCCGGGATAGAAACAGCTAATTCATTGCCTTTCAAGCAGGGGATAGATAACTAGCTCAACGGGATATTGCATGCATTATTCAACGTCTATGCAAAAGGTTTTCTGCCTTGGTAAAGGAGCTTTAGGGGGAATCGAGCTTGTTGGCTTTGATGGAGCATCATCCATGAGAAAATCCCATGGAACAAACAGAGAAGAGGAGGAGATTGCCATGGATGACATTCAAGTATTAGGCTATCACGTAGAGAACCCTAACCCTAGCAGAGCCATTCTCGAACCAAGTGCCGAGAACAAAGTCTAATAAATAACAGTTGATCATTTTGCACATTCCATTCACTTACATGAAAACTATGGAACCCAACTGATGTTCGAACCAAAAAGAGCCATAAACATGATGAAAAATTAGTCTAACTAGCAACCAGGAAAGAATGATATTAGATTTTTAAATTTTCTAGTTACTCGTTGTATTCACTTTTCATGCAATTTTCACCATGTTTATGACCCTTTTTTATTCGAACATCAGTTGGGTTTTATAATTTTCATGTAGTGAGTTTAATGTGATAAGTTTCACGTCTTGAATTAGTAAAAAAAGGTTCAAAATTGTGCCGCAAAATCTAACGATCATGAATTGAGGTTTTACAAATATCATCGTCTAGATAAGAAGTTTTACAAATATACACTAATGAATTGAGGTTTTCTAGTGAATTGGAATTAGAAGTGTGCAAATACCTGAATCAAATCAAAGAATGGCAATTTTGATATATTGAATATTTAGTGCAATGTCAGGAGGTATATTAATGTTGTTGTTAATAACCTTCTTCCTCCTGGTTGGTTCCATTTGTAAGTATAATTGTTTCAAAACAGAGATTGAAAAGTGTAACTTTGCTTCTACTCAAAATGTATTTTGGTAGTTTGGGTTTATAGAATATTGGCACAATGCAAGTTTATAAATAATTAATTATTTTCATAATTAAAAGATTTTATGTTTTTTCAGCTTTTATACCTTCTTATTAGAATTGTATATTTTATCTTCTCGTTTTAATTAAAATCTATTTCTATAATTGGATTTCATATTTCCTATTTTCCTTAAAATTTCCAATTGTGATCTCATTTACATAGCAAAAATATTTTCTAATTATGATATGTTACCTTTTTAACTTTCTTATCTTTTTTTGCTAAATGAATTTGTAGTCTATGTATGCCCTATCTACTAAATGTCTTTTCTATTTATATCCCTTTTCTAATTGATTATTAAACTATAAAATAGAATAATAATAATAATAATAATAATAATAATAATAATAATAAATACTCAATTCTATTCTATTAAATATTTTATTTTATCTTTTTATTTTACTTTATAGTTTAAATTATCAATATGAGAAAAATCCCCTTTGGAATAATAAGTAAAATGCATATTGATTATTCAAAAGTAATTTGTGTATTTTTTATTAAATAATTCATTGATTATTCAAACTATAAAAATAGCACAATAATTATTAATAAATAAGTCACTTTTGAATTATGAATAAAATATTAAGAAATGTATTTGCAAAGTAATTTGAGTTATAGAAATTTTAATTATTATTGATAAATTAAGGTTATACAAAACAAAAAATAAAAGGAAAAATTTTCAGAGAAGGGTTGATATGCAAAAAGGACGTTTAGTACATAGGCGTATATATAGATTACAAATGCGTATATTAGAACAGATAGGAAAAGGGAAAAAAATAGCACAATTAAAATATATATTGATATGTAAAGAAGAAGACATATAAAAATGTAAGAAAAAATAGGAAATACAAAATCCAATTACAAAAATAGATGTTTGTTAAAACAAGAATAAAATCATTTAATTAAGATAATTAATTATTATTTCTAAATGTCCATTGAATCAATCTTCTATAAAACCAAACCTCTCAAATACATTCTTTTTTTTTAATCAAGAAAGAGTTGCCAAGGTATCCATAGAGTTCCTAATCCCAACTATGTTGGCACCAGAAGCTCTACTCATCACCTGCAGCAAGCTCACAATTTATTAAAAAAGAAGTACAAGAAAAAAAAAACATGAGGGAACATAAGACCAGAACCCATGCAAAGGATCAAAGCTTAATAGAATCTATAATCAGGAAGACTTAATCTATCTCTAAATAGACTATCTCGAATAAATCTTGGAGGAGAATCCCACCAAGAAAAACCAGCCACTTGAAGAGCTTAATTGGCGAGGCTATCCGCGCTACCAATCTGAGTAGAAGCAAGGGTACAATTTGTCATCCTCGTAGTGAAACAGTTATACCTACAAATGGCCTCAACCATGATGAAGAAAAAAAGGGTTATTAACAACAACATCAATATATCTCATGATGTTGCACTAGATATATTGTCGAAATTGCTCGTGAAAACTTTGAATCAATTCAGGTGTGTGCACACTTCTTGGTCAAATTTTCTATCAAACCTCAATTCATGAGAGTGTTACAAAACTTCTTATCCAAAGACGATGATGGTTCATCTGTCCTCCTATAGAAACAAGCCTAAAAAGGTATTCCATATTTGTTTTGGTGTTGGGGTAGAGGTTTCGTTCAGAAAATGGTCAAATTAGATTTGTCATTTCCTTGCCAAGACGAGAATGTAGTAAATATTAAAATTATGGATTCTCGTGTCAATGGTATAATTGGTCTCATTCAATACAAATGTGGCTATGGCAATCGAGATGTTATGTTATCGCTATAAGCAAGACCTAGGGAAGACCAGAAGATAACTTTGAATTCCTTAGTTGTAGGGTTCCAAAACATAACATCTTGATCACCATAGCCACATTTGTATCAAACGACAACAATTGTACCACTGACGCAAGAATCAAGAATTTTAATGTTTATGACATCCTCCTATTGACAAGGAGGCGGTAAATCTAATTCGACCTTTTTCTCAAGCCTCTCACCAAAAACCAAAAGCAGATTTGGAAGACCTTCTGAGGCGTATTGTCTTACAAGGAGCAATGAACCATCATCATCTTTGAATAAATAGTTTGGTATATACATTCGCATGAATTGAGGGTTTTTAAGCAAATTTGACTAGGAAGTCTGCACAATCCTGAATCAATTCAAAGATTTCATGGGCAATTTTGACAAAACAATCAGTGAAACATCCTTAGGTATGTAGATGTTGTGGTTAATGACATTTTCCTTCTTCTTTGTGACTGCTACCATTTTGTAAGTATAACTGTGTAACCTTGCTTTGGATTTATAAAAAATTGGCTCAATGCAAGTTTAGATGTAACACCCTCACTTTCATGTAACCAATTGTTTTTCTATTTACTTTATATTTATTTTTTGACAACTGAGTGAGAATCTCAAAGTTCTGATATATGCAATTCAACTTAGAATAGTGAGTGCTATTCAGTTGTGATTGTTAATAAATTTTTTGGAACAAGGCTCAGGAAATGATAAATTGACCATTATGTCCCTAGAAACAGTAATAAAAATAGTAAAAAAAAAGGACAAGAGTGTTTAAAATCCAATTTTAAGTTAAAAACTTGTTCAGAATAAAAATAATTTTAAAATTTTTTAGAGAATTATTTCAAATATTCTGTGTGAAATGACCAAAATACCTGGGTTGACTATAGGGGCAATCAAAGATATGTTAGCTTATAAAATTTTTGAGAATTTTTTAATGGCTATTGTAATTCTAAAAATTTTATTTAAAATTGAAAATGTGAAAATTTCAGAAAATCCCTATTTATTTGGCACAAAATTGATTTATTAGGCAATTATTTAGCATTTTAAATTAAAATAATTATAAATAATTTGATAATAAATTAAAATATTGTGAAAGTTTATATAAAAAACTTAATTTGTATTGGGCTGGATGTGCCACTCTTGCAGAGGCACAAAATCACTTTCTTAGCCAAAATTTAATGATTTAAAATAATTTTTTTATTATATTAGTATCCACCTCATTTATTAAAAGAACATGAGAAAATTTTTTATTCCTTGCTAACTTTGATATCTTGGGAGCCACGTTTCACAATTGGATAAAAGAAAACCATTTTTAATTGAATTTATTTTTCTTTTTCTTTTTATCTAAAACTGATTATAAAAAGCCATTTTTTATCTTTCACTAAACCAGTGTTATTAGACTCGGATCAGACTGGTCGGTTCAACCGACTGAACCAGAAATCGGACCAGTGGCCAGTCCGGTCTTGTATTTAGATCGGACGTGCTTCTAACTTGTATAAACTTGTCTAGCCCGCCTCTAAACCGGTCAAAACCGGTGACTCGGCTCGGCTTAGAGTCACACACGCTAGCTTTTCAAACTTTTGTACATGTTTTCCAGTGCTACAGCTGCATATACAAAAGTTTTTCAAACTTTTTTACATGTTTTCCTGTACTATTGCTACAATGACATAAGCTTGTCTGCACTTGTCCAATCAAAATGTCACAATTGTCCAATCACACTACTTTTTTTATAAGAGGCGGAAGTGACGAAAAATGAATTTAAAACTCAAATTCAGAAAATATGTCCACTAGAGGCATTTGAACGAAGCACTTCAAATGTGTATAGTAATTTTTAAGCCACCACACTAAAAAATACATTTAGCTTATTAATGATAAAGTTAACAACTAAATGAAAACTCTGGATACATAGTATAAATATGTTAAATTGTTAATATAATATAATAATGGTATTATAATATAGGCACCTCTGAAACTATGTAAGGGCTTTTGCCTATAAAAAGATCGTCATTTGATCATATAATATACATTTATATAAATATGTCAATATAATGTAATAATAGTTATATTTATTTTCACATAATATATATATATATATATATATATATATATATATATTAAATACACTATGATTTATCACAATTATTATATATAAAAGTTTGATTTTTTTTTATAATTTTTTAAAGTATAAAAGTTTACAAGTTATAAATTATTTAGAATTTTTTTAATATGGACCAAGTCATGCAGGTCAACTAGTTACTCACTAGTTCGACCTTTGATTCAGTGATCTAGTACCTCAACAACATCAATGACTGGTTTGAGTGTGATAACATTGCACTAAACACTATTCTTCAGTGAGGGATCAGATGGTTACATTTGTTGGTGATGGGGTGCTTACTTTGCTTAATAAAGTATCATGTGTGCAAAGTTGTCTTAATTTAAGTCAGGTGGGCCAAACTGAAAATGACGAAGGTTAGAAGGTGGGGTCGACAAAGCAAAATGTGGATGTTGAAGGATTGACTGGGCTAATGCAACAAGAGGCCATTGGTGCTGCTGAAATATGTAACACTGGGGAAGGGTGGATTCATGTGAAGATGTGATTGAAGATGGGCCTAATAATGGGCCGAATCGTATTGATAGTAGCAATATTTTATTTGAAAGAAATAAAGACAAGGCTATGTCGGTAGGTAAGGAGGTCCCACATAAGGATTCTGTTGGGGACATAATTCCTATGAATTCAGTGTCTTCAAATAATGACGTTATTGGGGTTGAGACTCCAAAAGAAGTTGCGGCACACTTGGAGGTCAATTGTGATGTTGAAAAGGTGTTATCGCAAGAAATGATATGGTCGAAAGAAGTAATAAGGATTGGCTCTTGAATATGGAGGACTTGGTTGATGTGTAGGTTTGTGAGGAGTATTGGTTGACGGAGGAGCAGATTACTATTAACAAAACTAGTAGGAAAGGTGGAAGGAAAAAAGGAGGGAGGAAAAGAGTGGGGTTCCATAAAGGTGCTAAGAAGAATACAAAAGTAAGATTGTTATCTAGTCCACCTACTGAGAGTCATTTTCAGGGAAGTTCTCAATATTTGAATAAAAGTGTGGAAGAAACAGCGAAGGAGGTATGGGAATTTGTAAAAGAGTTTGGAATACAAAGTGTAGGGAGAGAAGACAATCTGATGGAGAAGTTGGTGAGTATGTAGAAAAGAGATAGAAAGGTAGTGGGGAAACAAGAGGAAGGCATGGGGTAGGGAGGAGTTGTAACAGTTGAAAAATGAAGATTATTTCTTTTAATGTGAGGGGTTGGGGGAGAGGGTGAAGAAAAGTGAGGTAAATAACACGGTTATTGAAGAAAATCCAGATATGGTGTGTTTACAAGAAACGAAAATGGGGGAAGTGGATAAGAAGCTTTGTGTTAATTTGTGGGGTAGTGAGGATGTGGATTGGATATTTAAAGCATCTAGCTGGAGTGCAAGGGGGTTATTGATTATGTGGAATAGATCTAAATTTTACGTCAGAGGAGTGATTGAAAGGGTGGACTTTTTGGGGGTAGAGGGCTGGTGGGGAAGGAAAAAATCAAAGTGGGTATTATAAATGTTCATGCCCCCATGCAAAGTTGCTGGCAAGTGATTAGTAATGTTTTTGAGGCAAAAGGGGGAGACAAGTGGTGTGTGTTGGATGGTTTTAATTCTATAAAATCACCACCAAAAAGAATAGGTGTTATGACAAATGATAAGGTGGAGGAAATGGAGGTGCTTAATAATTTTATTAAAGATGCAGGGTTAATTGATCTACCACTAGTTGGTAGAAGATACACTTGGTATAAAGCAGATGGCACATCCATGAGTAAGCTGGATAGGTTCTTGGTGATAGAAGATTGGTTGAAGACATGGCAACAGTTAACATAATGGGGTTTAAAGAGGAGTGTATTTGATCATTGTCTAGTAATGTTGAAGGAGAAGGTGGTAAATTGGGGGCCAAAACCTTTCAAAATTCAAAATTTCTTGAGGGAGTAGAAGGGGTATGCATATTTGGTTAAAGAAAAGTGGCCACGATTTTGTGTGAATGGTAAAAAGAAGTATGTTCTAAAAGAAAAGGTGAAAGTTATCAAGTTATGTTTAAAGGAATGGAATTCTTAGAATTTTGGAGAAATTGATAGCAATATAAACGAGGCTAAGGAGGGGTTGCATCAGTTAGATCTCAAGGGAGAAGGTTCTAGGTTGGATGATGGGGAGGTTAAAAAAAGGAGAGAATTGATGGAAAAGGTAAAAAAGTATGTTGGTATTAAGTGTAGTTTGAACTGGCTAAAGTTTAGAATGAGGTGGTTGAAAGAGGGAGATGCAAACTCTTAAGTACTTTAATAAGTGTCTCTTACAAAGGAGAAGAAAAATGAAATTCTGAGTTTGGAATTTGAAGGAGTTCAGGTGGAGGGGGTGGAAGGGGTGGAGGCTTCGAGGAGCAATATAAAGGACTATTTCCAGGGTCATTTTTCTTCTTATTCTTGGGAGAGGCCAAATTTTCAAGGTATCCACATTCCTTAAATATCATAGGCTTCTAATCTAATGCTTGTAGCGCCACTCACAGAGGAAGAAATTAAACAGGTAATTTGGGATTGTGATAGCCTCAAGAGCCTAGGAACGCATGGTATAAATTTTTTCTTCATCAACGATTTTTGGGAAATAATAAAAAGTGATTTTTGTGGATTTATGGAGGAGTTTCATTCATATGTAAGGCTAGTCAAAGGCTCAAATAGCTCTTTGATCACTTTGGTGCCTAAGAAAGATAACTCTATAAATTAGGGGATTACAGGGCAATATCACTTATAGGTTGTGTGTATAAGCTATTATAAAAAATATCGACAAACAGGGTGAGTAAGGTGATATCAAGAGTAATATCTAAGAATAAATATACTTTTGTTAAAAGGAGACAAAATTCTGGATGTAGTACTTATAGCAAATAAGGTGGTGGATGAAGCAAAAAAAGTGGGAAAGGAATTGTTATGTTTTAAGGTGGATTTTGAAAAGGCATATGACTCGATAAGCTGGGAGTACTTGCAATATATAATGGAGAGGATGGGATTTGATATTAAATGGAGAGGGTGGATTGCAGAATGCCTGTCATATGCTAGGATCTCTATTCTGGTAAATGGGAGCCCAATAGAGAAATTTGGGATGGGTAGGGGACTTAGACAAGGAGATTCGTTAGCTCCATTTCTTTTTCTGATAGCAGCTGAAGGTCTCAGCTTACTAATGAAGAAGGTAGTTAGTCAAGATCCATTTAGACGATATTTTGTTGAGGAGAAGGGCCCAGCTTGTATCTTTCATCTATAGTTTGCAGATGATACCTTTTTCATAGGGAAGGCCTCTTGGGAAAATGTTTGGGCTATTAAAGCTATTTTACAATTGTTTGAGTTGGTGGCAGGGTTAAAGGTGAATTTTCATAAGAGCCAACTAGTTGGGGTGAATATTGATTATCAATGGATGGTGGAGGCAGTTGATATTCTCAATTGCCAGGTTGGGAGGTTTCATTTTAAATATCTTGGCTTTCCAATTGGAGCTAATCCACGAAGGTTGGATACATGGTGATTGGTAGTAGAAATGGTAAGAAAGCGGTTATCCTCATGGGAAAGTGAACAAATATCGCCAGCAAGTAGAATGGTCCTTATTAAGTTAGTTTTATCGTCTCTTGTGGTCTAGTTTCTTTCTTTCTTCCGAGCACTAATAGGTATCATTTCTAAACTTGAATCTCTCTTTAAGAATTTTCTATGGGGGGAAATGAAGGGAAGCAGAAAGTTCATTGGGTGGCTTGGGAAGAGCTATGCAAAGGAAAAGAGAAAAAAGGTCTGGGGATAAAAAAAAACTTAGGGAGTTTAACTTGGCTTTATCAAGAAAGTGGTGCTGGCATTTGAAAAATAAGCAAAATGCAATGTGGTATTAGGTTCTTAGGGGGAAGTATGATAAGGGAGGTCGGGAGTGGGATTGGGAAGGAAGGTTGTGTTCAAATTGGTGGAAAACCATAAATACTTTGGAGGAATTTTTCGTTGCTCAATATAAGTGGTTTACACATTCTTTGGAAAAGAAGGTGGGGAAGGGAGTAATACTTTTTTCTGGTATCACCAATGGGTAGGGCGTTTCACATTGAGGGATAAGTATCAAAGACTTTTTAATAAAACTATGGATAGAGTGGAAAAAGTGGCAAATGTATGTTCTTGGCATAATGATCAATGTCTTTTTTCATGGAAGTGGTGGAGATCACTTTTCTAATGGGAACAAGATATGTTATAGCTTTAGAAGAAGAAGTGCGTGGAGTAAGAAGGGTGGTCAGTGGAGAAGATTGGTGGGTGTGGAGTGTGGATAATTCAGGAGAATATTCAGTGAAGTCGACATACAATGTTATTTTGTCTTGTAGAGGTAAGGTTAAGGAGGAATTTTTTAAAAGATTGTGGGTAAAAGGCATACCACCTAAGATTTTGTTCTTTGTGTGGAAATTAGCCCAAAATAGGTTGCCCGCGATGGAAAATTCAGTAAGGCAAAACATATTATCAGAAGGGTAGTTGGTATGAAAAATATGTGGTCAAGAGAATGAAAATGAAGAGCATATAATGTTTAGGTGTATTATTGCAAAAGAAGCTTGGAATGGTGTGTTAAAGTGGTGGGAGTTACAAACAACTTTACATAGTACAGTGAAGTCAAATTTTCTGTAGTTTTCAAGGCTCTTGGGGAGTGGAAAGTTTATTTGGAAAGGTTGGATATTTGTGTGGTTTGCTATAGTATAGGTTTATGGCTTGTGAGGAATGATATGATATTCTTAAACAGAAAAAGGAAGAGGATGAAATTTTGGAATTGATAAAGTTTTATTCTTGGTAGTGGAATAAGTTGCAGGGTAGGTTTTCCTATTCTTTGTCAAACTGGCCTTTGAATCCAAGGGCAAGTATTGGTGTGTCATAATTTAAAGGAAAGGTGTTTGGGCTGACAGTGTTGGTTTTAATGGAGAAGTATGGCGGGTTCTAAAGGAACTGTTGTTTATAAAAGGGGAGTATGGATTTTCAGTAACCACTACTGTGTTTAAGTGTTGGGTTTTGGTTGTTTTTTTTCGTAAGAAGGAAGATTTTCGGCTGAAAAGAAAAGGTTGGTTTAAAAGTAAAGAATTTGATTTGAATAGTTTATTATTTTGGTGTGATGAAAGCAGGTGCTAAAGTGGTTTCTATAAAATGTATTGTTTGAAGATATGGATGGATGGGTTGCATGGGCATTCTGTCGAACACTTGGAGGGTGTTTAGTTATGCATCGTGCAATGGTGTATGTGGAATAGTGGATCTCACCATATACCAAACATAAACAGATCATCAAGAATTTCCTAGGCGAGCTATATTTACAAAGTAGATTCTTGGTGGATTTTGGTGTTATTTATATGTTTAGGCTAGTATTTTGAACGACATTGCTGCTGGTTTTCCTGTTAAATTATGCATACCCATTTTGGTTAGTATCTTCGGTAAAGTTTCATTTGCTCGTCATTGTATTGGTTTTTCTGTTAAATCTTGTAAGCAGCCTTGATGTTCTATTGTTTTTTGTGATCACTATCAGCTTATGCACATCTTGTGCTTTGAGTTGACATTAATAATACTTAATTTTGGCCTTAAAAAATAGTTAATATTATGGATTGACACGTAGATTAACACATACCACTTCTTATTTTTCATAGCTGATTTATTTTAATTTGTTTAACACGTAGTACTACTTATTTTTCATAGTTACTTTATTTTAACTTGCTATACAAACTATTTTTTATTTGTTGGCTAAATGTCACTTTTGGTCCTTTATGTTTTAGTTTTTTTTTCGTTTTGGTGCATAATGTTTTAAAAGTTTTGTCTGGTCCTTTATCTTTTCAAAATGTATCGTTTTAGTTCTTTCTTCAATTTTTCGTTTAAAACGTTAGTGTTCTGTTATCATTTTAATTTTAAAATAATTCATTTAACGTAGTGGCGGCTAAAAACTGTCACTATCTTTATTTTATTTTAAAAATTATAAATCACTAAATAATACCCAAATGTCCAAGCCCTTTATGGCTAAATGCCCCAAAACGGCACCCACTCTCACCAAAACAGTGAAACCACCGTCACCACCTCCCACCTCCCTCCACCCTTGTTCTAACCCTCCACCTCCATGACCCAACAACAACAATGACCTCCACCGACCCTCTCCTCTCCTCTGACACCACTGATGCCTCTTGGTAATGGGCCCACCTCAAGCCCATTCTCATCCCCCACCCTGACACCAGCCTCCCCAAATCCATCAAGCTCAAATGCTTCCTCTGTGACTCCCTCATATTAAATTTAGGTTAATATGTCATAGCAATGTTTCTTATTAATTTATTTTCTGATAAAGCTTATCAGTTTGCATTTTAAATTTTTAAGTAAGATAAAATATTTTTATTATTACATTAAATATCCTATTTCACTTTCAGTCATATCCCTCATAAAGCAATTAATTGAGTACAAAAAGAATAAATGGTGAATGGAAAACATAACATGTTGTACCCTTGAAATTAATCGTGACTTGGGATCCTACGCTGCTCTTTTGTTGTTATAACATTCATACAGGAAAAAAAATTTTGTCATCTCATAAATCATTCGTTGAATGTTTATCTTAAAACATTGCTGATCCTAATAATACCTGGCCAAAATAGCACAATAATGATCATTTTAGTGAAAGTAACCAAGAACCAAGAAACCTATATTCCTTTTAATCGCCTCCTCATGATCTTGAATCAGCCCTCTTATTTCAAGAACTTCTCAGTATACCTAAGGAATAATTTGGCTCCACCCTAAGGCACATGGGTGCATACAAAAATCCAAGTAGCATAAAATAAAACATTTTATTAGTTTAAAAATACCTAAAGATAAAATACTGACAAATATTCTTCCAGTAGAAATCAATATGCCTTCCCTTTTCGAAGCATAATTCACTCCACTATGTGTGGTTTTCCCCGTTGCATTTGGTGCTAAAAATGGCACAACATAATCTGGTAGTCCTAATTCAACTCCTGGAAACATATTTTTTATAAACAACAAAACTTATGATAATGGAATTTTATAATCGATCAGTCCTTTTCACATAAATAAATCACAAATTAAATCCTAAACACAAACCCAAGAAATGAATAAGTGATCACCTTCCTTATGGCCACAACAAAATTGTTGAACAGGTTCCAACAGAAAAAATAAAAAAAATGTTTAGTATAGTTTGATTTAAGTCATAAACCCTATGATATCTGACAAATCACTCAGATTAAAAATGAGAGTAATGAAATGATTTTAGCAAACAATAGTAGTCAATCAATTAAATGTGAGTAATGAAATGAAAAACAGTTTGGAGAGTCAGTTTTTCATCAAAATGGGAAAAAGTTTCTTATGAATTCAAATCTCTTTTTACAAATCCACATGCTTCTTACAAATTCAAACTTAGATTCCGAATTCTGACAAATTTAATTTCTTACAATTATTGGAAACATTACCCTTAGCAAGTGCAAATATTGAGACTCAATATAAAATCACAATGCAACCACAAAATTCCATTAAGAAAACATCCACAACATATAATTTCACTTGCAAGTTTAGGCAGAGTGCTTCAAGTGGCCCTTTAGGATTTTGTATTCCTTGATATTTGAAAAAACAATGAGAAAAGTTAGAGACAGGCATCTAAATAAAATATGTTGATGATAAATTTAAAGTATAAACTAATGTTTTTGAGGTCAGAAGATACCTTCCCCAAAGCCTAATCAATAGAATCAAACTAAGCACATTCATGTCCTTCTTAATGTGCAACCCAAAAATAGCAAATGAAACCCAAAAGCACCACATAACCTTTTACATTAAATCACAACTTAAAAGATGCACAATAAATAACAATAACAACAAAAGAAAAAGAAGAAATCAAAATAGGAAAAACAGGGAAAAGTTGTCGTCACCAATGGCACGACGAAGCACCACCACTCCCGTTCTTCTTCTTAACTAGCACCACTACTGCTTTGCCAACAGTGCTTCACAGCAATGCATGGCAGAGTGCCACCGCTCCCTCTTCTCTTCTCCCACTGATTTTCTTTTCCCCCCTTTTTCTTCTCCTTCTATTTACTTTTCTTCTTCTTCTTCAATATCAAAAGATTGTGTCTCTTCATTTTTCATTTTGAATTCAGACTTTGCATTCAAGTGTCTCAAGGATCAAGGGGTGTGTTTCTTGAATTTGACAATATCAATAATTAAACTCCCTCTGTTCCTAAACTCTTGATGTTTTAGCTTCTTTTTTTGTTCTTAAACTCTTGATGTTTTACATATTTCAAGGCTCATTAAGTATTTTTTTTCCACATATATGCCTATTTAATATGATCTAGATTTTCACACCTTCTTCCATCATAGATACTAAATGAGGGTATTTTAGACTAAATGTATTATTTGTGAGTAGTATTAAATGTTTCTTAAGCTGCGTACATTAACCATAAACATCAAGAGTTTAGGAATAGATGGAGTAATTGTAACACCCTAGAGGATATTACCTTTTTCTCCTTATATTGCTAAATTAATAGAAATTAGCATATAAGAATATCAGAGTTAACTATGCGGAAACTAAAACTTAAACTTATATTACATGAAATAAATCTAGTTCATAGCTCTTGGCACTTATGTGTCATACAAGACATAAGCAAGATACATATAACATAAAACCAAATCCCAAACATGGGAGATACAAAACTAAGAACATCTTCCTCCAAGCAAAAAGCTCCATGCTCCAAGCTTCTCTCATGAAGCATCTGCCTGCTTAACCTGTAAAAATATGAAACTAAAAGGGATGAGACATAATGTCGCAGTGAGTGTTCCAAGGACTCTAGGCTGACTCTCTATTCTAGAGATCCTTTCCTTAACTCTCATGGCTTCTATTTTCTTTTATAGATGCTCACACTCACAACTATTACCTCATCATGCATGTTACTTAGGCACTTAGAGTTGGTCTCCTATGCCAAATCTAAGGCCACTAGTGCACTAAGGCACCTAAACATCATTCTTTTCTTCTTGACCACTCACTAGGGTCTCATTTTACTATACCATTGGATGGGAACGTGTATAACCTTTCCTTCCTCTGACTTGCCCAACTTGGCCTTACATCGCCTCTCTCTGTGAGGCATAACATCTTGCATACCTCTCTCGGTAGCTTACATTAACTTTTTATGGGTATAACCCCTCTCCTACCGCTAAGGGTAGTGTCTAGCTATACACGTCCTCATCTAATGCATAGTTATACCTTACATCACTCACCTAACAACTAGGCTCATGACTCCTCATATACTTTAACATAGAAACATACATGCATCATGCACTTCAACATATCCTAGTTTGTTTCTACAACTATGTGGTTTGCATTATCTCTTTATTTAAGTTTCACTTCCACCACCTTTTTCATTACTTTGGCTTAGCTCTAGCCAACAAGAGGTGCCCCTCTTTCTACGACCTTTAATTAACCCACCGGTTCAAGTGGGTGGCTTACCTCTGTTATGAAGAGGAGCCAAGTCTATTCTTCTCTGCGAAGAACCCCTTCTCCCTAAGAAGAAGGTTGTTTTCCCCCATAGGTGTCAGGGTGACGGTCCCCATCGCTCACCTCTAGGGAGGCCTCTTAGCCCTTTAACATGACTTATTCCCTTTATTGGGATAATAAATTTCCTTTGAAAACTCTTTCATAAAACCTTTTCATACAGAATTCTTTTCATAACCTTTCTAAAACTCATCACTCCTTGGTGACATATAGGATCCTTAGCCCTTTGCACACCGTTGTACGCCGAGCGTGCGGCTCTCGGACGTGACTGGTACCGGGGAAGGTTCCACCCTATGTCACTGAGGGGATATCTTTTACTCAAAACCTTTCATGAAACTATAAACTTTGCTTAAAAGCCTTTTCTTAAACTTAGGTGAAACTCCCTACCTTTTTACTAAGAGGCATAGGTATAGTCTTAAGTATTTTAGGTGTCTTTTATTAAAAGGGTTTATCGTTACATACAATCAATCCTAAGAATAAGGCATAACCACACGAATACAACTACCATACAATAATCTAAGCACCTCAAAAACAACATAATCATATTATAATTAAACATACTACATTTATACAAACATTTTAACATCATATAAATAGAAAGGGAAAAGTTTCAAAAGAATATCAATTAACCAAATTCTAGCCCAGTTGCACAAACTCTCATGCTGAGCTAGAACCCGCATGCCCGGTCGCGCAAGCTCTCGTGCTGAGCCAGAACTCCCCTGGAATGAATATTCGCTACTGACTCTCTCTGGCCCGGCCGTCCAAACTTTCGTGCTGAGCCAGAGCTCCCCTGGAATGAATATTTGCTATTGACTCTCTCTGGCCCGGCCGCGCAAGCTCTTTCATGCTGGGCCAGAAAATCACTGGAACTGAAAGTTCCATTCTGACACCCTCTAGCCCAGCCACACCAAAATTCGTGCTGGGCATGATCGAAATAGGGGTTGCGACCTGCGAGCTCCATAGCCATCAATGGCTTACCCACTCATCCTAACCCTATACAAAGACTCACCCAAGCATACAAATCAAACCCTAAACACTTCTATTACATTTCTAACCGATTGATTTACCAGAAAAACCCCTTAATCATAGAAAATCACCAAAAACCCAAAATCTTACTTAGGGATCAAAGAGGGGAAAAAGGGATAAACAAGAGAACAAGAACTATGGAGGGATGGAGAAGCCAAGGGGAAGAATCACTCACCTCGGGGTACTCGGATCTTTTGGGCACTGGATCCCTGAGCTCCACTCCACTTCTCTCCTCTTCCTCTTCTTCCTTCTTTTCCTCCTCTCTAACTCTTTTCTTTCTTTTTTCTCTTTCTCTCTCTAGCTTTCCCTTCTCTTTCTCTACTTAAACCATGTGTGTGTGTGGGCTTAATGGGCCTTAGCCCATCTTGGGCCTTGGCTCCCCATCTAGGTCCTATTATCTTATTCCTGTCAACTCTTAATATGAGGTAACTATTATTAACAATGCTTAAGGGTATCCTTAAACCATTAAATACAAAACTATTCCATAAATATATCTCTTTATTATTTATTTCTAAGGTCCATAAATTGGGGATGTTACAGTAATTTAAAAAATAAAGCATTCATTAGTAACACAAAATTGTGGTTGTTCATTTTCTACCTCGTGAAACGGTTTGTGTCCGTGTATTTTTTTGAAGTTTTCAACTCATTTAATGAATTCCACTAACCAAACCTAAATAATAATAACTAAACAAAAAATTGTAGATTGCAACTTTCAAAAATTACAGAAATGTCCTACTTTTAGGCGAGAAAATTTCCAACTGCAACACTGTTAGTTGAAAATCATATATATATATATGTTGTGGAAGAGATGAGTATGAGATACGAGATGTTGTTGGATGCCAATGAGATGAGTACCCTAGCCTATGAGGGTGAGGATGGTCCATTTAAGTGTGTTGTAAGGTTCAATGGAACCATTGTATGCATAATGCATTATAACATTTGAGAAATTTGTTGGGGAAAAATAGACATAAGTTGAATGGTGGAGGTCACGACAGGTTTAGCGTGGACCTTGGGGTTTTCTAAGACTTGGTGTGGAAGTTCCATTGGCTCACATTTATCCTATGAGTCAGAACCTACTAGTAAAGCTGGGTAACCTTGACAAGTCACCGGGTGGATATCAACATCGATGACACTTCTTATAGGTAGACATGTGCTCCTAGACTATTTCGTGAGTTAGAGTTGGCACAACATAGCATATGAAGTAGAGTTAAGAGGTTGTTAATCATATATTTGCATATGCATTAAGTGGCTTCGTTAATGAGTTGTATGATCTATATGTGAATGAATTGCTAGTGTTACATCTATTATATTTATTGCTTATGCTAAGTTTATATAATGTTGATTGCGAGAATGATTCTCACTCGTTTTCTTTGTTGTTATTCTTGTTGTGTGTTTGGTCTGATTGCCATTTGTAGGTGAGGATCATCTAGGTGTTGAGCATGATGCCAGAGGAAAGGCTTAGCCTCATGTGTTTATTTTATGTTTTCAATATTAGGACATGTGCTCTGATTGTTGTGACATCGGAGCATGATTATATGTTTTATGTTTTTTTCCTTGTCATGTTAGATATTTTATGACATATGGCCTTTGGAGTGCCAATCCTTATGTTTATCTTTTTACACATTATATGCATGATTGATTTTGAGATTTAAGAATGTGAACCATTTACTCACAAAAATTTTGAAAAGTTGATATTTTTGCATGTGTGTTTTACTATTTTTTGCAACCTTATTAAAATAAAGCTTTTGGAGTAAAGGGTTCTTTATGTAATTATCTACAAAGACTTTTGTAGTTATTAATGTCATCTTATTTATATCTTATCCCATTTCCAAATTCGATACTTTATAAGTCTTGAAATGACACGAAAAATTTACTCACATTTTCATAATAATTAAAATGAATAAATGAATCGGTATGAGTTGTCTCTAATGTAACAATGTATTACAAAAATATCACCGACTTATAACAATGCTACAGTCAAATATTGCATACGCAATTTATTTGATATTAAAAAAGATTAATAAAGGAGTCCAAAATGGTGCTTCCAATTAGCATTAACCTTATCAACGCTACTAGTATTGAGGCCAACGCTAATCCTTGGACTCTAATTTGAGCATTTCTTGTCGTATTGAATATGTTATTTGACCAAATTCTATATAATTTCTGTGCATTATTTATTGGGTAAAATATGTTTTTGGTCTCTCATTCTATCTTGATTTCTGTTTTTAGTCCCTAATAAATTTTTTCTCTATTTTTAGTCCCTAAAAAATTGTTTCATTTTGTTTTTAGTCCATGATATCAATTTTGACTATTAACTAATGTCATGACGAGCAAAATTTACGCTTAAAAAAATCTATTTAATTTTCTAGTAGTTTTTAAGTATTGCAAATTTTCTAGCTGATTAAAATCTTCAGAAATGTTAAAAAATAATTAAAAAAATAAAATCTCGAACACCAAATTTTCTGAAATCACAAGAAATATTATAAAAGTAAACATTTCTGACCGCCAAAAAAATTGTAGCGGTTAAAAGTCATAAGAAACTTAATTAGAAAGTTTTCACACACACAGTTTAGGCCCGCCATGTCATCACTTAACAGAACAAAACAATTTACAAAGGACTAAAAATAGAACAGAACAATTTATGAGGGACTAAAAACAGTAAAAAAGTTATTAGGGACTAAAAACAGAAATCAAGATAAAATGAGGTACCAAAAACATATTTTACCCTTATTTATTTGTCCAAGATTTTGGCATAACACTTCAAAAAAAATTTAGAAAAATTTAAACATGTTAGCATCAGCCACACACTCTAAGGCCATGACGAACACTAAGTTGTTTAAATTAATTTAAATATCAAAACAAAAAAAGTTAATATTGAAGAAAATCATTTAAAAATTATAACAAAAATTAGGAATGTAATACATATTTTCTATTAGATTTAGAAAGAAAAAAGTACTAACAGAAATGAACAAAAGCTAATAGAAATATAAAATCTTTTAATAAACATTGTTACTAATAATTATGATTTCTATGTTTAGATATTGAATCAATCACTTAGAAATCAAATCAAGATGATGTAGGACTCAATTACATTATAGGAAACAGTGTCTTAGTTTTACCATCTCTATTTTGAAATAATCATTGAAGCAATCTAGCAATTCAAATGAAGAAATTGAAGGAAACAATGGTGGGAATGAAAGCATAAATAAATGTAATACACTTGATGTTATAGCATTAAATGTTCAATCAAAATAATCTGTGAATTCTTTCAATTAGTCAGGTTATTATTGTTAAGGTTGTAATAATTTGATGCTTTCATTGACTATAAAAACTATAAAATATAATACATAAATACATAATTCACTTTTAAGTTGAGAATAAAAAAAATTATTGAAGAATTGAGTTAATATAAAATAAAAAAATAAAAAGATATGACATAAATAGATTACAAATACATTTAAAAATAACATTTTTAAAAATATATTGATTTTAAAAAAATAAGGCATTTAAAAATGTAAGAAAAATTAGGAAATGTGAATCCAATTATAAAAAAAAATATCCTTAAAATAAGAAGAAATGATTCTAATTAGAACATATAAAAGCTGAAAAAGGGTAAAATCTTTAACTAAGAGAATAATTAAATCTGGTTTCTAAACTTGTATTGAACCAATGTTTTTTGTAAATACAAAGTCGATCTTCAACACATTTTCAAGATGAGAAACATGGCATTGAAGGGAACATGGCATTGTCCTCGGAGAAAAAGGAGAAGATTTAAATAATTTTGACATCTTTATTAATTCCCTAATTAGAAAAACACACAAAAATAATAAATATAAAAATTTAATTTGGAATTATAAATAAATATTAGGAAAGAATATTAAAAGTTAAATTAAGTTATGAAAATTCAAATTTTGTTGATGAATTATTAAAATGCTTAAGAGAAAAGATAAATTAACAAACACAAATAATAAAATAAATAAAATATAATAATAGTAAATAAATAATTCAGTTTTTAATTATTAAGAAAATATTAAAAAAGAGTGCTTACAAAATAATTTGAGTTATGGAAATTTTAAATATTTTTTTGATCAGTATGGAAATTTTAAATATTATTGATGAATTAAGGTAATACAAAATTGAAAAATGAATAAAAGGATAAAATATTAAGAAAATGGTTGATAAATAGGAAAGATATTTAATAAATAGGACATGTTTATAGATTACAAATACATAAGAAAAGAAAGGAAAAGGAAAACAATAATGTAATTAAAAAAATATTGATATTGAAAAAGAAGACATTTATAATTAAATGTAAGGAAAATAGGAAATACCAAATCTAATTATAAAGTAGATTTTGTTTTTGTTGAAATAAGAAGACATAATTCTAATAAGTAGATGTAAAATATGAAAAGGTATAAAATCTTTTAATTGAATGAATAATTAATTATTTCTAAACTTTCATTGAGGCAGTTTTAATATAATTTATATATTAAAAACAGTTATTTATTATAATTTTACTTATATAAAATAAATATTATCTAATGCATTGCACATGCTAAAGTACTAGTCATATAAAAATAAAAATTTTAAATATATTCAATTAAAATTCATGTTGCCTATAAATTGCCACCCCCAAGGTGAATCCTGACCTCAACAGTCTCAACTGACCATTATTTGTCCACTGTCTTGTCCCTTCCTACCTATCATACTAAACATAAACACTCATTCATTACTAGGTTCTCTCACACTCTCCCTCCTCATCTGCATCTCATTCTCTTTCCTTCACCCTTTCTCTATCCTAAAACACAAAATTCTCCCTGATAAATATATTCATATTCATTTTAGAATTGCATTGAGCCAATTTTCTATACATCCAAACCACTCAAATACATTTTGAGTAGAAGCAACATTACACAGTTATATATACTTACAAAACAGCAGCATCCACAAAGAACGAAATGGTCATTAACAACAACACCTACATGCCTAATGATGTTGCACGGATTATTTTGTCAAAATTGCCTGTAAAGTCTTTGAGTCGATTCAGGATTGTGCAGAAATCCTGGTTAAATTTGCTTGAAAATCCTCGATTCAAGCAAATGTATATGCAAAACTACTTATTCAAAGATGGCGATGGTTCATCGCTACTTGTACAACAACCCTGGGAAGGTCTCCTAAATCCTCTTTTGCTTTCTGGTGAGAGGCTTGAAAAAAATGTCGAATTTGATTTGCCGTCTCCTTGTCACGAGGAGGACGTCAGAAGCATCAATTTTCTTGACTCTTGTGTCAACGGTACAATTGGTATCGTTCGATGCAAACGCCAATATAAAGATAACGATGTTATGTTATGGAATCCTGCAACTAAGGAATTCAAGATTATTCCTTCTGCTCAAGTGTTGGGTACTGCCTTTTTGGCCTACATTCATGGTTTTGGGTATGATAATGTGAATGATGATTTTAAGTTGCTTCAGCTTGCAACTTGGTTTGTAGGTAATTCACGGGATATAGAGGAGATTTGGCAGATTTATAGCTTGAAACGAAACTCATGGAAAAATCTTGATCTTAATATGACTTGTGCTTCTCTTAGATGCAAATCATATTTTGGTTTTGCAGTGAACTTGAATGGGTCATTGCATTGGTGGGGCACCAACCTCCATGACAAAGGAGCAGCAAAAGAAGACGTATTGGTATCATTTGACATGAGCAATGAGGTGTTCCACACAACACCAATAGGTTGGCGTACTAATCTTGAATATGTTAATAGATACTTGGCAGTGTTCAATGGCTCCATTGCAATGATTTCGAACTCTCTTGGGAGTAATTACCTTGATATATCAATTTTGGGGGAGTTTGGTGTCAAGGAATCCTGGACCAAACTTTTCACCATTGGACCCTTAACTTCTTTTGGGAGGCCAATTGGTGTGGGAAAGAAGGGTGATATATTGTTCATAAAAGATCAAGAGGACAGTGAGCTTGGCTGCTTTGATTTAAGTACTCAAATGTCTAAGGAGATTAGTATTAGAAGACCAAATTATAATTCTAAAATTATATTTTACAAGGAAAGCTTTCTTCATTTCGGAGAAATAAATTAGCAATTCACTTGTTAGTCTAGGTAGAAAGTTTTTTTTTCATCTATTTATTGTATGCTAATCCTTGAAATTAGGGGTATAGCCCCGTGAGAAATTGTATTGTTCTCTGTATATTTGTTATTTGAATTTGTAATTGTATTGACCTTTGAACACAATCTATATGCACCACTTTCTCTTATGCACTTTTATTAGATTATGGATTATCTATGTGTAATTAACGCTTTCTTCAAAGTGCTAAGTGTTGAGTATAACTGATGTTATCGTTATATGTGTTGCAAGAAAGGCTTGGCTAAAGAATCCAATTGATACTACTTTTGCTAAAAGTATGTTTTATTAGAAATGTGGTTTATGGGCCTAACTCAACCCTACAAAACTGGCTTGTAAGATGAGGGTTGCCCCCCACTTATATACACCAATTACCCGATAGTAGGTGGCATGATAGGCCCAACAACAGATCGCTAGGATTTGCTCTAATACGATATTATAAATATGGGTTATTGGCCTAACTCAACCCTACAAAACTAACTTGTAAGGTGAGGGTTGCCCTCCCACTTATATACAGTCGATGTGGGATCTACAACACGTTTTAAAAATCAACTGCTCGACCATCAGTTAGTTATACCACATGTCATGCGAGGGTTTCCCTCCCACTTATATACACTAATTTGGCCTTATCACTAGTTGATGTGGGATCTACAACACGTTTTAAAAATCAACTGCTCAACCATTAGTTAGTTATATTCAATTTTCATGCAATTTTCAGCATGTTTATGACCCTTTTTGATTCGAACATCAGTTGGGCTTTATATTTTTGATGTAGTGAGTTTAATGTGATAAGTTTCACATCATGAATTAGTCAAAAAGGGTTCAAAATAGTCCAAAATCTAACGATCATTGTTTCGAAAGGACCATTTTGACTAATGTTAAAAACAATAAGGACTAAATTGAACTTTTAAAAAGATAAGGAACCAAACTGAATAAAATTAAAAACATAAAGGACTAAAAGTATATTTTAGCCTAAATAGAATTTGTATACCTGAATTATCTATTAAGCGGAAAAACAAGTGTTCGATTCTCTCCGTGTATATGTGCAAAATTTCCTTGGGCCAACGACAGCTACGAACCACGAGCGGGATTAGTCTATGACCCAGTGGGTTGGGGGACACCCGTAGTCTCTGACCCAGGACTAGAAAAAAAAATTTGCATAGCAAAAATAATTTTTAATTATGATATGTTACCTTTTTAACTTTCTTATCTTTTTTGCTAAATGAATTTGCAGTCTATGTTTTTTTTTTTTTTCAGTCTATGTATGCCATATCTACTTGTCTTTTCTATTTATATCCCTTCTCTTCATATTTTCTTTTATTTTTATTCTATAATACTTTAATTCATCAATAACATTTAAAACTGCCATAGTTGAAATTATTTTTTAACTACTCTTTTTAAATATTTTTTCATAATTCATGTGAACTATGCACTTATTATTGCTATTATCAATCTATTTTATAGTTTAAATAATCAACCAAAGCATAATTCACTTTTGAATTATAATTAAAATATTTATTCATTATTTATAAGTTAATTATGTATTTATTACTATTAGATAATTAATTGATTATTTAACTATAAAATATAATAATAATAATAATAATAATAATAAAATAAATAAATAAATAAATGCTCAACTCTATTCTATTAAATATTTATTTAATATTTTTATTTTACTTTATAGTTTAAATGATCAATAAAAGCAAAATTCTCTTTGGAATAATAAGGAAAATGCATATTGATTATTCAAAAGTAATTTATGTATTTAGTATTAAATAATTCATTTATTATTCAAACTATAAAATAGAACAATAATAATTAATACATGAGTCACTTTTGAATTCTGAATAAAATATTAAGAAATGTATTTGCAAAGTAATTTGAGTTATAGCAATTTTAATTATTATTGATAAATTAAGGTTATACAAAACAAAAATAAAAGGATAAAATTTTCAGGGAAGGGTTGATATGCAAAAAGGACGTTTAGTAGATAGGCATATATATAGATTACAAATGCATATAATATAGTAGATTGGAAAAGGGGAAAAAATAGCACAATTAAAAATATATATTGATATGTAAAAAAGAATACATAGAGAAATGTAAGAAAAAATAGGAAATACAAAACCCAATTACAAAACTAGATGTTTGTTAAAACAAGAAGAATATATGATTCTAATAAAAAAAATAAAGTTTAAAAAGAATAAAATCTTTTAATTAAGAAGATAATTAATGATTTGTAAACTTGCATTGAACCAATCTTCTATAAACCCAAACCACTAAAATACATTCACTGTAGAAGCAAGGGTACAATTTGTCATCCTTGTACTAAAACAGTTATACTTACAAATGGCCTCAACCACGATGAAGCTTATTAACAACATCAATATTTCTCATGATGTTGAACTATATATACTGTCGAAATTGCTCGTGAAAACTATGAATCAATTCAGGTTTGTGCACTCTTCTTGGTCAAATTTTCTATCAAACCTCAATTCATGAGTGTATTTACAAAACTTCTTATCCAAAGACGATGATGGTTCATCTCTCCTCCTAAAGAAACAAGCCTCAAAAGGTATTCCATATTTGTTTTGGTGTTGGTTGAGAGGTTTCATTTAGATTGTCATTTCCTTGTCAAGACAAGAATGTCATAATTATGGATTATTGTGTCAATGTTATAATTGGTCTCATTCAATACAAATGTGACTATGGCAATCAAGATGGTTTTGCTATATATAAGCAAGACTTGGGGAAGACCAGAAGGACTAACCCTGAATTCCTTAGTTGTAAGGTTCCAAAACATAACATCTTGATCACCATAGCCGCACTTGTATCGAACAACACCAATTATACCATTGACACAAGAATCAAGAATTTTAATGTTTATGACATCCTCCTCTTGATAAGGAGCTGGAAAATCTAATTTGACCTTTTTCTCATACCTCTCACTGTAAACCAAAAGCAGATTTGGAAGGCCTTCAGAGGCTTGTTGTCTTACGAGAAGCGATGTGTAGAAATTATTGGGATCTATACTAGGATTTAGAACACCTAAATTATCATTAGATGCAATACTCTTAAATTGCGTACCTCTTAAAGACATACTCGATCTTGCGAAAGTGTGTACACAAGTGTATATGTCAGGAGAAGGAACTTCCTCTTGATCTCCCCTCTCTTATAGAGCATTGGATGGAGCAACCAAATATCCAACCCTTGTTTAAATAGATAGGTAACCTAATATCCAACCATCATAGATATTAGGTCCATTAGGTCCTACACATAAACTCAGTACACTTATCTATTGGGCTTGACCTAATAAACATATAAGCACATGGTGATTTCCAAAGCCCAAATTGGATCACTTAATTAAACATTGGGCTCATAGGGAAAAATGTATCAAGTCATATATTCAACCCATATTTTAATAAAACAAAATACACCAATCAATAGACCAAATAAAGAAAATTCTAACATTCTCCCACTTGGGCAATATTGATTGGGAAAATATATCAAGTCATACGTTCAACCCATATTTTGAAATTCATTTTGAAAATGACTCATGAGTTGAATAACTATGGCCACATAAACAACCTAAACATAATCATCACAAAACATGACCAATACAACTAACAAAATCGATAGCTAAGGCTTATAAGCAAAGATAAACTAATCCAAGTTTAGTTCACCAATGACCACATAACCAACAACTTTATTAGCATGATCATAACACAAGTGTGCAGGTGTAGGTACACATCATAGCATGGCATGTGATCCCTTTCATGCTACTATGTATGGATCCTACATTGCATTTTTTTTCTTCAAGAAAACACAACCAATCTCACAAAGAGATAATATTCATGCTTCTCATGAAACACCATTCCAAAAGGAACCAAAACATGCACATAATAATCTCTTAAAGAGATCATATCCATGTTTCTCACGAAACACCATTCCAAAGAGGAACCAAAACATACGTGCATAACAATCTCTCAAAGAGATCATATCCATGTTTCTCACGAAACATCATTCCAAAGTAGAACCAAAAAACATATGTGCATAACAATCTCTCAAAGAGATTATATTCATGTTTCTCATGAAACACTAATCAAAAGCGAAACTGAAACATGCACATAACAATCTTTCAAAGAGATCATATTCATTTCCAAAAAAGGAAACTGAAACATCTCAAGCGAAAAGAAAAAAATACTTAACAATTATTGTCAATAATCAACATGTGCATGACATTATTGAATAAAAGATTGCATAAGTCCAATGTAATAAAAGTAGCACAAAATAATAACAATTCCCACTAACCAACTACATCAAAAGGACCTTACAATACCCATATTCTTAACATGTTTCATAAACACTATAGGTCTAAGTCCTTTAATCAGGGGGTCAACAAACATCTTCTTTGTACTAAGTCCTTTAGTTATGGGAAACCCAATTGCACAAGACACATGCAATCTCAAAACTCTTATCAACTTTCATTGATCAATCACATTAAAACACATAAACTACCAAAGTTTAAACAATGATTAGATACCAATGTGATCAAGTTGCTATACCATCAATCACCAGAACATAATTCAGTTACTTGTAAAATTTAACCATAAAAGATATTCAAAAAAACATATATACAACTCAAAACTAGCAATCAATTGCCACAAAATGATTAAGCATCATTAGTAGAATGAATGATAAACATGTATTTTAATCATCCCAAGAAGGACTATACACATCAATGCGACAATCATCTTGTCACTTCTCACACATCTCTTTAATAAGCCCTAAGAGGAAAATTAATGCAAGGACAATTAACCTTTTAAACCAACTACTTTATTCAAAGTATAGATAAATTATGTCATTTGTAAAGGCAAAAATCACAAGAAGGGGGGTTGAATTGTGTTTTATAAAAATTTTCGCAAACTTTTATAAAACACATGATTCGTCTGTTACGGGTTTAAAAAAAAGAGTTTCGGAGAAAAAGTTAACAGACGATAACAACAGATGAAACCTTTTAAGAAAACAAGATAAATCACAAGACAAAGTCAGTTCAAGCAGTTATAAGAAATAAAGAGCAGGAAAGATAACACAAGAATTTATACTGGTTCGTCTCACCTCGAGACAACGTTCAGTTCTTGGCAAACCACCAAGTTCTACTAACTCTTGCAAGTTACAAGTATTGTTCAATGCCACTTCTGGCTCAACCCAAGTAGTTTTTACACTAGCCTCTCCAAGCTAAAAACCCAAGTATTCTTTCTTACCAAGCCATTTCTGGCTCTACAACAAATCAGTAGATTTGTTGAGTTAGGGGCACACAGACTTTGATTATCGTCTTACAGACGGATATACAAGATTAAAAATACAGTCTTTTTCTCTCAGGATACTCAAGGTGTTTTGAGAGCTTTTTACAACTAGAAAATTTTACAAGAGAAAGAATGAAGGCTTGAAAGAATGCTTGCGAGTTAAAGTTCTATTTTCAGCACTTTAAATCTTCTTCTATATATAGACTTGCTGAGGAAGTAACTATTGTCTCTAAACGGCCTTCTTACTTGTATCTGACCAACATCTGAAGGAAAGTGGTTGTTGGGGCATTTAATTTGAGCATTAAATGCTTGTCACCAACTAGTCACTTTGAGCTGATAAAGCACTATACTTATCTTCCTAGAGATACACTCCTTATCCTTCTGCTGCAGTGGTCACATCGCTTACTCAGACAAGTACTCATTGATAGTTGTAGCGCGTCTTTTGAGGCGAGGGGAACTTCTGCTACTTTTACTCTTGTTTTTGTTTTCCTTTATGCACTTCGATAGATCCTAGGAGGATGTTCCATCAAATTACAAAATGACAGTGCATTTACTATGCCTTTAAATGCTTATTCAGACTTAAGCGTCTGTCTGCATATCATCTGTAACTTACAGATGCAGATGCAATGATTTCGTCTATTGGCATTATAAGACACAATCTTTTTACTTAATATTTGTTTTGCATTGAATCAAAATTATTGAGAGTCCTGATTTGTCTTATGACTCAATATCATTCGAGTATAATATATACTCTCATTTGTTTTGAGACTTTAGAATAAATTTTAATGACAAAGGCTCAAAACCATCTATCAATAAATAAAAAAATTCAGTAACACTCATATTTTCATATC
The DNA here is from genome assembly GCA_026413185.1 of Pueraria montana var. lobata. Lineage (NCBI taxonomy): Eukaryota > Viridiplantae > Streptophyta > Magnoliopsida > Fabales > Fabaceae > Pueraria > Pueraria montana. Next base: position 59,540,664 of record CM048654.1, read on the forward strand.
TTTCTAAAAAGAAAACAATATAATATAAGCCCAACTTATATTAATAATGCAATCTAATGTCCCAAAATAATTTATTAAAAAAAAGTCAAAAGTTTGACTTATACAGGACATAGATAAAAAAAAAAAAAAAGTGATTAGTAATACAAGAAGCATATATTTATGACTAATAAATTATGCTCCCACATTTCCTTCAAAACAATGTATCTTGTAATTCTCTTAATTATCATTTGAAAAAAAATCTAAGGAAAATAAGCACAAGATACATTAATAATAAACATTAATCACATTTAAAATTTACCAAATTTTTAAAACTTATTAATAGACACAAAATATACTTATCAAATAGGAAACAATGTGTCCAAATCAAGCAAATTGATTTTCACATTTTTTTTTGGATAAAAGACTAGGAATGTTCAAGCATCAGAATAGATCCAAAAAGCCCAACTAGGTTGGCACCTTAGGAACTATAAATCATTCCCCAAAAACAATCCCAAATATTATTGAAAACAAATTAAAAGAAAGATAACGGCAGTAGGAACATAGTCCCTATATTACAACCAGAATAGCAACCAGACTAGCAAAACCTATAGGAGGGTAAACCTATTCTATTTCTATAGAAATCATATCTAATAGACTCAGGCATTACATCCCAACCAAAATAGTAATCAATGATTTTCACCTAGTTTTCATGCAATTGAATTTATTGCACAATTTTTTTCTTATAAGTCACAAGAATATGATCCAATGATATTTAACTAGGCACAATCATATTCTTACTAAAGTATAATATGCTTGTACAATCACTCACGAGCAAAAAGAATTTTTCATATTATAGCTCCCACTAATGATTAGCATTTTCTTGTAAACAAAGTAACTCTCTTGAGCTTGTACCTAAGCATATTTTCATGAACAAATAAACATATTCATCATGACAAAAAAATGTCAATATTATATATATATATATATATATATATATGTTTACATCCTTTATAAAAATTTTAATCCAAAATTAAAACATTATAATTTATTTACTTTGTCAATGAAAGACATGATATGAAGTTGAAATTAAATACAAATAAATCATTGATTGATTAAAAGGACAATATTTAATGATATTTGCAACACTACTTTGGGATATAAACCATATGAATATAAACTCCTCTATGGTTGGAAAATATACCATACACAACAGTTTCCAAAAATTCAAAAAAACTTGTAGTTAGAATTTTCACTGTCACATAATCCCAAATTTATATGTTACATGAATCAACTTATGCAATAGATTTCTTCTGGGTAAACTTATGCACTAAGTGATTTAAGTAACACAATCATCCAAAAAAAAAATGGGAAGCACTTCCATTAATATTCATGAATAAGTCACTGTGGTGATAAACATTCATTTCCAATAACAGTGCTCCTAAAACAAGGATGAAATTACAATTTAGAAAAAATACTCAACTTCATACATAAATTTTCTCAAACCATGTTTCCCAAGAAACATATTAGAAATTATTTTCTTCATATAAAATCACATCATGCACCCAAGTGATGAATAACATCAATTTGTACAAAGATTAAATGTCAAGAATACAATGTACAAACCACATAAACCATTTAACATAATTTCAAAGAACACATGGACAAACAAATCTAATTAAAAATGATTAATGTGAGAAGACTCAAAGAATTTCATAAGTTTATTCCATTAGTTAAGTATTTGACAACTATGGTAGTCACATTATACCAAACTAATAAATTCGTTCATCGAAATAATGATTTATACATGTTCTCGAAATTATATTATATAAAATACATAATAAAAAAAAACATCTTTCCAGATACACTTAACAAATAACAAGTGCACCAAAGATGACAATAATAATTAATATTATCTCTAGTTATCATTTTCCATAAATTTGTTTGTGTCTTAATATACGACAATATACCAAAAATAAGACATGGTACAAATAAAATTAAAGACTCATTTAACTAGAGTTTTAGGCAAAAGTTTGCACAGCTGCCTTAATTTTGTTATGTACCAACATAATGTAATCAATTATCTATGATTATATCATAATTCTTTTGGTATTTCCCTTGATTGCTACACAATCATAATCACTAACAATTATTTTTGTATCCTTTAAACATGTAATTCATATTACACATCACCAAATTATGCATAATGATTTATCAATATACAAGTTATCTAAAAGATTTGAACACTTTATAGATAAATTTAATCAAACATGCACAATCCATAACCTTATAAAAAAAAACTTGAATGCATATCCACTTGACAGATATCAAATGACAAGTCATATGTTTTCATAAAACACACGAAGGCACAATTTAAAAGAAATATGATTTTCATTGGCAAATTTAACCTTCATATATAAATGAATTACAAAAAAAAATTGCCATGCCATGATTGCGTAACATTAAAATATTAAAATATTTTTATCTCAAATTCTGTCTCTATTCTCATGCTTTGAAAACATAAAATTTAATTAAAAAAAAACAATAAAGTCTTAAACTTTTGTATCATAATTATTGCATATAACAATTCAAATTGTCATGCCAACACACCTTCATTGTAACATAAGAATTTGTATATAACATGACTTAATCGAATTCAAAAGATTTATGCATATAAAATAATATCTCTCAGAGTATAAAATATATTATACATTCATAACAGTTGTAAACATACAACAAATAAGGATCAATACAATGTCATCCTTTCACCTATTATAATTATTTACAATCAAGAGCTCAATATAATTGACAATGTTATTCATGGAAAAAGTTACAAGAGCAAGGATTCAAACCATATAATATAAACTCTCCTGTGGGTAGAGAATATATTGTACAATAACAACAGTTACAAAAATCAAACACCCGTGGGTCGAAGGATTTTACTGTCATGAATAACATGGGACAATCATCATCAATAATAATTACTAAACGAGGATTTAAAACATATAATACAAACTCTCTTGTGAGTAGAGAATATATTATATAATATATTATATAATAACAGCACTTACAAAAATTCAACACCTGTGGGCTGAAGGATCTTACTGTCAAGTTCATCCCAACATGTCACAACAAAATTAACCAATGAATTAACCCCCTATGTCGCCCGTTAGTGTTCTGTTATCATTTTAATTTTAAAATAAGTAATTTAACGTAGTGGCGGCTAAAAACTGCCACTATCTTTATTTTATTTTAAAAATTATAAATCACTAAATAATACCCAAATGTCCAAGCCCTTTATGGCTAAATGCCCCAAAACGGCACCCACTCTCACCAAAACAGTGAAACCACCGTCACCACCTCCCACCTCCCTCCACCCTTGTTCTAACCCTCCACCTCCATGACCCAACAACAACAATGACCTCCACCGACCCTCTCCTCTCCTCTAACACCACTGATGCCTCTTGGTAATGGCCCCACCTCAAGCCCATTCTCATCCCCCACCCTGACACCAGCCTCCCCAAATCCATCAAGCTCAAATGCTTCCTTTGTGACTCCCTCATATTAAATTTAGGTTAATATGTCATAGCAACGTTTCTTATTAATTTATTTTCTGATAAAGCTTATCAGTTTGCATTTTAAATTTTTAAGTAAGATAAAATATTTTTATTATTACATTAAATATCCTATTTCACTTTCAGTCATATCCCTCATAAAGCAATTAATTGAGTACAAAAAGAATAAATGGTGAATGGACAACATAACATGTTGTACCCTTGAAATTAATCGTGACTTGGGATCCTACGCTGCTCTTTTGTTGTTATAACATTCATACAGGAAAAAAAAATTGTCATCTCATAAATCATTCGTTGAATGTTTATCTTAAAACATTGCTGATCCTAATAATACCTGGCAAAAATAGCACAATAATGATCATTTTAGTGAAAGTAACCAAGAACCAAGAAACCTATATTCCTTTTAATCGCCTCCTCATGATCTTGAATCAGCCCTCTTATTTCAAGAACTTCTCAGTATACCTAAGGAATAATTTGGCTCCACCCTAAGGCACATGGGTGCATACAAAAATCCAAGTAGCATAAAATAAAACATTTGGTTAGTTTAAAAATACCTAAAGATAAAATACTAACAAATATTCTTCCAGTAGAAATCAATATGCCTTCCCTTTTCGAAGCATAATTCACTCCACTATGTGTGGTTTTCCCCGTTGCATTTGGTGCTAAAAATGGCACAACATAATCTGGTAGTCCTAATTCAACTCCTGGAAACATATTTTTTATAAACAACAAAACTCATGATAATGGAATTTTATAATCGATCAGTCCTTTCCACATAAATAAATCACAAATTAAATCCTAAACACAAACCCAAGAAATGAATAAGTGATCACCTTCCTTATGGCCAAAACAAAATTGTTGAACAGGTTCCAACAGAAAAAATAAAAAAAAATGTTTAGTATAGTTTGATTTAAGTCATAAACCCTATGATATCTGACAAACCACTCAGATTAAAAATGAGAGTAATGAAATGATTTTAGCAAACAATAGTAGTCAATCAATTAAATGTGAGTAATGAAATGAAAAACAGTTTGGAGAGTCAGTTTTTCATCAAAATGGGAAAAAGTTTCTTATGAATTCAAATCTCTTTTTACAAATCCACATGCTTCTTACAAATTCAAACTTAGATTCCAAATTCTGACAAATTTAATTTCTTACAATTATTGGAAACATTACCCTTAGCAAGTGCAAATATTAAGACTCAACATAAAATCACAATGCAACCACAAAATTCCATTAAGAAAACATCCACAACATATAATTTCACTTGCAAGTTTAGGCAGAGTGCTTCAAGTGGCCCTTTAGGATTTTGTATTCCTTGATATTTGAAAAAACAATGAGAAAAGTTAGAGACAGACATCTAAATAAAATATGTTGATGATAAATTTAAAGTATAAACTAATGTTTTTGAGGTCAGAAGATACCTTCCCCAAAGCCTAATCAATAGAATCAAACTAAGCACATTCATGTCCTTCTTAATGTGCAACCCAAAAATAGCAAATGAAACCCAAAAGCACCACATAACCTTTTACATTAAATCACAACTTAAAAGATGCACAATAAATAACAATAACAACAAAAGAAAAAGAAGAAATCAAAATAGGAAAAACAGGGAAAAGTTGTCGTCACCAATGGCACGACGAAGCACCACCACTCCCGTTCTTCTTCTTAACTAGCACCACTACTGCTTTGCCGACAGTGCTTCACAGCAATGCATGGCAGAGTGCCACCGCCCCCTCTTCTCTTCTCCCACTGATTTTCTTTTCCCCCCTTTTTCTTCTCCTTCTATTTACTTTTCTTCTTCTTCTTCTTCAATATCAAAAGATTGTGTCTCTTCATTTTTCATTTTGAATTCAGACTTTGCATTCAAGTGTCTCAAGGATCAAGGGGTGTGTTTCTTGAATTTGACAATATCAATAATTAAACTCCTCTGTTCCTAAACTCTTGATGTTTTAGCTTCTTTTTTTGTTCCTAAACTCTTGATGTTTTACATATTTCAAGGCTCATTAAGTATTTTTTTTTCACATATATGCCTATTTAATATGATCTAGCTTTTCACACCTTCTTCCATCATAGATATTAAATGAGGGTATTTTAGACTAAATGTATTATTTGTGAGTAGTATTAAATGTTTCTTAAGCTGCGTACATTAACCATAAACATCAAGAGTTTAGGAACAGATGGAGTAATTGTAACACCCTAGAGGATATTACCTTTTTCTCCTTATATTGCTAAATTAATAGAAATTAGCATATAAGAATATCAGAGTTAACTATGCGGAAACTAAAACTTAAACTTATATTACATGAAATAAATATAGTACATAGCTCTTGGCACTTATGTGTCGTACAAGACATAAGCAAGATACATATAACATAAAACCAAATCCCAAACATGGGAGATACAAAACTAAGAACATCTTCCTCCAAGAAAAAAGCTCCATGCTCCAAGCTTCTCTCATGAAGCATCTGCCTGCTTAACCTGTAAAAATATGAAACTAAAAGGGATGAGACATAATGTCGCAGTGAGTGTTCCAAGGACTCTAGGCTGACTCTCTATTCTAGAGATCCTTTCCTTAACTCTCATGGCTTCTCTTTTCTTTTATAGATGCTCACACTCACAACTATTACCTCATCATGCATGTTACTTAGGCACTTAGAGTTGGTCTCCTATGCCAAATCTAAGGCCACTAGTGCACTAAGGCACCTAAACATCATTCTTTTCTTCTTGACCACTCACTAGGGTCTCATTTTACTATACCATTGGATGGGAACGTGTATAACCTTTCCTTCCTCTGACTTGCCCAACTTGGCCTTACATTGCCTCTCTCTGTGAGGCATAACATCTTGCATACCTCTCTCGGTAGCTTACATTAACTTTTTATGGGTATAACCCCTCTCCTACCACTAAGTAGGGATGGCAATGGGTAGGGTCTGGGTAGGGTCCTATAGTACCCGTCCCCATACCCGCGTTTAAAAAAAATACCCGTACCCGGCCCCATACCCGCGCGGGTAGCAACTTTAATCCCCATCCCCGTACCCGCTGGATACCTATATACCCATACCCGCACCCGCTACCTGCACTTTACTTATGTATGAAGTTAATAAATCAATAAAAAATAGACTTAAATGTAATTTTGGTCCCCTATTTTGCACAATCGGCAATTTTAGTCATCCTATTTTAAAATAGAGACATTTAGTCCTCCTATTTTGCACAATCAGTAATCTTGGTCCCTCTATAGAGATATTTAGTCCCCCCCAATTTTGTAAAATCCGTAATTTTGGTCCTTTCATTAAATTGAAAGCATTGATAGTTAAGAGATTAACGTTGACCTTGACGTGACCCAAATATAGTGATGTGACACGAGATTATTTATTTATTTTTTAATTAGTTTAAATACTGAAAAATAATTATTTGTTTATATACGTCACTAAAGCACATATTACGTTGATTTTAATGGTTGGGGTAGTCGTGAGTCCTAAAATAGAAATCACAAGTCTTAATCATTTATTTTAAACTAGTTCTACATTGTTGAAGTACATGGCACATCGTAGTCAAATAAATGATATTACTTTTTTTTTAAATATATTTTTCATCAATTATTCTACTCAATATTTAAAATAATTAAAAACTAAATAAATAATCTCATGTCACGTCACTATATTTGGACCACGTTAAGGTTAATGTTAATCTCTTAACAGTCAACGCTTTCAATTTGATGGAAGGACCAAAATTACATATTTTACAAAATTGGGAGACTAAACGTCTCTATTTTAAAATAGGGGGACCAAAATTGCGGATTGTGCAAAATAGATTAACCAAAATTGCATTTAAGCTATAAAAATATTAATTAAAAAAATTATTACAAATAAATTGAAAATTCACGCTTAAATAATTCAAACTTAACATTAAAAGCATCCACACATAATATTAAAAATATAAAATTATTGTAAGTTATAACATAAATCTTTTACTATTAGTGTTAGTTTATGGAAAATATAATTTTTTTTTTACAGAAAAGTATATATATAACATAATTATTTATTTAAGTTATTTTAATTATATATATATATGGTAGGTGCAGGGCGGGGCGGGGCGGGTACTATAGTACCCGTATCCGTACCCGCACCCGCAAAAAAATTGCTGGTAAATACCCGGCCCCGGCCGCAGTCCCAATAAGCGGGTATTTACCAGACCCGCTTGCGAATATTTTTGCGGGTACCCGTAGGGTCCGGGTACACTTTGCCATCCCTACCACTAAGGGTAGTGTCTAGCTATACACGTCCTCATCTAATGCATAGTTATACCTTACATCACTCACCTAACAACTAGGCTCATGACTCCTCATATACTTTAACATAGAAACATACATGCATCATGCACTTCAACATATCCTAGTTTGTTTCTACAACTATGTGGTTTGCATTATCTCTTTATTTAAGTTTCACTTCCACCACCTTTTTCATTACTTTGGCTTAGCTCTAGCCAACAAGAGGTGCCCCTCTTTCTACGACCTTTAATTAACCCACCGGTTCAAGTGGGTGGCTTACCTCTGTTATGAAGAGGAGCCAAGTCTATTCTTCTCTGCGAAGAACCCCTTCTCCCTAAGAAGAAGGTTGTTTTCCCCCATAGGTGTCAGGGTGACGGTCCCCATCGCTCACCTCTAGGGAGGCCTCTTAGCCCTTTAACATGACTTATTCCCTTTATTGGGATAATAAATTTCCTTTGAAAACTCTTTCATAAAACCTTTTCATACAGAATTCTTTTCATAACCTTTCTAAAACTCATCACTCCTTGGTGACATATAGGATCCTTAGCCCTTTGCACACCGTTGTACGCCGAGCGTGCGGCTCTCGGACGTGACTGGTACCGGGGAAGGTTCCACCCTATGTCACTGAGGGGATATCTTTTACTCAAAACCTTTCATGAAACTATAAACTTTGCTTAAAAGCCTTTTCTTAAACTTAGGGGAAACTCCCTACCTTTTTACTAAGAGGCGTAGGTATAGTCTTAAGTATTTTAGGTGTCTTTTATTAAAAGGGTTTATCGTTACATACAATCAATCCTAAGAATAAGGCATAACCACACGAATACAACTACCATACAATAATCTAAGCACCTCAAAAACAACATAATCATATTATAATTAAACATACTACATTTATACAAACATTTTAACATCATATAAATAGAAAGGGAAAAGTTTCAAAAGAATATCAATTAACCAAATTCTAGCCCAGTCGCACAAACTCTCATGCTGAGCTAGAACCCCCATGCCCAGCCGCGCAAGCTCTCGTGCTGAGCCAGAACTCCCCTGGAATGAATATTCGCTACTGACTCTCTCTGGCCCGGCCGTGCAAACTTTTGTGCTGAGCCAGAGCTCCCCTGGAATGAATATTTGCTATTGACTCTCTCTGGCCCGGCCGCGCAAGCTCTTTCATGCTGGGCCAGAAAATCACTGGAACTGAAAGTTCCATTCTGACACCCTCTAGCCCAGCCACACCAAAATTCGTGCTGGGCATGATCGAAATAGGGGTTGCGACCTGCGAGCTCCATAGCCATCAATGGCTTACCCACTCATCCTAACCCTATACAAAGACTCACCCAAGCATACAAATCAAACCCTAAACACTTCTATTACATTTCTAACCGATTGATTTACCAGAAAAACCCCTTAATCATACAAAATCACCAAAAACCCAAAATCTTACTTAGGGATCAAAGAGGGGAAAAAGGGATAAACAAGAGAACAAGAACTATGGAGGGATGGAGAAGCCAAGGGGAAGAATCACTCACCTCGGGGTATTCGGATCTTTTGGGCACTGGATCCCTGAGCTCCACTCCACTTCTCTCCTATTCCTCTTCTTCCTTCTTTTCCTCCTCTCTAACTCTTTTCTTTTTTTTTTCTCTTTCTCTCTCTAGCTTTCCCTTCTCTTTCTCTACTTAAACCATGTGTGTGTGTGGGCTTAATGGGCCTTAGCCCATCTTGGGCCTTGGCTCCCCATCTAGGTCCTATTATCTTATTCCTGTCAACTCTTAATATGAGGTAACTATTATTAACAATGCTTAAGGGTATCCTTAAACCATTAAATACAAAACTATTCCATAAATATATCTCTTTATTATTTATTTCTAAGGTCCATAAATTGGGGATGTTACAGTAATTTAAAAAATGAAGCATTCATTAGTAACACAAAATTGTGGTTGTTCATTTTCTACCTCGTGAAACGGTTTGTGTCCGTGTATTTTTTTGAAGTTTGCAACTCATTTAATGAATTCCACTAACCAAACCTAAATAATAATAACTAAACAAAAAATTGTAGATTGCAACTTTCAAAAATTACAGAAATGTCCTACTTTTAGGCGAGAAAATTTCCAACTGCAACACTGTTAGTTGAAAATCATATATATATATATATATATATATATATATATATATATATATATATATATATATATATATATGTTGTGCAAGAGATGAGTATGAGATACGAGATGTTGTTGGATGCCAATGAGATGAGTAACCTAGCCTATGAGGGTGAGGATGGTCCATTTAAGTGTGTTGTAAGGTTCAATGGAACCATTGTATGCATAATGCATTATAACATTTGAGAAATTTGTTGGGGAAAAATAGACATAAGTTGAATGGTGGAGGTCACGACAGGTTTAGCGTGGACCTTGGGGTTTTCTAAGACTTGGTGTGGAAGTTCCATTGGCTCACATTTATCCTATGAGTCAGAACCTACTAGTAAAGCTGGGTAACCTTGACAAGTCACCGGGTGGATATCAACATCGATGACACTTCTTATAGGTAGACATGTGCTCCTAAACTATTTCGTGAGTTAGAGTTGGCACAACATAGCATATGAAGTAGAGTTAAGAGGTTGTTAATCATATATTTGCATATGCATTAAGTGGCTTCGTTAATGAGTTGTATGATCTATATGTGAATGAATTGCTAGTGTTACATCTATTATATTTATTGCTTATGCTAAGTTTATATAATGTTGATTGCGAGAATGATTCTCACTCGTTTTCTTTGTTGTTATTCTTGTTGTGTGTTTGGTCAGATTGCCATTTGTAGGTGAGGATCATCTAGGTGTTGAGCATGATGCAAGAGGAAAGGCTTAGCCTCATGTGTTTATTTTATGTTTTCAATATTAGGACATGTGCTCTGATTGTTGTGACATCAGAGCATGATTATATGTTTTATGTTTTTTTCCTTGTCATGTTAGATATTTTATGACATATGGCCTTTGGAGTGTCGATCCTTATGTTTATCTTTTTACACATTATATGCATGATTGATTTTGAGATTTAAGAATGTGAACCATTTACTCACAAAAATTTTGAAAAGTTGATATTTTTGCAACCTTATTAAAATAAAGCTTTTGGAGTAAAGGGTTCTTTATGTAATTATCTACAAAGACTTTTGTAGTTATTAATGTCATCTTATTTATATCTTATCCCATTTCCAAATTCGATACTTTATAAGTCTTGAAATGACACGAAAAATTTACTCACATTTTCATAATAATTAAAATGAATAAATGGATCGGTATGAGTTGTCTCTAATGTAACAATGTATTACAAAAATATCACCGACTTATAACAATGCTACAGTCAAATATTGCATACGCAATTTATTTGATATTAAAAAAGATTAATAAAGGAGTCCAAAATGGTGCTTCCAATTAGCATTAACCTTATCAACGCTACTAGTATTGAGGCCAACGCTAATCCTTGGACTCTAATTTGAGCATTTCTTGTCGTATTGAATATGTTATTTGACCAAATTCTATATAATTTCTGTGCATTATTTATTGGGTAAAATATGTTTTTGGTCTCTCATTCTATCTTGATTTCTGTTTTTAGTCCCTAATAAATTTTTTCTCTATTTTTAGTCCCTAAAAAATTGTTTCATTTTGTTTTTAGTCCATGATATCAATTTTGACTATTAACTAATGTCATGACGAGCAAAATTTACGCTTAAAAAAATCTATTTAATTTTCTAGTAGTTTTTAAGTATTGCAAATTTTCTAGCTGATTAAAATCTTCAGAAATGTTAAAAAATAATTAAAAAAATAAAATCTCGAACACCAAATTTTCTGAAATCACAAGAAATATTATAAAAGTAAACATTTATGACCGCCAAAAAAATTGTAGCGGTTAAAAGTCATAAGAAACTTAATTAGAAAGTTTTCACACACACAGTTTAGGCCCGCCATGTCATCAATTAACAGAACAAAACAATTTACAAAGGACTAAAAATAGAACAGAACAATTTATGAGGGACTAAAAATAGTAAAAAAGTTATGAGGGACTAAAAACAGAAATCAAGATAAAATGAGGTACCAAAAACATATTTTACCCTTATTTATTTGTCCAAGATTTTGGCATAACACTTCAAAAAAAATTTAGAAAAATTTAAACATGTTAGCATCAGCCACACACTCTAAGGCCATGACGAACACTAAGTTGTTTAAATTAATTTAAATATCAAAACAAAAAAAGTTAATATTGAAGAAAATCATTTAAAAATTATAACAAAAATTAGGAATGTAATACATATTTTCTATTAGATTTAGAAAGAAAAAAGTACTAACATAAATGAACAAAAGCTAATAGAAATATAAAATCTTTTAATAAACATTGTTACTAATAATTATGATTTCTATGTTTAGATATTGAATCAATCACTTAGAAATCAAATCAAGATGATGTAGGACTCAATTACATTATAGGAAACAGTGTCTTAGTTTTACCATCTCTATTTTGAAATAATCATTGAAGCAATCTAGCAATTCAAATGAAGAAATTGAAGGAAACAATGGTGGGAATGAAAGCATAAATAAATGTAATACACTTGATGTTATAGCATTAAATGTTCAATCAAAATAATCTGTGAATTCTTTCAATTAGTCAGGTTATTATTGTTAAGGTTGTAATAATTTGATGCTTTCATTGACTATAAAAACTATAAAATATAATACATAAATACATAATTCACTTTTAAGTTGAGAATAAAAAAAATTATTGAAGAATTGAGTTAATATAAAATAAAAAAATAAAAAGATATGACATAAATAGATTACAAATACATTTAAAAATAACATTTTTAAAAATATATTGATTTTAAAAAAAAAATAAGGCATTTAAAAATGTAAGAAAAATTAGGAAATGTGAATCCAATTATAAAAAAAATATCCTTAAAATAAGAAGAAATGATTCTAATTAGTACATATAAAAGCTGAAAAAGGGTAAAATCTTTAACTAAGAGAATAATTAAATCTGGTTTCTAAACTTGTATTGAACCAATGTTTTTTGTAAATACAAAGTCGATCTTCAACACATTTTCAAGATGAGAAACATGGCATTGAAGGGAACATGGCATTGTCCTCGGAGAAAAAGGAGAAGATTTAAATAATTTTGACATCTTCACTAATTCCCTAATTAGAAAAACACACAAAAATAATAAATATAAAAATTTAATTTGGAATTATAAATAAATATTAGGAAAGAATATTAAAAGTTAAATTAAGTTATGAAAAATCAAATTTTGTTGATGAATTATTAAAATACTTAAGAGAAAAGATAAATTAACAAACACAAATAATAAAATAAATAAAATATAATAATAGTAAATAAATAATTCAGTTTTTAATTATTAATAAAATATTAAAAAAGAGTGCTTACAAAATAATTTGAGTTATGGAAATTTTAAATATTTTTTTGATCAGTATGGAAATTTTAAATATTATTGATGAATTAAGGTAATACAAAATTGAAAAATGAATAAAAGGATAAAATATTAAGAAAATGGTTGATAAATAGGAAAGATATTTAATAAATAGGACATGTTTATAGATTACAAATACATAAGAAAAGAAAGGAAAAGGAAAACAATAATGTAATTAAAAAAATATTGATATTGAAAAAGAAGACATTTATAATTAAATGTAAGGAAAATAGGAAATACCAAATCTAATTATAAAGTAGATTTTGTTTTTGTTGAAATAAGAAGACATAATTCTAATAAGTATATGTAAAATATGAAAAAGGTATAAAATCTTTTAATTGAATGAATAATTAATTATTTCTAAACTTTCATTGAGCCAGTTTTTAATATAATTTATATATTAAAAACAGTTATTTATTATAATTTTACTTATATAAAATAAATATTATCTAATGCATTGCACATGCTAAAGTACTAGTCATATAAAAATAAAAATTTTAAATATATTCAATTAATTTTAAATTAAATAATATTATACATTATTATCATCTAATAATAAATTGTAATGTTGTTAGACTTTTGCATTAATTATTTTAAAGTTATACTTAAAATAATTTGTAACTGATTATTATTCTAAAAATCTTTATCCGGACTGTATATGAAAATCAACTATGTTTAATACTTATGATATTTGCACTTAACACTTTCTATTTATTGTAAAGTCCCATTTGCATTCTAATATAGTAAACACTAAATCTAAAGTGGTCATTAGTCAATGAATGTCATTGATTGATTTGAATTTCATGAATGGTAATAATAATTTTAGTGGGCAAAAATTTAATCAAAGATATATATATCTCAAAATTTTAAAATTGTAATACATAAATTAAGAAACATATTAAAATTAGCATTCTTATTTATATCAATACTATTTTTAATATCTGATATTAATTGCATTTATTATTTTTCTCACATTTACGGTAAATATGTAAACCATTTAGAAATCATGCAAAGACCAAAACATATTAATTGAAAATAATAAATAAATTACTTTTTAAAAATGATTGATATGGATCCACTAAAAAAAATGACTGATATGGAACTCATTCATACAGTAATAATCCATAAACAAATTGGTGGGATGAGAAATGTTATTGCAAACAGAAACTAAAATTCATGTTGCCTATAAATTGCCACCCCCAAGGTGAATCCTGACCTCAACAGTCTCAACTGACCATTATTTGTCCACTGTCTTGTCCCTTCCTACCTATCATACTAAACATAAACACTCATTCATTACTAGGTTCTCTCACACTCTCCCTCCTCATCTGCATCTCATTCTCTTTCCTTCACCCTTTCTCTATCCTAAAACACAAAATTCTCCCTGATAAATATATTCATATTCATTTTAGAATTGCATTGAGCCAATTTTCTATACATCCAAACCACTCAAATACATTTTGAGTAGAAGCAACATTACACAGTTATATATACTTACAAAACAGCAGCATCCACAAAGAACGAAATGGTCATTAACAACAACACCTACATGCCTAATGATGTTGCACGGATTATTTTGTCAAAATTGCCTGTAAAGTCTTTGAATCGATTCAGGATTGTGCAGAAATCCTGGTTAAATTTGCTTGAAAATCCTCGATTCAAGCAAATGTATATGCAAAACTACTTATTCAAAGATGACGATGGTTCATCGCTACTTGTACAACAACCCTGGGAAGGTCTCCTAAATCCTCTTTTGCTTTCTGGTGAGAGGCTTGAAAAAAATGTCGAATTTGATTTGCCGTCTCCTTGTCACGAGGAGGACGTCAGAAGCATCAATTTTCTTGACTCTTGTGTCAACGGTACAATTGGTATCGTTCGATGCAAACGCCAATATAAAGATAACGATGTTATGTTATGGAATCCTGCAACTAAGGAATTCAAGATTATTCCTTCTGCTCAAGTGTTGGGTACTGCCTTTTTGGCCTACATTCATGGTTTTGGGTATGATAATGTGAATGATGATTTGAAGCTGCTTCAGCTTGCAACTTGGTTTGTAGGTAATTCACGGGATATAGAGGAGATTTGGCAGATTTATAGCTTGAAACGAAACTCATGGAAAAATCTTGATCTTAATATGACTTGTGCTTCTCTTAGATGCAAATCATATTTTGGTTTTGCAGTGAACTTGAATGGGTCATTGCATTGGTGGGGCACCAACCTCCATGACAAAGGAGCAGCAAAAGAAGACGTATTGGTATCATTTGACATGAGCAATGAGGTGTTCCACACAACACCAATAGGTTGGCGTACTAATCTTGAATATGTTAATAGATACTTGGCAGTGTTCAATGGCTCCATTGCAATGATTTCGAACTCTCTTGGGAGTAATTACCTTGATATATCAATTTTGGGGGAGTTTGGTGTCAAGGAATCCTGGACCAAACTTTTCACCATTGGACCCTTAACTTCTTTTGGGAGGCCAATTGGTGTGGGAAAGAAGGGTGATATATTGTTCATAAAAGATCAAGAGGACAGTGAGCTTGGCTGCTTTGATTTAAGTACTCAAATGTCTAAGGAGATTAGTATTAGAAGACCAAATTATAATTTACAAGGAAAGCTTTCTTCATTTCGGAGAAATAAATTAGCAATTCACTTGTTAGTCTAGGTAGAAAGTTTTTTTTTCATCTATTTATTGTATGCTAATCCTTGAAATTAGGGGTATAGCCCCGTGAGAAATTGTATTGTTCTCTGTATATTTGTTATTTGAATTTGTAATTGTATTGACCTTTGAACACAATCTATATGCACCACTTTCTCTTATGCACTTTTATTAGATTATGGATTATCTATGTGTAATTAACGCTTTCTTCAAAGTGCTAAGTGTTGAGTATAACTGATGTTATCGTTATATGTGTTGCAAGAAAGGCTTGGCTAAAGAATCCAATTGATACTACTTTTGCTAAAAGTATGTTTTATTAGAAATGTGGTTTATGGGCCTAACTCAACCCTACAAAACTGGCTTGTAAGATGAGGGTTGCCCCCCACTTATATACACCAATTACCCGATAGTAGGTGGCATGATAGGCCCAACAACAGATCGCTAGGATTTGCACTAATACGATATTATAAATATGGGTTATTGGCCTAACTCAACCCTACAAAACTAACTTGTAAGGTGAGGGTTGCCCTCCCACTTATATACAGTCAATGTGGGATCTACAACACGTTTTAAAAATCAACTGCTCGACCATCAGTTAGTTATACCACATGTCATGCGAGGGTTTCCCTCCCACTTATATACACTAATTTGGCCTTATCACTAGTTGATGTGGGATCTACAACACGTTTTAAAAATCAACTGCTCAACCATTAGTTAGTTATATTCAATTTTCATGCAATTTTCAGCATGTTTATGACCCTTTTTGATTCGAACATAAGTTGGGCTTTATATTTTTGATGTAGTGAGTTTAATGTGATAAGTTTCACATCATGAATTAGTCAAAAAGGGTTCAAAATAGTCCAAAATCTAACGATCATTGTTTCGAAAGGACCATTTTGACTAATGTTAAAAACAATAAGGACTAAATTGAACTTTTAAAAAGATAAGGAACCAAACTGAATAAAATTAAAAACATAAAGGACTAAAAGTATATTTTAGCCTAAATAGAATTTGTATACCTGAATTATCTATTAAGCGGAAAAACAAGTGTTCGATTCTCTCCGTGTATATGTGCAAAATTTCCTTGGGCCAACGACAGCTACGAACCACGAGCGGGATTAGTCTATGACCCAGTGGGTTGGGGGACACCCGTAGTCTCTGACCCAGGACTAGAAAAAAAATTTGCATAGCAAAAATAATTTTTAATTATGATATGTTACCTTTTTAACTTTCTTATCTTTTTTGCTAAATGAATTTGCAGTCTATGTTTTTTTTTTTTTTCAGTCTATGTATGCCATATCTACTTGTCTTTTCTATTTATATCCCTTCTCTTTATATTTTATTTTATTTTTATTCTATAATACTTTAATTCATCAATAACATTTAAAACTGCCATAGTTGAAATTATTTTTTAACTACTCTTTTTAAATATTTTTTCATAATTCATGTGAACTATGCACTTATTATTGCTATTATCAATCTATTTTATAGTTTAAATAATCAACCAAAGCATAATTCACTTTTGAATTATAATTAAAATATTTATTCATTATTTATAAGTTAATTATGTATTTATTACTATTAGATAATCAATTGATTATTTAACTATAAAATATAATAATAATAATAATAATAATAATAATAATAATAATAATAATAATAATAATAATAAAATAAATAAATAAATAAATACTCAACTCTATTCTATTAAATATTTATTTAATATTTTTATTTTACTTTATAGTTTAAATGATCAATAAAAGCAAAATTCTCTTTGGAATAATAAGGAAAATGCATATTGATTATTCAAAAGTAATTTATGTATTTAGTATTAAATAATTCATTTATTATTCAAACTATAAAATAGAACAATAATAATTAATACATGAGTCACTTTTGAATTCTGAATAAAATATTAAGAAATGTATTTGCAAAGTAATTTGAGTTATAGCAATTTTAATTATTATTGATAAATTAAGGTTATACAAAACAAAAATAAAAGGATAAAATTTTCAGGGAAGGGTTGATATGCAAAAAGGACGTTTAGTAGATAGGCATATATATAGATTACAAATGCATATAATATAGTAGATTGGAAAAGGGGAAAAATAGCACAATTAAAAATATATATTGATATGTAAAAAAGAATACATAGAGAAATGTAAGAAAAAATAGGAAATACAAAACCCAACTACAAAACTAGATGTTTGTTAAAACAAGAAGAATATATGATTCTAATAAAAAAAAATAAAGTTTAAAAAGAATAAAATCTTTTAATTAAGAAGATAATTAATGATTTGTAAACTTGCATTGAACCAATCTTCTATAAACCCAAACCACTAAAATACATTCACTGTAGAAGCAAGGGTACAATTTGTCATCCTTGTACTAAAACAGTTATACTTACAAATGGCCTCAACCACGATGAAGCTTATTAACAACATCAATATTTCTCATGATGTTGAACTATATATACTGTCGAAATTGCTCGTGAAAACTATGAATCAATTCAGGTTTGTGCACTCTTCTTGGTCAAATTTTCTATCAAACCTCAATTCATAAGTGTATTTACAAAACTTCTTATCCAAAGACGATGATGGTTCATCTCTCCTCCTAAAGAAACAAGCCTCAAAAGGTATTCCATATTTGTTTTGGTGTTGGTTGAGAGGTTTCATTTAGATTGTCATTTCCTTGTCAAGACAAGAATGTCATAATTATGGATTATTGTGTCAATGTTATAATTGGTCTCATTCAATACAAATGTGACTATGGCAATCAAGATGGTTTTGCTATATATAAGCAAGACTTGGGGAAGACCAGAAGGACTAACCCTGAATTCCTTAGTTGTAAGGTTCCAAAACATAACATCTTGATCACCATAGCCGCACTTGTATCGAACAACACCAATTGTACCATTGACACAAGAATCAAGAATTTTAATGTTTATGACATCCTCCTCTTGATAAGGAGCTGGAAAATCTAATTTGACCTTTTTCTCATACCTCTCACTGTAAACCAAAAGCAGATTTGGAAGGCCTTCAGAGGCTTGTTGTCTTACGAGAAGCGATGTGTAGAAATTATTGGGATCTATACTAGGATTTAGAACACCTAAATTATCATTAGATGCAATACTCTTAAATTGCGTACCTCTTAAAGACATACTCGATCTTGCGAAAGTGTGTACACAAGTGTATATGTCAGGAGAAGGAACTTCCTCTTGATCTCCCATCTCTTATAGAGCATTGGATGGAGCAACCAAATATCCAACCCTTGTTTAAATAGATAGGTAACCTAATATCCAACCATCATAGATATTAGGTCCATTAGGTCCTACACATAAACTCAGTACACTTATCTATTGGGCTTGACCTAATAAACATATAAGCACATGGTGATTTCCAAAGCCCAAATTGGATCACTTAATTAAACATTGGGCTCATAGGGAAAAATGTATCAAGTCATATATTCAACCCATATTTTAATAAAACAAAATACACCAAACAATAGACCAAATAAAGAAAATTCAAACATTCTCCCACTTGGGCAATATTGATTGGGAAAATATATCAAGTCATACGTTCAACCCATATTTTGAAATTCATTTTGAAAATGACTCATGAGTTGAATAACTATGGCCACATAAACAACCTAAACATAATCATCACAAAACATGACCAATACAACGAACAAAATCGATAGCTAAGGCCTATAAGCAAAGATAAACTAATCCAAGTTTAGTTCACCAATGACCACATAACCAACAACTTTATTAGCATGATCATAACACAAGTGTGCAGGTGTAGGTACACATCATAGCATGGCATGTGATCCCTTTCATGCTACTATGTATGGATCCTACATTGCATTTTCTTTCTTCAAGAAAACACAACCAATCTCACAAAGAGATAATATTCATGCTTCTCATGAAACACCATTCCAAAAGGAACCAAAACATGCACATAATAATCTCTTAAAGAGATCATATCCATGTTTCTCACGAAACACCATTCCAAAGAGGAACCAAAACATACGTGCATAACAATCTCTCAAAGAGATCATATCCATGTTTCTCACGAAACATCATTCCAAAGTAGAACCAAAAAACATATGTGCATAACAATCTCTCAAAGAGATTATATTCATGTTTCTCATGAAACACTAATCAAAAGCGAAACTGAAACATGCACATAACAATCTTTCAAAGAGATCATATTCATTTCCAAAAAAGGAAACTGAAACATCTCAAGCGAAAAGAAAAAAAATACTTAACAATTATTGTCAATAATCAACATGTGCATGACATTATTGAATAAAAGATTGCATAAGTCCAATGTAATAAAAGTAGCACAAAATAATAACAACTCCCACTAACCAACTACATCAAAAGGACCTTACAATACCCATATTCTTAACATGTTTCATAAACACTATAGGTCTAAGTCCTTTAATCAGGGGGTCAACAAACATCTTCTTTGTACTAAGTCCTTTAGTTATGGGAAACCCAATTGCACAAGACACATGCAATCTCAAAACTCTTATCAACTTTCATTGATCAATCACATTAAAACACATAAACTACCAAAGTTTAAACAATGATTAGATACCAATGTGATCAAGTTGCTATACCATCAATCACCAGAACATAATTCAGTTACTTGTAAAATTTAACCATAAAAGATATTCAAAAAAACATATATACAACTCAAAACTAGCATTTTTTCCTTATATACCCTTTATACACATAACATTTATACAAAATTATTATTCCGGAAAGTACTTTCCGGAATACTATTGTTGTGTTCCGGAAAGTACTTTCTGGAATACAGTTTTATTTTTTAATACAATTTTATTTTTTAACTTCCGGAAAATACTTTCCGGAATACTATTTTGTGTTCCGGAAAGTATTTTTTGGAATGTTAAAAAATAAAATTGTATTCCAGAAATTACTTTCCAGAACACAAAATAGTATTCCGGAAAGTACTTTTTGGAAGTTAGCAAAAAAGGGGAGTGGATATAGCAATAGCCAAAATATATCAGGTCATACATTCAACCCATATTTTAATAAAACAAAATACACCAATCAATAGAAGACCAAATAAAGAAAATTCTAACACGATGAACCATCATAATCTTTGAATAAGTAGTTTTGTATATGCATTTGCATGAATTGAGGGTTTTCAAGCAAATTTGACTAGGAAGTCTGCACACTCCCAAATCAATTCAAAGATTTCATGGGCAATTTTGACAAAGTAATCAGTGCAACATCATTAAGGCATGTAGATGTTGTTGTTAATGACCTTTTCATTCTTCTTTATGGCTACTGCTATTTTGTAAGTTGGAAAATCAAGAAGTTGCTAGTTTGACACATCAAAATGTCATAGATTTGGAGGGAGAACATACATAAAAGGATGTTCCTGCAGCACTAAATACTGTTGTGATTATTGATTCAGATGAGGAAGATGACAGAGATAAAGAATTTGTTGTTCCATTTCATGAAGTTGTGTTGTCGAGAATAGTTGTGCCATCTCCTGCATTGCAAATGATTGTAAGTTTTTTGGTTTTTCTTTGTTATTGTAATTTTTTTATGTATGTATATTGAAACAATGGATACTCAATGCTTTAAATCCTAAATAGCGGATCATAGCAGTCAACCCCAAAAACGCTATAACGGTATAGTGTATAGTGGGACAACCACTATTCTATTTTTTTTAATATAGTTTATTTAATGTAAACTCTATGCATATAGTCATATTTAACAATAACTCTCCACATAATAATGCATTAGATGAATTAAATATGTAACAACAAATCTATTCATAGAATCATTATACGTATCTAACAGCAAGTCAGCAACTCCCTTAACAAAAACAGAATCATAGATCTATAAAAACAAGTTAGTAAATCCTTTAACAAAAACAAAAACATACATATATAAGTCATAGAAGTGGGCTACAGAAGTGGGAGTAGAGAGAAAGTTGAAATGACAAGTGAATGTCATAGGTTGAAACTGAGAAAGTTGAAAGAAGTGAAAAAAAAAAGCCTTCTCCTATACGTGTTTCAAGATGGAGGCTAGGGTGGGAAATGTTGTTAGGTCTCCCACCCTAGGAAACTCTTTGTGAACTATTAGATAAATTAATTTTAAAATTAATGGTTGAGATTGTCTTTTTTTTTTTCTTTTTCCTTTTTCTTTATTTTTATGTATCTTTCCTAATTTATCTCTGTCCTCCTCTGGCATCCTCACTTCAGTGCCAACAACAACCTTTGTGGTGGTTTTATGATAGCTTTCAATCCTTTCCACATCACTCCCTCCACACACCATACACCCCGCTCAATCCATCACTGTTCCCCTCAAGCTCATCAAAGTCTCCAAACCCTCATTGACCCTTCTTTCAACTCCAATGGCTTCCATGAAATTTCCCCCTATTGGAGTCCAAGTGTGAAGGAGAAGTCCCACATTGGGTAGAAATAAGAAATTTGAGTAACATATAATTGGAAAGACCCTCAAACCTAATGCCTTAAGGTTTTGGGTTAAAGATGATGTCAAGTTCACTTGTGTGATGTGCTCGTGGCCCATTGGTGAAGATCTCCCCAGTTTTAACCCCCCTTTGATGCACAACACCTCCCCTCATATTTGACCAACTTGGTTCTTAATTCCCTCTCTTAGGACACAATTGGATTACTCCAAAAAAATTTCCTTGGCAAGAGAACCATGGAAACACCAAAAATCGCAATAGGGTTATTGTCAATTACCACGGTGTGTGTAATTGAGGCCTGAACGATGTTGGTATTGATGGCAACCAAATCATTCACACATGAAATGTTGAGCAAGCATATTGACAGTAAAATGAATTTGGGGAGCTCACCTCACGTTGTCCATCTTTGACTAGGTTTCAACTTGAAAGACAGCGTCTTGCTTTCATATGGTTCCATAATCCTTGCAATTTTATTATTCTTTGTCATGTGCAGTTTTCACAGAACGCGATGAAGTTTTCACAGACCTCATACGGAGGAATTAATAGCGAAATTAGAACTGAAACCAAGATATATGAGTGGCATTCAAACCTCCCCATCAAATCGTCAATGACGTCGCATCATGGCAAGACAGTCTACTGGAATGTCGCGTTGTTAAGGTGTCGGTGATGGCAAGACAGTGATGTCGCATGGTGGCATCCGGTAAAATCGTTGAAGGGAAAGAAGAGGATAGAGGAGAAAGGTAAATCATGAAAGAAGAAGAAAAAAGACGAAAAAGAAAAGAAAAAAGAATGAAAAATCTCGATCGTTGATTCAAAAATAAAGAGATCTGACGGCTCAAAAAGAGTTTCCCAAGGTGGAAGACCTGACAACGTTTCTCACCCTAGCCTCCATCCATGTTTCAAAAGTGTGTTCAACAAGTCAACAAAAAAAAAAGAACTTGATAAGAGAACATTCGTCTTAATAGCAAAAAGTAAATCTGCTAAGGAAAAGGAGGGAGTAACATAAACTTATAGCAGCTATTCTGTCTTCTTTTTTTTATAGAAAAACAACTTTTATGTTAAAATAGCTTTTCTATTAAATATAATAAAAGGAAAAATTAAAGTTTCAAAAACGCCCATGTCTTAAAAAAGCCCAAACGGTTACCTTTTAAGAGAGCATTTTTCAAAAAACACTGTAATGGCGCTATCCCAGCCGCTACAGTCACAATTTCAGCTGCTACACTAAAGCGCTCCATTATTGAGATCCCTAATGCGGCCAAGGGCCGCTCCGCCCTGCTACAACGCTATCCTGGTGCTATAATGCGCTATTTTCATCCCTGTGGATACTAATATGCATGAGCTTTTATTTGGAACATATTTGTAACATCCTCCATGTAGGGATGATTTGACAGAATTATGGCATTTCATGGTTACAATTTTCGGCAGAAGATTCTTATAAAATTATCATTGTATCTTTCTTGAACTAGTTTTCTTGAATTATGTTCCTTTCAAAAGTATATTGCCTTACCTTTTGAATATTTAGAAAGCGGATTCTTCTGGAGATTGAGAGGCTATAGTTACAACCTAGTATGACATACACTTGAGAGATGTTGTTTATATTCTTTTAAAAGCTAATTGAATATTTTATATATAGATGACCCATTCAATATGTTTTACATTTTGGCAAATTATGCTGGTGTGTCATATTTACTTTTTGGCATATTATGTTGCATTTTTCTTAATTGTTACTGAAGTTCCTTCCATTGAACCATTTACATTTTTTTTTACCCTTTTTCTTAAATATATTTATAATTATAGCAAGCTGATTACCATTGTATCGAATTCTCAAAGTTAACTTGTTTTCTTTAAGCATATTAGTATTCCTTCTTTGTACAAAGGCTCAAATGAATTACAGCATTAACAATAATTAACATATTGAAGACTCTGAAGTGAAATTTTGAAGCATGAAGCATATATTGTGAAAAGTTCTCAATCCCTTACTTTATTAATATGGCTTAGCCCTCTTAAAAACAAGCACTTAATTCTAGTACCTTGGCAAGATTTCACAGAAATGTGACTTTTTTGCTCCGTAGTCTTAGTTCTGTAATCATTGAATGTCTTGCTAAACATGAATATTTTGATGCAATATGAAAATTCCTGTACTTTTGGTCATTTACTGTATTCTTTGTTGTTGGGCAAGTGATAAGGTTGAAAATGAAAACAATTGATGTATCTAGATCTATATTTTATCTAAATGCCATGCTATTTCTATTTTTTTCCTTTACTCCTGCTATGCACACATTAATGTTGATAGATAAATAGTGCATTTTGACGCATGAGCTTTTCCATTTATTTTTCAGAGCATGTTGTGTAATTTTTAAAATTTGAATTACTACATTTGCATTTGGGTAGCTTCCTTTGAAAGCTTTTGTGTATTTGGATTTAAATTACGTAGCAACTTTTCAAGACAAGATGCTCCTCACCAATCAAGATAAGGCTTTTGTTGTTTGTTTGTTTTCATGAAGATGCTTGGTCTTTCTTCTTGTTCTTGTTCATCATTTTAATGCAAGTTGTTTCACTAACAATTCTATGTGTCACAATGCATTTTAGGGGTATCACACTCCCATTCCTTACCTGTGAGAAAGAGAAGATCTAAAAATTAAGACAAGTATGGATGGTAAAGCTAACACTAGGAGCGATAAAGGTGTTTATATTGGTGTACAGGAGGAAGAAGATCAGGTTGATGCTGAAGATGATGGTCTAGAAGATATTTGGAAGGAGATGTCAATGGCAATCGAATGCTCCAAAGTATCATACTTTAATTTGCTATTATTTGCCAGTAATAATAGTAATTAATTTTCTATGCAAGGTAGTTTTATCTCCTACTCATTAAGATGATTTTTTTCATGTCATTTATTTGTAACACTTCCCTGATTTCTACTTGTTAAGTTGAGGGCTTCTGAGACATCACATATTTCTTGTGAAGATAAGGGGAAAAACTATAGCAGAACATACAAGTGTGGGAAAAATAAATTGATAGATAGAATTATGACGTAGTTCCTTTTTGAGTTGGGTTGTTACTTGCTAACAAGATTATTCATTGATTTATGTAGACAACTGTAAATAATTTGGTAGATACACTAAAAATGGTTTCCCCATTTCTATCAGCCAAGCGTTTGTATCAGTTATTCTATGCATGTTTAATATTCTAAAAGTACAGTAATTCACAAAATGCAAATTGTGTTGAAACTTGAAACCTTGTGCGTTATGGCATACAATTATCCTTATTGGCCTCTATTATTTTGTTCTCTCACTTAATCTATGTTATACCTGTTGTATGCATTTTGATATAACATGTAATGCTCCCATCACATGTAAATATCATATATGCTTTTCTTTTCTGCTCAGAAAAATTTACTTGCACACATGTCATAGTAATTTAGCTTTATGTACATTATTTCTAACTTTGAATTCTATCTGTAAATAACATTTTTAGAGGTTCTTTGGCATTGATTTAGTTTAATTATACCTCTACTAGCTAGGATGTTTTTGTGGATCCTCTGCCGGATGATGAAGTGGGAGAAGATGATAATTAGAGACTATTTCATAAAA
This sequence comes from Pueraria montana var. lobata, assembly GCA_026413185.1. Classification (NCBI taxonomy): domain Eukaryota; kingdom Viridiplantae; phylum Streptophyta; class Magnoliopsida; order Fabales; family Fabaceae; genus Pueraria; species Pueraria montana. The sequence goes on from CM048654.1 coordinate 59,566,677, forward strand.
GATGTCTCTTTATTATTTATAATTAATGTCCATAAATTAGGGATGTTACACCAACTCATTGCTATGATTTCTGAAATCAATGTTGTTGGTGGATCCAAGGGGTGGTGGGTAGACACTGGTGCAACACGTCATGTTTGCTATGATAGATCTTTGTTTAAGAATTATTCTGTTGCTGAGAATCAGGAAGTGTTGTTGGGAGATTCCCACACCACGATTGTTGCTGGGACAGGAGATGTGGAACTGAAGTTTACCTCTAGAAAGACTGTGGTTCTTAAAGATGTTATACATACTCCAGAGATGAGAAAGAATTTAGTTTCAGGCTATCTTCTTAACAAAGCTGGGTTTACTCAAACCATAGGGGCTGATTTGTATACTCTTACAAAGAATAATATTTTTGTGGGGAAGGGTTACACTACTTATGGAATGTTCAAATTGAATATTGAATGAATAAATTTGTTTGTTTTTTCCTTATATGTTCAATACTTCTTATGTTTATCATTAATCTATTATGAGTATATTTCTAAATGTTTGAAATTGATTATTTATGTAAAATACTAAATACTGCAACATTGTTATTTTCTATCAGTTTGTGAATTTCGTGAATATATTTTAGTTACTATTTGTGAAAAAAAAAGATTGATATATGCTGGATTGGAAATAGTTTGGCTAATGTCTTCCCTGTTATATATGTAAAGCATTTGCAAGAAAACATTGGAACGGTGGTTTATGTTGTATTTTGGTCAAAGAACTTTGCCATGTTATATTTTCGAAGTTATGTGCGTTTCTTTATATATATTAATAGTGAAGTTAATTGTTGTACAGGCTGTTGCATATTAGTACTTTTATACATATGTGATTTTATCTATTTTCCTTTTAAATTGAAAAAATAGTGGGGGCTCTTCTTCTTATTATGCACATATTAATAAACGTGATTATTAGAATGTTTTGTTTCTGATGAATCTAGAAGTAAAAGAGCTCATGTAGCTAAAGATTTTGGTCGTGTCTTTTATGCTTATAAGTTGAGGAGGATCCTTCCTGAATTCAAGAGACTTTATAGTGAAAAACTATTCCAGACATAGATCCATTACTATAGTACCGCGGCTATAGGGATGGATCATGTGAGGTTTGAAGAACATTTGGTTGATCCTTTGACGAAAGGATTAGCAAGAGAGAAAGGTTTTCAAAACCTCAAAAGGAATGAGACTAATGCCCATAGATTAAATTGTCTCTTATAAGGGTAACCCAACCTATAGACTAGAGATCCCAAGAAATAGGTTCAAAGGGTAATAACATCTTATAAAGAGATGCGAGAATCATGCTATAATAATTCTTCTAAGTCTCATTCATATATTTAGAGCATGATATTTTGTAGTGTTTAAAGGTTGAATTAATTTCTTAATGAGTTCTATACACTATATTGAGTGGGATACCTAACTACAGAAGTACTCTTGATAGACTCACCTATGTGAATGTGGAAGTGAGGCCGCTTCCTATGGAATTTTGGGCAAAATGCTCTAGAGCATTCACTATACTGGGATATACGTGTATGGTCATAATGCACGGGCTTTTAGACTACACCCCGAAAGATTATGCGTATGATGTTGTTAGAGATAGAGTTCAAGACTACGAGTCACTCTAGTATAATCTAAATCATCATTACTACACAATGGTTCAAGTCTACGAACACGATTGTTTATGCTCAATCTTATTCTGTATTTTGCCTTAATGCTTGATGAAATATATTTTAAAAAATCAATGGGAGATTGTGAGATGATTTGTTAAAATCTTTTAATTGAATCATATATTTTATTTTATTTTAAACGTTGGAACCTTTTATTGTATAAACGGAAGTTTTTGAATTGATTTCATAGCATTTAATCAATTATTTTAATTATGTGATTTGAATATAAATTTTTAAAGATACAGTTCAATATTTTTTGAACGTTGAGTCTTCAACTGGCTTTAATTGTTTTAATAACCTTTTAAAGCTATAAGACCTTATATAAAGAAAAAAGAGGAACATCAGAAGAAATGGTACAAAACGTGAAAAATAAGTTGAAAGAAAAAAGTGTTTTCAGTTTTAGTGAGTTCCCGAGCATTTAAGAGATTTGTGTGGGTGTCAGTTTGTGGGACTCTCTTCTGTGCAGAGAGGTTTCTTACTCATTTTGGAGGGTTGTTTTATCTTGGGGACAACGAGGCTGTAGACTGCTGCACAATTTAGGCAGAGCCGCAAAATGTCTTTAAGAGAGCGACCTAGTCCGCAACTCAGCCTTTGTTATTTTTTTAATCGTGTTTGGTGTTTGCAGCAACACAAACAGCCAAAGCAAACCAAGCAACAATGCTCACAAATAAGCAACAAGAAGATGAAAAACCTCAAATACAAAGTAGATACTGCGAAGCACTTTTCTCCCTATCCAGACCTTGTTTCAAGGATCCAATCAGACAAAACAAAGTGTCACACATTCTAAACCTATTGTCCAAAAATCAGTCGGATCCAACGGTGAACGAATCTGCTGTTGCAATTTGAAAATCTGTTGTCTGAAGAGCTAAGAAAACATGAGAAGATGGAGGAGTGAAAAGGGATGTGTGAGAAAATGACAGAGAGATTTTAATGAGATTTAGTAACCAATGAAAAGCAATTGTTTCACATTTTTTGATAAACATTAGTAACCTATGCCATAAAGAGGGTATAGCAAATTGAGAAATGGGAGGAGTATACCACGTAAGCGAAAAGGTTCATGTGAAAGAATGTGTAATTTCCAAAATCTGAGATGACGGTGTCACATTTCGCGACTCATATTTTATATATTATAAATAGATAGGAGAAGGGGCGACATACTCTTGTCTAGTCTAATATCAACTGAAATAATTATGACCATTCAACCTTAGATAAGTAGCAATATATATTAGTGCTCCAAATCACTATTATATTGATTGTACTATTTTATGCATAGGTTAAGAAATAAAAAATAATTTTTTAATTCAATATATAATTTTTTTTACCCATATAATGATTTTTTTATTTTTTGATTGCAACACTCTTCTTTTGTTTAATTTCATTTTCCGTCTTGTTTCTTATCTTTCAACTTAAAAAAAAAAAAAATCTATTCTCTTTTACACCTTAACCCTCTCTAACAAGTACTTCATATTTTTAAGGCTTAATTGTAATTTTTACCCTCAACTTTTACTTTTTGACGAATTTTACTCCCAACAAATTAATTTTGCGCATCTTACCACTAACTTTTTTTAAAAAGTTGCAAATTTTACCTTCCACCATTTTGCTGACATGGCATGCTAAAATAATTGTACTTTTTACCCCTAACTTTTTACTTTTTGGCAAATTTTACCCTTAACTTTTTTCACTTTTTGGCAAATTTTATCCCTAACTTTTTATTTTTTGGTAAATTTTACCCCCACTTTTTACGCTTATGTCAACATGCCATATCAGTAAAAAAAATTGCAACTTTTTAAAAAGTTTGGGGGTAAAATGCACCAAATTAATTTGTTTGAGGTAAAATTCACCAAAAAGTAAAAAATTGGAGGTAAAAATTGCAATTAAATCTATATTTATTATCTTTTACCAGACAACTTTTAACTTAAAGGTGCTTTAAAATTAAACCAAATAAAAATTACCAAACAAATTCGCTCTTATTTTAAATTTTAATTTTAAAGTAACTTTTAAATAAAAAGAAAAAAAAACTAGGCTAAACATAGCCTAAAAGAAATTTTAAAAAAATGTAGAGATTAAAAGAAGATATTTTTAAATATAAAGCCTAAAATAATTTTTTTTAACAATAAAACTCAAATGAGTAATTAAACCCTTACAGACAACTACTTGGATCAGGTATTTCCAATAGGACCATCCTTTCTAGTACTGATGTTCCTACTTGGATTAGTCATATTCTTTCACATAAGGAGATGTCTCTCGCAGTGTCTGTTGCTTGGTGGGCGTGGCTCTGGCGCAACAACTGTGTATTCAATTATCAGAATTGGAATATTCACTATGTCCTTAGGAGAATTCGAGAAGCACACGTGGATTTTGTCGTGCATGGGTCCAACAATGTGCGTCACCCTCAGTCAAATTGGACTGCTCCGGATCATCCTTTCGTTAAGCCAGTGGCTGATTTAGGACCCTAGGTCAGGGGAGTAAAATAAGAAAAAATAATTTTTTTATTCTATTTAATATTTGATGTACATCAGATAAAAAATCAGATAATGATGAGATATTTTTTTATTAGTAGATAATGATAAGATATTATATAATTTCTAAAAATTAGATAATGATAAAATATGATATAACTCTCCCCTTAAGATAAGAAATAAGATAATGTTATTAATTATATTATATTGACGCAACAAACAACCAATTATAATAAGATAGGATAATTATTTTATTTTATCCTATCCTATTGTCAAGTCCAATTGGAAAAAAGATAAAATTAAACTTTTAAATTAAATATTTAAATAAAAATAATAAATACATAAAAAGAGAAAAAAATTAGATAGAGGGGGTTCAAATACATAAAATTAAAGGGGAACAAAATATACACATTTAATATATATATATATATATATATATATATATATATATATATATATATATATATATGTAATTTTTTAAAAGTGAGCAAGTGCAAGTGCACCCTCTCAAATGTATGTGGATCCACCAGTGCGTTAAGCTGAATGTTGATGGGAGTTACAGATCTCAAGCCAACGCCATTGGGGGTAGGAGGTGTTCTTCGTAATTCAGCTGGTAAATGGCTTTTTGGATTTTCGAGAAGTTCGGGAGAAGGGGATCGTCTTCTCGCTGAATTATTGGCCCTTAAGGTAGGGCTTCAACTCTGCTGGGAGCGTGGATATCGCAAGCTTGTCTGCAAGTCTGATAATTTGGATGTAGTATCTCTCTTTATCAACTGGAGTCAGGATACTATTTCCCTTCATAGCTACCGCGACCATATTCAGGAGATTCGAGATTTGCAATCTCGTCAATGGTCTTGTGTTTTTGTGCATGGTCAGCGCCAATCAAACACGTTAGCTGATAAGCTTGCTGGTTGGGGATCAAGCCATGGTTTTAAATTGAGGTTATGGTTGCGATTGCAGTCGCGGTTGTGACCATTGCGGTTGTGGGCATTGTGGCTGCTACAATGCAGATTGCGGCTATTGCGGCGTGAAATTATTATATGTTTGCACTGAATGTAAAAAAAGAATTATACAATTATTTTAATTAATGATACATCTTTTATTTATAAGATAACATGACTTTTCATTCATTTTAAGATTTGATATCTCCCAACATCTCATACAGTCAAACCCATTCGACCATTGACACTTAACAGTTCAAAATAGAATATTGAATTCTAAATTTTATTTTATTCTTGGCAAAAAAGTGGAATAGAACAATATTAAGGCTTTATTGCGACTCCGATACGGTTCCATTGCGGGTACGTTGTGGCATTTTATGTGATTGAAAATCACACCACAATTACTGACCGATGCGGTTGCAGACACCACTGCAACAGCAATATTGCAGCCACAATTGCGGTTGCGGACCGCTATTTAAAACCATGGATCGAGCCATTCAAATTGGAATCGGTTGTGGGATCAACTTCCTGATGATGTGCTGTTGGAGTATAGGAGGGACTTGCTTTAGGTCCTTTTGTTTTTTTTCCTTTCTGCTTTCTTTAAATTCCCACTATACCAAAAACAACCCTTACAGACAAACCAACCCAATGACTAAGGACAACATTACAAAGTAAACAAATAATATATTAGAAAGTAAGATATATAACTCCATGAAACATAAGAAATAAAGCCATGCATTAAAACAAACTTCTTTATGACCACAAATACTTATTTTTATCTTCTAAAAATGAGTCAAAGGACCCTTTATTTTAATCTTACAAAGCTAAATATTATTTTCCATGTGATAGGGAGAGTTGCATCCACATCTTGCATAATCAACTCTTTCCGTTCAAGGAAGAGGGCATGTTTCTTATCTTAAAAAGCTCGAATGTGATGTCAAATCTCTTGTATGAATTTAGCTACAGCCTCCAAATCGAAAAGAGATAGGAGCTCACAAAAGGTAGCAAGGGTTTACTGTTGTTGAGTCTTCTTTGATATCGGTGTTTTGAATTTCTTAATTCTTATCGTCAACATCATGAATAATTCTCCATGTATGGACTTTATGAAAGGCTCACCACAATGAGAAAATAGTCCTTTCTTTTACATAGGTACCACCACACAACTTAATCTTGATCACTCCCATGCAATCTGTATTCACTCGCACAACTTTCTCTAATCAATCAAGAAATTCAAAACATCGACACTATGAAGGCTCAATGACAATAAACAATGACTAACTTTTGGTAGCACTTGCTTCCTATATCAATTTGGAAGTTGTTGCAAGATGCATGCAAGAGATCTAATATCACATTCGATCGAGCTCTTGAAGATAGGAAACAGGCCCTCCTCCTTGAATAGGAGTTGATTTGCAAGTTGTGGATACAACTCCTAAATTCCCCTGAGAATTAGTATTAGCTTTATAAGATTAAAATAAAGGGTTCATAAACTCTTCCTAAAAGATTTAAATGAGTGTCTATAAACGAGTTTTGGGTCTATTTGCATAATCTTTTTTAAAAGCACTTATAAGAGAAGAAAAAAAATAAAATAAACATTTGAATAAGTCAAAATTAATGTATGCATTAGTTAATCAACTTTTGGAGAAGTTTATGTAAAAGAGTTTCTATAAATTAGCTTCTGCATAAGCTCATTTTTACTTATAGAGAAACTTGTTTTATTTTTCCTTCTTATTTTCTTCTCCTATAAGTATTTTTGGAGAAGTTCATCTAAACAAACCCTTTATTTGTTATGTTTCATGTTATATTTCTTATTTTTTAATATGTTATTAGTTGTACTTCCTACCTATATAATGACTATTTTATTACTCTCTCCATTCCAAAATAATAGTCTTTTAAATTTATAAATTAAGAAGCATTTAATTGATATAAATTTAGTCTAAAATATCCTTAGTTTTTAACTACTTTTGTCATAAATTATTTTACTAACCACCAATAACAAATACATTCTACAATCTACCAACTTATTTTTATGATAGATGTCTCTTTTCAATACAAGTATTGATTAATCTAGCTTCTTAATTATGTCTAGAGGTATTGTTGGAATAAATAGTTTAAAAATGCATTATTCGAACAAGAATAAAAAACTAAAAAGACTATTATTTTGGAATAGACGAAGTAATGAAAAAAAAGTAACTTTCATGCTACTGTTTTGAGGGGAACATCTTCCACCGATCAATCTGGAGCAGGTGGCAACATGCAAGATCCTCAAAGAGTCAAGACCATATCCAGGCTTTGGATGATTGGAAGAGATCTCTACTCTTCAAGCTACAAGAACTATTTGTCACAGCAGCAATCCTCCATGGAGGAAATGGAGTCGAAAAGAAAAACTCCCAAAACAGCATGCAAACATCTGACAACAGATACAAAAGCTCAAAATGTTGAACAGGAGAACAAGCAAAAGAAATCATGAAATCCTTTTATGTAGTGTACACACGAGTGATCCACATAAGCTCCAAAGGTAGCAGAAACAAGTTAAAAGGAATGACAAAAGTGATGACTAGGAAAAGCATCATCATCATGAAGGTAGCAAATACCAGAACTCTGTAGCGCACCATATATATATGTGATTGGGAGTGAATGTCTTGGAGCCCCTCATCATCAACATCATCATCAAGATTCAGCATATCAAGGAGAGTAGTTTTGTTAGGTTACAACATGTCAATTTTGAATTTGGTCATGATCTTTTCATTTTGCTGTCTTCCTACACTACATTCTGCTATATTGTGTAGTCAATTTATTCTCTACGCTGACATGGGGCTGCGGTTTAGTAATTTAACTGCATATTGATTAGTGATATATCATGAGTCAATAATAAGATGGCCTATTAGCTCAGTTGGTTAGAGCGTCGTGCTAATAACGCGAAGGTCGCAGGTTCGAGACCTGCATGGGCCATATATAATTTTGTTTTAATAAATTACCCTCATTTTTTTCCCTTCTCATTTTCATATTCATTTTGATTAGTCAGAAAGTTGAACATCTGAAAAGGTCTCTTTGTTCAAATAATAAAACCATGGTAGCAAGAAGTGAATCCAAATTCTGGAAACAGAGCCATACGATATTCCATAAAAGTTTTATTTCAGAGTCAAAGAAAACATCACCAAAGCAAATCCTGAACCCAAAAGAAAACAAAGATGAGGAAGCTATACCTAGCTATGGGTCCTTGTTTCCACTTTTGTTCTCTCCCTCACCAAAACTGAATGGTCGTCATCTTCACCGAGTCATGTTATTCGCTCACTGCTTTATTGGAGAGAGATTCTTGAAGTATCCTAAATTATTGGAGCTTGAAAAAATCATTAATATTTGTCATAATTATTTCTTTTCTGCTTTCTGAACTGGGCATTGTCGTTTTGTTACGTTTTACCGTGCTCAATACCTCGCTAAGCCGTGTCGTTTTGCGTTCAAGCATAGTAAGATCTGTACTAGAATTTTATGGCATCTTCTTGGTTTAACACTGTGTTTGGTAGAGATGTGTGAAAATGAATGAAAGTATAAGGAGTGAAAAGGAATGAAATAGAGTTGAAAGAGAGTGGAAAGTAAAATTGTTTAGTTGAGATGAAAGAAAGTGTAAAAGAGATGAAAAAATTGAATTAAAGTGGTTAGGTAGGTAAGAAAAACAAAATTTAAGGATTAATCCAATTCCTGTCATACCCCCAACTAAAAAATATTTATTTAGTTTTTTGGCTAAATTATTCATATGGTCTCTTATCTTTATTTTAGATTGCAATTTGGTCCTTTATTTTTTAAAAGTTACAAAATGGTCCCTTATCTTTATTTTAAGCTGCAATTTGGTCATTTATTTTTTAAAAGTTGCAAAATATTCCATATCTCACTTATCAGATTCCATTGTGTCTTCCACAATGGAATCTGACGAATTCGCCATAATATATCTGACCCATGCATAATATCATGAAAAATGGATACAAATTTTTGGCTGCTACTTAGTATCGGCAATAGGTCTGAAAAAGTATCTAAAAATATGAAATTTAGATATTTGTTGTGTCCTTTAAACATGTAATTCATATTACACATCACCAAATTATGCATAATGATTTATCAATATACAAGTTATCTAAAAGATTTGAACACTTTATAGATAAATTTAATCAAACATGCACAATCCATAACCTTATAAAAAAAACTTGAATGCATATCCACTCGACGGATATCAAATGACAAGTCATATGTTTTCATAAAACACACGAAGGTACAATTTAAAAGAAATATGATTTTCATTGGCAAATTTAACCTTCATATATAAATGAATTACAAAAAAAGATTTGCAATGCCACGATTGCATAACATCAAAATATTAAATATTTTTATCTCAAATTCTGTCTCTATTCTCATGCTTTGAAAACATAAAATTTAATTAAAAAAAATAATAAAGTCTTAAACTTTTGTATCATAATTATTGCGTATAACAATTCAAATTATCATGCCAACACACCTTCATCGTAACATAAGAATTTGTATATAACATGACATAATCAAATTCAAAAGATTTATGCATATAAAATAATATTTTCCAGAGTATAAAATATATTATACATTCGTAACAGTTGTAAACATACAACAAATAAGGACTAATACAATGTCATCCTTTCACCTATTATAATTATTTACAATCAAGAGCTTAATATAATTGACAATGTTATTCATGGAAAAAGTGACAAGAGCAAGGATTCAAACCATCTAATATAAACTCTCCTATGGGTAGAGAATATATTGTACAATAACAACGGTTACAAAAATCAAACACCTGTGGGTCGAAGGATTTTACTGTCATGAATAACACGGGACAATCATCATCAATAATAATTACTGAATAAGGATTTGAAACATATAATACAAACTCTCTTGTGAGTAGAGAATATATTATATAATATATTATATAATAACAACACTTACAAAAATCCAACACCTATGGGCTGAAGGATCTTAATGTTTAGTTCATCCCAACATGTCATAACAAAATTAACCAATGAATTAACCCCCTATTGGTGAGTCAACTCAAAGATTAATTTAAATGACACAACATCCCAATATTTCAAATTTAACAAGTAGCTATATTAATTTTGCAAATGACCCACTATGGTGAGACACACTTACTCAATCAATAGAGCTCATAACAGGGATAACAATTGCCCAAAATATTTTTTTATTCAGCTCTAAATTTCCAAACATCAACAACATATAGCGATAAAAATAATAAATATATTATAAACCATACACTATTAATTATTAGTAATATACATATGTTACAGATCGAGAATGTCGATCCTAAATAAACAATGCAACTTTCACAAATGACAATATAATACGCATATGTATATAAGCCAATTAATAATCCAATGCCAAAATTAATGTATCAATGGTATAATGGAGATAAAAAACGCAATGCCAATTTCATGATCAGGAAACCGCATCAAAAGGATTGTTTTGATAATATTATTACTATTATTATTATTAATATGATATGCAAGAAGTAATAACTGTGTGTCAAATTCATATATCATGCACACAATACTTTCTCTCACCATGAATTAGGTCACAGTGACCAACGCAATTCATATATACCATCTTGAAACAAATTCTATGAAAAGAATTTCTAATTTCACAAAACCCTAAAAGTTTCAATTTTAATGAATTCAAGGAATCATAAATTAAAATTTAGTATAACCTGCTCTGATACCACATGTAAAAATTAATAGGATCTATACTAGGATTTAGAACACCTAAATTATCATCAGATACAATACTCAAAAATTGTGTACCTCTTGAAGACATCAGGAGAAGGAACTTCCTCTTGATCTCCCCTATCTTACAGATCGACTATTGGATGGAGAAAGGAGCCGTCAAAGAGGACATGAGTCAAGTGGGGTTCCTACCCTTCTTTAAATAGACGGGTACCTAATATCCAACCATCATAGATATTAGGCCTATTAGGTCCTACACATAAACTCAGCACACTTGTCTATTGAGCTTGACCCAATAAACATATAAACACATTGACGTGATCCTTACGGAGCGGACCGCTTGGTACAGGATTGCCGACGGGGAGGGACGCCACTTCCAGAGATGGAAGATAAGTCACGGTGACGCCACAAGGAATCAACCTTGATAAGTCAGAATTTGGTTCAACAGGAACCTTGAGAGAAGCTCTCAGAATACTCACGTATTTTGAAAAATGCCAAAAGTCCTTCATTCATTTTTGACGAAAATACATATAGTTCACCAATTTAGTACGAAATAAATTGGTGCAGCTGAAAAGGCATAGGTTTCAGCCACAACCACCAATTTATTTATTTAATTGCAATACTTAAATAATAAAATAAAAATTGCAATAATTAAATAATAAAATAAAAATTATGGGGACATGGGCCTTCAGTCATCATCAATGGCAGCTATACAAATGACCAGCCTTGTCTCTTCGACGTGTTGGGCCTTTTTAAGTCTGCCTCTGGTCATGGGCCCTTCAAGTGCTTCATGGTCCTTGTCCTTAGTTGTGTCCTCATCACACATGGTAATTCCCAAAGCCCAAATTGGATCACTTAATTAAACATTAGGCTCACAGGGAAAAATATAGGCTTTTGCTATATCCACTCCACTTTTTTGCTAAGTACACTCCCATTGAATTTTTTCTATTATTTTTTCCTTATATACCCTTTATACACATAACATTTATACAAAATTATTATTCCAGAAAGTACTTTCTGGAATACTATTGTTGTGTTCCGGAAAGTACTTTCCGGAGTAGAGTTTTATTTTTTAATACAATTTTATTTTTTAACTTCTGGAAAGTACTTTCCGGAATACTATTTTGTGTTCTGAAAGTATTTTCCAGAATGTTAAAAAATAAAATTGTATTCTGGCAAGTACTTTCCGGAACACAAAATAGTATTCCGAAAGTACTTTCTGAAAGTTAAAAAATAAAATTGTATTCCGGAAAGTACATTCCGGAATGTTAAGAAAAACATCTAAAAAATTCAAACAGAACACTAGAACCATTAAAATCTCATATAAAGGAAAATTCTACAATAATGAAGCAATTGAAGTAGATAAAACATATAATTGATATTGGTCATTTAATCTAAGCGACTCAAAGAGGCGTGTCATTGCAGCAACTCGAAGTTTGGAGGATGAAAAAGACTAACACTAAAGCAAGAGACTAAGCAAGGGAAGAACAAAGGAAGACCAGATTAAGAGATTAAAGGGACGAAGGGAGGGAAAGAGATTAGAGAGTGTAATGAAAAAGAAGAGAATGTGTTGTTACTATGAAAACAGGGAGTGTGTTGTTGCATTGAAAAGGGGAGTATGCAGGGGAGAGAAGAAGGATTGAAGGGGGAAGGTTATTTAAGTAATTGAATTTTAGAAAAAGGGAAGGGGAGTGTACTTAGTAAAAAAGGGGAGTGGATATAGCAATAGTCAAAATATATCAGGTCATACATTCAACCCATAACACCAATCAATAGAAGACCAAATAAAGAAAATTCTAACACGATGAACCATCATAATCTTTGAATAATTAGTTTTGTATACATTTGCATGAATTGAGGGTTTTCAAGCAAATTTGACCAGGAAGTCTACACACTCCTAAATCAATTCAAAGATTTCATGCGCAATTTTAACAAAGTAATCAGAGCAACATCATTAAGGTGTGTAGATGTTGTTAATGACCTTTTCATTCTTCTTTGTGGCTACTGCTATTTCGTAAGTTGGAAAATCAATAAGTTACTGGTTTGACACATCAAAATGTCATAGATATGGAGGGAGAACATACGTAAAAGGATGTTCCTGCAGCACAAAATACTATTGTGATTATTAATTCAGATGAGCAAGATGATAGAGATAAAGAATTTGTTGTTCCATTTCATGAAGTTGTGTTGTCGAGAATAGTTGTGCCATCTCCTGCATTGAAGATGATTGTAAGTTTTTTGGTTTTTCTTTGTTATTGTAATTTTTTTTTATATATGTATATTGAAACGATGGATACTCAATGCTTTAAATCCTAAATAGCGGAGCGTAGAAGTCAACCCCAAAAATGCTATAGCAGTAAAGTGTATAGTGGGACAACCACTATTCTATTTTTTTAATATAGTTTATTTAACGTAAATTGTATGCATATAGTCATATTTAACAATAACTCTCCACAAAATCATGCATTTGATGAATTAAATATGTAACAACAACTCTATTCATAGAATCATCACACGTATCTGACAGCAAGTCAACAACTCCCATAACAGAAACAGAACCATACAACTATAAAAACAAGTTAGCAACTCCCTTAACAAAAACAAAAACATACATATATAAGTCACAGAAGTAGGCTGTTCAGAAGTGGGTGTAGCGAGAAAGTTGAAATGACAAGTGAATGTTGTAGGTTGAAACTGAGAAAGTTGAAAGAAGTGAAAAAAAATTAATGGTTGAGATTGTCTTTTTTTTTCTTTTTCCTTTTTCTCTATTTTTATGTATCTTTCCTAATTTATCCCTGTCCTCCTTTGGCATCCTCACTTCGATGCCAACAACAACAACATCTGTGGTGGTTTTATGATAGCTTTCAATCCTCTCCACATCACTCCCTCCACACACCATACACCCCGCTCAACCCATCACTGTTCCCCTCAAGCTCATCAAATTCTCCAAACCCTCATCGACCCTTCTTTCAACTCCAATGGCTTCCATGAAATTTCCCCTATTGGAGTCCAAGTGTGAAGGTGAAGTCCCAAATTGGGTAGAAATAAGAAAGTTGAGCAACATATAAGTGGAAAGACCCTAAAACCTAATGCCTTAAGGTTTTGGGTTGAAGGTGGTGTCAAGTTCACTTGTGTGGTGTGCTCGTGGCCCATTGGTGAAGATCTCCCCAGTTTTAACCCCCCTCAGATGCACAACACCCCCCTCATATTTGACCAACTTGGTTCTTCCCTCTCTTAGGACACAATTGGATTACTCCAAAACAATTTCCTTGGCAAGAGAACCATGGAAACACCAAAAATCGCAATAGGGTTATTGTCAATTACCACGGTGTGTGTAATTGAGGCCTGAACGATGTTGGTATTGATGGCGACCAAGTCATTCATATGCGAAATGTTGAGCAAGCATATTTACAGTAAAATATATTTACAGTAAAATGAATTTGGGGAGCTCACCTCACATTGTCCGTCTTTGACTAGGTTTCAACTTGAAAGACAACGTCTTGCTTTCATATGGTTCCATAATCCTTGCGATTGTATTATTCTTTGTCATGTGCAGTGATCTGCGTTTCAATGACACAACATTTGTTGTCCCAGAACGCGACAAAGTTTTCACAGATCTCCTAAGGAGGAATTAATAGCGACATAAGAACTGAGACCGAGATATATGAGCGGCGTTCGAACCTACCCATTAAATCGTCAAAGGCGTCGTATGATGGCAAGTCGGTCTACTGGAGTGTCGCGTTGTTGAGGTGCCGGTGATGTCGAGGCCGCCGTACTTGTCGCCATGGTGGCATCCGGTAAAATCGTGGAAGGGAAAGAAGAGGATAGAGGAGAAAGGTAAATCATGAAAGAAGAAAAAAGAAAAGAAAAAGAATGAAAAATCTCGATCGTTGATTAAAAAATAAAGAGATCTGACGGCTCAAAAAGAGTTTCCTAAGGTGGAAGACCTAACAACGTTTCCCACCCTAGCCTCCGTCCATGTTTCAAAAGTGTGTTTAGAAAGTCAACAAAAAAAAAAGAACTTGATAAGAGAACATTCATCTTAATAGCAAAAAGTAAATCTATTAAGGAAAAGGAAGGAGTAACATAAACTTATAGCAGCTATTCTGTCTTCTTTTTGATAGAAAAACAACTTTTCTGTTAAAATATCTTTTCTATTAAATATAATAAAAGGAAAAATTAAAGTTTCAAAAATGCCCATGTCATAAAAAAGCCCAAACGGTTACCTTTTAAGAGAGCATTTTCGAAAAACACTGTAATGTCGTTATCCCAGCCGCTACAGTCACAATTCTAGTCACTACACTAAAGCGCTCCGCTATTGAGATCCCTGATGCGGCCAGGGGCCGCTCTGCCCTGCTATAGTGCTATAATGCACTATTTTCATCCCTGTGGATACTAATATGCATGAGCTTTTATTTGGAACATATTTGTAACATCCTCCATCTAGGGATGATTTGACAGAACTATGGCATTTCATTGTTACATTTTGTGGCAGAAGATTCTTGTAAAATTATCATTGAATCTTTCTTGAACTAGTTTTCTTGAAATCTGTTCCTTTCAAAAATATATTGGCTTACCTTTTGAATATTTACAAAGCAAATTGTTCTGGAGATTGAGAGGTTATAGTTACTACCTAGTCTGACATACACTTGAGAGATGTTGTTTATATTCTTTTAAAAGCTAATTGAATATTTTATATATAGATGACCCATTCAGTATGTTTTACTTTTCGGCAAATTATGTTGGTGTCATATTTACTTTTTGGCATATTATGTTGCATTTATCTTAGTTGTTACTGAAGTTCTTTCCATTGAACCATTTACATTTTTTTACCCTTTTTCTCAAATATATTTATAATTATAACAAGCTAATTACCATTGTATCGAATTCTCAAAGTTAGCTTGTTTTCTTTAAGCATATTAGTATTCCTTCTTTGTACAAAGGCTCAAATGAATTACAACATTAACAATAATTAATATATTGAAGACTCTGAAGTGAAATTTTGAAACATGAAGCATATATTGTGAAAAGTTCTCAATCCCTTACTTTATTAACATGGCTTAGCCCTCTTAAAAGCAAGCACTTAATTCTAGTACCTTGGCAAGGTTTCACAGAAAATGTGACTTTTTTGCTCTATAGTCTTAGTTCTGTAATCATTGAATGTCTTGCTAAACATGAATATTCTGATGCAATATGAAAATTCCTGTACTTTTGGTCATTTACTGTATTCTTTGTTGTTGGGCAAGTGATAAGGTTGAAAATGAAAATAATGGATGTATTTGTATCTATATTTTATCTAAATGCCATGCTATTTCTATTTTTTTTTTCTTTACTCCTACTATGCACACATTAATGTTGATAGATAAATAGTGCATTTTGACGCATGAGCTTTTCCATTTATTTTTCAGAGCATATTGTGTAATTTTTAAAATTTGAATTACTACATTTGCATTTGGGTAGCTTCCTTTGTAAGCTTTTGTGTATTTGGATTTAAATTACGTGGCAACTTTTCATGACAAGATGCTCCTCAACAATCAAGATAAGGCTTTTGTTGTTTGTTTGTTTTCATGAAGATGCTTGGTCTTTCTTCTTGTTCTTGTTCATCATTTTAATGCAAGTTGTTTCACTGACAATTCTATGTGCACAATGCATTTTAGGGGTTTCACACTCCCATTCCTTACGTGGGGGAAAGAGAAGATCTAAAAATTGAGACAAGTATGGATGGTAAAGGTAACACTAGGAGCGATAAAGGTGTTTATATTGGTGTACAGGAGGAAGAAGATCAGGTTGATGTTGAAGATGATGGTGTAGAAGATATTTGGAAGGAGATGTCAATGGCAATAGAATGCTCCAAATAGATTAATTTTCTACGCCAAGTAGATTTATCTCCTACTCATTAAGATGATTTTTTTCATGTCAATTATTTGTAACACTTCCCTGATTTCTACTTGTTAAGTTGAGGGCTTCTGAGACATCACATTTTTCTTGTTAAGATTAGGGGAAAAACTATAGCAAAACATACAAGTGCGGGGGAAATAAATTGATAGATAGAATTATGATGTAGTTCCTTTTTGAGAGGGGTTGTTACTTGCTAACAAGATTATTCATTGATTTATGTAGACAACTGTAAATAAGTGGACAGTGTTGCTATTAGGGATTTGTCGACAATTTGAGTGATACACCTGGGTGGGGGATGGGTTTTTGCTCTGCTAGGGTTTCAGCAGTCTAGGGTTCACGTAAAATCCTAGGGTTGCATGTTACCATGGCTGACGGCTCTCCTTTTGTTCATTGGAGTTTTCTTGTTGATGATGTTACGTCCAAACATATGGTTGCGCCTGCCACATCTGTTTCACAGCAAAAATCGTTTGCTCAAGCTTTAAAGAATGCTTGTGATATACCGGTGAGCCAATTACCCACCCCTTGTATTAAGGGCGATGCATTGGCAATTATGATTCTGGAAGAAGAATATCAAGTGGGGATTGAGAGCTGCAAAAATCATCTACACGGACGATTGCTTCTATCTAAAGGAGATCAACCCCCAAAATATCCAGACTTAAGCGACAAACTATCCCAATTATGGAAGCCTTTGGGACAGTGGAAGATGGTTCCTATAGGTAAAGGGTTTTTTGAATTCTCTTTTGCTTCTGTTGAAGACTTGTGTCGAGTTCTTGCTGTTGGATCTTGGAATTTGAGGCATGGTACTCTAAGGTTGTTTTCTTGGACAAAGATTTCAACCCTAATTCAGTACGGCAGACAAACATGCAATGTTGGGTAAAATTTTTTGGTCTTCCACAAGAGTATTGGAGACCTAAAATTCTGTTCTCTATTGCAAGGGGGATTGGCATTCCTTTGGCGCTGGATAATGCAATAATTAATAAGATGTTTGGGCACTTCGCTCGTGTACTGGTGGATATAGATCTCAATGGTGATTTACGTGATCAAATTTTAGTGGAACGAACAGGTTTTGCATTTTTTGTTGATGTCGTTTATGAACGACTTCCTTTATTCTGCCCTAATTGTAAAGTTATAGGGCATGGTTTGGATACATGCAGGAGGCATGAAGCTTTTAAACGTGATTTTGCTGTTAAAGAGAAGAAAATGCCTCAGAAGAAAAATGTCATGAAATATGTGCCTAAAAATAAAGAGGTAGCGGTGCATGATGATAAGTTTATTCCACCTTGACCGAGCTATGTGGATAAAGAAGGTGGGAAGGGAGGTCTAGTGGCTCTATCCTCTTAAGGAGATGTTAGGAAAAATGGTGAGGAGAACCAAAATTCGGTTTTGATGTTGGAGGATGTTCTTGAGGCACAAAGGAACGTAGTTGATCATCATGATAGTAGCTGTGATGAATCTCTTCATCAGAGTCCCCTAGGCTCCTTGAGGGGTTGCAATCTCTATCACAAGTACCAGAAACTCAGCCTTTTACGGAAGGCCTTAGAGAGAAAGATTGTCATGAACTAGAGCAACACTCTTTATCAAAAGATAACACATCAGATCTAGTTACTCCCATACAGAATGATATGCGTATTGTTTCGATATTATGGGGTGATCTGGCTGAAGATGAACTGGTGGAGGACATATCTATGTCTACTGGTAATGGGATAAGAGATGATGGTTTTACTCTTGTTCAATCTAAATCAAAGAAGAAAAAACTACATAAAAAGAAGAAGTATAATACTCGGGCTCGAGCTGGTCCTAAGAATTTAGCCTGATGAAGGCTATTTATTGGAACGCAAGGGGAGTTGCTAATCTAGCAACTCAAGCTTATTTAAACCAATTTTGTTTGGAACACAAGCCTGACTTTGTTTTTCTTGCTGAGCCTTGGACTTTTGTAGCGAACCTTTGTTCTCTCTGGTCTTCTTTGAAACTCAAGCTTTTTGTGATGAATAATCGGGATGGTCTAACGCCTAACCTTTGGGCTGTTTGTTCAGATAAGTATTGTCCTACCGTTATAGCCTCTTCTTTGCAGCATATTTCCTTTGTGGTTAAGGATGCAAATCAATCTGTGTTTTTATCTGCAGTTTATGCTAGTACATCTTATAGTACTAGAAGGCAACTTTGGTCTGATTTGGAAGATTTGAGAGATAGTTTTGATGGCCCTTGGTGCTGTGTTGGTGATTTTAATGATGTGTTGGGTGCCCATGAAAAGAGGGGAGGTCGTCCTCCTCTTCAAAGATCCTGTGAAGATTTTCAGTCTTGGATTAGCAATTGCAATCTCATCCACCTTTCGACATTTGGAGCTGAGTACACATGGTCTAATGGCCATAAAGGTAGAGGGCATATTGAAATGTAGCTTGACAGAGCCCTTTGTAATGGGGTGTTGATTATTGGGAGAAGATTTCTTGTAGTACCATTGCTAGATTTGGCTCGAATCACTTTCCATTCTTTTTAAATTTTCAGCATACAGAGAAGAGATGGGGTACTCCTTGTAAATTTTTGAAGGTTTGGCTTGGTCATCCAGACTGTCAAAGATTGGTCAAGGAGGTTTAGACTCAAAATGTGGTTGTATGCCCAATGTTTGTATTGCAACAAAATCTCAAATTATTGAAGGCTGAATTATGGGTTTGGAATAAAAGAATATTTTGTGATGTGCATATCAATGTGCGTAATGCTATAAATAAAGTTGATAATATTCAGCAACAACTTCAAAGATTGGGATTCTCTGAGGATCTTCAAGACCAGGAAGTCAGAGCTCAAATGGAGTTGCAAGAGGCTTTGATGAGGCAAGAATCCTTTTGGAAAGACAAATCTCGTATAAGCTGGCACTGTCATGGAGATAGGACACATATTTTTTTCATAGAATGGCTAAGGTGAAGAGTGCTACACAACATCTATCTGCTTTAAAGAAAAATGGTTGCTTGGTTAACACCCAAGAAGATTTGGAAGAGGTTGTGTTGGAGTTCTATTCTGATCTATACGCTACTGATAATGATTGCCAATCTAGTGATCTTATTAAGAGGACTATACCTTCCTTAGTTGATGCTTCTGATAATGATTTCCTGACGTCTATTCCTTCTTTGGAAGAAGTTCGTGAGGCATTTTTTAGTTCCAATTGAGATGGAGCCCCAGGCCCAGATGGGTTTGGGGGCATTTTTTATCAGCATTTTTGGGACGTTATAGGCTCATATGTGTTTGCTTCAGTAAAGCAATTCTTCACTCAGGGATGGCTTCTTCCTAATGTGATTTCAAATTTAGTAGTGCTGATCCCAAAAGACCAAGGCGCAGATGTTATTGAGAAGTTTAGGCCTATTGCCTTAGCTAACTTTCAGTTCAAGAATATTACAAAGGTCTTTGCTTATCATTTAGCTAAAATAGCTCCTAAACTTATTTCTCCACAACAATTTGGTTTTGTCAGGGGTCGTCAAATTCATGAATGTATTGGTACAACTTCTGAAATTATTAACCTCCTTCAGAATCGAGCTTTTGATGGCAATCTGGCCATTAAATAGATATACATAAAGCTTTCGACAAGTTGGATTGGCGATTTTTACTTAATGTTTTAGAAGCTTTTGGATTCAACCACACTTTCAGGCACTAGATTAGTGTTATCCTACATTCTGCAAAGTTGTCTTTTGTTGTCAATGGTAAATTAGCTGGGTTTTTTTCGTGTAAGCGTGGTGTCCGCCAAGGGGACCCGCTATCACCTCTTTTGTTTTGCCTAGCTAAGGAGGTTCTAAGCAGGGGTTTGTCTAGTTTGGTTCAGCAAGGTCTAGTCCAATCTATTGCTGGCCCCCATGGGTGTCGAGTTACCAGTCATGCATTCTTTGCTAATGACTTAATGATCTTTTGCAAAGGTAACAAGAAAACTTTGCAGCAGATTATGGGTCTTCTTGATGATTATGGTGCCACGTCAGGTCAAAAGATCAGCAATGCTAATGTAAGTTTTTTCATGGTACGATGTCTTGAACCCGAATAGCTTCTATTCGTCAAGTGCTTAGATTCTCTGAAGGGACTCTTCCTTTTTCTTACTTGGGAGTTCCTATATTTCAAGGTAAGCCATCTCGTACTTTTCTCCAGCCTATTGCGGACAAAATCAAGTCTAGATTGGTGACTTGGAAGGGATCACTTCTCTCAATTATGGGGAGGGTGCAGTTGGTGAAATTAATTGTTCAAGGGATGATTCTTTTTAGCTTCTTTGTTTATACTTGGCCAAAGGCACTTTTGAAGGACTTGGATAATTGTATTCAAAATTTTATTTGGCCAGGGAATATTTATAAAAGAAAGGTGGTTACAGTTGCTTGGGAAAAGTTGTGTTCTCCTTTCTCAACTGGCGGTTTAGGTCTAAGGCCTCTTAGACTAATAAACCATGCTGCAACTCTTAAGGTTTGTTGGTCCATGGTTACAGCCCAGGGAGAGTGGGCTTCTTTATCAAGGGCAAGGTTCATGAGAGGTTCTTTGGGAGTTTCTCATTATGTAAAATCTTCCATCTGGCCTGGGATATGTCCTTGGTTGTCCACTGTTCTTGATAACTTATCTTGGCAACTTGGAAATGGTGAGTCTATTGCCTTTTAGACTGACAAGTGGTTAAGCTCTCCCATTGTTGACATGGTTGATTTTCCCAATCATTTGAGAAGTGAACTCAGGTCGAGAGTATGTGATTATATTCGATATGGTAATTGGTAGCTTCCCCTAGAACTCCAACATCATTATCCTGATATCTGCCAATATATTCATTAAGTGGTCATTCCTTTGTTTTTTAAACAAGATAAGGCAGTTTGGGCTCCCTCACTTTCTGGTGATCTAGTGTTTAAGGATGCTTTTGAGTTTCTTAAACCTGCTTTTGAGTTTCTTAAACCGCAACCCCCTGAAGTTTGGTGGGCTAAACTTGTTTGGAGAAGTTCTATACCCCCATCTCAATATTTTTTATTTTGGAGACTATTCATGGAAAAATTCCGACAGATGATAACCTTCGTGCCCGTGGCTGTGTTGTTGTTTCAATATGCTCGCATTGTGGGAAAGCTGAGGAATCGTCAGACCATTTGTTCTTCTCCTGTCCCTATGTAGTTGCGATCTGGCAGTGGCTTAGTGCTGCATTTCAAAAGAATTTGGATTTCTCTTCTCCAATAAATCTTTTATCTATTTGTAGGAATCATCTCAGCCCTTAAGCTCTGGATGTCATAGTTGCGGGCATTGTTAATGTTGTGTGGTTCTTGTGGCATAGCCAGAATCATTTGAGGTTTGATAATCATATAGAGTCACATCCCAACTTGCTGAATAAAATTGTTGCAGTTATTGCGCTTTCAGGAAATTTCTCCATGGGCTATATGTTTTCAAATATGGAAGATTTTACTCTTCTCAAGTTCTTTCATGTCCAAGGCCATGCTAGAAAGGCTCCTTGCATCAAACAAGTTCTTTGGAGCCTGCCTTCCTTTGGTTGGGTGAAGGTGAACATGGACGGAGCTGCTCGGGGTTCTCCTGGTGTTGCTACTTGTGGGGGAGTCTTCAGAGATAGCAGAGGTGATTTCTTTGGAGCTTTCTCATGGCATTTAGGTGTTACCTTGTTATTACATGCAGAGATTCAGGCAGTGATGAAAGCTCTTACTATAGCAAAGGAAAGAAATTGGAAGTCTCTGTGGTTGGAGAGTGACTAAGCAATTGTGGTTCAAGCTTTCCGTAACTCAAAATTGATCCCTTGGTCTCTTCGAAATCAATGGGAAAACTGTGTTGACAGTTTGATGTCTCACATTTTTAGGGAGGGTAATAGCTGCACTGATAAGATTGCAAATTATGGTGTCATGCATTGTGATTTTCATTGATGGGATTGTATTCCCGATTTTATTCGTAGTGATTTTGTATGCAATAGAATAGGGTTGCCATTTTACATATTTTGTTAACTTTTGCATGAGTTTTGGTCTAGTCCCCTCATGCCTTTTTACTGTCTTTGTTTTTTAATAATATAACGATATGTAGAGGCAGATGATTGCTCTCTTTCATGGTGCCAACCTCGTTGGGATGATGGAAGTTAGCATGATGTTTTCTTCATATCCACCTTTATTTAAAAAAAACTGTAAATAATTTGGTAGATACACTGAAAATGGTTTCCCCATTTATATCCGCCAAGCTTTTGTATCAGTTATTTTATGCATGTTTAATATTCTAGAAGTACAGTAATTCACAAAATGCAAATTGTGTTGAAACTTGAAACCTTGTGTGTTATGGCATACAATTATCCTTAGTGGCCTCTATTATTTTGTTCTCTCACTTAATCTATGTTATACCTATTGTATGCATTTTGATATAACATGTAATGCTCCCATCACATGTAAATATCACATATGCTTTTCTTTTCTACTCAGAAAAATTTACTCGCACACGTCATAGTAATTTAGCTTTATGTACATTTATTTCTAACTTTGAATTCTATCTGTAAATAACATTTTAGAGGTTCTTTGGCATTGATTTAGTTTAATTGTACCTCTACTAGCTAGGATGTTTCTATGGATCCTGTGCCGGATGATGAAGTGGGAGAAGATGATAATTGTGATCATTCTTTTCTCCTAAAAGATGATATTGGTTATGTTTGTCGTGTTTGTAGGGTTATTGACTGAGGAATTGAAACGATATTTGAGTTTCAGTACAAGGTTAGACTCTAGTTTATGCATTTATGCTTTTTTGTTTATAAGTCATGATTATAAGAAAACTTATTAAATTGTGAAAATTATGTTTTTAAGTATGGGTCTTGAAATTAGATGGACAGGTTGAATGTTTGAGCATGGCATAACAATATATTACAAGTCAATAGTTAAAATTTTCTATACTTATTGTGTTCATGAAACTGTTATGACAATTTACTGTTTCCCATACCTCATGCTCGAAAGTGTTTATTTTGTTTGATTCATTTTAATTTTCTTTAAGGACTCACGAACCTCTTTATTAAACCACAATAATATAATAGCACATATACCATTATTCCTATTTTGTGGGCTTCATTGCTTATAAAAATAATGCATAGTTCATAATTTTAATGATATATATTCTGGACAAGATCTAACTATCTAAGATTAGTAGATTACTTGTGGCTGGGACAGGAAGTGTTCAAAATTGTTTTTTTATCATATTAATTTTATTGAAGGTTAAACGGAGCACAAGAACTTATGCATCTTGCTAAAGATGACCTTATAGTAACTGAAATCTCAGCGCATTCTAGACACATGAAACAGATGAAACCTCATCAGGTTGAAGGATTTAATTTTCTTGTTAGGAAGACCCTTAGTGGTGCTTCCCAAGGGAATATTGTCAACACGGAAAAAGGAGTTTCAAACTTGGCAAGTGGAGGACTACCTCTGTTTGACTTTTACACAGGGAAGGCAGACAGTAGAAGTCAACAACTAGAAGTGTTGAAACAATGGATGGAGCATAAAAGTATCCTTTTTTTAGGACACAAACAATTCTCCTCTATTGTCTGTGATAATGGAACCAACAGTACATCTGTATCTTGCCAAGAGATTTTAATCAACGTTCCTTCCATTCTCATTTTAGATGACACAATTTTAAAGGAGATTTTCTTGATGAGCTTCTTGGTCTTGTTGATTTTACTGTGCTGCTCGCTCTTAGCCCTAAACAGAAGCCCGAAGTTTAGAAATTAAAAAAGTAGATATCTAGAAAGTTCAAGATAAGTTATGTAGGCAGTGTTGTCTACCTTTATCCTGAACTGAAACCATTAGCAGAAAAATGTGGTGAAAATTCTATATATGATCATATAATGGATGACTTGATAGAGAAACTAGATATGAGACATGGTGTGAAGTCAAATTCTATTACGACATGCTAAGTCTATGTGAATCAACAGGGAAGAAGCTTCTAATTTTTAGTCAGTATCCATTACCTTTGAAATATTTAGAAAGGTTGATTATGAAATGGAAAGGTTGGAGTCTTGGAAGAGAAATTTTTGTAATCACGAGAGAATCAAGCTCTAAGCACCGAGAATGGTCCATGGAAAAATTTAACAATTCTCCTTATGCCAAAGTTCTTTGGCATCAATCAAGGCTTGTGGAGAGGGCATATCACTGGTTGGGGCATCCCGAATAATTATTTTTGATATGATGTTTGTCTCAATGCATCAGTTACACGTCAAACTATAGGTCGGGCATTCAGACCAGGCCAGATGAAGAAGGTGTTTGTGTATCATTTGGTATCCGCAGATTCTCCAAAAGAGGATGACCATAGTACTCATTTCAAGAAAGAATTAATTTCAAAAATGTGGTTTGAATGGAACAAGTATTGTGGTGATCGTGCTTTTGAAGTTGAGGCGGTTGGGGTGAAAGAGTGTGGTGATCTATTTCTTGTAAGTCCATTGTCAGGGGAGGATGTATAAAAGCTTTGTATAAAAGGTTAGTGACATTTTTTTTTTTCATTTTGCATATCATATGTCAATCCCGCAGTTCTTTCCTAATATTTTTTTATTTGTTTATGTCAGGTAGAATGTGGCTTTCCATTAATGGACATTGGTAAGCAATTATCTTTTGCTTTTATGTGATTGCACAGTTTAAACATTGTATTTTGTTTCAGAACAGTGTAGAGCATTACGGAAGTGATGCATTTGCTTCACCTGTTACAAGTCTTAGAAATATGTTCATCTTCAGGGAAAGTAGAAATGAAGGTAATGCATGTAATTGAATTTATTGAAGTGCTTATGTAATTTGAACATTAGTGTAGGACCCATATGTGATAATATTTTGTTTCTAAAGTAATATAAAGTAATAATATAGCACTGATGTAACTAACGATATTCCTCCTAGAGTAACTAACGATATAATAGTAATGAGGATGGGGTATATAGAAATTAATGAAAATAGAGATCATGGATGAATCTGGAATGAGAGTTGTCAAAATTTTACATAGGTATTTGATTTTTAACTGTTCACTTATTTCAAGTATTTCATTTTCCAAGTAAAATAATGTAAAAAATCGACCTTGGGCCAAATTCTGAAACCTTGAAATTTAGGGGCAATCTCAAAGATAGTGTAGTAGACACAAGTATCATCATGTCTTAGAATGTGGGTTTGGGCCTAACTCAACCCTAAACCCCCCCACTTATATATTGTGTTTTGGCACTATCTCTAGCCAATGTGGGACTTGGGTTTTTCCCAATACACCCCCTCACGCCCAACACTTTTGGGCTTGGTGAGTGAATAATATGGTGAGTGACCCTTTTTAATGGATCTAGGATAAGCTCTGATACCATCTTAGAATGTAGGCTTGGGGTTTAACTCAACCCTAAAAGCTAGCTCATAAGGTGAGGATTGCCCCCCACTTGTAACACTATGGTTTTTTGTAATGTATGATAAGTGCTTGACAAATACCGCAAGAGAAATTAAATTTACATTCATGATATGTATAAAAGAATTTAATAAATAGATTGTTTTGTTATGTGCCATAGTGTTATTGTGAGATTTTTGAGACTTTTACGTAAATTCCTTGAGTTGTAGGAAAAAGAAT
The DNA here is from genome assembly GCA_026413185.1 of Pueraria montana var. lobata. Lineage (NCBI taxonomy): Eukaryota > Viridiplantae > Streptophyta > Magnoliopsida > Fabales > Fabaceae > Pueraria > Pueraria montana. The sequence continues at coordinate 59,592,949 of CM048654.1, forward strand.
ATAAGAGAAGGGGGTGTTTTTGAAATTCACTCAAAGAGGACTTTGTTTCCTTAATCTCAAGAGCTTCTTTGATTGATTTCTAGTTGGTGAGTACCCCTCTTCTTCTCCTTTGGTCTCTTAAGTTCTTTTTCCTTCTCCCACCAAGTAGACATGAAATGGGTCTCATGTAGAATCTTGGTTGGTGGGTTAAAATTTCATTAAAGCTTGTTTTGATGTTGGTTTAGGTTCCCCCTAGTAGATTCTATAGCACAAATTGGGGAAGGGTCACTCAAGAACCTAAAATTTCTCCTCCTAGTTTCTCTTTCAAGAAATTTCAAGAGTATAGGGTAAGGGAAGCTTCCTTGTGGATTGTATTTTCAGTTTAAGTGTGGTTGAGAGTTAGGGAGCTCAACCACACACAGCATGCATGCCCCTCTTGTTGTTTGTGTTGGTTGTGTTTGCTTGGTGGTTGAACTTGACAAATTGATGGAATGGGTTGGAAACCCTTTGGCAGTGGCTGTGTGAGATGCACGTGTTGCCTAAACTTGTTTTTGATTTTTGAAATTGATTGGGAATGCCTCCTAGGACAGAGGAGACTATGCCCAAATTTCCCCAAAATTAATTGGTAAGCTTTGCATGTGAAAATCAAACCACAAAATAAAGTGGCAGTGGTTGTTTGGTTCGTCCAGGTCTGTACAGTCCCCACGGTTTTGTGATTTTAAGAAGATCTAACCGTTGTTTTTTCATGAAATTTCCTTTTTATTGAAAATAGACACAAAATGGAGTAACTTTCATTTTGATACTTTGGCGAGATAAATTCGTTTCGAGGTTTATCCATGATCTACAAAATGGTTGTTCTGTTTTCGAGTTCCATTGGAACAGGTCTTGGTTTTTCTCAAATTTTACACTTGTGTATTTATCTTTTCTTTTTCGAGTTTGTACCATTAAAAACTAGACAAAACAAGATTTTTAACCATATAATTTACAAAAATTATCATGTTCAATTTCTAAATTAACTTTTTACATTGAGACAGGACAAGGGTTTTAAGCTCTGTTTTGAGTCCGAAATTTAGGCTGCTAGATAAAATTTTACTGAGAACAATTGGGAAGGAATTTGAGGACATGGGATACCATTTTTTAAATACCAATATGTTACCTTTATACTGTAAAAATTCCAGCTCAAAACAAGTTTGGTAAGTGTTAGAATATTTAATTTCTTTGAACCATGTTTACTGGAAAGTCAAATTCGGTACTGTCAACTTGTAGGAATTTTAGAAAATTCTCTAGCTGTCTATTTTACAATTGGGATACCATTTTGAAAAATAAGATTCAATATCTTTAATTCTATATAAATTTATTTTAATTCCAAGGTCATTTGTTATAATTAGTGAGAGCTCACATTCAATACTGCCAAAGAGAAATCGACCTTATTTGGTCAATTTGGTTAATATGATAAAATTATTGGAATGGTGATGTTTGTTTATTCATGTGTGAATTTTTGTAAGGAACTTGATAGGTAATATCCATTGACCTGTTCTATTTCATTTTAAGTTCGAAGGATGTGAATCTTGAATATTTAATATTTGTAATCATGTTCTGAATGAGGATATTGGGTAGGTCACAACTTTGGTTCTAGAACTATGTTAGGAAATTCACCTTTTGTTAAAGTTAGTGTTGTGTTGTAAGTAATGATTCAGAGTGTGAGAATATCTTACTTGAGCTTATTGAACTGCTGGATAGGTTCATAAGCATAATTTGAGAAAAATGGTGAATTTATAACATAGAGGGAACTTGTGGCAATCAAGATTGTTTGGCTTGTTACATGACATTGCATATGGGTAGGCACGTAAATTGAGGGTGCTAGGTAGGCTCTCAACCCAGTGCCGAAGGTTTTTGTGGTGGCTAATGGTGGGCCTATAGAATAGCCAAGTGGGCGAATTCCTATATATGTAAGGTTTTGCAAACCTTACAGAGGTAAGCCACTACCCACACTTGTCTATATTCGATTAAATCCACACTTCCTCCACAGGGTAGCTCAAGGGACTCCCTGAATGGTCAGAGGTGGGACCATGGTAGGGGATGGGGCCTATGAGGACCGCCCAAAAGTTGTAGAAATCTCCATAGAGTCGAGTCAGCACAACATTACATGAATAGGATCTTTCGTCCCTTCTTGGATAAGTTTGTTGTTGTGTTCATCGACGACATTCTAATTTATTCCCGTACTCGTGAAGAGCATGAAGTACATTTAAGAGCTGTGTTGGAGATTTTGATAGAAAAGCAGTTGTATGCTAGGCTCTCTAAGTGTGAGTTTTGGCTAGAAGAAGTGAAGTTCTTGGGTCATGTGATCTCGGCTAAAGAGATTGCAGTGGATCCTTCCAAAATAGAAGCAGTTTTGTAATAGGAACGTCCTAAGATGGGCAGAGAGATTAGAAGTTTTGTTGGGTTAGCTGGATACTATCAGAGATTCATAGAAGGATTCTCTAAGATAGTAGCACCATTGACTCAACTCACTCGCAAGGACCAACCATTTGCATGGACTAAAGGGTCATTACACCACTTATATATTGTATTTTGACATTATCTCTAAGCAATGTGGGACTCGGGTTTTCCCCAATATCATGAGAAACATGGCTTCTACATTTTGAGGAGAAATATTTTTTTAATAAATTATGAGGGCATGTTATGTGTTAGTTAAGGGTCAAATGATAGTTGATATTTGGTAGTGTCAATGATCGCGGGTTTGTAGGTTGTATGTTATTGGCACTTAAGTGTGACCAAAACAAGGCCTATCCTGGTGCATTCCTCCAATGCTGTCAAACAAGGATTGGTTTAGTTTTGAGAGGCAGAGTGGGTGGTTGCTTTCATCTTGGGAATCATTGGGAGCGCTGCTGTAACATGATACTCCATTGGGGTGGATGGTGTGATGTTTTTGGTGTAGTAAGGGTATTTCTTGTTGCTTCATTTTGTGGAACACAATATTTCTTCTGCCTCCTATTGGTCCTACAATAGTAATTCATTTTTGGGCTTAAAACATGGCCAAAGGTTGATATGTTAGGAGAGGTGCAACTAAGGACATGGGCACCAGAGCAATTTCTACGTTTTCAGTTTTCACATCTATTTTATGTGCATATCTCTGATGAGACTCTGCATATGCCACATTTTAATACGTTCTAATGGTGTAGTGCCACTAGTTACACAATCAAACAGGATATAGGGATTGTTGTATGTGTGGTATTTGAGTCATATTCAATATGAAGGATTGCTGTATGTATTTATTCGAGTGTGGAGAATTATGTTATTTGTTTCTTCGTGGTGGACCATCTATTGAGTGTTTTGGGAATATAAACATTCCATACATGATGTTGTGGTTGGAAGGGGAATGGCACAGCTTTGTGTTTAGAGAAATGAAACTAGCATGAAAGTGAAATGCATTGAAATGGTAGGAAAGTGGAACAATACATGTGTTTGTTTCCATCGAAATGCAGTTGAAAGATTTGAATTTTTGGTGGGGTCCATGCGTACGAACTTTCATCTCAAAAAGAAAAGAAAGCAGCTGAAAGAAACCGTGTGCACATGAGGAGAGAAGTTTTTGTTTTGCCAAATTTACCCCAATCCCTCGTGACCCAACTGAAAGTGAATGTATTCTTTATTTTATTTTCTCTGTTCGGTGCTACTACACCCTTCTCCCAAAGCTCCCTTTTCATTTTTTGCTGGTGCATTGGAATGGTGACAGGTTGTAGTGGTGGTGCCATAGTCAATTATGTTTCACATATAATCAATTATGTCTCAGTAATTTTCAAAAATGGTTGCTGGCGCCCTTAGGCATATAATTGATTATGCCAATTTGCATAATCAATTATATACTTTCATTTAAAAAAATAATAAACAAAGCATATAATCGATTATGCAACTGACATAATCGATTATATGCCATTAATTTGAAGAAAAAAAAGCATTTTGACATAAAATAGTTCTGAAACATGTTTATTCGTTGGGGGTAAATTGGAAAATTCTTTAATCTTTAAATTTTTATTTTTTCTTATTTTACCTACCTAACCACTTTAATTCAAATCTTTCATCTCTTTTCTACTCTCTTTCATCTCAAACAAACAATCTTACTTTCTACTCACTTTCAACTCTCTTTCATCCCTTTTCATTCTTTTTCATTTCTACCACTTTCATTCCTTTTCATCTCTCTTTACCAAACACACTGTTAGTCATTATTGCCTTACGTAACAAAGGTGAGTGAAGGATTTTGTTGGAATATAATAGCTTAGATAAGGTTATGGTGCTGAAGGTAGTGAACTTGCTAGAAAGGGTGGTTACAAATCACAATATGTAGGTATACAAATGGTATAGCATGTTAATATCTGGTCTTCTTTGGTGGAGTAAAAGGGGGAATCTATCTATCTATCTATCTATATAATATTTGAAGCTTTTTTTTGGACAAGTGTCACTTCCTCTTTTATTTCTACTACTTTTCTTGCAAGGGTATAGTAGAAATTTTGTTCAATTTTGTGCCTTATTATTGAGACTCTAAAAGAAGTACAGCCAGCTAGCTTTAAAAGTGCCACAGTACGTGGTTTTTTTTTTTTAATAGCACTATTATACAAATAACAAGATTTGATTAAAAAATTGTCAATTTTTTTATATATATAATAGAAAATCATCAGTTAAAGATTACAAAATCAACTGTTAAAAAAAATTGTGTAACATAGAGTTGGTCAAACATACTATTTGATTGTTCAATCAATGTTATATTATAGATTTGTACCCAGTGTTCTGACATACATTCTTCAATTTATTGTAATTAATAGATAAAATTTATTATAATTGTAATAGAAATATATTTAAATAAAAATATCATATAATTGAAATATTTGTTTTTAAAATTTTTAGAATTTATTTAATAATTTTGAAATATTATTAATGACAACGTATATTATATATTAGTTTTCTTTAATATCTCTTTATGTCTAAATTTTAAAATGAAAATTACATTTATACTAACCATTGTATATCTATTTTATGAAATATAAATATTTTAAATTTAATTAAATATAATAAATATATACTTCCACGGTAAAGAAAATAAAATTATAATATCAAAATATACATTTTCATACTTTTGATTTTTGAAATTTAACTTAACTGCATTCTTTTCAATATTTTTTATATAATTTTTAAAGTTGAGATTGCAAATATGTGAGAAATATTAATATGAAAATATAAATATTTTAAAATTCATTTAAATATATTAAATATATATTTTCTTGATAAAGAAAATAAAATCATAATAAAAAATATATTTGAATAAAAATATATATCTGAATAATTTTAATTTTGAAATTTTGATTTAACTATATTCCTTTATATATTTTTATATGTAAATTTTAAAATTCAGATTGCATATATATATATATATATATATATATATATATATATATATATATATTTGTGTGTGTGTGTGTGTGTGTGTGTGTGAGAGAGAGAGAGAGAGAGAGAGAGAATTTTAAAGTCAATTCAATTAACAAAAAAAATTATGACACTTTGTAACATGTTTTTTTTTTTTTTACTTTCATTAATACTTTTACTTTTTATTTGAGTTTTAAATAAAATAACAATGATCTTATTGGATGGATATTTTTAAAAAAATATGAAAAACATAGATAAAGTATTTTAAATAATTACATTAATTGAAAATATTTTATTTGATATAAAAAAAATTTGATATTTTAATTTTTAAAAAATTTAAAAACGATTAAGTTAATAAAAATTAATTTATTCATAATATGTGTCACCTATTGCTTTTTTTATATTTATAATATATTTTGCAACTAATTAAGCTCGGTTCTTAAAACTTCCAAAACTTTTATATTTATTTTGAAATATATTTTTAGCATTTATTGGATTAAATTTTATATTGTTCTCTCCTAAAGCATAGGCAATTTTTGGTTTTAAATTTTAATTTTTCCAAAAAAAAATTATATGTTTTTACTTTACAAGAGATTAAATTATACCATATTATGTTATTAAACATGAGTGTAACTTTTTATATTTATAGTGTATTAAATTAAATTTTATGTTTTATATTTTATAATAGTATTTGGATTGTCATTTTATTTGCCAAAAAATAAACAAATCAAATATCCTATATTATTAATAGCTAGGTATTTACACTTTTTTTTTGTTTGCTTATAACAACTAGAAAAATGTTAAGGACAAAATAATACACCTCTAAGTAATCATCTAAAAGAATGACATTGTGTAACCAATTATAATAAGTGAATAACGTTCAATAGCACCTAGAAATTAGGTAAAATAAAATATGAAAATACTTTTAATCAATGCTTAATGTATCTATTAAGACTACAATTTGACCTACAAATTATGTTATTGAAGCAAAAATCATATCCATAAAAAACATAAAAAATTTGGCTTAATCATCATGGTCTTTTAAACTCACAAAAATGCTATTTACTATCATTAATTATCTCATATGTCATGACTATTAACAAGTTTCAAGATCAATTTGTACTCATTGTTGAATTTTATATTTTTCTAAAACAATATTTAGTCACGGTCAATTAAATATGGCACTTGCTAGCATTCAAAACGAAGCAATACAAATGTTGAAAATCTCAAAACATGATAAAGAAGGGAAAGTTTTAAACAAGTAATATTGTCTACAGTGAGGGCTTCCAAAACCTAGGAGTGAAAAAATTTATCCCGTGTTTATTACGAAGTAATAAAATAATTAATCTTGGAGGTATTTTATTTCTGGATAAACTATAATCCCACGTTCAACCAATATTTGATACCGGTGGAGGGAGTAGGAAAAATTTATTCTCATGTGACAGGAATCCCTCTTCATGAGTAAAAATCCATATATACCCTCGGTAAAAAAACATCTTTAACACAATAAGGATATTTTAGTAATTATAATATATATTATTTCTAGGAATATAAAAAATATTCCAACCAATTTTAATAGTTAACCAAACACATTTTTTAATAATACCTGGGAATAACATTCCTATGTTATATTCCCAGAAAAAAATATTCCAAGGATTAAGAAAATTATCCGTGAAACAAACGTCCCCTATAATAAGTAAGAGTCTCATTTCCTTTTTCTACTTTTATTAATTAAATAGAAGCTAATTCAATTGTTACATTGTTATTATGTTTTTCTATAATTTAATTACTCCATTTGATTTATTCTTGAGAAAAAGTTTTAAATATTTGTATTTAGTACTAATGCAAATTATAAGTTCTATTTTTTAATTTTTGAGTCAATAAAAAATAAATACTTTTCATATTAACTAACTTCACTTAATATAAAAAGTAATCAAGTTATTATAAAAGAAATATAATAATTAAATATATTAAAATAAATATGTGATAACCATGCATATACTAGTAGGGTATATTTTAGGCAAGAGAAATTACATATTTTTAACAAGGTGTTAGGTACTCATTTGTAACTTTACAGTTTTTGTAAGGGTTGGGTACCCCTTCTACCCTCTATCCTCTTCTTTAATGATATTACCTTCGTTTCTATTTATAAGAAACAACTTATAGTGTATTTTACACTATAACTTGTTTCTTATAAATAGGACCGGAGATAGTAATATTTATATTGGCTGGTGGCGTTCACTTAATTACATTGAGGTTGAGTTAGTGAAAATCCATAGCTGGGGTATATTGTGAAAAGATTACTCAATATAAATGCTTCTACAACAAATCTTGTATCAAGAGGCCTTTGTAACTTCCACTTTTGGATGGACTTTAGCATTAGTAGTGAAATTCAATTTGCTTTTCAAAAAAAAAAAAAAAGAAAGAAAAAAAAAAGCCAGAGAAAATGTTTTATATTCTCAGTGTTAGGGAGGCAAAATTTCAATATCCATATACAGGTTACGCATTAATTTCACAGCATCTATGGTACTAGATTACTAGTTTTATCTAGAGATTGAAATACAGAGAAACACACTAGAAGGGGGGTTGAATAGTGTGTTTATATTTTCTTTGATTTCCTTTCGCAAATATGAAGATAGTGTATCTTAAGTTTTACAAGAACCTTGTTAAACAAAAGATTATGCTATGGTCCAGTGATTCAAATACAACAGTTCAATGAAACTGCGTTTTTCGTCAGAACACACATAAAATATTTTCGTAAGTAAAATGTGTAAAGAAACTCTTTCGTGGTATGTGAAAAGATAGCTTAAGAGATTTACGAGTAAGCTAGAAAGCGGAAGAGTAGAACACTTAGTTTTATACTGGTTCACTCAAACTGAGCTACGTCCAGTTCTCCTTCAAAAACCTTTGAAGGGTTCTACTAATCAGAATCTGATTACAAACAAGTATTTTAACCTGCCACTTCTGGCTACAAGTATTCTCTAGGCCACTCCTGGCACACCTTTAATCTCCCCCTGAGATTAAAGCAAACCCAAGTATTCTTTAACACTAAGCCACTCCTGGCTTTCCAAACAGAAATTGTTTGAGTATAGAAAGAAAGAATAACTCTCATAGAGAGGATATTACAATAAAAACGAATACACATAATCATTTAGCAAGGCTAAGTATAGAGCTCTTTATCGCTTAAGAATGGATCGTCCAGTCGTTTTGACAGAGTTTCGGCTCTTAATCAATCTTCGTGTCTTTTGAAGCATGAGCTTGTTCCTCTATTTATAGGTAGCTTAGTGTAAGGTATCTGTTGTGGGATCTGTACCTTTGCCAATAGCGACTTTCTCAAATATGTGACCGTTTTCCATGTGTCGGCTTGGGTTGGAGAGAGAAGACAATCATTACATTCAGCGCCTCCCTACTTGCACTATTTATGCAGAGAGATGCTTTTCTTTCCCTGTACATTACTTTCCGAAAACCCAAATGAAATGACATGTTAGAATGAGAGGGTATATTCGAACATTCTAGAGAATCATCGAAAACGTATTGTTGCATTATATAACTTTTAAGATAGAAGATAGAGTGTAGGTTATATAGGCTTTGGATGCTTGTTTCGTCAGAAACATTGGACGCTGGATGTTGTAGTTTACAAAACATATTTGGACGCTTTGCTTATTGAAATATAAGGTCTAAGTTTGAGAGATACTATACCATTGCGGCATTGGACGATTGTAGATCCTATAACACTCAAACAAGACCATTAGATACTTCAAAATTTATCCTTTATTTGTTATCATCAAAACCAAAATTTGAGGGATTGGACATCGTCCAAAGTCTTAGAACTTAACAGAGATAACATGCAAGTTATGTATTATAATTTATATAGATCTCTACAATGTTTAAAGACTTCTCAACACCCTTATCAGATTCTAATTCGAAGAACAGATCTTTATAGTAAATTTAGCAGAAGGCTCAATCGAACAAAATTGGTTGCTAAACTAAAATTAGAAGTCCATTATTGTCATAAACATGTAAACATAAAAGGAAGATGCTCAATCTGGTTTTGTGCTAAAAAAAAATTTACAACAAAAATAAATCAGTCAAGTTAGATAATTTGATTTTTTTTCTTTTAAGTGTTAGAAAATAGGTTAAATTAATCTATAGGTCCCTGAACTATTTTATAATTTTTAATTAGGTCCCTGAACTTTTTTTTTTCAATTGTATCTCTGAATTTGTATTTTTTTTTAATTAGGAGCTAGAAAACAGTAAAGGATAAGTAAAATATGAGCATGTTTGGTTTTCCGGTGGGCTGCCTCAAACATGCTTTTAAAGCACTAAACTCATTTTGGACAGATGTTTGGTACCCATAAAAATACTTTTTCTACCTACATTTGTGTCTAATCTGAGTTTGGGACAAAAGCAGCTAATAAGATGCTTTTCATTTTTTCAGTTTCAGTTGGAAGCATTTATGAAAATTTACTTCCAATTTTACCCACTCTTTTTGCTTCAGCGTTCATTTAGCATTTCCTGGGCAGGATTTGGACAAAACATCCAATGTTAATTGTTGTGACAACTGCTTTCAATTTTATGTCTTTACTTGCGGATGTAATATTCTAAGTTTTAATTTTTTGTATATATGCATGAGTACTGTGTTACTACAATTTTTCTATTAAGTATATTCTACTATTTTTAAAATAACTAATGAAGTAATTTTGCATTTTAAGTGGCTAATTGTCCTGTTATTTAATGAAAAAGTTTTCAAATGGATATTTGTCAAGTCATTTTAAATAATTTATAACTTATATGATTAACTTGTAAGTTTATTCTTAAAAAAAATTCAAAATTTAATTAATTAAAATAAATATATTTAGTAAATAAATTTTTAATTTTAGCAAATATTTTTATTGTATCACTCCATTATTTTCCCAACTTTTCATGCTCACTTTATAAATTTTTAAGTTAATGAAAATAACATTTTAACATTTTTAGTGATTTATTGATTAATTTTAACAATATATTACTAATTTATATTTAATATTACATTATAAACTCCATACCCTTTTTAGTAATTACACATTTAAAAATACTTTTAATTAGTATTATCCAAACAAGTCTCATTTCTTCAAACATACTTTTTAAGTAAAGAAATATCCAAACATAAATTACATTATGTAAACTCATTTTTTAACAAACTTAAGTTTTCAACATACTTTTAGTTCAAACTTAGGTTCATGAACTTTAATCCAAACATGCACTATATATGCTACTTTCCATCCATAATTAAAGAGACAACATAAAATGTCAGAAGATAGATCATTAGTAAGAAAGTAAAATACAAAGATAAGCAGAAATTAATAACTTCCAATATTATTCAATACAAGATAGTCTGATACAATGGTTAGCTTTTGAAAGGAACACGATGCCTATTTAAATCAATTATGCCAGCAGAGACTAAAACAAATGAGTCCCATCATGCAAGGAATCTTGCCCTTTTTGAATTCAACAATGCAAGGAATCTTGTCCTTTTCTCCTTTCTTTTGCCTTAAAAGCTAACCACTATGATATCCTTGAGTAACTTTTGACTGTAGTCTGCAGCTACTCTTCTTTTTTGAGCATGCCAGCTACTTTGACATAATTCTTTGAAACAAAATTTGAACTGTTGATTAGGTGGAGTATATCCTGATAACCTCCTCCCTGGTTTTGAACTCGAGGAATTGCAGAAATTTCCTCAGTGTTTTGCTTCAATGAGATCACATGGATCAAAAATTGATGCAAGATTTCCTTGTAGTTTGAGATTTTAATGCTAGAAAATGGCTATTGAGAGTTTATTGAACAAATTTCCTCAGTTTGTTGCTTCAATGAGATCGATTAGAACAAAAATTGATGCAAGATTTTCTTGTAGTTTGAGATTTAATGCCAGAAAATGACTATTGAGAATTTCTTTAACAAATTTTTGGTAGCCAATTTTGAACAACTTGGCCAGAACTAGTTTTGATAATTCTTGGGTGAATCTTCATGACACCAAATGAACCAATATTGAGCATAATTTAGACAGCATTGAAAATTGTATCATGCTTTTCGATAATCAAAATGATCAAATGATTATTGATCGAATTAGACAAAGAAGGATTTTGATGAAATAAAATTAGATAACTCACAAGTTATCTGATTTTGAGCAACCCTCGGGCTTTTGGTAACCAATTCTGAGCAATTTGAATAGACATGTTTAGAGGTGAATTTGAACAATCTTCATGACTTCAAATGAACTAAGATTGAACATAATGACAGAATGGGAAACTGTATCATGTTTTTTTTTTTATTTATAATCAAAATGATTATATGATGATTGATCAAAATTTACACAAAAAGCTTTTGATGATAGAAAATGAGATAACTTTGGAGTTCTCTGATTTTTAACAACTCTCAGGTTTTTGGTCAAAAAATTTTTTGAACAGATTGAAGTTTTGAACAGAGGTACAAACCATGTTGAACCATGTTTGGAACCTGCTTAGAACCTTGTTCTAATCTTCAGGATTCCAAATGAACCAGATTGTACATAATATTGACAGCATAGGAAACAGTATCATGCTTTTTGAAAATCAAAGTGATTATATGGTGATTGATAAAAAATGATAGAGAAATTTTTTTTGGAGCAGGGTATTGTTTCAATTCTCAAGTACTGAAGTATTTGTTGAGCATTTACCCAAGATCCATGCCTCCGTTTTAATTTTTACAATTTTCAACCACAATGTGGTATGATTGATTTTCGCCTCTTGTTTCAAAAGTTTCTCGAAACATAAGGAGTTTTGCCACAAGTGCTACACATCAACTGATGGGATATTTTATTCATGGCAAATTTTCTTTTGAATTGAGATTGTAGAAATGTTTGGAAATATTGGATCCAAATGTTTTGAGTCTTAAAGCACTACTTTAATATACATTTATCCAGGGATATTTGGTTCATGACCAAATATGGGAGATTTTGCTCATGGCAAATTTTCTTTCTAATTGAGATATTGTAGAAATGTTTGGAAATATTGGATCCAAATGTTGAATCTTTAAGCATTACTTTAAGATACATTTGTCCAAGGATATTTGGTTCATGACCATGTTTGAATCCTTCTATCTTCTTTAAGAAGTAGAAGAAATTGATTCAGTTGTTCTAATTGATCTCGATGATTCCATCTAAAGAATTACATCACCAGATGGAGTTTTAATGATCTCTTTAATTTTCCTTTGTGTTTGTGGATCCAGATGGAGTTTTAATGATCTCTTTATTTTTTTCACATATACCCCTATTTAACATGGCCTAGATTTTCACAACTACTTCCATAATAGATATTAAATGAGGGTATTTTGTACTAAATGTATTATTTGTGAGTAGTATTCAAGGTTTGTGTGCATTAACCTTAAACATCAAGAGTTAAGGAACGAAGTAGCACTATTTTCATAGATTGTGTTACTTTTGTGTGTATGATTGCAAGTCCAAGTAATTAATGCCCATGGCATTGGAGATTGTGACATTCTTTAGTGCATGTGGGGTTTGGTTACTGATTCTTACAAGATACATTGATTACAAAGAATTAGTTCTGCAATCTGGTATAGAAAAGTGGGACAATGTTCCTACTCTAGGATTTGATTATGAACCCACTACATTCATTTAATTAAGATTTGGCGTATGCCATTATTGAGAGTCTTCTATATGTTGATGCCATGGCAATTTCAAGTCTCGAAGCATGGTAGCTACTCTTTTCAGTTCCTACTAGTGCATGATCCTCGTGCAATGTATGGGGATAAATTATGTTTAAATAGTGACATTTTTATTATTTTAATAAATAAATTATTTTTGAAACATAAAATTGATGACAAAGTAAAAAAATTAATAATTTAACATGATTAAAGCAAAGATATAAGAAAATAACTTTTATCTATACATTCAATTATATAAATAAATTATTGAGTATGCCTATTTATAACCTCATAAAGTGATATATACATTGGTAACATTGCTAAAGAGTTTTCATAGGCAATCACATAGAAGTATAAATTTTAAATTTATTCATATCCAAATTTGAGTTTATCCCTCAATAAATTTAAATTTATACGAATAAATTTATATGCAAAAAATTAATCTCACAATTTTGTTGAAAAAAATAATAAAAAAATTTAAGCACGTTTTTTTTAAAATAATGTGGCTAAATGTTACTTTTGGTCCTTTATGTTTTAGTGTTTTTTCATTTTGGTACATAACATTTTAAAAGTTTCGTTCTAGTCTTTTATGTTTTCGAAAGGTATTGCTTTTGTCCTTTCTTCAATTTTCTATTTAAAACGTTAGTGTTCCTTTAATATTTAAATTTTAAAATAATTAATTTAACATAATGGTAGCTAAAACCTTGTCCTAGCAACTAGCGTCGGAGCTGGTCCCAATTCGCATCCATGACGCTGGTCACCCCACCGTTAATCAATTCTCTGTAAGCGTCGTACATGTAGAAAGCATAATTGAAGCATTGAATTAATTTGATAACTACAAGACAACAACGGTGGATGCATGCCAAACCCTGGAGAAAGACGAGAAGCAACGTTTCATGTTTATTCATCCGTCTAATCTCATTTTATCCCTTTTTATTTTATTCTTCCTTCTTCTTCTTCTGTTTAATAATGTGTTTTTTTTTCATGTTTGTATTATTGGATGGGATGGGTATTGGAAATAGAGTTGAAATGGAAATGGGTGTGACAAAAGAATCTTAGACGCGTCAGAATGTTGTGTCTCGTTGATGCCATTAGCGTCCATCACAATCAGCATTCACCATTGTAGAACTTGGACTTTGGAGGTGCCAACCACACCTCCCTCTGCAAACCCAAAACTTTGAAATAAAATACTCAAACCCACATCATTTATCATTGTGAGATCTGGTGCATTTCTTCTTCTTGTTGTTGTTGGAATTGAAATCAACGGGGTGGAAGGAGAGTTGTGGTGGCGGGATGCGGAGGAGAATGACGAGGATGAAAGAGAGATGCTAGGGTTGTCATTGTTTTAATTTTTGAAATAAAATAAAAATAATGGCAGTTTTTAGCCGTCGCTATTTTAAATTAGTTGTTTTAAAATTAAAATGTTAATGGAACACTAGCGTTTTAAACGGAAAATTGAAGAAAGGACCAAAATGATATCTTTCGAAAACATAAAGGACCAGAACAAAACTTTTAAAATGTTATGTACCAAAACAAAAAACACTAAAACATAAAGGACCAAAAGTAACATTTAGCCAAATGCAAATTGACAACCCACAAATGAATAAAATTTTCCCTTTTAATGTCATTGCAATATTCTAAAAATACTTAATACCATTTATAACCACACTAAATTAACATCTTTTTAAATAAGGGTATAAATCGTGTGTGAGAGTAACATGTTGTTTATTTTGTTACAATTAAAGCATAAAATATAGAAAAATTAACACCTTTTCATATATTCAAAAATATAGATTAATAGTTAAATTATTTTATTTTGTTTTATGAGATATATATAATGATACAAAATAAATAATATTTGATAATGTGCATAATGGTGGCAACATACATATACACAAAAAATTGATAATGATTGTCCCATACATATACTCTTTTCTAAAAAATATTGTAGAAATTCATTGTAAAGTAATGATGGACCATGTTTTCAATTATATTCAATTTGGTCCCTTATCTTTTAAAAATTTCAATCTAGTCCTTTATGTTTTTAAAGTGAGTCAAAATCGTTCTTCTAAAACAATGACCATTTTCAATTTCGGGACAAAATTTTGAACCCTTGTTTGACTAATTTGTGATTTGAAACTTGTTTTGGGACATAATTTTGAAACAATTTTGCACATTTTTTTTAATGCAAAGGTTTGTGAAAGCATCATAATAGAACCCCATAATCCCAACTATGTTGGCACCATGAGGACTACCATTCATTTGCCAGCAAACCAAATTTTATTAAGAAAAAACAAAGAAGCAACAAAACATGGGGGGACATAATACCAAAACCCATGGAGAACAACAAATTAGCATAACCTTTAACAAGGTAATCTAAGCCTATCCCTATTGAAGAAATCACAAATAAAAGATAGGATAGAGTCCCACCAAGAAAAACAAGGAGCATGAAAGGCATAGTTGGCAAGACCATCAGCACAGCTGTTTCCTTCACGATATATGTGCGAGATTGCAAATAACATTTGTTTAGTAAGAGCAATGCAATTTTGCCATCTTGTTTTTAATTTCCAAGGCACCATATCCACTGATTTGAAAGCTTGAACCACAGACATAGAATCACATTTTATCCATAGCATCCCCCATCCTTTATTATCAGCTATCTCAATAGCAATTATAATTGCTTGGAGCTCTACATGAAATGCAATAGAAATTGGAAGAGATTGAGAAAAGCAGCCCAATAAATCACCATTATGATTTCTAAAAAGGCCACCACATGCAGCTGGACCGGGACATCCCTTAGCTGCTCCATCTGTATTGGCCTTAACCCAACCAACAAGAGGTGGATTCCAAAAAACCTCAATAATCTTAGGAGCACGTCTTTTGTGACCCACAATGTGTAACTGTCTGAAAAGTATGAATTCCTCCATTGCATTAGACATAGTCCCAGATGAGAAATTACCTATTATCGACACTGCAGCAATAACTCTATTCAAAATACTATATTTAGTCATAGGACCTCCTTGGAAACGAGCTTGATTTCTGCTAAGCCAAATGAAATTAGCAATATGAATCACCAGTGAAATGTAAATGTCCTTAGCTTGAGAGCTAGTTGTTGTATGGAAAATCTCCAAAAGCCTCAAGGGAGAAGAGACATCACTACGACGCTTAAGAATATGCCCCAACCATGTCCAAAGATCAGAAGCAATCTGACATTCCAAAAACAAGTGATAAGAGGTTTCAATGTATGATCCACAATAAGAGCACATTGAAGCAAAAACTAGACCACTTTTATGTAAATTATCATCAGTAGGGAGACGATTAAGAATCCACCTCCAAAACATAGAAGATTTCGAAGGATGAATATCATTACACCAAATAATCTTACTCCACCCAACAGATGGAGCAGACCTGAATCAGAGAGAGACCAAACTCTGCTATCAGCAACATCATCAAAAGGAATAGAAATAGCTTTGATCTTAGGTACCAGATGAGGGAACTTTTGTTCAAAAACATTAGGAATTCTCGACTGTTTATCATGAATAAAATCAGCCACTTTGGCTTGAAGATTCACTTGAACAGATTATGGATTATGTAAAATATCTGCTACTATCATAGACATCCATTTATCTGTCTAAAAGGAAATATCTCTGCCATCACCTAGTTGCCAGGTCAAGTTATCCAAAATGACCGAGACACAAGGTTTAATGCCAAGCCAAATGGAAGATGAAATATGAGCATTCTTAGGTACTCCATTTTTAAAGAATCTACTTCTACATAAAGAAGCCCAATGAGAACTCGATACAAACAATGACCAGCTAAGCTTTGAAAGAGCAGCCTTATTGATCAATTTAAGTGGCCTTATCCCTATCCCTCCTGAATCCACTGGTTGGTAAATTGTATTCCACGCAACAGTAACCAACTTATGTTTTTCCACATCCCCTGTCCAAATAAAATTATGGATCCACAAGTCAATGGAATTCAAGGTTGCCAATGCCCAAGCATAGAAATGAAAGCTATAAAGTAGCATACTCTGGATAATAGATTTAACAACCTGAATCCTACCCATAAAAGAAAGAAGAGAACCTTTCCAAGCCTGCAACTTAGATCTCACTTTATCAACAATAGCTTGCAAGTACATCTTTTTATGTCTCCCTTGGAACAAAGGTACCCCAAGATAATTGAAAGGAAGGGAGCCTTGAGAGAAACCCAAGGATTCTTTGATTGCCCTCAAACGACTGCCTTCATGCATAGAATAAAAAGTGCATTTTGAGATATTTAGATACTAACCAGAGGCTTCTCCATACTCTTGAAAGAGAGACATTAAGCTGTGCATGTGTTTTTTAATCCCTCTACCAAAAACCAGTATATCATCTGCAAAGAAAACATGGCTGGGGGTGCAAATATTTTTAGGACCAGTGATAGGTTTAAAAAGTCCCTGTTCAACAAGCAAGGAAAGACCCCGTCTAAGGACATCTTCTGCCAAACAGAAGAGAAGAGGGGAGAGAGGATCTCCTTGATGGATACCCCTCTTGCAGGAAAAAAACCCAACTGCCTTCCCATTAATAGAGAAACTTAACTTCGCATAATGCAGAATAACATTAATCCACTGAACAAATTTGCTATCAAACCCAAAAGCTTGAAGGACCTGAATTAAAAAAACTCCAATCCAAAGTATCAAATGCCTTCCGCACATCAAACTTCATCATCAAATTACCTCCAAGAGTGTAATGTTTTAGAAGGTTCACTGCTTCAGATGCAACACCTATGCAGTCACTTATTTGCCTTCCTTTCACAAATCCCCTTTGGTGAGGGGAAATAATTTTTGGAGCAATCTCTGCAAGTCTATCAGCTAAGACTTTGGTGATAATTTTAAATTGAAAATTCGCCAATGCAATAAGACGAAATTGGTCTATGTTATCAGCTTCTGGAACTTTTGGTATCAAAAACACCAAATTGGAATTCATGTTGGGCAAAATCCATACTTGTTGAAAAAATTAGAGTACTGCTTGAAATACATTATCCCCAACAATGTGCTAATACTTTTGAAAGAAGCACCCTCCAAAACCATCTGGGCCAAGCACCACATCACCATTCATGCTAAACACAACATTCTTAACCTCATCTCTAGAAGGAACGTTCATAAGAAAACAATTATCTTATTGCGAAACCAATGCTGGAATGGTACGGCTTATCAAGTCATTTGACTTGCAATTATTATCACCTGCATAATGTTAGAGAAAAAACCAAGAACCTCATTTTCCAAAGCTTCTTGTGACTCCAACAGTTGATCCCCACGGTGAAGAACAGACATCCTCTTAGAAGCATGGCGTATCTGGGCAATCTTGTGGAAATACGCTGTATTACGATCTCCTTGGCATTGCCATTTGATACTCGCCTTTTGTTTCCAAAAAGTCTCCTACATGGACAATGCTTTCTCTAACTCAAGTTGTGCTTGAAGCTCCTTATCTCTCAGATTATTAGAATAACCCAAAGAACTAATGTCATTCTGCACAGCATTAACATTATCTTGGCATGTTTTAACATTATCATGAATATTGCCAAAACATGATTTATTCCAAGATCAAAGGCCATGTTTTAAAAGATGAAGCTTGTAACATCCCGATTTACGGACCTTAGAAATAAATAATAAAAGAGATATCTTTATGAAATAGCTTTTGTATTTAATGGTTCAAGAGTACCCTTAAGCATTATTAATAATAGTTTTCTTATAATAGAAATAAGATAACAGGACCCTGATGGGAAGCCAAGACCCAAGGTGGGCGAAGACTCACTAAGACACACACACACACCCCACGATTTAAATAGAAGAGGAGAGGGAGAGTTAGAGAGAGAAAGTGAAAGAAAGAAGGAAGTTCGAGGGAAGGAGGAGAAGAAGGAAGAAGAGAAAGAGAAGAGGAGTGGAGCAGAGATCCGAGACGTAGTGCCTCGGAGCTCAGATCTGAGACCCCACAGTGTGAGTGCTTTCCCTTCACTCTTCTATGTTCTATTGTCTGTGCTTTGAATCCCTTTCCCCTCTTCTCCCTTTATTAGCTCTTAGTTAGGTTTTTGATGGTTTTGATGAGTTGAGCTTGATTGGGGAGTGTTTAAGCCTATTTGAGGGCTGGGTTTTGATGTAGACATGTTTTAGACTCGATCCTGCATGTTTGGAAGAGGTTGGGAGGCCATGGATGGCCATAGGAGCGGAAATGCAAAGGTCCGCGGTTCTGCAGAGTCGCAGACTCTCGCTTAAGCGAGCTATGTTCGTCGCTTAAGCGAGGAGTCACCTGGAAGTGGTGCTTAAGCGCAGATATCTGGTGCTTAAGAGAGACTATGGTCTTAAGAGAGGTGACCCTGGCGCTTAAGCGCGGCTCTAGCGCTTAAGCGTGAGACTCCAGGGAATAGGATTGTTAGCCTAGCTTAAGTGTGATCTGGTTCTAGCTTAAGCGTAGATATGATAAGAGAGTAGTTTGGGAACCCTTTTTAAGAGGACCTTTGGAAGAATATAAGGGCTATAGATACATAGTTTCTTCCTAAGCTCTTATTCATGTTTATGCATGATTGTTTGATGCTTTGTGATGTTGATTGTTAATGATAATGGTAGTGGTATTCGTGTGGTTATGCCGTACGCTTAGGATTGATTGTATGTAACGATAAACCCTTTTAATAAAAGACACCTAAAATACTTAAGACTATACCTATGCCTCTTAGTAAAAAGGGTGGGGAGTTTCCCCTAATTTTCAGAAAAGGCTTTTAAGCAAAGTTTATAGTTTCATGAAAGGTTTTTAGTAAAAGATATCCCCTCAGTGACATAGGGTGGAACCTTCCCCGGTACCAGTCACGTCCGAGACCTGCATGCTCTGTATATAATGGTGTGCAAAGGGCTAAGGATCCTTTATGTCACCAAGGAGTGATGAGTTTCATAAAGGTTATGAAAAGGATTCTTTATGAAAAGGTTTTATGAAAGAGTTTTCAAAGGAAAGTTTATGATCCCAATAAAGGGAATAAGTCATGTTTATGATCCCAATAAAAGGGATAAGTTATGTTAAAAGGCTAAGAGGCCCCTTAGTGGTGAGCAAAGGGACCGTCACCCAGACACCCATGGGGGAAAACCAACCTTCTTCACAGGGAGAAGGGGTTCTTCATAGAGAAGAACAAGTTAGAGAGGAGACTCCTCCTTATAATGGAGTTGTAGTTAACCCACTTGGACCGGTGGGGATTAATTAAAGGTCGTGAGCAAGAGGGACGCCTCTTGATGGCTAGGGCTCAGCCAAGCGAGGTAATGACGGAACTCAAGATATAACTTAAATAAAAGAATAATATCAACCACACACTTGTAGAAACAATCTATGATATGTTGATGTGCTTGATGTATGTATGTTCTATGTTAGAACATGAGAGGAGTCATGAGCATAGTTGTTAGGTGAGTGATGTAAGATAAGTCTAGACATTAGATGAGGACATGTGTAGCCATATACTACCCTTAGAGGTAGGACAAGGGTTACAGTTAAACCCTAGAAAGCTAGCATAAGCTACCCAGAGAGGTATGCAGATGTTATGCTTCGCATCAGAGGTGATGTAAGCCCAAGTTGGGTAAGTCAGAGAAAGGAAAGGTTACACATGTTCCTATCCAATGTTATAGAAAAGTGAGACCTAGTGTGTGGACAAGAGTAATAGAATGATGTTGAGGTGCCTTAGTGCACTGGTGGCCCTAGATTTGGCATAAGAGGCCAGCTCTATGTGCCTCAGTAAGGGTCAAGGTATGATCCTAAGAAACAGTAACGTAGAGGTGATGAGGTACTAACTGTGAGTGTGAGTATCAAGGAAAGAAAAGAGAAGCCATGAAAGCATAACAAGAGGTCTCTAGAATAGAGAGTCAGCCTAGAGTCCTCAGAGCACTCACTGAGACATTATGTCTCATCCCTTTAGTTTCCATGTTTTTACAGGTTAGCAAGTAGACACCTTATGAGAGAAGCTCGGAGCACGGAGCTGCTTTCCAGGAAGAAGATGTTATTAGTATAGTTTAGTATAATTCCCAATGTAAGGGAATTTAGTTATGTTTTATGTATCCTGCTTATGCCTTGTACGACACATAAGTGCCAATAACTTTGTACTAGATTTACTTCATGTAATATATAAGTTTAAGTTTAAGTTTTAGTTTCTGCATAGTTAACTTTGATATTCTTATATGCTAATTTCTTTTAACTTAGCAATATAAGGAGACAAAGGTAATATCCTCTAGGGTGTTACAAAGCTTTCTCCCCAAAACAAACATAGGACAACCAACAATAGATTGATTCCACGAAGAAGCAATAATATTTTCGCAGTCCATGTGCTCCATCCACATCTTTTGGAATCTAAAGGGAGAGGGACCAGGTTTATCACCTTGCTGGAGAGTCAGCAACAGAGGGGAGTAATTCGATTGCATTTTGGTAAGGACATTGCATGAGATAGTATTCCAGAAAGAAAAGCTAACATCATTACAAAATGCTCTATCCAAGCGAATGTCAATGCGCTTATTTCCACGTCTACCATTAGACCAAGTGTAAGAAGTTCCTAGAGAAGGCAAATCCATTAGATAACAAGCATCAACCCATGCTCTAAATTCTGAGCAAGATAAAGGAAGAGGAAGGCGGCCACCTCATTTTTCATGAGACCCTATGATTGCATTAAAGTCACCAAGGCAACACCAAGAACCAATATTAGCTTGTTTTAAAGAGGCTAACTCTGCCCATAGTTGCCTACGTAACACATAATCAGTACAAGCATATATAGCTGAGAAAAAATAATTTCTCCATCAACTGGCAAAGAAAAGGAAATATGTTGCAACAAGGAAGAGAGAACATCTGGTTGTAAAGAATCTTTACAAATAACCCAAATATTTGATTTAAAGATGACCCCTATTGCTAATTGCAAATAGTTTAAGCCTTAAATACTTCCAGAATGCATCTGGAATTGCAAAAGGATGAGCCCACAGTTATGCAATGAAAACCAAGTCGGGTTTATGAACTGAGCATAAATGCTTAAGATACATTAGTGTGGCTTGATTCGCCACACCCCATGCATTCCAAAAGATGGTCTTCATCATGCATTAAGCTGAAGACCAACTCTTGAACGAGTTCGAGGGACAGAGGTCAAAACCTTATTATTTTTCTTCTTAAGCTTCTTCTTCTGAGATTTGGAAATAACAACAGAGAACTCAGCTTCATTATGAGATGTTTCAACAGAATGACTATCAATATTTTGCTCTCGGTCAGGAGGTTTCTGCTCTTGTTCATCTGCAACATCACCCCAAAGACCTGTAATGTTGCCAATATCCTATGTAATACGTTGGGTAGACTCATCAACGAAATCATCTCTCTTTGGAGATTCTGGGTGTAAAGACTCATCACAAGAACTACTGACATCATCTCTGATCAAGCCTCCCTCTTTAGCGTCTACTTGATTATCCTCTCGATCCAAAATCACTGCATCATTAGATTTTTCTTTTTGGCAATCCACAGCTTGATCCTGATTATCATCATCAAGAATAACATTATTGTCTACTATTGCAGTGGCATAACTGGAACCAACCCCAATAACCGCATCACTCTGGATTAATACATCTTTATTCTTATCCTTAGGAACATACACCTTCTTCTTAGGCTCCCCTTTAGCATGTTCATGTTGGACAACCCCATCATTCGCTCGTTTCTTGCAATTCTCAATAGAGTGCCCCACAATCTTGCAAGAAGAGCAAAACAAGGGTAAACGCTCATATACAACATCCACAAAAAAAGCAAAGCCCGTCCTTTCAACCAGAATCTGATCACGTAGGTTGCTTGCTAAATCAACATCAACCAGAATTCTCCCGCATAGTGACCAAAGGTTTTATTAACTATGGCATCATCCAACAGTAAAGGTATTCCAATACCCCTAGCTATGGCAAAAAGAATGGTAGGCCACCAATATTCCCGCGGTAATCCGTAAATCCTTATCCAGCATTGCGTATTCATTTGCCTGACACTACTAGGATTGAAGTCTAGCATCCAAGAGAATAAATGTAGTATCTCTGGTTCTAGTTTCCAGGCCCCCACAGCAAGAACCCTACGTAGATCCTTAATAGAAGCAAAAGAAAATTCAAAGAAACCTTTTCCAATTGGCACCATGCGCCAATGACCAAGTGGTTGCCAAAGTTTTGCCAATTTGGAGCGTAACTCCAGAACCTTAGGAGGAGAATTGCCCTTAGAGAGCATCAAACGTCCATGAAGATTATTTTTGCAGCTTTCCAAACCTGCTTGATATTCCTCTTCCGGGATAGAAACAGCTAATTCATTGCCTTTCAAGCAGGGGATAGGTAACTAGCTCAACGGGATATTGCATGCATTATTCAACGTCTATGCAAAAGGTTTTCTACCTTGGTAAAGGAGCTTTAGGGGGAATCGAGCTTGTTGGCTTTGATGGAGCATCATCCATGAGAAAATCCCATGGAACAAACAGAGAAGAGGAGGAGATTGCCATGGATGACATTCAAGTATTAGGCTATCACGTAGAGAACCCTAACCCTAGCAGAGCCATTCTCGAACCAAGTGCCGAGAACAAAGTCTAATAAATAACAGTTGATCATTTTGCACATTCCATTCACTTACATGAAAACTATGGAACCCAACTGATGTTCGAACCAAAAAGAGCCATAAACATGATGAAAAATTAGTCTAACTAGCAACCAGGAAAGAATGATATTAGATTTTTAAATTTTCTAGTTACTCGTTGTATTCACTTTTCAAGCAATTTTCACCATGTTTATGACCCTTTTTTATTCGAACATCAGTTGGGTTTTATAATTTTCATGTAGTGAGTTTAATGTGATAAGTTTCACGTCTTGAATTAGTAAAAAAAGGTTCAAAATTGTGCCGCAAAATCTAACGATCATGAATTGAGGTTTTACAAATATCATCGTCTAGATAAGAAGTTTTACAAATATACACTAATGAATTGAGGTTTTCTAGTGAATTGGAATTAGAAGTGTGCAAATACCTGAATCAAATCAAAGAATGGAAATTTTGATATATTGAATATTTAGTGCAATGTCAGGAGGTATATTAATGTTGTTGTTAATAACCTTCTTCCTCCTGGTTGGTTCCATTTGTAAGTATAATTGTTTCAAAACAGAGATTGAAAAGTGTAACTTTGCTTCTACTCAAAATGTATTTTGGTAGTTTGGGTTTATAGAATATTGGCACAATGCAAGTTTATAAATAATTAATTATTTTCATAATTAAAAGATTTTATGTTTTTTCAGCTTTTATATCTTATTAGAATTGTATATTTTATCTTCTCGTTTTAATTAAAAATCTATTTCTATAATTGGATTTCATATTTCCTATTTTCCTTAAAATTTCCAATTGTGATCTCATTTACATAGCAAAAATATTTTCTAATTATGATATGTTACCTTTTTAACTTTCTTATCTTTTTTTGCTAAATGAATTTGTAGTCTATGTATGCCCTATCTACTAAATGTCTTTTCTATTTATATCCCTTTTCTAATTGATTATTTAACTATAAAATAGAATAATAATAATAATAATAATAATAATAATAATAATAATAATAATAATAATAATAATAATAATAATAATAATAATAATAAATACTCAATTCTATTCTATTAAATATTTTATTTTATCTTTTTATTTTACTTTATAGTTTAAATTATCAATATGAGAAATATCCCCTTTGGAATAATAAGTAAAATGCATATTGATTATTCAAAAGTAATTTGTGTATTTTTTATTAAATAATTCATTGATTATTCAAACTATAAAAATAGCACAATAATTATTAATAAATAAGTCACTTTTGAATTATGAATAAAATATTAAGAAATGTATTTGCAAAGTAATTTGAGTTATAGAAATTTTAATTATTATTGATAAATTAAGGTTATACAAAACAAAAAATAAAAGGAAAAATTTTCAGAGAAGGGTTGATATGCAAAAAGGACGTTTAGTACATAGGCGTATATATAGATTACAAATGCGTATATTAGAACAGATAGGAAAAGGGAAAAAATAGCACAATTAAAATATATATTGATATGTAAAGAAGAAGACATATAAAAATGTAAGAAAAAATAGGAAATACAAAATCCAATTACAAAAATAGATGTTTGTTAAAACAAGAATAAAATCATTTAATTAAGATAATTAATTATTATTTCTAAATGTCCATTGAATCAATCTTCTATAAAACCAAACCTCTCAAATACATTCTTTTTTTTTAATCAAGAAAGAGTTGCCAAGGTATCCATAGAGTTCCTAATCCCAACTATGTTGGCACCAGAAGCTCTACTCATCACCTGCAGCAAGCTCACAATTTATTAAAAAAGAAGTACAAGAAAAAAAAAACATGAGGGAACATAAGACCAGAACCCATGCAAAGGATCAAAGCTTAATAGAATCTATAATCAGGAAGACTTAATCTATCTCTAAATAGACTATCTCGAATAAATCTTGGAGGAGAATCCCACCAAGAAAAACCAGCCACTTGAAGAGCTTAATTGGCGAGGCTATCCGCGCTACCAATCTGAGTAGAAGCAAGGGTACAATTTTTCATCCTCGTAGTGAAACAGTTATACCTACAAATGGCCTCAACCATGATGAAGAAAAAAAGGGTTATTAACAACAACATCAATATATCTCATGATGTTGCACTAGATATATTGTCGAAATTGCTCGTGAAAACTTTGAATCAATTCAGGTGTGTGCACACTTCTTGGTCAAATTTTCTATCAAACCTCAATTCATGAGAGTGTTACAAAACTTCTTATCCAAAGACGATGATGGTTCATCTGTCCTCCTATAGAAACAAGCCTAAAAAGGTATTCCATATTTGTTTTGGTGTTGGGGTAGAGGTTTCGTTCAGAAAATGGTCAAATTAGATTTGTCATTTCCTTGCCAAGACGAGAATGTAGTAAATATTAAAATTATGGATTCTCGTGTCAATGGTATAATTGGTCTCATTCAATACAAATGTGGCTATGGCAATCGAGATGTTATGTTATCGCTATAAGCAAGACCTAGGGAAGACCAGAAGATAACTTTGAATTCCTTAGTTGTAGGGTTCCAAAACATAACATCTTGATCACCATAGCCACATTTGTATCAAACGACAACAATTGTACCACTGACGCAAGAATCAAGAATTTTAATGTTTATGACATCCTCCTATTGACAAGGAGGCGGTAAATCTAATTCGACCTTTTTCTCAAGCCTCTCACCAAAAACCAAAAGCAGATTTGGAAGACCTTCTGAGGCGTATTGTCTTACAAGGAGCAATGAACCATCATCATCTTTGAATAAATAGTTTGGTATATACATTCGCATGAATTGAGGGTTTTTAAGCAAATTTGACTAGGAAGTCTGCACAATCCTGAATCAATTCAAAGATTTCATGGGCAATTTTGACAAAACAATCAGTGAAACATCCTTAGGTATGTAGATGTTGTGGTTAATGACATTTTCCTTCTTCTTTGTGACTGCTACCATTTTGTAAGTATAACTGTGTAACCTTGCTTTGGATTTATAAAAAATTGGCTCAATGCAAGTTTAGATGTAACACCCTCACTTTCATGTAACCAATTGTTTTTCTATTTACTTTATATTTATTTTTTGACAACTGAGTGAGAATCTCAAAGTTCTGATATATGCAATTCAACTTAGAATAGTGAGTGCTATTCAGTTGTGATTGTTAATAAATTTTTTGGAACAAGGCTCAGGAAATGATAAATTGACCATTATGTCCCTAGAAACAGTAATAAAAATAGTAAAAAAAAAGGACAAGAGTGTTTAAAATCCAATTTTAAGTTAAAAACTTGTTCAGAATAAAAATAATTTTAAAATTTTTTAGAGAATTATTTCAAATATTCTGTGTGAAATGACCAAAATACCTGGGTTGACTATAGGGGCAATCAAAGATATGTTAGCTTATAAAATTTTTGAGAATTTTTTAATGGCTATTGTAATTCTAAAAATTTTATTTAAAATTGAAAATGTGAAAATTTCAGAAAATCTCTATTTATTTGGCACAAAATTGATTTATTAGGCAATTATTTAGCATTTTAAATTAAAATAATTATAAATAATTTGATAATAAATTAAAATATTGTGAAAGTTTATATAAAAAACTTAATTTGTATTGGGCTGGATGTGCCACTCTTGCAGAGGCACAAAATCACTTTCTTAGCCAAAATTTAATGATTTAAAATAATTTTTTTATTATATTAGTATCCACCTCATTTATTAAAAGAACATGAGAAAAATTTTTATTCCTTGCCAACTTTGATATCTTGGGAGCCACGTTTCACAATTGGATAAAAGAAAACCATTTTTAATTGAATTTCTTTTTCTTTTTCTTTTTATCTAAAACTGATTATAAAAAGCCATTTTTTATCTTTCACTAAACCAGTGTTATTAGACTCGGATCAGACTAGTCGGTTCAACCGACTGAACCAGAAATCGGACCAGTGGCCAGTCCGGTCTTGTATTTAGATCGGACATGCTTCTAACTTGTATAAACTTGTCTAGCCAGCCTCTAAACCGGTCAAAACCGGTGACTCGGCTCGGCTTAGAGTCACACACGCTAGCTTTTCAAACTTTTGTACATGTTTTCCAGTGCTACAGCTGCATATACAAAAGTTTTTCAAACTTTTTTACATGTTTTCCTGTACTATTGCTACAATGACATAAGCTTGTCTGCACTTGTCCAATCAAAATGTCACAATTGTCCAATCACACTACTTTTTTTATAAGAGGCGGAAGTGACGAAAAATGAATTTAAAACTCAAATTCAGAAAATATGTCCACTAGAGGCATTTGAACGAAGCACTTCAAATGTGTATAGTAATTTTTAAGCCACCACACTAAAAAATACATTTAGCTTATTAATGATAAAGTTAACAACTAAATGAAAACTCTGGATACATAGTATAAATATGTTAAATTGTTAATATAATATAATAATGGTATTATAATATAGGCACCTCTGAAACTATGTAAGGGCTTTTGCCTATAAAAAGATCGTCATTTGATCATATAATATACATTTATATAAATATGTCAATATAATGTAATAATAGTTATATTTATTTTCACATAATATATATATATATATATATATATATATATATATTAAATACACTATGATTTATCACAATTATTATATATAAAAGTTTGATTTTTTTTTATAATTTTTTAAAGTATAAAAGTTTACAAGTTATAAATTATTTAGAATTTTTTTAATATGGACCAAGTCATGCAGGTCAACTAGTTACTCACTAGTTCGACCTTTGATTCAGTGATCTAGTACCTCAACAACATCAATGACTGGTTTGAGTGTGATAACATTGCACTAAACACTATTCTTCAGTGAGGGATCAGATGGTTACATTTGTTGGTGATGGGGTGCTTACTTTGCTTAATAAAGTATCATGTGTGCAAAGTTGTCTTAATTTAAGTCAGGTGGGCCAAACTGAAAATGACGAAGGTTAGAAGGTGGGGTCGACAAAGCAAAATGTGGATGTTGAAGGATTGACTGGGCTAATGCAACAAGAGGCCATTGGTGCTGCTGAAATATGTAACACTGGGGAAGGGTGGATTCATGTGAAGATGTGATTGAAGATGGGCCTAATAATGGGCCGAATCGTATTGATAGTAGCACTATTTTATTTGAAAGAAATAAAGACAAGGCTATGTCGGTAGGTAAGGAGGTCCCACATAAGGATTCTGTTGGGGACATAATTCCTATGAATTCAATGTCTTCAAATAATGACGTTATTGGGGTTGAGACTCCAAAAGAATTTGCGGCACACTTGGAGGTCAATTGTGATGTTGAAAAGGTGTTATCGCAAGAAATGATATGGTCGAAAGAAGTAATAAGGATTGGCTCTTGAATATGGAGGACTTGGTTGATGTGTAGGTTTGTGAGGAGTATTGGTTGACGGAGGAGCAGATTACTATTAACAAAACTAGTAGGAAAGGTGGAAGGAAAAAAGGAGGGAGGAAAAGAGTGGGGTTCCATAAAGGTGCTAAGAAGAATACAAAAGTAAGATTGTCATCTAGTCCACCTACTGAGAGTCATTTTCAGGGAAGTTCTCAATATTTGAATAAAAGTGTGGAAGAAACAGCGAAGGAGGTATGGGAATTTGTAAAAGAGTTTGGAATACAAAGTGTAGGGAGAGAAGACAATCTGATGGAGAAGTTGGTGAGTATGTAGAAAAGAGATAGAAAGGTAGTGGGGAAACAAGAGGAAGGCATGGGGTAGGGAGGAGTTGTAACAGTTGAAAAATGAAGATTATTTCTTTTAATGTGAGGGGTTGGGGGAGAGGGTGAAGAAAAGTGAGGTAAAGAACACGGTTATTGAAGAAAATCCAGATATGGCGTGTTTACAAGAAACGAAAATGGGGGAAGTGGATAAGAAGCTTTGTGTTAATTTGTGGGGTAGTGAGGATGTGGATTGGATATTTAAAGCATCTAGCTGGAGTGCAAGGGGGTTATTGATTATGTGGAATAGATCTAAATTTTATGTCAGAGGAGTGATTGAAAGGGTGGACTTTTTGGGGGTAGAGGGCTGGTGGGGAAGGAAAAAATCAAAGTGGGTATTATAAATGTTCATGCCCCCATGCAAAGTTGCTGGCAAGTGATTAGTAATGTTTTTGAGGCAAAAGGGGGAGACAAGTGGTGTGTGTTGGATGGTTTTAATTCTATAAAATCACCACCAAAAAGAATAGGTGTTATGACAAATGATAAGGTGGAGGAAATGGAGGTGCTTAATAATTTTATTAAAGATGCAGGGTTAATTGATCTACCACTAGTTGGTAGAAGATACACTTTGTATAAAGCAGATGGCACATCCATGAGTAAGCTGGATAGGTTCTTGGTGATAGAAGATTGGTTGAAGACATGGCAACAGTTAACATAATGGGGTTTGAAGAGGAGTGTATTTGATCATTGTCTAGTAATGTTGAAGGAGAAGGTGGTAAATTGGGGGCCAAAACCTTTCAAAATTCAAAATTTCTTGAGGGAGTAGAAGGGGTATGCATATTTGGTTAAAGAAAAGTGGCCACGATTTTGTGTGAATGGTAAAAAGAAGTATGTTCTAAAAGAAAAGGTGAAAGTTATCAAGTTATGTTTAAAGGAATGGAATTCTCAGAATTTTGGAGAAATTGATAGCAATATAAACGAGGCTAAGGAGGGGTTGCATCAGTTAGATCTCAAGGGAGAAGGTTCTAGGTTGGATGATGGGGAGGTTAAAAAAAGGAGAGAATTGATGGAAAAGGTAAAAAAGTATGTTGGTATTAAGTGTAGTTTGAACTGGCTAAAGTTTAGAATGAGGTGGTTGAAAGAGGGAGATGCAAACTCTTAAGTACTTTAATAAGTGTCTCTTACAAAGGAGAAGAAAAATGAAATTCTGAGTTTGGAATTTGAAGGGGTTCAGGTGGAGGGGGGTGGAAGGGGTGGAGGCTTCGAGGAGCAATATAAAGGACTATTTCCAGGGTCATTTTTCTTCTCTCCTCTCCACTTCTCTCCTCTTCCTCTTCTTCCTTCTTTTCCTCCTCTCTAACTCTTTTCTTTCTTTTTTCTCTTTCTCTCTCTAGCTTTCCCTTCTCTTTCTCTACTTAAACCATGTGTGTGTGTGGGCTTAATGGGCCTTAGCCCATCTTGGGCCTTGGCTCCCCATCTAGGTCCTATTATCTTATTCCTGTCAACTCTTAATATGAGGTAACTATTATTAACAATGCTTAAGGGTATCCTTAAACCATTAAATAAAAAACTATTCCATAAATATATCACTTTATTATTTATTTCTAAGGTCCATAAATTGGGGATGTTACAGTAATTTAAAAAATGAAGCATTCATTAGTAACACAAAATTGTGGTTGTTCATTTTCTACCTCGTGAAACGGTTTGTGTCCGTGTATTTTTTTGAAGTTTGCAACTCATTTAATGAATTCCACTAACCAAACCTAAATAATAATAACTAAACAAAAAATTGTAGATTGCAACTTTCAAAAATTACAGAAATGTCCTACTTTTAGGCGAGAAAATTTCCAACTGCAACACTGTTAGTTGAAAATCATATATATATATATATATATATATATATATATATATATATATATATGTTGTGCAAGAGATGAGTATGAGATACGAGATGTTGTTGGATGCCAATGAGATGAGTAACCTAGCCTATGAGGGTGAGGATGGTCCATTTAAGTGTGTTGTAAGGTTCAATGGAACCATTGTATGCATAATGCATTATAACATTTGAGAAATTTGTTGGGGAAAAATAGACATAAGTTGAATGGTGGAGGTCATGACAGATTTAGCGTGGACCTTGGGGTTTTCTAAGACTTGGTGTGGAAGTTCCATTGGCTCACATTTATCCTATGAGTCAGAACCTACTAGTAAAGCTGGGTAACCTTGACAAGTCACCGGGTGGATATCAACATCGATGACACTTCTTATAGGTAGACATGTGCTCCTAGACTATTTCGTGAGTTAGAGTTGGCACAACATAGCATATGAAGTAGAGTTAAGAGGTTGTTAATCATATATTTGCATATGCATTAAGTGGCTTCGTTAATGAGTTGTATGATCTATATGTGAATGAATTGCTAGTGTTACATCTATTATATTTATTGCTTATGCTAAGTTTATATAATGTTGATTGCGAGAATGATTCTCACTAGTTTTCTTTGTTGTTATTCTTGTTGTGTGTTTGGTCTGATTGCCATTTGTAGGTGAGGATCATCTAGGTGTTGAGCATGATGCAAGAGGAAAGGCTTAGCCTCATGTGTTTATTTTATGTTTTCAATATTAGGACATGTGCTCTGATTGTTGTGACATCAGAGCATGATTATATATTTTATGTTTTTTTCCTTGTCATGTTAGATATTTTATGACATATGGCCTTTGGAGTGTCGATCCTTATGTTTATCTTTTTACACATTATATGCATGATTGATTTTGAGATTTAAGAATGTGAACCATTTACTCACAAAAATTTTGAAAAGTTGATATTTTTGCAACCTTATTAAAATAAAGCTTTTGGAGTAAAGGGTTCTTTATGTAATTATCTACAAAGACTTTTGTAGTTATTTATGTCATCTTATTTATATCTTATCCCATTTCCAAATTCGATACTTTATAAGTCTTGAAATGACACGAAAAATTTACTCACATTTTCATAATAATTAAAATGAATAAATGAATCGGTATGAGTTGTCTCTAATGTAACAATGTATTACAAAAATATCACCGACTTATAACAATGCTACAGTCAAATATTGCATACGCAATTTATTTGATATTAAAAAAGATTAATAAAGGAGTCCAAAATGGTGCTTCCAATTAGCATTAACCTTATCAACGCTACTAGTATTGAGGCCAACGCTAATCCTTGGACTCTAATTTGAGCATTTCTTGTCGTATTGAATATGTTATTTGACCAAATTCTATATAATTTCTGTGCATTATTTATTGGGTAAAATATGTTTTTGGTCTCTCATTCTATCTTGATTTCTGTTTTTAGTCCCTAATAAATTTTTTCTCTATTTTTAGTCCCTAAAAAATTGTTTCATTTTGTTTTTAGTCCATGATATCAATTTTGATTATTAACTACTGTCATGACGAGCAAAATTTACGCTTAAAAAAATCTATTTAATTTTCTAGTAGTTTTTAAGTATTGCAAATTTTCTAGCTGATTAAAATCTTCAGAAATGTTAAAAAATAATTAAAAAAATAAAATCTCGAACACCAAATTTTCTGAAATCACAAGAAATATTATAAAAGTAAACATTTCTGACCGCCAAAAAAATTGTAGCGGTTAAAAGTCATAAGAAACTTAATTAGAAAGTTTTCACACACACAGTTTAGGCCCGCCATGTCATCACTTAACAGAACAAAACAATTTACAAAGGACTAAAAATAGAACAGAACAATTTATGAGGGACTAAAAACAGTAAAAAAGTTATGAGGGACTAAAAACAGAAATCAAGATAAAATGAGGTACCAAAAACATATTTTACCCTTATTTATTTGTCCAAGATTTTGGCATAACACTTCAAAAAAAATTTAGAAAAATTTAAACATGTTAGCATCAGCCACACACTCTAAGGCCATGACGAACACTAAGTTGTTTAAATTAATTTAAATATCAAAACAAAAAAAGTTAATATTGAAGAAAATCATTTAAAAATTATAACAAAAATTAGGAATGTAATACATATTTTCTATTAGATTTAGAAAGAAAAAAGTACTAACATAAATGAACAAAAGCTAATAGAAATATAAAATCTTTTAATAAACATTGTTACTAATAATTATGATTTCTATGTTTAGATATTGAATCAATCACTTAGAAATCAAATCAAGATGATGTAGGACTCAATTACATTATAGGAAACAGTGTCTTAGTTTTACCATCTCTATTTTGAAATAATCATTGAAGCAATCTAGCAATTCAAATGAAGAAATTGAAGGAAACAATGGTGGGAATGAAAGCATAAATAAATGTAATACACTTGATGTTATAGCATTAAATGTTCAATCAAAATAATCTGTGAATTCTTTCAATTAGTCAGGTTATTATTGTTAAGGTTGTAATAATTTGATGCTTTCATTGACTATAAAAACTATAAAATATAATACATAAATACATAATTCACTTTTAAGTTGAGAATAAAAAAAATTATTGAAGAATTGAGTTAATATAAAATAAAAAAATAAAAAGATATGACATAAATAGATTACAAATACATTTAAAAATAACATTTTTAAAAATATATTGATTTTAAAAAAAAAATAAGGCATTTAAAAATGTAAGAAAAATTAGGAAATGTGAATCCAATTATAAAAAAAATATCCTTAAAATAAGAAGAAATGATTCTAATTAGAACATATAAAAGCTGAAAAAGGGTAAAATCTTTAACTAAGAGAATAATTAAATCTGGTTTCTAAACTTGTATTGAACCAATGTTTTTTGTAAATACAAAGTCGATCTTCAACACATTTTCAAGATGAGAAACATGGCATTGAAGGGAACATGGCATTGTCCTCAGAGAAAAAGGAGAAGATTTAAATAATTTTGACATCTTCACTAATTCCCTAATTAGAAAAACACACAAAAATAATAAATATAAAAATTTAATTTGGAATTATAAATAAATATTAGGAAAGAATATTAAAAGTTAAATTAAGTTATGAAAAATCAAATTTTGTTGATGAATTATTAAAATACTTAAGAGAAAAGATAAATTAACAAACACAAATAATAAAATAAATAAAATATAATAATAGTAAATAAATAATTCAGTTTTTAATTATTAATAAAATATTAAAAAAGAGTGCTTACAAAATAATTTGAGTTATGGAAATTTTAAATATTTTTTTGATCAGTATGGAAATTTTAAATATTATTGATGAATTAAGGTAATACAAAATTGAAAAATGAATAAAAGGATAAAATATTAAGAAAATGGTTGATAAATAGGAAAGATATTTAATAAATAGGACATGTTTATAGATTACAAATACATAAGAAAAGAAAGGAAAAGGAAAACAATAATGTAATTAAAAAAATATTGATATTGAAAAAGAAGACATTTATAATTAAATGTAAGGAAAATAGGAAATACCAAATCTAATTATAAAGTAGATTTTGTTTTTGTTGAAATAAGAAGACATAATTCTAATAAGTAGATGTAAAATATGAAAAAGGTATAAAATCTTTTAATTGAATGAATAATTAATTATTTCTAAACTTTCATTGAGGCAGTTTTTAATATAATTTATATATTAAAAACAGTTATTTATTATAATTTTACTTATATAAAATAAATATTATCTAATGCATTGCACATGCTAAAGTACTAGTCATATAAAAATAAAAATTTTAAATATATTCAATTAATTTTAAATTAAATAATATTATACATTATTATCATCTAATAATAAATTGTAATGTTGTTAGACTTTTGCATTAATTATTTTAAAGTTATACTTAAAATAATTTGTAACTGATTATTATTCTAAAAATCTTTATCCGGACTGTATATGAAAATCAACTATGTTTAATACTTATGATATTTGCACTTAACACTTTCTATTTATTGTAAAGTCCCATTTGCATTCTAATATAGTAAACACTAAATCTAAAGTGGTCATTAGTCAATGAATGTCATTGATTGATTTGAATTTCATGAATGGTAATAATAATTTTAGTGGGCAAAAATTTAATCAAAGATATATATATCTCAAAATTTTAAAATTGTAATACATAAATTAAGAAACATATTAAAATTAGCATTCTTATTTATATCAATACTATTTTTAATATCTGATATTAATTGCATTTATTATTTTTCTCACATTTACGGTAAATATGTAAACCATTTAGAAATCATGCAAAGACCAAAACATATTAATTGAAAATAATAAATAAATTACTTTTTAAAAATGATTGATATGGATCCACTAAAAAAAATGACTGATATGGAACTCATTCATACAGTAATAATCCATGAACAAATTGGTGGGATGAGAAATGTTATTGCAAACAGAAACTAAAATTCATGTTGCCTATAAATTGCCACCCCCAAGGTGAATCCTGACCTCAACAGTCTCAACTGACCATTATTTGTCCACTGTCTTGTCCCTTCCTACCTATCATACTAAACATAAACACTCATTCATTACTAGGTTCTCTCACACTCTCCCTCCTCATCTGCATCTCATTCTCTTTCCTTCACCCTTTCTCTATCCTAAAACACAAAATTCTCCCTGATAAATATATTCATATTCATTTTAGAATTGCATTGAGCCAATTTTCTATACATCCAAACCACTCAAATACATTTTGAGTAGAAGCAACATTACACAGTTATATATACTTACAAAACAGCAGCATCCACAAAGAACGAAATGGTTATTAACAACAACACCTACATGCCTAATGATGTTGCACTGATTATTTTGTCAAAATTGCCTGTAAAGTCTTTGAATCGATTCAGGATTGTGCAGAAATCCTGGTTAAATTTGCTTGAAAATCCTCGATTCAAGCAAATGTATATGCAAAACTACTTATTCAAAGATGACGATGGTTCATCGCTACTTGTACAACAACCCTGGGAAGGTCTCCTAAATCCTCTTTTGCTTTCTGGTGAGAGGCTTGAAAAAAATGTCGAATTTGATTTGCCGTCTCCTTGTCACGAGGAGGACGTCAGAAGCATCAATTTTCTTGACTCTTGTGTCAACGGTACAATTGGTATCGTTCGATGCAAACGCCAATATAAAGATAACGATGTTATGTTATGGAATCCTGCAACTAAGGAATTCAAGATTATTCCTTCTGCTCAAGTGTTGGGTACTACCTTTTTGGCCTACATTCATGGTTTTGGGTATGATAATGTGAATGATGATTTTAAGTTGCTTCAGCATGCAACTTGGTTTGTAGGTAATTCACGGGATATAGAGGAGATTTGGCAGATTTATAGCTTGAAACAAAACTCATGGAAAAATCTTGATCTTAATATGACTTGTGCTTCTGTTAGATGCAAATCATATTTTGGTTTTGCAGTGAACTTGAATGGGTCATTGCATTGGTGGGGCACCAACCTCCATGACAAAGGAGCAGCAAAAGAAGACGTATTGGTATCATTTGACATGAGCAATGAGGTGTTCCACACAACACCAATAGGTTGGCGTACTAATCTTGAATATGTTAATAGATACTTGGTAGTGTTCAATGGCTCCATTGCAATTATTTCGAACTCTCTTGGGAGTAATTACCTTGATATATCAATTTTGGGGGAGTTTGGTGTCAAGGAATCCTGGACCAAACTTTTCACCATTGGACCCTTAACTTCTTTTGGGAGGCCAATTGGTGTGGGAAAGAAG
Organism: Pueraria montana var. lobata; assembly: GCA_026413185.1. Classification (NCBI taxonomy): domain Eukaryota; kingdom Viridiplantae; phylum Streptophyta; class Magnoliopsida; order Fabales; family Fabaceae; genus Pueraria; species Pueraria montana. The sequence goes on from CM048654.1 coordinate 59,629,953, forward strand.
GGTGATATATTGTTCATAAAAGATCAAGAGGACAGTGAGCTTGGCTGCTTTGATTTAAGTACTCAAATGTCTAAGGAGATTAGTATTAGAAGACCAAATTATAATTCTAAAATTATATTTTACAAGGAAAGCTTTCTTCATTTCGGAGAAATAAATTAGCAATTCACTTGTTAGTCTAGGTAGAAAGTTTTTTTTTCATCTATTTATTGTATGCTAATCCTTGAAATTAGGGGTATAGCCCCGTGAGAAATTGTATTGTTCTCTGTACATTTGTTATTTGAATTTGTAATTGTATTGACCTTTGAACACAATCTATATGCACCACTTTCTCTTATGCACTTTTATTAGATTATGGATTATCTATGTGTAATTAACGCTTTCTTCAAAGTGCTAAGTGTTGAGTATAACTGATGTTATCGTTATATGTGTTGCAAGAAAGGCTTGGCTAAAGAATCCAATTGATACTACTTTTGCTAAAAGTATGTTTTATTAGAAATGTGGTTTATGGGCCTAACTCAACCCTACAAAACTGGCTTGTAAGATGAGGGTTGCCCCCCACTTATATACACCAATTACCCGATAGTAGGTGGCATGATAGGCCCAACAACAGATCGCTAGGATTTGCTCTAATACGATATTATAAATATGGGTTATTGGCCTAACTCAACCCTACAAAACTAACTTGTAAGGTGAGGGTTGCCCTCCCACTTATATACAGTCGATGTGGGATCTACAACACGTTTTAAAAATCAACTGCTCGACCATCAGTTAGTTATACCACATGTCATGCGAGGGTTTCCCTCCCACTTATATACACTAATTTGGCCTTATCACTAGTTGATGTGGGATCTACAACACGTTTTAAAAATCAACTGCTCAACCATTAGTTAGTTATATTCAATTTTCATGCAATTTTCAGCATGTTTATGACCCTTTTTGATTCGAACATCAGTTGGGCTTTATATTTTTGATGTAGTGAGTTTAATGTGATAAGTTTCACATCATGAATTAGTCAAAAAGGGTTCAAAATAGTCCAAAATCTAACGATCATTATTTCGAAAGGACCATTTTGACTAATGTTAAAAACAATAAGGACTAAATTGAACTTTTAAAAAGATAAGGAACCAAACTGAATAAAATTAAAAACATAAAGGACTAAAAGTATATTTTAGCCTAAATAGAATTTGTATACCTGAATTATCTATTAAGCGGAAAAACAAGTGTTCGATTCTCTCCGTGTATATGTGCAAAATTTCCTTGGGCCAACGACAGCCACGAACCACGAGCGGGATTAGTCTATGACCCAGTGGGTTGGGGGACACCCGTAGTCTCTGACCCAGGACTAGAAAAAAAATTTGCATAGCAAAAATAATTTTTAATTATGATATGTTACCTTTTTAACTTTCTTATCTTTTTTGCTAAATGAATTTGCAGTCTATGTTTTTTTTTTTCAGTCTATGTATGCCATATCTACTTGTCTTTTCTATTTATATCCCTTCTCTTTATATTTTCTTTTATTTTTATTCTATAATACTTTAATTCATCAATAACATTTAAAACTGCCATAGTTGAAATTATTTTTTAACTACTCTTTTTAAATATTTTTTCATAATTCATGTGAACTATGCACTTATTATTGCTATTATCAATCTATTTTATAGTTTAAATAATCAACCAAAGCATAATTCACTTTTGAATTATAATTAAAATATTTATTCATTATTTATAAGTTAATTATGTATTTATTACTATTAGATAATTAATTGATTATTTAACTATAAAATATAATAATAATAATAATAATAATAATAATAATAATAAAATAAATAAATAAATAAATACTCAACTCTATTCTAATAAATATTTATTTAATATTTTTATTTTACTTTATAGTTTAAATGATCAATAAAAGCAAAATTCTCTTTGGAATAATAAGGAAAATGCATATTGATTATTCAAAAGTAATTTATGTATTTATTATTAAATAATTCATTTATTATTCAAACTATAAAATAGAACAATAATAATTAATACATGAGTCACTTTTGAATTCTGAATAAAATATTAAGAAATGTATTTGCAAAGTAATTTGAGTTATAGCAATTTTAATTATTATTGATAAATTAAGGTTATACAAAACAAAAATAAAAGGATAAAATTTTCAGGGAAGGGTTGATATGCAAAAAGGACGTTTATTAGATAGGCATATATATAGATTACAAATGCATATAATATAGTAGATTGGAAAAGGGGGAAAAATAGCACAATTAAAAATATATATTGATATGTAAAAAAGAATACATAGAGAAATGTAAGAAAAAATAGGAAATACAAAACCCAATTACAAAACTAGATGTTTGTTAAAACAAGAAGAATATATGATTCTAATAAAAACAATAAATTTTAAAAAGAATAAAATCTTTTAATTAAGAAGATAATTAATGATTTGTAAACTTGCATTGAACCAATCTTCTATAAACCCAAACCACTAAAATACATTCATTGTAGAAGCAAGGGTACAATTTGTCATCCTTGTACTAAAACAGTTATACTTACAAATGGCCTCAACCACGATGAAGCTTATTAACAACATCAATATTTCTCATGATGTTGAACTATATATACTGTCGAAATTGCTCGTGAAAACTATGAATCAATTCAGGTTTGTGCACTCTTCTTGGTCAAATTTTCTATCAAACCTCAATTCATGAGTGTATTTACAAAACTTCTTATCCAAAGACGATGATGGTTCATCTCTCCTCCTAAAGAAACAAGCCTCAAAAGGTATTCCATATTTGTTTTGGTGTTGGTTGAGAGGTTTCATTTAGATTGTCATTTCCTTGTCAAGACAAGAATGTCATAATTATGGATTATTGTGTCAATGTTATAATTGGTCTCATTCAATACAAATGTGACTATGGCAATCAAGATGGTTTTGCTATATATAAGCAAGACTTGGGGAAGACCAGAAGGACTAACCCTGAATTCCTTAGTTGTAAGGTTCCAAAACATAACATCTTGATCACCATAGCCGCACTTGTATCGAACAACACCAATTGTACCATTGACACAAGAATCAAGAATTTTAATGTTTATGACATCCTCCTCTTGATAAGGAGCTGGAAAATCTAATTTGACCTTTTTCTCATACCTCTCACTGTAAACCAAAAGCAGATTTGGAAGGCCTTCAGAGGCTTGTTGTCTTACGAGAAGCGATGTGTAGAAATTATTGGGATCTATACTAGGATTTAGAACACCTAAATTATCATTAGATGCAATACTCTTAAATTGCGTACCTCTTAAAGACATACTCGATCTTGCGAAAGTGTGTACACAAGTGTATATGTCAGGAGAAGGAACTTCCTCTTGATCTCCCCTCTCTTATAGAGCATTGGATGGAGCAACCAAATATCCAACCCTTGTTTAAATAGATAGGTAACCTAATATCCAACCATCATAGATATTAGGTCCATTAGGTCCTACACATAAACTCAGTACACTTATCTATTGGGCTTGACCTAATAAACATATAAGCACATGGTGATTTCCAAAGCCCAAATTGGATCACTTAATTAAACATTGGGCTCATAGGGAAAAATGTATCAAGTCATATATTCAACCCATATTTTAATAAAACAAAATACACCAATCAATAGACCAAATAAAGAAAATTCTAACATTCTCCCACTTGGGCAATATTGATTGGGAAAATATATCAAGTCATACGTTCAACCCATTTTTTGAAATTCATTTTGAAAATGACTCATGAGTTGAATAACTATGGCCACATAAACAACCTAAACATAATCATCACAAAACATGACCAATACAACTAACAAAATCGATAGCTAAGGCCTATAAGCAAAGATAAACTAATCCAAGTTTAGTTCACCAATGACCACATAACCAACAACTTTATTAGCATGATCATAACACAAGTGTGCAGGTGTAGGTACACATCATAGCATGGCATGTGATCCCTTTCATGCTACTATGTATGGATCCTACATTGCATTTTTTTTCTTCAAGAAAACACAACCAATCTCACAAAGAGATAATATTCATGCTTCTCATGAAACACCATTCCAAAAGGAACCAAAACATGCACATAATAATCTCTTAAAGAGATCATATCCATGTTTCTCACGAAACACCATTCCAAAGAGGAACCAAAACATACGTGCATAACAATCTCTCAAAGAGATCATATCCATGTTTCTCACGAAACATCATTCCAAAGTAGAACCAAAAAACATATGTGCATAACAATCTCTCAAAGAGATTATATTCATGTTTCTCATGAAACACTAATCAAAAGCGAAACTGAAACATGCACATAACAATCTTTCAAAGAGATCATATTCATTTCCAAAAAAGGAAACTGAAACATCTCAAGCGAAAAGAAAAAAAATACTTAACAATTATTGTCAATAATCAACATGTGCATGACATTATTGAATAAAAGATTGCATAAGTCCAATGTAATAAAAGTAGCACAAAATAATAACAACTCCCACTAACCAACTACATCAAAAGGACCTTACAATACCCATATTCTTAACATGTTTCATAAACACTATAGGTCTAAGTCCTTTAATCAGGGGGTCAACAAACATCTTCTTTGTACTAAGTCCTTTAGTTATGGGAAACCCAATTGCACAAGACACATGCAATCTCAAAACTCTTATCAACTTTCATTGATCAATCACATTAAAACACATAAACTACCAAAGTTTAAACAATGATTAGATACCAATGTGATCAAGTTGCTATACCATCAATCACCAGAACATAATTCAGTTACTTGTAAAATTTAACCATAAAAGATATTCAAAAAAACATATATACAACTCAAAACTAGCAATCAATTGCCACAAAATGATTAAGCATCATTAGTAGAATGAATGATAAACATGTATTTTAATCATCCCAAGAAGGGCTATACACATCAATGCGACAATCATCTTGTCACTTCTCACACATCTCTTTAATAAGCCCTAAGAGGAAAATTAATGCAAGGACAATTAACCTTTTAAACCAACTACTTTATTCAAAGTATAGATAAATTATGTCATTTGTAAAGGCAAAAATCACAAGAAGGGGGGTTGAATTGTGTTTTATAAAAATTTTCGCAAACTTTTATAAAACACATGATTCGTCTGTTACGGGTTTAAAAAAAAGTGTTTCGGAGAAAAAGTTAACAGACGATAACAACAGATGAAACCTTTTAAGAAAACAAGATAAATCACAAGACAAAGTCAGTTCAACCAGTTATAAGAAATAAAGAGCAGGAAAGATAACACAAGAATTTATACTGGTTCGTCTCACCTCGAGACAACGTTCAGTTCTTGGCAAACCACCAAGTTCTACTAACTCTTGCAAGTTACAAGTATTGTTCAATGCCACTTCTGGCTCAACCCAAGTAGTTTTTACACTAGCCTCTCCAAGCTAAAAACCCAAGTATTCTTTCTTACCAAGCAATTTCTGGCTCTACAACAAATCAGTAGATTTGTTGAGTTAGGGGCACACAGACTTTGATTATCATCTTACAGACGGATATACAAGATTAAAAATACAGTCTTTTTCTCTCAAGATACTCAAGGTGTTTTGAGAGCTTTTTACAACTAGAAAATTTTACAAGAGAAAGAATGAAGGCTTGAAAGAATGCTTGCGAGTTAAAGTTCTATTTTCAGCACTTTGAATCTTCTGCTATATATAGACTTGCTGAGGAAGTAACTATTGTCTCTAAACGGCCTTCTTACTTGCATCTGACCAACATATGAAGGAAAGTGGTTGTTGGGGCATTTAATTTGAGCATTAAATGCTTGTCACCAACTAGTCACTTTGAGCTGATAAAGCACTATACTTATCTTCCTAGAGATACACTCCATATCCTTCTGCTGCAGTGGTCACATCGCTTACTCAGACAAGTACTCATTGATAGTTGTAGCGCGTCTTTTGAGGCGAGGGGAACTTCTGCTACTTTGACTCTTGTTTTTGTTTTCCTTTATGCACTTCGACAGATCCTAGGAGGATGTTCCATCAAATTACAAAATGACAGTGCATTTACTATGCCTTTAAATGCTTCTTCAGACTTAAGCGTCTGTATGCATATCATCTGTAACTTACAGATGCAGATGCAACGATTTTGTCTATTGGCATTATAAGACACAATCTTTTTACTTAATATTTGTTTTGCATTGAATCAAAATTATTGAGAGTCCTGATTTGTCTTATGACTCAATATCATTCGAGTATAATATATACTCTCATTTGTTTTGAGACTTTAGAATAAATTTTAATGACAAAGGCTCAAATCCATATATCAATAAATAAAAAAATTCAGTAACACTCATATTTTCATATCTTTCTAAAAAGAAAACAATATAATATAAGCCCAACTTATATTAATAATGCAATCTAATGTCCCAAAATAATTTATTAAAAAAAAGTCAAAAGTTTGACTTATACAGGACATAGATAAAAAAAAAGTGATTAGTAATACAAGAAGCATATATTTATGACTAATAAATTATGCTCCCACATTTCCTTCAAAACAATGTATCTTGTAATTCTCTTAATTATCAATTGAAAAAAAATCTAAGGAAAATAAGCACAAGATACATTAATAATAAACATTAATCACATTTAAAATTTACCAAATTTTTAAAACTTATTAATAGACACAAAATATACTTATCAAATAGGAAACAATGTGTCCAAATCAAACAAATTGATTTTCACATTTTTTTTTTTTGGATAAAAGACTAGGAATGTTCAAGCATCAGAATAGATCCAAAAAGCCCAACTAGGTTGGCACCTTAGGAACTATAAATCATTCCCCAAAAACAATCCCAAATATTATTGAAAACAAATTAAAAGAAAGATAACGGCAGTAGGAACATAGTCCCTATATTACAACCAGAATAGCAACCAGACTAGCAAAACCTATAAGAGGGTAAACCTATTCTATTTCTATAGAAATCATATCTAATAGACTCAGGCATTACATCCCAACCAAAATTGTAATCAATGATTTTCACCTAGTTTTCATGCAATTGAATTTATTGCACAATTTTTTTCTTATAAGTCACAAGAATATGATCCAATGATATTTAACTAGGCACAATCATATTCTTACTAAAGTATAATATGCTTGTACAATCACTCACGAGCAAAAAGAATTTTTCATATTATAGCTCCCACTAATGATTAGCATTTTCTTGTAAACAAAGTAACTCTCTTGAGCTTGTACCTAAGCATATTTTCATGAACAAATAAACATATTCATCATGACAAAAAAATGTCAATATTATATATATATATATATATATATATATATATATATATGTTTACATCCTTTATAAAAAATTTAATCCAAAATTAAAACATTATAATTTATTTACTTTGTCAATGAAAGACATGATATGAAGTTGAAATTAAATACAAATAAATCATTGATTGATTAAAAGGACAATATTTAATGATATTTGCCACACTACTTTGGGATATAAACCATATGAATATAAACTCCTCTATGGTTGGAAAATATGCCATACACAACAGTTTCCAAAAATTCAAAAAAACTTGTAGTTAGAATTTTCACGGTCACATAATCCCAAATTTATATGTTACATGAATCAACTTATGCAATAGATTTCTTCTGGGTAAACTTATGCACTAAGTGATTTAAGTAACACAATCATCCAAAAAAAAAAAATGGGAAGCACTTCCATTAATATTCATGAATAAGTCACTGTGGTGATAAACATTCATTTCCAATAACAGTGCTCCTAAAACAAGGATGAAATTACAATTTAGAAAAAATACTCAACTTCATACATAAATTTTCTCAAACCATGTTTCCCAAGAAACATATTAGAAATTATTTTCTTCATATAAAATCACATCATGCACCCAAGTGATGAATAACATCAATTTGTACAAAGATTAAATGTCAAGAATACAATGTACAAACCACATAAACCATTTAACATAATTTCAAAGAACACATGGACAAACAAATCTAATTAAAAATGATTAATGTGAGAAGACTCAAAGAATTTCATAAGTTTATTCCATTAGTTAAGTATTTGACAACTATGGTAGTCACATTATACCAAACTAATAAATTCGTTCATCGAAATAATGATTTATACATGTTCTCGAAATTATATTATATAAAATACATAATAAAAAAAAACATCTTTCCAGATACACTTAACAAATAACAAGTGCACCAAAGATGACAATAATAATTAATATTATCTCTAGTTATCATTTTCCATAAATTTGTTTGTGTCTTAATATACGACAATATACCAAAAATAAGACATGGTACAAATAAAATTAAAGACTCATTTAACTAGAGTTTTAGGCAAAAGTTTGCACAGCTGCCTTAATTTTGTTATGTACCAACATAATGTAATCAATTATCTATGATTATATCATAATTCTTTTGGTATTTCCCTTGATTGCTACACAATCATAATCACTAACAATTATTTTTGTATCCTTTAAACATGTAATTCATATTACACATCACCAAATTATGCATAATGATTTATCAATATACAAGTTATCTAAAAGATTTGAACACTTTATAGATAAATTTAATCAAACATGCACAATCCATAACCTTATAAAAAAAAACTTGAATGCATATCCACTTGACAGATATCAAATGACAAGTCATATGTTTTCATAAAACACACGAAGGCACAATTTAAAAGAAATATGATTTTCATTGGCAAATTTAACCTTCATATATAAATGAATTACAAAAAAAAATTGCCATGCCATGATTGCGTAACATTAAAATATTAAAATATTTTTATCTCAAATTCTGTCTCTATTCTCATGCTTTGAAAACATAAAATTTAATTAAAAAAAAACAATAAAGTCTTAAACTTTTGTATCATAATTATTGCATATAACAATTCAAATTGTCATGCCAACATACCTTCATTGTAACATAAGAATTTGTATATAACATGACTTAATCGAATTCAAAAGATTTATGCATATAAAATAATATCTCTCAGAGTATAAAATATATTATACATTCATAACAGTTGTAAACATACAACAAATAAGGATCAATACAATGTCATCCTTTCACCTATTATAATTATTTACAATCAAGAGCTCAATATAATTGACAATGTTATTCATGGAAAAAGTTACAAGAGCAAGGATTCAAACCATATAATATAAACTCTCTTGTGGGTAGAGAATATATTGTACAATAACAACAGTTACAAAAATCAAACACCTGTGGGTCGAAGGATTTTACTGTCATGAATAACATGGGACAATCATCATCAATAATAATGACTAAACGAGGATTTAAAACATATAATACAAACTCTCTTGTGAGTAGAGAATATATTATATAATATATTATATAATAACAGCACTTACAAAAATCCAACACCTGTGGGCTGAAGGATCTTACTGTCAAGTTCATCCCAACATGTCACAACAAAATTAACCAATGAATTAACCCCCTATGGGTGAGTCAACTCAAAGATAAATTTAAATGACACAACATCCCAATATTTTAAATTTAACAAGTAGCTATATTAATTTTGCAAATAACCCACTGTGGTGAGATACACTTACTCAATCAATAGAGCTCATAATAGGGATAACAATTGGCCAAAATATTTTTCTTATTCAGCTCTAAATTTCCAAACATCAACAACATATAGCGATAAAAATAATAAATATATTATAAACCATACACTATTAATTATTAGCAATATACATATGTTACAAATCGAGATTGTCGATCCTAAATAAACAATGCCATTTTCACAAATGACAATATAATACACATATGTATATAAGCCAATTAATAATCCAATCCCAAAATTAATGTATCAATGGTATAATGGAGATCCAAAATGCAATGCCAATTTCATGATCAGGAAACCACATCAAAAGGATTGTTTTGATAATATTATTACTATTATTAATATTAATATGTTATGCAAGTAATAACTATGCGTCAAATTCATTTATCATGCATGCAATACTTTCTCTCACCATGAATTAGGTCACAATGACCAACGTAATTCATATATACCATCTTGAAACAAATTCTATGAAAAGAATTTCTAATTTCACAAAACCCTAAAAGTTTCAATTTTAATCAATTCAAGAAATCATAAATTAAAACATAGGATTCTAAATTTAGTATAACCCACTCTGATACCACATGTAAAAATTAATAGGATATATACTAGGATTTAGAACACCTAAATTATCATCAGATACAATACACAAAATTTGCATACCTCTTGAAGACATACTCGATCTTGCGGAAGTGCGTACACAAGTGTATACATTAGGAGAAGGAACTTCCTCTTGATCTCCCCTCTCTTATAGATCGACTATTGGATGGAGCAATGAGCCGTCAAAGAGGACATGAGTCAAGTGAGGATCATACCCTTCTTTAAATAGACAGGTAACCTAATATCCAACCATCATATATATTAGGCCTATTAGGTCCAACACATAAACTCAACACATTTGTCTATTGGGCATGACCTAATAAACATATAAACACATGGTAATTCCTAAAGCCCAAATTGGATCACTTAATTAAACATTGGGCTCATAGGGAAAAATATTGGCTTTTGCTATATCCACTCCCCTTTTTTGCTAAATACGCTCCCATTGATTGTTTTCTATTATTTTTTTCCTTATATACCCTTTATACACATAACATTTATACAAAATTATTATTCCGGAAAGTACTTTCCGGAATACTATTGTTGTGTTCCGGAAAGTACTTTCTGGAATACAGTTTTATTTTTTAATACAATTTTATTTTTTAACTTCCGGAAAATACTTTCCGGAATACTATTTTGTGTTCCGGAAAGTATTTTTTGGAATGTTAAAAAATAAAATTGTATTCCAGAAATTACTTTCCAGAACACAAAATAGTATTCCGGAAAGTACTTTTCGGAAGTTAGCAAAAAAGGGGAGTGGATATAGCAATAGCCAAAATATATCAGGTCATACATTCAACCCATATTTTAATAAAACAAAATACACCAATCAATAGAAGACCAAATAAAGAAAATTCTAACACGATGAACCATCATAATCTTTGAATAAGTAGTTTTGTATATGCATTTGCATGAATTGAGGGTTTTCAAGCAAATTTGACTAGGAAGTCTGCACACTCCCAAATCAATTCAAAGATTTCATGGGCAATTTTGACAAAGTAATCAGTGCAACATCATTAAGGCATGTAGATGTTGTTGTTAATGACCTTTTCATTCTTCTTTATGGCTACTGCTATTTTGTAAGTTGGAAAATCAAGAAGTTGCTAGTTTGACACATCAAAATGTCATAGATTTGGAGGGAGAACATACATAAAAGGATGTTCCTGCAGCACTAAATACTGTTGTGATTATTGATTCAGATGAGGAAGATGACAGAGATAAAGAATTTGTTGTTCCATTTCATGAAGTTGTGTTGTCGAGAATAGTTGTGCCATCTCCTGCATTGCAAATGATTGTAAGTTTTTTGGTTTTTCTTTGTTATTGTATTTTTTTTATGTATGTATATTGAAACAATGGATACTCAATGCTTTAAATCCTAAATAGCGGATCATAGCAGTCAACCCCAAAAACGCTATAACGGTATAGTGTATAGTGGGACAACCACTATTCTATTTTTTTTAATATAGTTTATTTAATGTAAACTCTATGCATATAGTCATATTTAACAATAACTCTCCACATAATAATGCATTAGATGAATTAAATATGTAACAACAAATCTATTCATAGAATCATTATACGTATCTAACAGCAAGTCAGCAACTCCCTTAACAAAAACAGAATCATAGATCTATAAAAACAAGTTAGTAAATCCTTTAACAAAAACAAAAACATACATATATAAGTCATAGAAGTGGGCTACAGAAGTGGGAGTAGAGAGAAAGTTGAAATGACAAGTGAATGTCATAGGTTGAAACTGAGAAAGTTGAAAGAAGTGAAAAAAAAAAGCCTTCTCCTATACGTGTTTCAAGATCGAGGCTAGGGTGGGAAATGTTGTTAGGTCTCCCACCCTAGGAAACTCTTTGTGAACTATTAGATAAATTAATTTTAAAATTAATGGTTGAGATTGTCTTTTTTTTTTCTTTTTCCTTTTTCTCTATTTTTATGTATCTTTCCTAATTTATCTCTGTCCTCCTCTGGCATCCTCACTTCAGTGCCAACAACAACCTTTGTGGTGGTTTTATGATAGCTTTCAATCCTTTCCACATCACTCCCTCCACACACCATACACCCCGCTCAATCCATCACTGTTCCCCTCAAGCTCATCAAAGTCTCCAAACCCTCATTGACCCTTCTTTCAACTCCAATGGCTTCCATGAAATTTCCCCCTATTGGAGTCCAAGTGTGAAGGAGAAGTCCCACATTGGGTAGAAATAAGAAAGTTGAGTAACATATAATTGGAAAGACCCTCAAACCTAATGCCTTAAGGTTTTGGGTTAAAGATGATGTCAAGTTCACTTGTGTGATGTGCTCGTGGCCCATTGGTGAAGATCTCCCCAGTTTTAACCCCCCTTAGATGCACAACACCTCCCCTCATATTTGACCAACTTGGTTCTTAATTCCCTCTCTTAGGACACAATTGGATTACTCCAAAAAAATTTCCTTGGCAAGAGAACCATGGAAACACCAAAAATCGCAATAGGGTTATTGTCAATTACCACGGTGTGTGTAATTGAGGCCTGAACGATGTTGGTATTGATGGCAACCAAATCATTCACACATGAAATGTTGAGCAAGCATATTGACAGTAAAATGAATTTGGGGAGCTCACCTCACGTTGTCCATCTTTGACTAGGTTTCAACTTGAAAGACAGCGTCTTGCTTTCATATGGTTCCATAATCCTTGCAATTTTATTATTCTTTGTCATGTGCAGTTTTCACAGAACGCGATGAAGTTTTCACAGACCTCATACGGAGGAATTAATAGCGACATTAGAACTGAAACCAAGATATATGAGTGGCATTCAAACCTCCCCATCAAATCGTCAATGACGTCGCATCATGGCAAGACAGTCTACTGGAATGTCGCGTTGTTAAGGTGTCGGTGATGGCAAGACAGTGATGTCGCATGGTGGCATCCGGTAAAATCGTTGAAGGGAAAGAAGAGGATAGAGGAGAAAGGTAAATCATGAAAGAAGAAGAAAAAAGACGAAAAAGAAAAGAAAAAAGAATGAAAAATCTCGATCGTTGATTCAAAAATAAAGAGATCTGACGGCTCAAAAAGAGTTTCCCAAGGTGGAAGACCTGACAACGTTTCTCACCCTAGCCTCCATCCATGTTTCAAAAGTGTGTTCAACAAGTCAACAAAAAAAAAAGAACTTGATAAGAGAACATTCGTCTTAATAGCAAAAAGTAAATCTGTTAAGGAAAAGGAGGGAGTAACATAAACTTATAGCAGCTATTCTGTCTTCTTTTTTTATAGAAAAACAACTTTTATGTTAAAATAGCTTTTCTATTAAATATAATAAAAGGAAAAATTAAAGTTTCAAAAACGCCCATGTCTTAAAAAAAGCCCAAACGGTTACCTTTTAAGAGAGCATTTTCAAAAAACACTGTAATGGTGTTATCCCAGCCGCTACAGTCACAATTTCAGCTGCTACACTAAAGCGCTCCATTATTGAGATCCCTAATGCGGCCAAGGGCCGCTCCGCCCTGCTACAACGCTATCCTGGTGCTATAATGCGCTATTTTCATCCCTGTGGATACTAATATGCATGAGCTTTTATTTGGAACATATTTGTAACATCCTCCATCTAGGGATGATTTGACAGAACTATGGCATTTCATGGTTACAATTTTCGGCAGAAGATTCTTATAAAATTATCATTGTATCTTTCTTGAACTAGTTTTCTTGAATTATGTTCCTTTCAAAAGTATATTGCCTTACCTTTTGAATATTTAGAAAGCGGATTCTTCTGGAGATTGAGAGGCTATAGTTACAACCTAGTATGACATACACTTGAGAGATGTTGTTTATATTCTTTTAAAAGCTAATTGAATATTTTATATATAGATGACCCATTCAATATGTTTTACATTTCGGCAAATTATGCTGGTGTGTCATATTTACTTTTTGGCATATTATGTTGCATTTTTCTTAATTGTTACTGAAGTTCCTTGCATTGAACCATTTACATTTTTTTTACCCTTTTTCTTAAATATATTTATAATTATAGCAAGCTGATTACCATTGTATCGAATTCTCAAAGTTAACTTGTTTTCTTTAAGCATATTAGTATTCCTTCTTTGTACAAAGGCTCAAATGAATTACAGCATTAACAATAATTAACATATTGAAGACTCTGAAGTGAAATTTTGAAGCATGAAGCATATATTGTGAAAAGTTCTCAATCCCTTACTTTATTAATATGGCTTAGCCCTCTTAAAAACAAGCACTTAATTCTAGTACCTTGGCAAGATTTCACAGAAATGTGACTTTTTTGCTCCGTAGTCTTAGTTCTGTAATCATTGAATGTCTTGCTAAACATGAATATTTTGATGCAATATGAAAATTCCTGTACTTTTGGTCATTTACTGTATTCTTTGTTGTTGGGCAAGTGATAAGGTTGAAAATGAAAACAATTGATGTATCTAGATCTATATTTTATCTAAATGCCATGCTATTTCTATTTTTTTCCTTTACTCCTGCTATGCACACATTAATGTTGATAGATAAATAGTGCATTTTGACGCATGAGCTTTTCCATTTATTTTTCAGAGCATATTGTGTAATTTTTAAAATTTGAATTACTACATTTGCATTTGGGTAGCTTCCTTTGAAAGCTTTGTGTATTTGGATTTAAATTACGTAGCAACTTTTCAAGACAAGATGCTCCTCACCAATCAAGATAAGGCTTTTGTTGTTTGTTTGTTTTCATGAAGATGCTTGGTCTTTCTTCTTGTTCTTGTTCATCATTTTAATGCAAGTTGTTTCACTGACAATTCTATGTGTCACAATGCATTTTAGGGGTATCACACTCCCATTCCTTACCTGTGAGAAAGAGAAGATCTAAAAATTAAGACAAGTATGGATGGTAAAGCTAACACTAGGAGCGATAAAGGTGTTTATATTGGTGTACAGGAGGAAGAAGATCAGGTTGATGCTGAAGATGATGGTCTAGAAGATATTTGGAAGGAGATGTCAATGGCAATCGAATGCTCCAAAGTATCATACTTTAATTTGCTATTATTTGCCAGTAATAATAGTAATTAATTTTCTATGCAAGGTAGTTTTATCTCCTACTCATTAAGATGATTTTTTTTCATGTCATTTATTTGTAACACTTCCCTGATTTCTACTTGTTAAGTTGAGGGCTTATGAGACATCACATATTTCTTGTGAAGATAAGGGGAAAAACTATATCAGAACATACAAGTGTGGGAAAAATAAATTGATAGATAGAATTATGACGTAGTTCCTTTTTGAGTTGGGTTGTTACTTGCTAACAAGATTATTCATTGATTTATGTAGACAACTGTAAATAATTTGGTGGATACACTAAAAATGGTTTCCCCATTTCTATCAGCCAAGCGTTTGTATCAGTTATTCTATGCATGTTTAATATTCTAGAAGTACAGTAATTCACAAAATGCAAATTGTGTTGAAACTTGAAACCTTGTGCGTTATGGCATACAATTATCCTTATTGGCCTCTATTATTTTGTTCTCTCACTTAATCTATGTTATACCTGTTGTATGCATTTTGATATAACATGTAATGCTCCCATCACATGTAAATATCATATATGCTTTTTTTTTCTGCTCAGAAAAATTTACTTGCACACATGTCATAGTAATTTAGCTTTATGTACATTATTTCTAACTTTGAATTCTATCTGTAAATAACATTTTTAGAGGTTCTTTGGCATTGATTTAGTTTAATTATACCTCTACTAGCTAGGATGTTTTTGTGGATCCTCTGCCGGATGATGAAGTGGGAGAAGATGATAATTAGAGACTATTTCATAAAAGATGTCTCTTTATTATTTATAATTAATGTCCATAAATTAGGGATGTTACACCAACTCATTGCTATGATTTCTGAAATCAATGTTGTTGGTGGATCCAAGGGGTGGTGGGTAGACACTGGTGCAACACGTCATGTTTGCTATGATAGATCTTTGTTTAAGAATTATTCTGTTGCTGAGAATCAGGAAGTGTTGTTGGGAGATTCCCACACCACGATTGTTGCTGGGACAGGAGATGTGGAACTGAAGTTTACCTCTAGAAAGACTGTGGTTCTTAAAGATGTTATGCATACTCCAGAGATGAGAAAGAATTTAGTTTCAGGCTATCTTCTTAACAAAGCTGGGTTTACTCAAACCATAGGGGCTGATTTGTATACTCTTACAAAGAATAATATTTTTGTGGGGAAGGGTTACACTACTTATGGAATGTTCAAATTGAATATTGAATGAATAAATTTGTTTGTTTTTTCCTTATATGTTCAATACTTCTTATGTTTATCATTAATCTATTCTGAGTATATTTCTAAATGTTTGAAATTGATTGTTTATGTAAAATACTAAATACTGCAACATTGTTATTTTCTATCAGTTTGTGAATTTCGTGAATATATTTTAGTTACTATTTGTGAAAAAAAAAGATTGATATATGCTGGATTGGAAATAGTTTGGCTAATGTCTTCCCTGTTATATATGTAAAGCATTTGCAAGAAAACATTGGAACGGTGGTTTATGTTGTATTTTGGTCAAAGAACTTTGCCATGTTATATTTTCGAAGTTATGTGCGTTTCTTTATATATATTAATAGTGAAGTTAATTGTAGTACAGGCTGTTGCATATTAGTACTTTTATACATATGTGATTTTATCTATTTTCCTTTTAAATTGAAAAAATAGTGGGGGCTCTTCTTCTTATTATGCACATATTAATAAACGTGATTATTAGAATGTTTTGTTTCTGATGAATCTAGAAGTAAAAGAGCTCATGTAGCTAAAGATTTTGGTCGTGTCTTTTATGCTTATAAGTTGAGGAGGATCCTTCCTGAATTCAAGAGACTTTATAGTGAAAAACTATTCCAGACATAGATCCATTACTATAGTACCGTGGCTATAGGGATGGATCATGTGAGGTTTGAAGAACATTTGGTTGATCCTTTGACGAAAGGATTAGCAAGAGAGAAAGGTTTTCAAAACCTCAAAAGGAATGAGACTAATGCCCATAGATTAAATTGTCTCTTATAAGGGTAACCCAACCTATAGACTAGAGATCCCAAGAAATAGGTTCAAAGGGTAATAACATCTTATAAAGAGATGCGAGAATCATGCTATAATAATTCTTCTAAGTCTCATTCATATATTTAGAGCATGATATTCTGTAGTGTTTAAAGGTTGAATTAATTTCTTAATGAGTTCTATACACTATATTGAGTGGGATACCTAACTACAGAAGTACTCTTGATAGACTCACCTATGTGAATGTGGAAGTGAGGCCGCTTCCTATGGAATTTTGGGCAAAATGCTCTAGAGCATTCACTATACTGGGATATACGTGTATGGTCATAATGCACGGGCTTTTAGACTACACCCCGAAAGATTATGCGTATGATGTTGTTAGAGATAGAGTTCAAGACTACGAGTCACTCTAGTATAATCTAAATCATCATTACTACACAATGGTTCAAGTCTACGAACACGATTGTTTATGCTCAATCTTATTCTGTATTTTGCCTTAATGCTTGATGAAATATATTTTAAAAAATCAATGGGAGATTGTGAGATGATTTGTTGAAATCTTTTAATTGAATCATATATTTTATTTTATTTTAAACGTTGGAACCTTTTATTGTATAAACGGAAGTTTTTGAATTGATTTCATAGCATTTAATCAATTATTTTAATTATGTGATTTGAATATAAAGTTTTAAAGATACAGTTCAATATTTTTTGAACGTTGAGTCTTCAACTGGCTTTAATTGTTTTAATAACCTTTTAAAGCTATAAGACCTTATATAAAGAAAAAAGAGGAACATCAGAAGAAATGGTACAAAACGTGAAAAATAAGTTGAAAGAAAAAAGTGTTTTCAGTTTTAGTGAGTTCCCGAGCATTTAAGAGATTTGTGTGGGTGTCAGTTTGTGGGACTCTCTTATGTGCAGAGAGGTTTCTTACTCATTTTGGAGGGTTGTTTTATCTTGGGGACAACGAGCTGTAGACTGCTGCACAATTTAGGCAAAGCCGCAAAATGTCTTAAAGAGAGCGACCTAGTCCGCAACTCAGCCTTTGTTATTTTTTTAATCGTGTTTGGTGTTTGCAGCAACACAAACAGCCAAAGCAAACCAAGCAACAATGCTCACAAATAAGCAACAAGAAGATGAAAAACCTCAAATACAAAGTAGATACTGCGAAGCACTTTTCTCCCTATCCAGACCTTGTTTCAAGGATCCAATCAGACAAAACAAAGTGTCACACATTCTAAACCTATTGTCCAAAAATCAGTCGGATCCAACGGTGAACGAATCTGCTATTGCAATTTGAAAATCTGTTGTCTGAAGAGCTAAGAAAACATGAGAAGGTGGAGGAGTGAAAAGGGATGTGTGAGAAAATGACAGAGAGATTTTAATGAGATTTAGTAACCAATGAAAAGCAATTGTTTCACATTTTTTGATAAACATTAGTAACCTATGCCATAAAGAGGGTATAGCAAATTGAGAAATGGGAGGAGTATACCACGTAAGCGAAAAGGTTCATGTGAAAGAATGTGTAATTTCCTAAATCTGAGATGACGGTGTCACATTTCGCGACTCATATTTTATATATTATAAATAGATAGGAGAAGGGGCGACATACTCTTGTCTAGTCTAATATCAACTGAAATAATTATGACCATTCAACCTTAGATAAGTAGCAATATATATTAGTGCTCCAAATCACTATTATATTGATTGTACTATTTTATGCATAGGTTAAGAAATAAAAAATAATTTTTTTAATTCAATATATAATTTTTTTTACCCATATAATGATTTTTTATTTTTTGATTGCAACACTCTTCTTTTGTTTAATTTCATTTTCCGTCTTGTTTCTTATCTTTCAACTTAAAAAAAAAAAATCTATTCTCTTTTACACCTTAACCCTCTCTAACAAGTACTTCATATTTTTAAGGCTTAATTGTAATTTTTACCCTCAACTTTTACTTTTTGACGAATTTTACTCCCAACAAATTAATTTTGCGCATCTTACCACTAACTTTTTTAAAAAAGTTGCAAATTTTACCTTCCACCATTTTGCTGACATGGCATGCTAAAATAATTGTACTTTTTACCCCTAACTTTTTACTTTTTGGCAAATTTTACCCTTAACTTTTTTCACTTTTTGGCAAATTTTATCCCTAACTTTTTATTTTTTGGTAAATTTTACCCCCACTTTTTACGCTTATGTCAACATGCCATATCAGTAAAAAAAATGAAAGGTAAAAATTGCAACTTTTTAAAAAGTTTGGGGGTAAAATGCACCAAATTAATTTGTTTGAGGTAAAATTCACCAAAAAGTAAAAAATTGGAGGTAAAAATTGCAATTAAATCTATTTTTATTATCTTTTACCAGACAACTTTTAACTTAAAGGTGCTTTAAAATTAAACCAAATAAAAATTACCAAACAAATTCTCTCTTATTTTAAATTTTAACTTTAAAGTAACTTTTAAATAAAAAGAAAAAAAAACTAGGCTAAACATAGCCTAAAAGAAATTTTAAAAAAATGTAGAGATTAAAAGAAGATATTTTTAAATATAAAGCCTAAAATAATTTTTTTTAACAATAAAACTCAAATGAGTAATTAAACCCTTACAGACAACTACTTGGATCAGGTATTTCCAATAGGACCATCCTTTCTAGTACTGATGTTCCTACTTGGATTAGTCATATTCTTTCACATAAGGAGATGTCTCTCGCAGTGTCTGTTGCTTGGTGGGCGTGGCTCTGGCGCAACAATTGTGTATTCAATTATCAGAATTGGAATATTCACTATGTCCTTAGGAGAATTCGAGAAGCACACGTGGATTTTGTCGTGCATGGGTCCAACAATGTGCGTCACCCTCAGTCAAATTGGACTGCTCCGGATCATCCTTTCGTTAAGCCAGTGGCTGATTTAGGACCCTAGGTCAGGGGAGTAAAATAAGAAAAAAATAAATTTTTTATTCTATTTAATATTTGATGTACATCAGATAAAAAATCAGATAATGATGAGATATTTTTTTATTAGTAGATAATGATAAGATATTATATAATTTCTAAAAATTAGATAATGATAAAATATGATATAACTCTCCCCTTAAGATAAGAAATAAGATAATGTTATTAATTATATTATATTGACGCAACAAACAACCAATTATAATAAGATAGGATAATTATTTTATTTTATCCTATCCTATTGTCAAGTCCAATTGGAAAAAAAGATAAAATTAAACTTTTAAATTAAATATTTAAATAAAAATAATAAATACATAAAAGGAGAAAAAAATTAGATAGAGGGGGTTCAAATACATAAAATTAAAGGGGAACAAAATATACACATTTAATATATATATATATATATATATATATATATATATATATATATATATATATATATATATGTAATTTTTTAAAAGTGAGCAAGTGCAAGTGCACCCTCTCAAATGTATGTGGATCCGCCAGTGCGTTAAGCTGAATGTTGATGGGAGTTACAGATCTCAAGCCAACGCCATTGGGGGTAGGAGGTGTTCTTCGTAATTCAGCTGGTAAATGGCTTTTTGGATTTTCGAGAAGTTCGGGAGAAGGGGATCGTCTTCTCGCTGAATTATTGGCCCTTAAGGTAGGGCTTCAACTCTGCTGGGAGCATGGATATCGCAAGCTTGTCTGAAAGTCTGATAATTTGGATGTAGTATCTCTCTTTATCAACTGGAGTCAGGATACTATTTCCCTTCATAGCTACCGCGACCATATTCAGGAGATTCGAGATTTGCAATCTCGTCAATGGTCTTGTGTTTTTGTGCATGGTCAGCGCCAATCAAACACGTTAGCTGATAAGCTTGCTGGTTGGGGATCAAGCCATGGTTTTAAATTGCGGTTATGGTTGCGATTGCAGTCGCGGTTGTGACCATTGCGGTTGTGGGCATTGTGGCTGCTACAATGCAGATTGCGGCTATTGCGGCGTGAAATTATTATATGTTTGCACTGAATGTAAAAAAAGAATTATACAATTATTTTAATTAATGATACATCTTTTATTTATAAGATAGCATGACTTTTCATTCATTTTAAGATTTGATATCTCCCAACATCTCATACAGTCAAACCCATTCGACCATTGACACTTAAAAGTTCAAAATAGAATATTGAATTCTAAATTTTATTTTATTCTTGGCAAAAAAGTGGAATAGAACAATATTAAGGCTTTATTGCGACTCCGATACGGTTCCATTGCGGGTACGTTGCGGCATTTTATGTGATTGAAAATCACACCACAATTACTGACCGATGCGGTTGCAGACACCACTGCAACAGCAATATTGCAGCGACAATTGCGGTTGCGGACCGCTATTTAAAACCATGGATCGAGCCATTCAAATTGGAATCGGTTGTGGGATCAACTTCCTGATGATGTGCTGTTGGAGTATAGGAGGGACTTGCTTTAGGTCCTTTTGTTTTTTTTCCTTTCTGCTTTCTTTAAATTCCCACTATACCAAAAACAACCCTTACAGACAAACCAACCCAATGACTAAGGACAACATTACAAAGTAAACAAATAATATATTAGAAAATAAGATATATAACTCCATGAAACATAAGAAATAAAGCCATGCATTAAAACAAACTTCTTTATGACCACAAATACTTATTTTTATCTTCTAAAAATGAGTCAAAGGACCCTTTATTTTAATCTTACAAAGCTAAATATTATTTTCCATGTGATAGGGAGAGTTGCATCCACATCTTGCATAATCAACTCTTTCCGTTCAAGGAAGAGGGCATGTTTCTTATCTTAAAGAGCTCGAATGTGATGTCAAATCTCTTGTATGAATTTAGCTACAGCCTCCAAATCGAAAAGAGATAGGAGCTCACAAAAGGTAGCAAGGGTTTACTATTGTTGAGTCTTCTTTGATATCGGTGTTTTGAATTTCTTAATTCTTATCGTCAACATCATGAATAATTCTCCATGTATGGACTTTATGAAAGGCTCACCACAATGAGAAAATAGTCCTTTCTTTTACATAGGTACCACCACACAACTTAATCTTGATCACTCCCATGCAATCTGTATTCACTCGCACAACTTTCTCTAATCAATCAAGAAATTCAAAACATCGACACTATGAAGGCTCAATGACAATAAACAATGACTAACTTTTGGTAGCACTTGCTTCCTATATCAATTTGGAAGTTGTTGCAAGATGCATGCAAGAGATCTAATATCACATTCGATCGAGCTCTTGAAGATAGGAAACAGGCCCTCCTCCTTGAATAGGAGTTGATTTGCAAGTTGTGGA
The DNA here is from genome assembly GCA_026413185.1 of Pueraria montana var. lobata. Classification (NCBI taxonomy): domain Eukaryota; kingdom Viridiplantae; phylum Streptophyta; class Magnoliopsida; order Fabales; family Fabaceae; genus Pueraria; species Pueraria montana. The sequence goes on from CM048654.1 coordinate 59,652,519, forward strand.
TACAACTCCTAAATTCCCCTGAGAATTAGTATTAGCTTTATAAGATTAAAATAAAGGGTTCATAAACTCTTCCTAAAAGATTTAAATGAGTGTCTATAAACGAGTTTTGGGTCTATTTGCATAATCTTTTTTAAAAGCACTTATAAGAGAAGAAAAAAAAAAAATAAACATTTGAATAAGTCAAAATTAATTTATGCATTAGTTAATCAACTTTTGGAGAAGTTTATGTAAAAGAGTTTCTATAAATTAGCTTCTGCATAAGCTCATTTTTACTTATAGAGAAACTTGTTTTATTTTTCCTTCTTATTTTCTTCTCCTATAAGTATTTTTGGAGAAGTTCATCTAAACAAACCCTTTATTTGTTATGTTTCATGTTATATTTCTTATTTTTTAATATGTTATTAGTTGTACTTCCTACCTATATAATGACTATTTTATTACTCTCTCCATTCCAAAATAATAGTCTTTTAAATTTATAAATTAAGAAGCATTCAATTGATATAAATTTAGTCTAAAATATCCTTATTTTTTAACTACTTTTGTCATAAATTATTTTACTAACCACCAATAACAAATACATTCTACAATCTACCAACTTATTTTTATGATAGATGTCTCTTTTCAATACAAGTATTGATTAATCTAGCTTCTTAATTATGTCTAGAGGTATTGTTGGAATAAATAGTTTAAAAATGCATTATTTGAACAAGAATAAAAAACTAAAAAGACTATTATTTTGGAATAGACGAAGTAATGAAAAAAAAGTAACTTTCATGCTACTGTTTTGAGGGGAACATCTTCCACCGATCAATCTGGAGCAGGTGGCAACATGCAAGATCCTCAAAGAGTCAAGACCATATCCAGGCTTTGGATGATTGGAAGAGATCTCTACTCTTCAAGCTACGAGAACTATTTGTCACAGCAGCAATCCTCCATGGAGGAAATGGAGTCGAAAAGAAAAACTCCCAAAACAGCATGCAAACATCTGACAACAGATACAAAAGCTCAAAATGTTGAACAGGAGAACAAGCAAAAGAAATCATGAAATCCTTTTATGTAGTGTACACACGAGTGATCCACATAAGCTCCAAAGGTAGCAGAAACAAGTTAAAAGGAATGACAAAAGTGATGACTAGGAAAAGCATCATCATCATGAAGGTAGCAAATACCAGAACTCTGTAGCGCACCATATATATATGTGATTGGGAGTGAATTTCTTGGAGCCCCTCATCATCAACATCATCATCAAGATTCAGCATATCAAGGAGAGTAGTTTTGTTAGGTTACAACATGTCAATTTTGAATTTGGTCATGATCTTTTCATTTTGCTGTCTTCCTACACTACATTCTGCTATATTGTGTAGTCAATTTATTCTCTACGCTGACATGGGGCTGCGGTTTAGTAATTTAACTGCATATTGATTAGTGATATATCATGAGTCAATAATAAGATGGCCTATTAGCTCAGTTGGTTAGAGCGTCGTGCTAATAACGCGAAGGTCGCAGGTTCGAGACCTGCATGGGCCATATATAATTTTGTTTTAATAAATTACCCTCATTTTTTCCCTTCTCATTTTCATATTCATTTTGATTAGTCAGAAAGTTGAACATCTGAAAAGGTCTCTTTGTTCAAATAATAAAACCATGGTAGCAAGAAGTGAATCCAAATTCTGGAAACAGAGCCATACGATATTCCATAAAAGTTTTATTTCAGAGTCAAAGAAAACATCACCAAAGCAAATCCTGAACCCAAAAGAAAACAAAGATGAGGAAGCTATACCTAGCTATGGGTCGTTGTTTCCACTTTTGTTCTCTCCCTCACCAAAACTGAATGGTCGTCATCTTCACCGAGTCATGTTATTCGCTCACTTCTTTATTGGAGAGAGATTCTTGAAGTATCCTAAATTATTGGAGCTTGAAAAATCATTAATATTTGTCGTAATTATTTCTTTTCTGCTTTCTGAACTGGGCATTGTCGTTTTGTTACGTTTTACCGTGCTCAATACCTCGCTAAGCCGTGTCGTTTTGCGTTTAAGCATAGTAAGATCTGTACTAGAATTTTATGGCATCTTCTTGGTTTAACACTGTGTTTGGTAGAGATGTGTGAAAATGAATGAAAGTATAAGGAGTGAAAAGGAATGAAATAGAGTTGAAAGAGAGTGGAAAGTAAAATTGTTTAGTTGAGATGAAAGAAAGTGTAAAAGAGATGAAAAAATTGAATTAAAGTGGTTAGGTAGGTAAGAAAAACAAAATTTAAGGATTAATCCAATTCCTGTCATACCCCCAACTAAAAAATATTTATTTAGTTTTTTGGCTAAATTATTCATATGGTCTCTTATCTTTATTTTAGATTGCAATTTGGTCCTTTATTTTTTAAAAGTTACAAAATGGTCCCTTATCTTTATTTTAAGCTGCAATTTGGTCATTTATTTTTTAAAAGTTGCAAAATATTCCATATCTCACTTATCAGATTCCATTGTGTCTTCCACAATGGAATCTGACGAATTCGCCATAATATATCTGACCCATGCATAATATCATGAAAAATGGATACAAAATTTTGGCTGCTACTTAGTATCGGCAATAGGTCTGAAAAAGTATCTAAAAATATGAAATTTAGATATTTGTTGTGTCCTTTAAACATGTAATTCATATTACACATCACCAAATTATGCATAATGATTTATCAATATACAAGTTATCTAAAAGATTTGAACACTTTATAGATAAATTTAATCAAACATGCACAATCCATAACCTTATAAAAAAAACTTGAATGCATATCCACTTGACGGATATCAAATGACAAGTCATATGTTTTCATAAAACACACGAAGGTACAATTTAAAAGAAATATGATTTTCATTGGCAAATTTAACCTTCATATATAAATGAATTACAAAAATAGATTTGCAATGCCACGATTGCATAACATCAAAATATTAAATATTTTTATCTCAAATTCTGTCTCTATTCTCATGCTTTGAAAACATAAAATTTAATTTAAAAAAATAATAAAGTCTTAAACTTTTGTATCATAATTATTGCGTTTCAAATTATCATGCCAACACACCTTCATCGTAACATAAGAATTTGTATATAACATGACATAATCAAATTCAAAAGATTTATGCATATAAAATAATATTTTCCAGAGTATAAAATATATTATACATTCGTAACAGTTGTAAACATACAACAAATAAGGACTAATACAATGTCATCCTTTCACCTATTATAATTATTTACAATCAAGAGCTTAATATAATTGACAATGTTATTCATGGAAAAAGTGACAAGAGCAAGGATTCAAACCATCTAATATAAACTCTCCTATGGGTAGAGAATATATTGTACAATAACAACGGTTACAAAAATCAAACACCTGTGGGTCGAAGGATTTTACTGTCATGAATAACACGGGACAATCATCATCAATAATAATTACTGAATAAGGATTTGAAACATATAATACAAACTCTCTTGTGAGTAGAGAATATATTATATAATAACAACACTTACAAAAATCCAACACCTATGGGCTGAAGGATCTTAATGTTTAGTTCATCCCAACATGTCATAACAAAATTAACCAATGAATTAACCCCCTATTGGTGAGTCAACTCAAAGATTAATTTAAATGACACAACATCCCAATATTTCAAATTTAACAAGTAGCTATATTAATTTTGCAAATGACCCACTATGGTGAGACACACTTACTCAATCAATAGAGCTCATAACAGGGATAACAATTGCCCAAAATATTTTTTTATTCAGCTCTAAATTTCCAAACATCAACAACATATAGCGATAAAAATAATAAATATATTATAAACCATACACTATTAATTATTAGTAATATACATATGTTACAGATCGAGAATGTCGATCCTAAATAAACAATGCAACTTTCACAAATGACAATATAATACGCATATGTATATAAGCCAATTAATAATCCAATGCCAAAATTAATGTATCAATGGTATAATGGAGATAAAAAACGCAATGCCAATTTCATGATCAGGAAACCGCATCAAAAGGATTGTTTTGATAATATTATTACTATTATTATTATTAATATGATATGCAAGAAGTAATAACTGTGTGTCAAATTCATATATCATGCACACAATACTTTCTCTCACCATGAATTAGGTCACAGTGACCAACGCAATTCATATATACCATCTTGAAACAAATTCTATGAAAAGAATTTCTAATTTCACAAAACCCTAAAAGTTTCAATTTTAATGAATTCAAGGAATCATAAATTAAAATTTAGTATAACCTGCTCTGATACCACATGTAAAAATTAATAGGATCTATACTAGGATTTAGAACACCTAAATTATCATCAGATACAATACTCAAAAATTGTGTACCTCTTGAAGACATCAGGAGAAGGAACTTCCTCTTGATCTCCCCTATCTTACAGATCGACTATTGGATGGAGAAAGGAGCCGTCAAAGAGGACATGAGTCAAGTGGGGTTCCTACCCTTCTTTAAATAGACGGGTACCTAATATCCAACCATCATAGATATTAGGCCTATTAGGTCCTACACATAAACTCAGCACACTTGTCTATTGAGCTTGACCCAATAAACATATAAACACATTGACGTGATCCTTACGGAGCGGACCGCTTGGTACAGGATTGCCGATGGGGAGGGACGCCACTTCCAGAGATGGAAGATAAGTCACGGTGACGCCACAAGGAATCAACCTTGATAAGTCAGAATTTGGTTCAACAGGAACCTTGAGAGAAGCTCTCAGAATACTCACGTATTTTGAAAAATGCCAAAAGTCCTTCATTCATTTTTGACGAAAATACATATAGTTCACCAATTTAGTACGAAATAAATTGGTGCAGCTGAAAAGGCATAGGTTTCAGCCACAACCACCAATTTATTTATTTAATTGCAATACTTAAATAATAAAATAAAAATTGCAATAATTAAATAATAAAATAAAAATTATGGGGACATGGGCCTTCAGTCATCATCAATGGCAGCTATACAAATGACCAGCCTTGTCTCTTCGACGTGTTGGGCCTTTTTAAGTCTGCCTCTGGTCATGGGCCCTTCAAGTGCTTCATGGTCCTTGCCCTTAGTTGTGTCCTCATCACACATGGTAATTCCCAAAGCCCAAATTGGATCACTTAATTAAACATTAGGCTCACAGGGAAAAATATAGGCTTTTGCTATATCCACTCCACTTTTTTGCTAAGTACACTCCCATTGAATTTTTTCTATTATTTTTTCCTTATATACCCTTTATACACATAACATTTATACAAAATTATTATTCCAGAAAGTACTTTCTGGAATACTATTGTTGTGTTCCGGAAAGTACTTTCCGGAGTAGAGTTTTATTTTTTAATACAATTTTATTTTTTAACTTCTGGAAAGTACTTTCCGGAATACTATTTTGTGTTCTGAAAGTATTTTCCAGAATGTTAAAAAATAAAATTGTATTCTGGCAAGTACTTTCCGGAACACAAAATAGTATTCCGAAAGTACTTTCTGAAAGTTAAAAAATAAAATTGTATTCCAGAAAGTACATTCCGGAATGTTAAGAAAAACATCTAAAAAATTCAAACAGAACACTAGAACCATTAAAATCTCATATAAAGGAAAATTCTACAATAATGAAGCAATTGAAGTAGATAAAACATATAATTGATATTGGTCATTTAATCTAAGCGACTCAAAGAGGCGTGTCATTGCAGCAACTCGAAGTTTGGAGGATGAAAAAGACTAACACTAAAGCAAGAGACTAAGCAAGGGAAGAACAAAGGAAGACCAGATTAAGAGATTAAAGGGACGAAGGGAGGGAAAGAGATTAGAGAGTGTAATGAAAAAGAAGAGAATGTGTTGTTACTATGAAAACAGGGAGTGTGTTGTTGCATTGAAAAGGGGAGTATGCAGGGGAGAGAAGAAGGATTGAAGGGGGAAGGTTATTTAAGTAATTGAATTTTAGAAAAAGGGAAGGGGAGTGTACTTAGTAAAAAAGGGGAGTGGATATAGCAATAGTCAAAATATATCAGGTCATACATTCAACCCATAACACCAATCAATAGAAGACCAAATAAAGAAAATTCTAACACGATGAACCATCATAATCTTTGAATAATTAGTTTTGTATACATTTGCATGAATTGAGGGTTTTCAAGCAAATTTGACCAGGAAGTCTACACACTCCTAAATCAATTCAAAGATTTCATGCGCAATTTTAACAAAGTAATCAGAGCAACATCATTAAGGTGTGTAGATGTTGTTAATGACCTTTTCATTCTTCTTTGTGGCTACTGCTATTTCGTAAGTTGGAAAATCAATAAGTTACTGGTTTGACACATCAAAATGTCATAGATATGGAGGGAGAACATACGTAAAAGGATGTTCCTGCAGCACAAAATACTATTGTGATTATTAATTCAGATGAGCAAGATGATAGAGATAAAGAATTTGTTGTTCCATTTCATGAAGTTGTGTTGTCGAGAATAGTTGTGCCATCTCCTGCATTGAAGATGATTGTAAGTTTTTTGGTTTTTCTTTGTTATTGTAATTTTTTTTATATATGTATATTGAAACGATGGATACTCAATGCTTTAAATCCTAAATAGCGGAGCGTAGAAGTCAACCCCAAAAATGCTATAGCAGTAAAGTGTATAGTGGGACAACCACTATTCTATTTTTTTAATATAGTTTATTTAACGTAAACTGTATGCATATAGTCATATTTAACAATAACTCTCCACATAATCATGCATTAGATGAATTAAATATGTAACAACAACTCTATTCATAGAATCATCACACGTATCTGACAGCAAGTCAACAACTCCCATAACAGAAACAGAACCATACAACTATAAAAACAAGTTAGCAACTCCCTTAACAAAAACAAAAACATACATATATAAGTCACAGAAGTAGGCTGTTCAGAAGTGGGTGTAGCGAGAAAGTTGAAATGACAAGTGAATGTTGTAGGTTGAAACTGAGAAAGTTGAAAGAAGTGAAAAAAAAATTAATGGTTGAGATTGTCTTTTTTTTTCTTTTTCCTTTTTCTCTATTTTTATGTATCTTTCCTAATTTATCCCTGTCCTCCTCTGGCATCCTCACTTCGATGCCAACAACAACAACCTCTGTGGTGGTTTTATGATAGCTTTCAATCCTCTCCACATCACTCCCTCCACACACCATACACCCCGCTCAACCCATCACTGTTCCCCTCAAGCTCATCAAATTCTCCAAACCCTCATCGACCCTTCTTTCAACTCCAATGGCTTCCATGAAATTTCCCCTATTGGAGTCCAAGTGTGAAGGTGAAGTCCCAAATTGGGTAGAAATAAGAAAGTTGAGCAACATATAAGTGGAAAGACCCTAAAACCTAATGCCTTAAGGTTTTGGGTTGAAGGTGGTGTCAAGTTCACTTGTGTGGTGTGCTCGTGGCCCATTGGTGAAGATCTCCCCAGTTTTAACCCCCCTCAGATGCACAACACCCCCCTCATATTTGACCAACTTGGTTCTTCCCTCTCTTAGGACACAATTGGATTACTCCAAAACAATTTCCTTGGCAAGAGAACCATGGAAACACCAAAAATCGCAATAGGGTTATTGTCAATTACCACGGTGTGTGTAATTGAGGCCTGAACGATGTTGGTATTGATGGCGACCAAGTCATTCATATGCGAAATGTTAAGCAAGCATATTTACAGTAAAATATATTTACAGTAAAATGAATTTGGGGAGCTCACCTCACATTGTCCGTCTTTGACTAGGTTTCAACTTGAAAGACAACGTCTTGCTTTCATATGGTTCCATAATCCTTGCGATTGTATTATTCTTTGTCATGTGCAGTGATCTGCGTTTCAATGACACAACATTTGTTGTCCCAGAACGCGACAAAGTTTTCACGGATCTCCTAAGGAGGAATTAATAGCGACATAAGAACTGAGACCGAGATATATGAGCGGCGTTCGAACCTACCCATTAAATCGTCAAAGGCGTCGTATCATGGCAAGTCGGTCTACTGGAGTGTCGCATTGTTGAGGTGCCGGTGATGTCGAGGCCGCCGTACTTGTCGCCATGGTGGCATCTGGTAAAATCGTGGAAGGGAAAGAAGAGGATAGAGGAGAAAGGTAAATCATGAAAGAAGAAAAAAGAAAAGAAAAAGAATGAAAAATCTCGATCGTTGATTAAAAAATAAAGAGATCTGACGGCTCAAAAAGAGTTTCCCAAGGTGGAAGACCTAACAACGTTTCCCACCCTAGCCTCCGTCCATGTTTCAAAAGTGTGTTTAGAAAGTCAACAAAAAAAAAAGAACTTGATAAGAGAACATTCATCTTAATAGCAAAAAGTAAATCTATTAAGGAAAAGGAAGGAGTAACATAAACTTATAGCAGCTATTCTGTCTTCTTTTTGATAGAAAAACAACTTTTCTGTTAAAATAGCTTTTCTATTAAATATAATAAAAGGAAAAATTAAAGTTTCAAAAATGCCCATGTCATAAAAAAGCCCAAACGGTTACCTTTTAAGAGAGCATTTTCGAAAAACACTGTAATGTCGTTATCCCAGCCGCTACAGTCACAATTCTAGTCACTACACTAAAGCGCTCCGCTATTGAGATCCCTGATGCGGCCAGGGGCCGCTCTGCCCTGCTATAGTGCTATAATGCACTATTTTCATCCCTGTGGATACTAATATGCATGAGCTTTTATTTGGAACATATTTGTAACATCCTCCATCTAGGGATGATTTGACAGAACTATGGCATTTCATTGTTACATTTTGTGGCAGAAGATTCTTGTAAAATTATCATTGAATCTTTCTTGAACTAGTTTTCTTGAAATCTGTTCCTTTCAAAAATATATTGGCTTACCTTTTGAATATTTACAAAGCAAATTGTTCTGGAGATTGAGAGGTTATAGTTACTACCTAGTCTGACATACACTTGAGAGATGTTGTTTATATTCTTTTAAAAGCTAATTGAATATTTTATATATAGATGACCCATTCAGTATGTTTTACTTTTCGGCAAATTATGTTGGTGTCATATTTACTTTTTGGCATATTATGTTGCATTTATCTTAGTTGTTACTGAAGTTCTTTCCATTGAACCATTTACATTTTTTTACCCTTTTTCTCAAATATATTTATAATTATAACAAGCTAATTACCATTGTATCGAATTCTCAAAGTTAACTTGTTTTCTTTAAGCATATTAGTATTCCTTCTTTGTACAAAGGCTCAAATGAATTACAACATTAACAATAATTAATATATTGAAGACTCTGAAGTGAAATTTTGAAACATGAAGCATATATTGTGAAAAGTTCTCAATCCCTTACTTTATTAACATGGCTTAGCCCTCTTAAAAGCAAGCACTTAATTCTAGTACCTTGGCAAGGTTTCACAGAAAATGTGACTTTTTTGCTCTGTAGTCTTAGTTCTGTAATCATTGAATGTCTTGCTAAACATGAATATTCTGATGCAATATGAAAATTCCTGTACTTTTGGTCATTTACTGTATTCTTTGTTGTTGGGCAAGTGATAAGGTTGAAAATGAAAATAATGGATGTATTTGTATCTATATTTTATCTAAATGCCATGCTATTTCTATTTTTTTTTCTTTACTCCTACTATGCACACATTAATGTTGATAGATAAATAGTGCATTTTGACGCATGAGCTTTTCCATTTATTTTTCAGAGCATATTGTGTAATTTTTAAAATTTGAATTACTACATTTGCATTTGGGTAGCTTCCTTTGTAAGCTTTTGTGTATTTGGATTTAAATTACGTGGCAACTTTTCATGACAAGATGCTCCTCAACAATCAAGATAAGGCTTTTGTTGTTTGTTTGTTTTCATGAAGATGCTTGGTCTTTCTTCTTGTTCTTGTTCATCATTTTAATGCAAGTTGTTTCACTGACAATTCTATGTGCACAATGCATTTTAGGGGTTTCACACTCCCATTCCTTACGTGGGGGAAAGAGAAGATCTAAAAATTGAGACAAGTATGGATGGTAAAGGTAACACTAGGAGCGATAAAGGTGTTTATATTGGTGTACAGGAGGAAGAAGATCAGGTTGATGTTGAAGATGATGGTGTAGAAGATATTTGGAAGGAGATGTCAATGGCAATAGAATGCTCCAAATAGATTAATTTTCTACGCCAAGTAGATTTATCTCCTACTCATTAAGATGATTTTTTTCATGTCAATTATTTGTAACACTTCCCTGATTTCTACTTGTTAAGTTGAGGGCTTCTGAGACATCACATTTTTCTTGTTAAGATAAGGGGAAAAACTATAGCAAAACATACAAGTGCGGGGGAAATAAATTGATAGATAGAATTATGATGTAGTTCCTTTTTGAGAGGGGTTGTTACTTGCTAACAAGATTATTCATTGATTTATGTAGACAACTGTAAATAAGTGGACAGTGTTGCTATTAGGGATTTGTCGACAATTTGAGTGATACACCTGGGTGGGGGATGGGTTTTTGCTCTGCTAGGGTTTCAGCAGTCTAGGGTTCACGTAAAATCCTAGGGTTGCATGTTACCATGGCTGACGGCTCTCCTTTTGTTCATTGGAGTTTTCTTGTTGATGATGTTACGTCCAAACATATGGTTGCGCCTGCCACATCTGTTTCACAGCAAAAATCGTTTGCTCAGGCTTTAAAGAATGCTTGTGATATACCGTTGAGCCAATTACCCACCCCTTGTATTAAGGGCGATGCATTGGCAATTATGATTCTGGAAGAAGAATATCAAGTGGGGATTGAGAGCTGCAAAAATCATCTACACGGACGATTGCTTCTATCTAAAGGAGATCAGCCCCCAAAATATCCAGACTTAAGCGACAAACTATCCCAATTATGGAAGTCTTTGGGACAATGGAAGATGGTTCCTATAGGTAAAGGGTTTTTTGAATTCTCTTTTGCTTCTGTTGAAGACTTGTGTCGAGTTCTTGCTGTTGGATCTTGGAATTTGAGGCATGGTACTCTAAGGTTGTTTTCTTGGACAAAGATTTCAACCCTAATTTAGTACGGCAGACAAACATGCAATGTTGGGTAAAATTTTTTGGTCTTCCACAAGAGTATTGGAGACCTAAAATTCTGTTCTCTATTGCAAGGGGATTGGCATTCCTTTGGTGCTGGATAATGCAATAATTAATAAGATGTTTGGGCACTTCGCTCGTGCACTGGTGGATATAGATCTCAATGGTGATTTACGTGATCAAATTTTAGTGGAACGAACAGGTTTTGCATTTTTTGTTGATGTCGTTTATGAACGACTTCCTTTATTCTGCCCTAATTGTAAAGTTATAGGGCATGGTTTGGATACATGCAGGAGGCATGAAGCTTTTAAACGTGATTCTGCTGTTAAAGAGAAGAAAATGCCTCAGAAGAAAAATGTCATGAAATATGTGCCTAAAAATAAAGAGGTAGCGGTGCATGATGATAAGTTTATTCCACCTTGACCAAGCTATCTGGATAAAGAAGGTGGGAAGGGAGGTCTAGTGGCTCTATCCTCTTAAGGAGATGTTAGGAAAAATGGTGAGGAGAACCAGAATTCGGTTTTGATGTTGGAGGATGTTCTTAAGGCACAAAGGAACGTAGTTGATCATCATGATAGTAGCTGTGATGAATCTCTTCATCAGAGTCCCCTAGGTTCCTTGAGGGGTTGCAATCTCTATCACAAGTACCAGAAACTCAGCCTTTTACGGAAGGCCTCAGAGAGAAAGATTGTCATGAACTAGAGCAACACTCTTTATCAAAAGATAACACATCAGATCTAGTTACTCCCATACAGAATGATATGCGTATTGTTTCGAGATTATGGGGTGATCTGGCTGAAGATGAACTGGTGGAGGACATATCTATGTCTACTGGTAATGGGATAAGAGATGATGGTTTTACTCTTGTTCAATCTAAATCAAAGAAGAAAAAACTACATAAAAAGAAGAAGTATAATACTCGGGCTCGAGCTGGTCCTAAGAATTTAGCCTGATGAAGGCTATTTATTGGAACGCAAGGGGAGTTGCTAATTTAGCAACTCAAGCTTATTTAAACCAATTTTGTTTGGAACACAAGCCTGACTTTGTTTTTCTTGCTGAGCCTTGGACTTTTGTAGCGAACCTTTGTTCTCTCTGGTCTTCTTTGAAACTCAAGCTTTTTGCGATGAATAATCGGGATGGTCTAACGCCTAACCTTTGGGCTGTTTGTTCAGATAAGTATTGTCCTACCGTTATAGCCTCTTCTTTGCAGCATATTTCCTTTGTGGTTAAGGATGCAAATCAATCTGTGTTTTTATCTGCAGTTTATGCTAGTACATCTTATAGTACTAGAAGGCAACTTTGGTCTGATTTGGAAGATTTGAGAGATAGTTTTGATGGCCCTTGGTGCTGTGTTGGTGATTTTAATGTTGTGTTGGGTGCCCATGAAAAGAGGGGAGGTCGTCCTCCTCTTCAAAGATCCTGTGAAGATTTTCAGTCTTGGATTAGCAATTGCAATCTCATCCACCTTTCGACATTTGGAGCTGAGTACACATGGTCTAATGGCCATAAAGGTAGAGGGAATATTGAAATGTAGCTTGACAGAGCCCTTTGTAATGGGGTGTTGATTATTGGGAGAAGATTTCTTATAGTACCATTGCTAGATTTGGCTCGAATCACTTTCCATTCTTTTTAAATTTTCAGCATACAGAGAAGAGATGGGGTACTCCTTGTAAATTTTTGAAGGTTTGGCTTGGTCATCCAGACTGTCAAAGATTGGTCAAGGAGGTTTAGACTCAAAATGTGGTTGGATGCCCAATGTTTGTATTGCAACAAAATCTCAAATTATTGAAGGCTGAATTATGGGTTTGGAATAAAAGAAAATTTTGTGATGTGCATATCAATGTGCGTAATGCTATAAATAAAGTTGATAATATTCAGCAACAACTTCAAAGATTGGGATTCTCTGAGGATCTTCAAGACCAGGAAGTCAGAGCTCAAATGGAGTTGCAAGAGGCTTTGATGAGGCAAGAATCCTTTTGGAAAGACAAATCTCGTATAAGCTGGCACTGTCATGGAGATAGGAACACAGATTTTTTTCATAGAATGGCTAAGGTGAAGAGTGCTACACAACATCTATCTGCTTTAAAGAAAAATGGTTGCTTGGTTAACACCCAAGAAGATTTGGAAGAGGTTGTGTTGGAGTTCTATTCTGATCTATACGCTACTGATAATGATTGCCAATCTAGTGATCTTATTAAGAGGACTATACCTTCCTTAGTTGATGCTTCTGATAATGATTTCCTGACATCTATTCCTTCTTTGGAAGAAGTTCGTGAGGCATTATTTAGTTCCAATTGAGATGGAGCCCCAGGCCCAGATGGGTTTGGGGGCATTTTTTATCAGCATTTTTGGGACGTTATAGGCTCATATGTGTTTGCTTCAGTAAAGCAATTCTTCACTCAGGGATGGCTTCTTCCTAATGTGATTTCAAATTTAGTAGTGCTGATCCCAAAAGACCAAGGCGCAGATGTTATTGAGAAGTTTAGGCCTATTGCCTTAGCTAACTTTCAGTTCAAGAATATTACAAAGGTCTTTGCTTATCGTTTAGCTAAAATAGCTCCTAAACTTATTTCTCCACAACAATTTGGTTTTGTCAGGGGTCGTCAAATTCATGAATGTATTGGTACAACTTCTGAAATTATTAACCTCCTTCAGAATCGAGCTTTTGATGGCAATCTGGCCATTAAATAGATATACATAAAGCTTTCGACAAGTTGGATTGGCGATTTTTACTTAATGTTTTAGAAGCTTTTGGATTCAACCACACTTTCAGGCACTAGATTAGTGTTATCCTACATTCTGCAAAGTTGTCTTTTGTTGTCAATGGTAAATTAGCTGGGTATTTTTCGTGTAAGCGTGGTGTCCGCCAAGGGGACCCGCTATCACCTCTTTTGTTTTGCCTAGCTAAGGAGGTTCTAAGCAGGGGTTTGTCTAGTTTGGTTCAGCAAGGTCTAGTCCAATCTATTGCTGGCCCCCGTGGGTTTCGAGTTACCAGTCATGCATTCTTTGCTAATGACTTAATGATCTTTTGCAAAGGTAACAAGAAAACTTTGCAGCAGATTATGGGTCTTCTTGATGATTATGGTGCCACGTCAGGTCAAAAGATCAGCACTGCTAAATGTAAGTTTTTTCATGGTACGATGTCTTGAACCCGAATAGCTTCTATTCGTCAAGTGCTTAGATTCTCTGAATGGACTCTTCCTTTTTCTTACTTGGGAGTTCCTATATTTCAAGGTAAGCCATCTCGTACTTTTCTCCAGCCTATTGCGGACAAAATCAAGTCTAGATTGGTGACTTGGAAGGGATCACTTCTCTCAATTATGGGGAGGGTGCAGTTGGTAAAATTAATTGTTCAAGGGATGATTCTTTTTAGCTTCTTTGTTTATACTTGGCCAAAGGCACTTTTGAAGGACTTGGATAATTGTATTCAAAATTTTATTTGGCCAGGGAATATTTATAAAAGAAAGGTGGTTACAGTTGCTTGGGAAAAGTTGTGTTCTCCTTTCTCAACTGGCGGTTTAGGTCTAAGGCCTCTTAGGCTAATAAACCATGCTGCAACTCTTAAGGTTTGTTGGTCCATGGTTACAGCCCAGGGAGAGTGGGCTTCTTTATCAAGGGCAAGGTTCATGAGAGGTTCTTTGGGAGTTTCTCATTATGTAAAATCTTCCATCTGGCCTGGGATATGTCCTTGGTTGTCCACTGTTCTTGATAACTTATCTTGGCAACTTGGAAATGGTGAGTCTATTGCCTTTTAGACTGACAAGTGGTTAAGCTCTCCCATTGTTGACATGGTTGATTTTCCCAATCATTTGAGAAGTGAACTCAGGTCGAGAGTATGTGATTATATTCGATATGGTAATTGGTAGCTTCCCCTAGAACTCCAACATCATTATCCTGATATCTGCCAATATATTCATTAAGTGGTCATTCCTTTGTTTTTTAAACAAGATAAGGCAGTTTGGGCTCCCTCACTTTCTGGTGATCTAGTGTTTAAGGATGCTTTTGAGTTTCTTAAACCTGCTTTTGAGTTTCTTAAACCGCAACCCCCTGAAGTTTGGTGGGCTAAACTTGTTTGGAGAAGTTCTATACCCCCATCTCAATCTTTTTTATTTTGGAGACTATTCATGGAAAAATTCCGACAGATGATAACCTTCGTGCCTGTGGCTGTGTTGTTGTTTCAATATGCTCGTATTGTGGGAAAGCTGAGGAATCGTCAGACCATTTGTTCTTCTCCTGTCCCTATGTAGTTGCGATCTGGCAGTGGCTTAGTGCTGCATTTCAAAAGAATTTGGATTTCTCTTCTCCAATAAATCTTTTATCTATTTGTAGGAATCATCTCAGCCCTTAAGCTCTGGATGTCATAGTTGCGGGCATTGTTAATGTTGTGTGGTTCTTGTGGCATAGCCAGAATCGTTTGAGGTTTGATAATCATATAGAGTCACATCCCAACTTGCTGAATAAAATTGTTGCAGTTATTGCGCTTTCAGGAAATTTCTCCATGGGCTATATGTTTTCAAATATGGAAGATTTTACTCTTCTCAAGTTCTTTCATGTCCAAGGCCATGCTAGAAAGGCTCCTTGCATCAAACAAGTTCTTTGGAGCCTGCCTTCCTTTGGTTGGGTGAAGGTGAACATGGACGGAGCTGCTCGGGGTTCTCCTGGTGTTGCTGCTTGTGGGGGAGTCTTCAGAGATAGCAGAGGTGATTTCTTTGGAGCTTTCTCATGGCATTTAGGTGTTACCTTGTTATTACATGCAGAGATTCAGGCAGTGATGAAAGCTCTTACTATAGCAAAGGAAAGAAATTGGAAGTCTCTGTGGTTGGAGAGTGACTAAGCAATTGTGGTTCAAGCTTTCCGTAACTCAAAATTGATCCCTTGGTCTCTTCGAAATCAATGGGAAAACTGTGTTGATTTTATGCGTTCAATACAGTTTGATGTCTCACACATTTTTAGGGAGGGTAATAGCTGCACTGATAAGATTGCAAATTATGGTGTCATGCATTGTGATTTTCATTGATGGGATTGTATTCCCGATTTTATTCGTAGTGATTTTGTATGCAATAGAATAGGGTTGCCATTTTACATATTTTGTTAACTTTTGCATGAGTTTTGGTCTAGTCCCCTCATGCCTTTTTACTGTCTTTGTTTTTTAATAATATAACGATATGTAGAGGCAGATGATTGCTCTCTTTCATGGTGCCAACCTCGTTGGGATGATGGAAGTTAGCATGATGTTTTCTTCATATCCACCTTTATTTAAAAAAAACTGTAAATAATTTGGTAGATACACTGAAAATGGTTTCCCCATTTATATCCGCCAAGCTTTTGTATCAGTTATTTTATGCATGTTTAATATTCTAGAAGTACAGTAATTCACAAAATGCAAATTGTGTTGAAACTTGAAACCTTGTGTGTTATGGCATACAATTATCCTTAGTGGCCTCTATTATTTTGTTCTCTCACTTAATCTATGTTATACCTATTGTATGCATTTTGATATAACATGTAATGCTCCCATCACATGTAAATATCACATATGCTTTTCTTTTCTACTCAGAAAAATTTACTCGCACACGTCATAGTAATTTAGCTTTATGTACATTTATTTCTAACTTTGAATTCTATCTGTAAATAACATTTTAGAGGTTCTTTGGCATTGATTTAGTTTAATTGTACCTCTACTAGCTAGGATGTTTCTATGGATCCTGTGCCGGATGATGAAGTGGGAGAAGATGATAATTGTGATCATTCTTTTCTCCTAAAAGATGATATTGGTTATGTTTGTCGTGTTTGTAGGGTTATTGACTGAGGAATTGAAACGATATTTGAGTTTCAGTACAAGGTTAGACTCTAGTTTATGCATTTATGCTTTTTTGTTTATAAGTCATGATTATAAGAAAACTTATTAAATTGTGAAAATTATGTTTTTAAGTATGGGTCTTGAAATTAGATGGACAGGTTGAATGTTTGAGCATGGCATAACAATATATTACAAGTCAATAGTTAAAATTTTCTATACTTATTGTGTTCATGAAACTGTTATGACAATTTACTGTTTCCCATACCTCATGCTCGAAAGTGTTTATTTTGTTTGATTCATTTTAATTTTCTTTAAGGACTCACGAACCTCTTTATTAAACCACAATAATATAATAGCACATATACCATTATTCCTATTTTGTGGGCTTCATTGCTTATAAAAATAATGCATAGTTCATAATTTTAATGATATATATTCTGGACAAGATCTAACTATCTAAGATTAGTAGATTACTTGTGGCTGGGACAGGAAGTGTTCAAAATTGTTTTTTTATCATATTAATTTTATTGAAGGTTAAACGGAGCACAAGAACTTATGCATCTTGCTAAAGATGACCTTATAGTAACTGAAATCTCAGCGCATTCTAGACACATGAAACAGATGAAACCTCATCAGGTTGAAGGATTTAATTTTCTTGTTAGGAAGACCCTTAGTGGTGCTTCCCAAGGGAATATTGTCAACACGGAAAAAGGAGTTTCAAACTTGGCAAGTGGAGGACTACCTCTGTTTGACTTTTACACAGGGAAGGCAGACAGTAGAAGTCAACAACTAGAAGTGTTGAAACAATGGATGGAGCATAAAAGTATCCTTTTTTTAGGACACAAACAATTCTCCTCTATTGTCTGTGATAATGGAACCAACAGTACATCTGTATCTTGCCAAGAGATTTTAATCAACGTTCCTTCCATTCTCATTTTAGATGACACAATTTTAAAGGAGATTTTCTTGATGAGCTTCTTGGTCTTGTTGATTTTACTGTGCTGCTCGCTCTTAGCCCTAAACAGAAGCCCGAAGTTTAGAAATTAAAAAAGTAGATATCTAGAAAGTTCAAGATAAGTTATGTAGGCAGTGTTGTCTACCTTTATCCTGAACTGAAACCATTAGCAGAAAAATGTGGTGAAAATTCTATATATGATCATATAATGGATGACTTGATAGAGAAACTAGATATGAGACATGGTGTGAAGTCAAATTCTATTACGACATGCTAAGTCTATGTGAATCAACAGGGAAGAAGCTTCTAATTTTTAGTCAGTATCCATTACCTTTGAAATATTTAGAAAGGTTGATTATGAAATGGAAAGGTTGGAGTCTTGGAAGAGAAATTTTTGTAATCACGAGAGAATCAAGCTCTAAGCACCGAGAATGGTCCATGGAAAAATTTAACAATTCTCCTTATGCCAAAGTTCTTTGGCATCAATCAAGGCTTGTGGAGAGGGCATATCACTGGTTGGGGCATCCCGAATAATTATTTTTGATATGATGTTTGTCTCAATGCATCAGTTACACGTCAAACTATAGGTCGGGCATTCAGACCAGGCCAGATGAAGAAGGTGTTTGTGTATCATTTGGTATCCGCAGATTCTCCAAAAGAGGATGACCATAGTACTCATTTCAAGAAAGAATTAATTTCAAAAATGTGGTTTGAATGGAACAAGTATTGTGGTGATCGTGCTTTTGAAGTTGAGGCGGTTGGGGTGAAAGAGTGTGGTGATCTATTTCTTGTAAGTCCATTGTCAGGGGAGGATGTATAAAAGCTTTGTATAAAAGGTTAGTGACATTTTTTTTTTCATTTTGCATATCATATGTCAATCCCGCAGTTCTTTCCTAATATTTTTTTATTTGTTTATGTCAGGTAGAATGTGGCTTTCCATTAATGGACATTGGTAAGCAATTATCTTTTGCTTTTATGTGATTGCACAGTTTAAACATTGTATTTTGTTTCAGAACAGTGTAGAGCATTACGGAAGTGATGCATTTGCTTCACCTGTTACAAGTCTTAGAAATATGTTCATCTTCAGGGAAAGTAGAAATGAAGGTAATGCATGTAATTGAATTTATTGAAGTGCTTATGTAATTTGAACATTAGTGTAGGACCCATATGTGATAATATTTTGTTTCTAAAGTAATATAAAGTAATAATATAGCACTGATGTAACTAACGATATTCCTCCTAGAGTAACTAACGATATAATAGTAATGAGGATGGGGTATATAGAAATTAATGAAAATAAAGATCATGGATGAATCTGGAATGAGAGTTGTCAAAATTTTACATAGGTATTTGATTTTTAACTGTTCACTTATTTCAAGTATTTCATTTTCCAAGTAAAATAATGTAAAAAATCGACCTTGGGCCAAATTCTGAAACCTTGAAATTTAGGGGCAATCTCAAAGATAGTGTAGTAGACACAAGTATCATCATGTCTTAGAATGTGGGTTTGGGCCTAACTCAACCCTAAACCCCCCCCACTTATAAATTGTGTTTTGGCACTATCTCTAGCCAATGTGGGACTTGGGTTTTTCCCAATACACCCCCTCACGCCCAACACTTTTGGGCTTGGTGAGTGAATAATATGGTGAGTGACCCTTTTTAATGGATCTAGGATAAGCTCTGATACCATCTTAGAATGTAGGCTTGGGGTTTAACTCAACCCTAAAAGCTAGCTCATAAGGTGAGGATTGCCCCCCACTTGTAACACTATGGTTTTTTGTAATGTATGATAAGTGCTTGATAAATACCGCAAGAGAAATTAAATTTACATTCATGATATGTATAAAAGAATTTAATAAATAGATTGTTTTGTTATGTGCCATAGTGTTATTGTGAGATTTTTGAGACTTTTACGTAAATTCCTTGAGTTGTAGGAAAAAGAATATAAGAGAAGGGGGTGTTTTTGAAATTCACTCAAAGAGGACTTTGTTTCCTTAATCTCAAGAGCTTCTTTGATTGATTTCTAGTTGGTGAGTACCCCTCTTCTTCTCCTTTGGTCTCTTAAGTTCTTTTTCCTTCTCCCACCAAGTAGACATGAAATGGGTCTCATGTAGAATCTTGGTTGGTGGGTTAAAATTTGATTAAAGCTTGTTTTGATGTTGGTTTAGGTTCCCCCTAGTAGATTCTATAGCACAAATTGGGGAAGGGTCACTCAAGAACCTAAAATTTCTCCTCCTAGTTTCTCTTTCAAGAAATTTCAAGAGTATAGGGTAAGGGAAGCTTCCTTGTGGATTGTATTTTCAGTTTAAGTGTGGTTGAGAGTTAGGGAGCTCAACCACACACAGCATGCATGCCCCTCTTGTTGTTTGTGTTGGTTGTGTTTGCTTGGTGGTTGAACTTGAGAAATTGATGGAATGGGTTGGAAACCCTTTGGCAGTGGCTGTGTGAGATGCATGTGTTGCCTAAACTTGTTTTTGATTTTTGAAATTGATTGGGAATGCCTCCTAGGACAGAGGAGACTATGCCCAAATTTCCCCAAAATTAATTGGTAAGCTTTGCATGTGAAAATCAAACCACAAAATAAAGTGGCAGTGGTTGTTTGGTTCGTCCAGGTCTGTACAGTCCCCACGGTTTTGTGATTTTAAGAAGATCTAACCGTTGTTTTTTCATGAAATTTCCTTTTTATTGAAAATAGACACAAAATGGAGTAACTTTCATTTTGATACTTTGGCGAGATAAATTCGTTTCGAGGTTCATCCATGATCTACAAAATGGTTGTTCTGTTTTCGAGTTCCATTGGAACAGGTCTTGGTTTTTCTCAAATTTTACACTTGTGTATTTATCTTTTCTTTTTCGAGTTTGTACCATTAAAAACTAGACAAAACAAGATTTTTAACCATATAATTTACAAAAATTATCATGTTCAATTTCAAAATTAACTTTTTACATTGAGACAGGACAAGGGTTTTAAGCTCTGTTTTGAGTCCGAAATTTAGGCTGCTAGATAAAATTTTACTGAGAACAATTGGGAAGGAATTTGAGGACATGTGATACCATTTTTTAAATACCAATATGTTACCTTTATACTGTAAAAATTCCAGCTCAAAACAAGTTTGGGAAGTGTTAGAAAATTTAATTTCTTTGAACCATGTTCACTGGAAAGTCAAATTCGGTACTGTCAACTTGTAGGAATTTTAGAAAATTCTCTAGCTGTCTATTTTACAATTGGGATACCATTTTGAAAAATAAGATTCAATATCTTTAATTCTATATAAATTTATTTTAATTCCAAGGTCATTTGTTATAATTAGTGAGAGCTCACATTCAATACTGCCAAAGAGAAATCGACCTTATTTGGTCAATTTGGTTAATATGATAAAATTATTGGAATGGTGATGTTTGTTTATTCAGGTGTGAATTTTTGTAAGGAACTTGATAGGTAATATCCATTGACCTGTTCTATTTCATTTTAAGTTCGAAGGATGTGAATCTTGAATATTTAATATTTGTAATCATGTTCTGAATGAGGATATTAGGTAGGTCACAACTTTGGTTCTAGAACTATGTTAGGAAATTCACCTTTTGTTAAAGTTAGTGTTGTGTTGTAAGTAATGATTCAGAGTGTGAGAATATCTTACTTGAGCTTATTGAACTGCTGGATAGGTTCATAAGCATAATTTGAGAAAAATGGTGAATTTATAACATAGAGGGAACTTGTGGCAATCAAGATTGTTTGGCTTGTTACATGACATTGCATATGGGTAGGCACGTAAATTGAGGGTGCTAGGTAGGCTCTCAACCCAGTGCCGAAGGTTTTTGTGGTGGCTAATGGTGGGCCTATAGAATAGCCAAGTGGGCGAATTCCTATATATGTAAGGTTTTGCAAACCTTACAGAGGTAAGCCACTACCCACACTTGTCTATATTCGATTAAATCCACACTTCCTCCACAGGGTAGCTCAAGGGACTCCCTGAATGGTCAGAGGTGGGACCATGGTAGGGGATGGGGCCTATGAGGACCGCCCAAAAGTTGTAGAAATCTCCATAGAGTCGAGTCAGCACAACATTACATGAATAGGATCTTTCGTCCCTTCTTGGATAAGTTTGTTGTTGTGTTCATCGACGACATTCTAATTTATTCCCGTACTCGTGAAGAGCATGAAGTACATTTAAGAGCTGTGTTGGAGATTTTGATAGAAAAGCAGTTGTATGCTAGGCTCTCTAAGTGTGAGTTTTGGCTAGAAGAAGTGAAGTTCTTGGGTCATGTGATCTCGGCTAAAGAGATTGCAGTGGATCCTTCCAAAATAGAAGCAGTTTTGTAATAGGAACGTCCTAAGATGGGCACAGAGATTAGAAGTTTTGTTGGGTTAGCTGGATACTATCAGAGATTCATAGAAGGATTCTCTAAGATAGTAGCACCATTGACTCAACTCACTCGCAAGGACCAACCATTTGCATGGACTAAAGGGTCATTACACCACTTATATATTGTATTTTGACACTATCTCTAAGCAATGTGGGACTCGGGTTTTTCCCAATATCATGAGAAACATGGCTTCTACATTTTGAGGAGAAATATTTTTTTAATAAATTATGAGGGCATGTTATGTGTTAGTTAAGGGTCAAATGATAGTTGATATTTGGTAGTGTCAATGATCGCGGGTTCGTAGGTTGTATGTTATTGGCACTTAAGTGTGACCAAAACAAGGCCTATCCTGGTGCATTCCTCCAATGCTGTCAAACAAGGATTGGTTTAGTTTTGAGAGGCAGAGTGGGTGGTTGCTTTCATCTTGGGAATCATTGGGAGCGCTGCTGTAACATGATACTCCATTGGGGTGGATGGTGTGATGTTTTTGGTGTAGTAAGGGTATTTCTTGTTGCTTCATTTTGTGGAACACAATATTTCTTCTGCCTCCTATTGGTCCTACAATAGTAATTCATTTTTGGGCTTAAAACATGGCCAAAGGTTGATATGTTAGGAGGGGTGCAACTAAGGACATGGGCACCAGTGCAATTTCAAGTGTCCACTACGTTTTCAGTTTTCACATCTATTTTATGTGCATATCTCTGATGAGACTCTGCATATGCCACATTTTAATACGTTCTAATGGTGTAGTGCCACTAGTTACACAATCAAACAGGATATAGGGATTGTTGTATGTGTGGTATTTGAGTCATATTCAATATGAAGGATTGCTGTATGTATTTATTCGAGTGTGGAGAATTATGTTATTTGTTTCTTCGTAGTGGACCATCTATTGAGTGTTTTGGGAATATAAACATTCCATACATGATGTTGTGGTTGGAAGGGGAATGGCACAGCTTTGTGTTTAGAGAAATGAAACTAGCA
Organism: Pueraria montana var. lobata; assembly: GCA_026413185.1. Taxonomy (NCBI): domain Eukaryota; kingdom Viridiplantae; phylum Streptophyta; class Magnoliopsida; order Fabales; family Fabaceae; genus Pueraria; species Pueraria montana. The sequence continues at coordinate 59,675,690 of CM048654.1, forward strand.
TGAAAGTGAAATGCATTGAAATGGTAGGAAAGTGGAACAATACATGTGTTTGTTTCCATCGAAATGCAGTTGAAAGATTTGAATTTTTGGTGGGGTCCATGCGTACGAACTTTCATCTCAAAAAGAAAAGAAAGCAGCTGAAAGAAACCGTGTGCACATGAGGAGAGAAGTTTTTGTTTTGCCAAATTTACCCCAATCCCTCGTGACCCAACTGAAAGTGAATGTATTCTTTATTTTATTTTCTCTGTTCGGTGCTACTACACCCTTCTCCCAAAGCTCCCTTTTCATTTTTTGCTGGTGCATTGGAATGGTGACAGGTTGTAGTGGTGGTGCCATAGTCAATTATGTTTCACATATAATCAATTATGTCTCAGTAATTTTCAAAAATGGTTGCTGGCGCCCTTAGGCATATAATTGATTATGCCAATTTGCATAATCAATTATATACTTTCATTTAAAAAAATAATAAACAAAGCATATAATCGATTATGCAACTGACATAATCGATTATATGCCATTAATTTGAAGAAAAAAAAGCATTTTGACATAAAATAGTTCTGAAACATGTTTATTCGTTGGGGGTAAATTGGAAAATTCTTTAATCTTTAAATTTTTATTTTTTCTTATTTTACCTACCTAACCACTTTAATTCAAATCTTTCATCTCTTTTCTACTCTCTTTCATCTCAAACAAACAATCTTACTTTCTACTCACTTTCAACTCTCTTTCATCCCTTTTCATTGTTTTTCATTTCTACCACTTTCATTCCTTTTCATCTCTCTTTACCAAACACACTGTTAGTCATTATTGCCTTACGTAACAAAGGTGAGTGAAGGATTTTGTTGGAATATAATAGCTTAGATAAGGTTATGGTGCTGAAGGTAGTGAACTTGCTAGAAAGGGTGGTTACAAATCACAATATGTAGGTATACAAATGGTATAGCATGTTAATATCTGGTCTTCTTTGGTGGAGTAAAAGGGGGAATCTATCTATCTATCTATCTATATAATATTTGAAGCTTTTTTTTGGACAAGTGTCACTTCCTCTTTTATTTCTACTACTTTTCTTGCAAGGGTATAGTAGAAATTTTGTTCAATTTTGTGCCTTATTATTGAGACTCTAAAAGAAGTACAGCCAGCTAGCTTTAAAAGTGCCACAGTACGTGGGTTTTTTTTTTTAATAGCACTATTATACAAATAACAAGATTTGATTAAAAAATTGTCAATTTTTTTTATAGAAAATCATCAGTTAAAGATTACAAAATCAATTGTTAAAAAAAATTGTGTAACATAGAGTTGGTCAAACATACTATTTGATTGTTCAATCAATGTTATATTATAGATTTGTACCCAGTGTTCTAACATACATTCTTCAATTTATTGTAATTAATAGATAAAATTTATTATAATTGTAATAGAAATATATTTAAATAAAAATATCATATAATTGAAATATTTGTTTTTAAATTTTTTAGAATTTATTTAATAATTTTGAAATATTATTAATGACAACGTATATTATATATTAGTTTTCTTTAATATCTCTTTATGTCTAAATTTTAAAATAAAAATTACATTTATACTAACCATTGTATATCTATTTTATGAAATATAAATATTTTAAATTTATTTAAATATAATAAATATATACTTCCACGGTAAAGAAAATAAAATTATAATATCAAAATATACATTTTAATACTTTTGATTTTTGAAATTTAACTTAACTGCATTCTTTTCAATATTTTTTATATAATTTTTAAAGTTGAGATTGCAAATATGTGAGAAATATTAATATGAAAATATAAATATTTTAAAATTCATTTAAATATATTAAATATATATTTTCTTGATAAAGAAAATAAAATCATAATAAAAAATATATTTGAATAAAAATATATATCTGAATAATTTTAATTTTGAAATTTTGATTTAACTATATTCCTTTATATATTTTTATATGTAAATTTTAAAATTCAGATTGCATATATATATATATATATATATATATATATATATATATATATATATATATATTTGTGTGTGTGTGTGTGTGTGTGTGTGAGAGAGAGAGAGAGAGAGAGAGAATTTTAAAGTCAATTCAATTAACAAAAAAAATTATGACACTTTGTAACATGTTTTTTTTTTTTTTTACTTTCATTAATACTTTTACTTTTTATTTGAGTTTTAAATAAAATAACAATGATCTTATTGGATGGATATTTTTAAAAAAATATGAAAAACATAGATAAAAGTATTTTAAATAATTACATTAATTGAAAATATTTTATTTGATATAAAAAAAAATTGATATTTTAATTTTTAAAAAATTTAAAAACGATTAAGTTAATAAAAATTAATTTATTCATAATATGTGTCACCTATTGCTTTTTTTATATTTATAATATATTTTGCAACTAATTAAGCTCGGTTCTTAAAACTTCCAAAACTTTTATATTTATTTTGAAATATATTTTTAGCATTTATTGGATTAAATTTTATATTGTTCTCTCCTAAAGCATAGGCAATTTTTGGTTTTAAATTTTAATTTTTCCAAAAAAAAATTATATGTTTTTACTTTACAAGAGATTAAATTATACCATATTATGTTATTAAACATGAGTGTAACTTTTTATATTTATAGTGTATTAAATTAAATTTTATGTTTTATATTTTATAATAGTATTTGGATTGTCATTTTATTTGCCAAAAAATAAACAAATCAAATATCCTATATTATTAATAGCTAGGTATTTACACTTTTTTTTTGTTTGCTTATAACAACTAGAAAAATGTTAAGGACAAAATAATACACCTCTAAGTAATCATCTAAAAGAATGACATTGTGTAACCAATTATAATAAGTGAATAACGTTCAATAGCACCTAGAAATTAGGTAAAATAAAATATGAAAATACTTTTAATCAATGCTTAATGTATCTATTAAGACTACAATTTGACCTACAAATTATGTTATTGAAGCAAAAATCATATCCATAAAAAACATAAAAAAATTGGCTTAATCATCATGGTCTTTTAAACTCACAAAAATGCTATTTACTATCATTAATTATCTCATATGTCATGACTATTAACAAGTTTCAAGATCAATTTGTACTCATTGTTGAAATTTATATTTTTCTAAAACAATATTTAGTCACGGTCAATTAAATATGGCACTTGCTAGCATTCAAAACAAAGCAATACAAATGTTGAAAATCTCAAAACATGATAAAGAAGGGAAAGTTTTAAACAAGTAATATTGTCTACAGTGAGGGCTTCCAAAACCTAGGAGTGAAAAAATTTATCCCGTGTTTATTACTAAGTAATAAAATAATTAATCTTGGAGGTATTTTATTTCTGGATAAACTATAATCCCACGTTCAACCAATATTTGATACCGGTGGAGGGAGTAGGAAAAATTTATTCTCATGTGACAGGAATCCCTCTTCATGAGTAAAAATCCATATATACACTCGGTAAAAAAACATCTTTAACACAATAAGGATATTTTAGTAATTATAATATATATTATTTCTAGGAATATAAAAAATATTCCAACCAATTTTAATAGTTAACCAAACACATTTTTTAATAATACCTGGGAATAACATTCCTATGTTATATTCCCAGAAAAAAATATTCCAAGGATTAAGAAAATTATCCATGAAACAAACGTCCCCTATAATAAGTAAGAGTCTCATTTCTTTTTTCTACTTTTATTAATTAAATAGAAGCTAATTCAATTGTTACATTGTTATTATGTTTTTCTATAATTTAATTACTCCATTTGATTTATTCTTGAGAAAAAGTTTTAAATATTTGTATTTAGTACTAATGCAAATTATAAGTTTTATTTTTTCATTTTTGAGTCAATAAAAAATAAATACTTTTCATATTAACTAACTTCACTTAATATAAAAAGTAATCAAGTTATTATAAAAGAAATATAATAATTAAATATATTAAAATAAATATGTGATAACCATGCATATACTAGTAGGGTATATTTTAGGCAAGAGGAATTACATATTTTTAACAAGGTGTTAGGTACTCCTTTGTAACTTTACAGTTTTTGTAAGGGTTGGGTACCCCTTCTACCCTCTATCCTCTTCTTTAATGATATTACCTTCGTTTCTATTTATAAGAAACAACTTATAGTGTATTTTACACTAGAACTTGTTTCTTATAAATAGGACCGGAGATAGTAATATTTATATTGGCTGGTGGCGTTCACATAATTACATTGAGGTTGAGTTAGTGAAAATCCATAGCTGGGGTATATTGTGAAAAGATTACTCAATATAAATGCTTCTACAACAAATCTTGTATCAAGAGGCCTTTGTAACTTCCACTTTTGGATGGACTTTAGCATTAGTAATGAAATTCAATTTGCTTTTCAAAAAAAAAAAAAAAGAAAGAAAAAAAAAAGCCAGAGAAAATGTTTTATATTCTCAGTGTTAGGGAGGCAAAATTTCAATATCCATATACAGGTTACGCATTAATTTCACAGCATCTATGGTACTAGATTACTAGTTTTATCTAGAGATTGAAATACAGAGAAACACACTAGAAGGGGGGTTGAATAGTGTGTTTATATTTTCTTTGATTTCCTTTCGCAAATATGAAGATAGTGTATCTTAAGTTTTACAAGAACCTTGTTAAACAAAAGACTATGCTATGGTCCAGTGATTCAAATACAACAGTTCAATGAAACTGCGTTTTTCGTCAGAACACACATAAAATATTTTCGTAAGTAAAATGTGTAAAGAAACTCTTTCGTGGTATGTGAAAAGATAGCTTAAGAGATTTACGAGTAAGCTAGAAAGCGGAAGAGTAGAACACTTAGTTTTATACTGGTTCACTCAAACTGAGCTACGTCCAGTTCTCCTTCAAAAACCTTTGAAGGGTTCTACTAATCAGAATCTGATTACAAACAAGTATTTTAACCTGCCACTTCTGGCTACAAGTATTCTCTAGGCCACTCCTGGCACACCTTTAATCTCCCCCTGAGATTAAAGCAAACCCAAGTATTCTTTAACACTAAGCCACTCCTGGCTTTCCAAACAGAAATTGTTTGAGTATAGAAAGAAAGAATAACTCTCATAGAGAGGATATTACAATAAAAACGAATACACATAATCATTTAGCAAGGCTAAGTATAGAGCTCTTTATCGCTTAAGAATGGATCGTCCAGTCGTTTTGACAGAGTTTCGGCTCTTAATCAATCTTCGTGTCTTTTGAAGCATGAGCTTGTTCCTCTATTTATAGGTAGCTTAGTGTAAGGTATCTGTTGTGGGATCTGTACCTTTGCCAATAGCGACTTTCTCAAATATGTGACCGTTTTCCATGTGTCGGCTTGGGTTGGAGAGAGAAGACAATCATTACATTCAGCGCCTCCCTACTTGCACTATTTATGCAGAGAGATGCTTTTCTTTCCCTGTACATTACTTTCCGAAAACCCAAATGAAATGACATGTTAGAATGAGAGGGTATATTCGAACATTCTAGAGAATCATCGAAAACGTATTGTTGCATTATATAACTTTTAAGATAGAAGATAGAGTGTAGGTTATATAGGCTTTGGATGCTTGTTTCGTCAGAAACATTGGACGCTGGATGTTGTAGTTTACAAAACATATTTGGACGCTTTGCTTATTGAAATATAAGGTCTAAGTTTGAGAGATACTATACCATTGCGGCATTGGACGATTGTAGATCCTATAACACTCAAACAAGACCATTAGATACTTCAAAATTTATCCTTTATTTGTTATCATCAAAACCATAATTTGAGGGATTGGACATCGTCCAAAGTCTTAGAACTTAACAGAGATAACATGCAAGTTATGTATTATAATTTATATAGATCTCTACAATGTTTAAAGACTTCTCAACACCCTTATCAGATTCTAATTCGAAGAACAGATCTTTATAGTAAATTTAGCAGAAGGCTCAATCGAACAAAATTGGTTGCTAAACTAAAATTAGAAGTCCATTATTGTCATAAACATGTAAACATAAAAGGAAGATGCTCAATCTGGTTTTGTGCTAAAAAAAAATTTACAACAAAAATAAATCAGTCAAGTTAGATAATTTGATTTTTTTTTCTTTTAAGTGTTAGAAAATAGGTTAAATTAATCTATAGGTCCTTGAACTATTTTATAATTTTTAATTAGGTCCCTGAACTTTTTTTTTTCAATTGTATCTCTGAATTTGTATTTTTTTTTAATTAGGAGCTAGAAAACAGTAAAGGATAAGTAAAATATGAGCATGTTTGGTTTTCCGGTGGGCTGCCTCAAACATGCTTTTAAAGCACTAAACTCATTTTGGACAGATGTTTGGTACCCATAAAAATACTTTTTCTACCTACATTTGTGTCTAATCTGAGTTTGGGACAAAAGCAGCTAATAAGATGCTTTTCATTTTTTCAGTTTCAGTTGGAAGCATTTATGAAAATTTACTTCCAATTTTACCCACTCTTTTTGCTTCAGCGTTCATTTAGCATTTCCTGGGCAGGATTTGGACAAAACATCCAATGTTAATTGTTGTGACAACTGCTTTCAATTTTATGTCTTTACTTGCGGATGTAATATTCTAAGTTTTAATTTTTTGTATATATGCATGAGTACTGTGTTACTACAATTTTTCTATTAAGTATATTCTACTATTTTTAAAATAACTAATGAAGTAATTTTGCATTTTAAGTGGCTAATTGTCCTGTTATTTAATGAAAAAGTTTTCAAATGGATATTTGTCAAGTCATTTTAAATAATTTATAACTTATATGATTAACTTGTAAGTTTATTCTTAAAAAAAATTCAAAATTTAATTAATTAAAATAAATATATTTAGTAAATAAATTTTTAATTTTAGCAAATATTTTTATTGTATCACTCCATTATTTTCCCAACTTTTCATGCTCACTTTATAAATTTTTAAGTTAATGAAAATAACATTTTAACATTTTTAGTGATTTATTGATTAATTTTAACAATATATTACTAATTTATATTTAATATTACATTATAAACTCCATACCCTTTTTAGTAATTACACATTTAAAAATACTTTTAATTAGTATTATCCAAACAAGTCTCATTTCTTCAAACATACTTTTTAAGTAAAGAAATATCCAAACATAAATTACATTATGTAAACTCATTTTTTAACAAACTTAAGTTTTCAACATACTTTTAGTTCAAACTTAGGTTCATGAACTTTAATCCAAACAAGCACTATATATGCTACTTTCCATCCATAATTAAAGAGACAACATAAAATGTCAGAAGATAGATCATTAGTAAGAAAGTAAAATACAAAGATAAGCAGAAATTAATAACTTCCAATATTATTCAATACAAGATAGTCTGATACAATGCTTAGCTTTTGAAAGGAACACGATGCCTATTTAAATCAATTATGCCAGCAGAGACTAAAACAAATGAGTCCCATCGTGCAAGGAATCTTGCCCTTTTTGAATTCAACAATGCAAGGAATCTTGTCCTTTTCTCCTTTCTTTTGCCTTAAAAGCTAACCACTATGATATCCTTGAGTAACTTTTGACTGTAGTCTGCAGCTACTCTTCTTTTTTGAGCATGCCAGCTACTTTGACATAATTCTTTGAAACAAAATTTGAACTGTTGATTAGGTGGAGTATATCCTGATAACCTCCTCCCTGGTTTTGAACTCGAGGAATTGCAGAAATTTCCTCAGTGTTTTGCTTCAATGAGATCACATGGATCAAAAATTGATGCAAGATTTCCTTGTAGTTTGAGATTTTAATGCTAGAAAATGGCTATTGAGAGTTTATTGAACAAATTTCCTCAGTTTGTTGCTTCAATGAGATCGATTAGAACAAAAATTGATGCAAGATTTTCTTGTAGTTTGAGATTTAATGCCAGAAAATGACTATTGAGAATTTCTTTAACAAATTTTTGGTAGCCAATTTTGAACAACTTGGCCAGAACTAGTTTTGATAATTCTTGGGTGAATCTTCATGACACCAAATGAACCAATATTGAGCATAATTTAGACAGCATTGAAAATTGTATCATGCTTTTCGATAATCAAAATGATCAAATGATTATTGATCGAATTAGACAAAGAAGGATTTTGATGAAATAAAATTAGATAACTCACAAGTTATCTGATTTTGAGCAACCCTCGGGCTTTTGGTAACCAATTCTGAGCAATTTGAATAGACATGTTTAGAGGTGAATTTGAACAATCTTCATGACTTCAAATGAACTAAGATTGAACATAATGACAGAATGGGAAACTGTATCATGTTTTTTTTTTATTTATAATCAAAATGATTATATGATGATTGATCAAAATTTACACAAAAAGCTTTTGATGATAGAAAATGAGATAACTTTGGAGTTCTCTGATTTTTAACAACTCTCAGGTTTTTGGTCAAAAAATTTTTTGAACAGATTGAAGTTTTGAACAGAGGTACAAACCATGTTGAACCATGTTTGGAACCTGCTTAGAACCTTGTTCTAATCTTCAGGATTCCAAATGAACCAGATTGTACATAATATTGACAGCATAGGAAACAGTATCATGCTTTTTGAAAATCAAAGTGATTATATGGTGATTGATAAAAAATGATAGAGAAATTTTTTTTGGAGCAGGGTATTGTTTCAATTCTCAAGTACTGAAGTATTTGTTGAGCATTTACCCAAGATCCATGCCTCCGTTTTAATTTTTACAATTTTCAACCACAATGTGGTATGATTGATTTTCGCCTCTTGTTTCAAAAGTTTCTCGAAACATAAGGAGTTTTGCCACAAGTGCTACACATCAACTGATGGGATATTTTATTCATGGCAAATTTTCTTTTGAATCGAGATTGTAGAAATGTTTGGAAATATTGGATCCAAATGTTTTGAGTCTTAAAGCACTACTTTAATATACATTTATCCAGGGATATTTGGTTCATGACCAAATATGGGAGATTTTGCTCATGGCAAATTTTCTTTCTAATTGAGATATTGTAGAAATGTTTGGAAATATTGGATCCAAATGTTGAATCTTTAAGCATTACTTTAAGATACATTTGTCCAAGGATATTTGGTTCATGACCATGTTTGAATCCTTCTATCTTCTTTAAGAAGTAGAAGAAATTGATTCAGTTGTTCTAATTGATCTCGATGATTCCATCTAAAGAATTACATCACCAGATGGAGTTTTAATGATCTCTTTAATTTTCCTTTGTGTTTGTGGATCCAGATGGAGTTTTAATGATCTCTTTATTTTTTTCACATATACCCCTATTTAACATGGCCTAGATTTTCACAACTACTTCCATAATAGATATTAAATGAGGGTATTTTGTACTAAATGTATTGTTTGTGAGTAGTATTCAAGGTTTGTGTGCATTAACCTTAAACATCAAGAGTTAAGGAACGAAGTAGCACTATTTTCATAGATTGTGTTACTTTTGTGTGTATGATTGCAAGTCCAAGTAATTAATGCCCATGGCATTGGAGTTTGTGACATTCTTTAGTGCATGTGGGGTTTGGTTACTGATTCTTACAAGATACATTGATTACAAAGAATTAGTTCTGCAATCTGGTATAGAAAAGTGGGACAATGTTCCTACTCTAGGATTTGATTATGAACCCACTACATTCATTTAATTAAGATTTGGCGTATGCCATTATTGAGAGTCTTCTATATGTTGATGCCATGGCAATTTCAAGTCTCGAAGCATGGTAGCTACTCTTTTCAGTTCCTACTAGTGCATGATCCTCGTGCAATGTATGGGGATAAATTATGTTTAAATAGTGACATTTTTATTATTTTAATAAATAAATTATTTTTGAAACATAAAATTGATGACAAAGTAAAAATATTAATAATTTAACATGATTAAAGAAAAGATATAAGAAAATAACTTTTATCTATACATTCAATTATATAAATAAATTATTGAGTATGCCTATTTATAACCTCATAAAGTGATATATACATTGGTAACATTGCTAAAGAGTTTTCATAGGCAATCACATAGAAGTATAAATTTTAAATTTATTCATATCCAAATTTGAGTTTATCCCTCAATAAATTTAAATTTATACGAATAAATTTATATGCAAAAAATTAATCTCACAATTTTGTTGAAAAAAATAATAAAAAAATTTAAGCACGTTTTTTTAAAATAATGTGGCTAAATGTTACTTTTGGTCCTTTATGTTTTAGTGTTTTTTCATTTTGGTACATAACATTTTAAAAGTTTCGTTCTAGTCTTTTATGTTTTCGAAAGGTATTGCTTTTGTCCTTTCTTCAATTTTCTATTTAAAACGTTAGTGTTCCTTTAATATTTAAATTTTAAAATAATTAATTTAACATAATAGTAGCTAAAACCTTGTCCTAGCAACTGGCGTCGGAGCTGGTCCAAATTCGCATCCATGACGCTGGTCACCCCACCGTTAATCAATTCTCTGTAAGCGTCGTACATGTAGAAAGCATAATTGAAGCATTGAATTAATTTGATAACTACAAGACAACAACGGTGGATGCATGCCAAACCCTGGAGAAAGACGAGAAGCAACGTTTCATGTTTATTCATCCGTCTAATCTCATTTTATCCCTTTTTATTTTATTCTTCCTTCTTCTTCTTCTGTTTAATAATGTGTTTTTTTTTCATGTTTGTATTATTGGATGGGATGGGTATTGGAAATAGAGTTGAAATGGAAATGGGTGTGACAAAAGAATCTTAGACGCGTCAGAATGTTGTGTCTCGTTGATGCCATTAGCGTCCATCACAATCAGCATTCACCATTGTAGAACTTGGACTTTGGAGGTGCCAACCACACCTCCCTCTGCAAACCCAAAACTTTGAAATAAAATACTCAAACCCACATCATTTATCATTGTGAGATTTGGTGCATTTCTTCTTCTTGTTGTTGTTGGAATTGAAATCAACGGGGTGGAAGGAGAGTTGTGGTGGCGGGATGCGGAGGAGAATGACGAGGATGAAAGAGAGATGCTAGGGTTGTCATTGTTTTAATTTTTGAAATAAAATAAAAATAATGGCAGTTTTTAGCCGTCACTATTTTAAATTAGTTGTTTTAAAATTAAAATGTTAATGGAACACTAGCGTTTTAAACGGAAAATTGAAGAAAGGACCAAAATGATATCTTTCGAAAACATAAAGGACCAGAACAAAACTTTTAAAATGTTATGTACCAAAACAAAAAACACTAAAACATAAAGGACCAAAAGTAACATTTAGCCAAATGCAAATTGACGACCCACAAATGAATAAAATTTTCCCTTTTAATGTCATTGCAATATTCTAAAAATACTTAATACCATTTATAACCACACTAAATTAACATCTTTTTAAATAAGGGTATAAATCGTGTGTGAGAGTAACATGTTGTTTATTTTGTTACAATTAAAGCATAAAATATAGAAAAATTAACACCTTTTCATATATTCAAAAATATAGATTAATAGTTAAATTATTTTATTTTGTTTTATGAGATATATATAATGATACAAAATAAATAATATTTGATAATGTGCATAATGGTAGCAACATACATATACACAAAAAATTGATAATGATTGTCCCATACATATACTTTTTTCTAAAAAATATTGTAGAAATTCATTGTAAAGTAATGATGGACCATGTTTTCAATTATATTCAATTTGGTCCCTTATCTTTTAAAAATTTCAATCTAGTCCTTTATGTTTTTAAAGTGAGTCAAAATCGTTCTTCTAAAACAATGACCATTTTCAATTTCGGGACAAAATTTTGAACCCTTGTTTGACTAATTTGTGATTTGAAACTTGTTTTGGGACATAATTTTGAAACAATTTTGCACATTTTTTTTAATGCAAAGGTTTGTGAAAGCATCATAATAGAACCCCATAATCCCAACTATGTTGGCACCATGAGGACTACCATTCATTTGCCAGCAAACCAAATTTTATTAAGAAAAAACAAAGAAGCAACAAAACATGGGGGGACATAATACCAAAACCCATGGAGAACAACAAATTAGCATAACCTTTAACAAGGTAATCTAAGCCTATCCCTATTGAAGAAATCACAAATAAAAGATAGGATAGAGTCCCACCAAGAAAAACCAGGAGCATGAAAGGCATAGTTGGCAAGACCATCAGCAGAGCTGTTTCCTTCACGATATATGTGCGAGATTGCAAATAACATTTGTTTAGTAAGAGCAATGCAATTTTGCCATCTTGTTTTTAATTTCCAAGGCACCATATCCACTGATTTGAAAGCTTGAACCACAGACATAGAATCACATTCTACCCATAGCATCCCCCATCCTTTATTATCAGCTATCTCAATAGCAATTATAATTGCTTGGAGCTCTACATGAAATGCAATAGAAATTGGAAGAGATTGAGAAAAGCAGCCCAATAAATCACCATTATGATTTCTAAAAAGGCCACCACATGCAGCTGGACCGGGACATCCCTTAGCTGCTCCATCTGTATTGGCCTTAACCCAACCAACAAGAGGTGGATTCCAAAAAACCTCAATAATCTTAGGAGCACGTCTTTTGTGACCCACAATGTGTAACTGTCTGAAAAGTATGAATTCCTCCATTGCATTAGACATAGTCCCAGATGAGAAATTACCTATTATCGACACTGCAGCAATAACTCTATTCAAAATACTATATTTAGTCATAGGACCTCCTTGGAAACGAGCTTGATTTCTGCTAAGCCAAATGAAATTAGCAATATGAATCACCAGTGAAATGTAAATGTCCTTAGCTTGAGAGCTAGTTGTTGTATGGAAAATCTCCAAAAGCCTCAAGGGAGAAGACACATCACTACGACGCTTAAGAATATGCCCCAACCATGTCCAAAGATCAGAAGCAATCTGACATTCCAAAAACAAGTGATAAGAGGTTTCAATGTATGATCCACAATAAGAGCACATTGAAGCAAAAACTAGACCACTTTTATGTAAATTATCATCAGTAGGGAGACGATTAAGAATCCACCTCCAAAACATAGAAGATTTCGAAGGATGAATATCATTACACCAAATAATCTTACTCCACCCAACAGATGGAGCAGACCTGAATCAGAGAGAGACCAAACTCTGCTATCAGCAACATCATCAAAAGGAATAGAAATAGCTTTGATCTTAGGTACCAGATGAGGGAACTTTTGTTCAAAAACATTAGGAATTCTCCACTGTTTATCATGAATAAAATCAGCCACTTTGGCTTGAAGATTCACTTGAACAGATTATGGATTATGTAAAATATCTGCTACTATCATAGACATCCATTTATCTGTCTAAAAGGAAATATCTCTGCCATCACCTAGTTGCCAGGTCAAGTTATCCAAAATGACCGAGACACAAGGTTTAATGCCAAGCCAAATGGAAGATGAAATATGAGCATTCTTAGGTACTCCATTTTTAAAGAATCTACTTCTACATAAAGAAGCCCAATGAGAACTCGATACAAACAATGACCAGCTAAGCTTTGAAAGAGCAGCCTTATTGATCAATTTAAGTGGCCTTATCCCTATCCCTATCCCTCCTGAATCCACTGGTTGGTAAATTGTATTCCACGCAACAGTAACCAACTTATGTTTTTCCACATCCCCTGTCCAAATAAAATTATGGATCCACAAGTCAATGGAATTCAAGGTTGCCAATGCCCAAGCATAGAAATGAAAGCTATAAAGTAGCATACTCTGGATAATAGATTTAACAACCTGAATCCTACCCATAAAAGAAAGAAGAGAACCTTTCCAAGCCTGCAACTTAGATCTCACTTTACCAACAATAGCTTGCAAGTACATCTTTTTATGTCTCCCTTGGAACAAAGGTACCCCAAGATAATTGAAAGGAAGGGAGCCTTGAGAGAAACCCAAGGATTCTTTGATTGCCCTCAAACGACTGCCTTCATGCATAGAATAAAAAGTGCATTTTGAGATATTTAGATACTAACCAGAGGCTTCTCCATACTCTTGAAAGAGAGACATTAAGCTGTGCATGTGTTTTTTAATCCCTCTACCAAAAACCAGTATATCATCTGCAAAGAAAACATGACTGGGGGTGCAAATATTTTTAGGACCAGTGATAGGTTTAAAAAGTCCCTGTTCAACAAGCAAGGAAAGACCCCGTCTAAGGACATCTTCTGCCAAACAGAAGAGAAGAGGGGAGAGAGGATCTCCTTGATGGATACCCCTCTTGCAGGAAAAAAACCCAACTGCCTTCCCATTAATAGAGAAACTTAACTTCGCATAATGCAGAATAACATTAATCCACTGAACAAATTTGCTATCAAACCCAAAAGCTTGAAGGACCTGAATTAAAAAAACTCCAATCCAAAGTATCAAATGCCTTCCGCACATCAAACTTCATCATCAAATTACCTCCAAGAGTGTAATGTTTTAGAAGGTTCACTGCTTCAGATGCAACACCTATGCAGTCACTTATTTGCCTTCCTTTCACAAATCCCCTTTGGTGAGTGGAAATAATTTTTGGAGCAATCTCTGCAAGTCTATCAGCTAAGACTTTGGTGATAATTTTAAATTGAAAATTCGCCAATGTAATAAGACGAAATTGGTCTATGTTATCAGCTTCTGGAACTTTTGGTATCAAAAACACCAAATTGGAATTCATGTTGGGCAAAATCCATACTTGTTGAAAAAATTAGAGTACTGCTTGAAATACATTATCCCCAACAATGTGCTAATACTTTTGAAAGAAGCACCCTCCAAAACCATCTGGGCCAAGCACCACATCACCATTCATGCTAAACACAACATTCTTAACCTCATCTCTAGAAGGAACGTTCATAAGAAAACAATTATCTTATTGCGAAACCAATGCTGGAATGGTACGGCTTATCAAGTCATTTGACTTACAATTATTATCACCTGCATAATGTTAGAGAAAAAACCAAGAACCTTATTTTCCAAAGCTTCTTGTGACTCCAACAGTTGATCCCCACGGTGAAGAACAGACATCCTCTTAGAAGCATGGCGTATCTGGGCAATCTTGTGGAAATACGCTGTATTACGATCTCCTTGGCATTGCCATTTGATACTCGCCTTTTGTTTCCAAAAAGTCTCCTACATGGACAATGCTTTCTCTAACTCAAGTTGTGCTTGAAGCTCCTTATCTCTCAAATTATTAGAATAACCCAAAGAACTAATGTCATTCTGCACAACATTAACATTATCTTGGCATGTTTTAACATTATCATGAATATTGCCAAAACATGATTTATTCCAAGATCAAAGGCCATGTTTTAAAAGATGAAGCTTGTAACATCCCGATTTACGGACCTTAGAAATAAATAATAAAAGAGATATCTTTATGAAATAGCTTTTGTATTTAATGGTTCAAGAGTACCCTTAAGCATTATTAATAATAGTTTTCTTATAATAGAAATAAGATAACAGGACCCTGATGGGAAGCCAAGACCCAAGGTGGGCGAAGACTCACTAAGACACACACACACACCCCACGATTTAAATAGAAGAGGAGAGGGAGAGTTAGAGAGAGAAAGTGAAAGAAAGAAGGAAGTTCGAGGGAAGGAGGAGAAGAAGGAAGAAGAGAAAGAGAAGAGGAGTGGAGCAGAGATCCGAGAAGTAGTGCCTCAGAGCTCAGATCTGAGACCCCACAGTGTGAGTGCTTTCCCTTCACTCTTCTATGTTCTATTGTCTGTGCTTTGAATCCCTTTCCCCTCTTCTCCCTTTATTAGCTCTTAGTTAGGTTTTTGATGGTTTTGATGAGTTGAGCTTGATTGGGGAGTGTTTAAGCCTATTTGAGGGCTAGGTTTTGATGTAGACATGTTTTAGACTCGATCCTGCATGTTTGGAAGAGGTTGGGAGGCCATGGATGGCCATAGGAGCGGAAATGCGAAGGTCCGCGGTTCTGCAGAGTCGTAGACTCTCGCTTAAGCGAGCTATGTTCGTCGCTTAAGCGAGGAGTCACCTGGAAGTGGTGCTTAAGCGCAGATATCTGGTGCTTAAGAGAGACTATGGTCTTAAGAGAGGTGACCCTGGCGCTTAAGCGCGGTTCTAGCGCTTAAGCGAGGCACTCTGGCGCTTAAGCGTGAGACTCCAGGGAATAGGATTGTTAGCCTAGCTTAAGTGAGATCTGGTTCTAGCTTAAGCGTAGATATGATAAGAGAGTAGTTTGGGAACCCTTTTTAAGAGGACCTTTGGAAGAATATAAGGGCTATAGATACATAGTTTCTTCCTAAGCTCTTATTCATGTTTATGCATGATTGTTTGATGCTTTGTGATGTTGATTGTTAATGATAATGGTAGTGGTATTCGTGTGGTTATGCCGTACGCTTAGGATTGATTGTATGTAACGATAAACCCTTTTAATAAAAGACACCTAAAATACTTAAGACTATACCTATGCCTCTTAGTAAAAAGGGTGGGGAGTTTCCCCTAATTTTCAGAAAAGGCTTTTAAGCAAAGTTTATAGTTTCATGAAAGGTTTTTAGTAAAAGATATCCCCTCAGTGACATAGGGTGGAACCTTCCCCGGTACCAGTCACGTCCGAGAGCTGCATGCTCTGTATACAATGGTGTGCAAAGGGCTAAGGATCCTTTATGTCACCAAGGAGTGATGAGTTTCATAAAGGTTATGAAAAGGATTCTTTATGAAAAGGTTTTATGAAAGAGTTTTCAAAGGAAAGTTTATGATCCCAATAAAGGGAATAAGTCATGTTTATGATCCCAATAAAAGGGATAAGTTATGTTAAAAGGCTAAGAGGCCCCCTAGTGGTGAGCAAAGGGACCGTCACCCAGACACCCATGGGGGAAAACCAACCTTCTTCACAGGGAGAAGGGGTTCTTCATAGAGAAGAACAAGTTAGAGAGGAGACTCCTCCTTATAATGGAGTTGTAGTTAACCCACTTGGACCGGTGGGGATTAATTAAAGGTCGTGAGCAAGAGGGACGCCTCTTGATGGCTAGGGCTCAGCCAAGCGAGGTAATGACGGAACTCAAGATATAACTTAAATAAAAGAATAATATCAACCACACACTTGTAGAAACAATCTATGATATGTTGATGTGCTTGATGTATGTATGTTCTATGTTAGAACATGAGAGGAGTCATGAGCATAGTTGTTAGGTGAGTGATGTAAGATAAGTCTAGACATTAGATGAGGACATGTGTAGCCATATACTACCCTTAGAGGTAGGACAAGGGTTACAGTTAAACCCTAGAAAGCTAGCATAAGCTACCCAGAGAGGTATGCAGATGTTATGCTTCGCATCAGAGGTGATGTAAGCCCAAGTTGGGTAAGTCAGAGAAAGGAAAGGTTACACATGTTCCTATCCAATGTTATAGAAAAGTGAGACCTAGTGTGTGGACAAGAGTAATAGAATGATGTTGAGGTGCCTTAGTGCACTGGTGGCCCTAGATTTGGCATAAGAGGCCAGCTCTATGTGCCTCAGTAAGGGTCAAGGTATGATCCTAAGAAACAGTAACGTAGAGGTGATGAGGTACTAACTGTGAGTGTGAGTATCAAGGAAAGAAAAGAGAAGCCATGAAAGCATAACAAGTGGTCTCTAGAATAGAGAGTCAGCCTAGAGTCCTCAGAGCACTCACTTAGACATTATGTCTCATCCCTTTAGTTTCCATGTTTTTACAGGTTAGCAAGTAGACACCTTATGAGAGAAGCTCGGAGCACGGAGCTGCTTTCCAGGAAGAAGATGTTATTAGTATAGTTTAGTATAATTCCCAATGTAAGGGAATTTAGTTATGTTTTATGTATCCTGCTTATGCCTTGTACGGCACATAAGTGCCAATAACTTTGTACTAGATTTACTTCATGTAATATATAAGTTTAAGTTTTAGTTTCTGCATAGTTAACTTTGATATTCTTATATGCTAATTTCTTTTAACTTAGCAATATAAGGAGACAAAGGTAATATCCTCTAGGGTGTTACAAAGCTTTCTCCCCAAAACAAACATAGGACAACCAACAATAGATTGATTCCACGAAGAAGCAATAATATTTTCGCAGTCCATGTGCTCCATCCACATCTTTTGGAATCTAAAGGGAGAGGGACCAGGTTTATCACCTTGCTGGAGAGTCAGCAACAGAGGGGAGTAATTCGATTGCATTTTGGTAAGGACATTGCATGAGATAGTATTTCAGAAAGAAAAGCTAACATCATTACAAAATGCTCTATCCAAGCGAATGTCAATGCACTTATTTCCACGTCTACCATTAGACCAAGTGTAAGAAGTTCCTAGAGAAGGCAAATCCATTAGATAACAAGCATCAACCCATGCTCTAAATTCTGAGCAAGATAAAGGAAGAGGAAGGCGGCCACCTCATTTTTCATGAGACCCTATGATTGCATTAAAGTCACCAAGGCAACACAAAGAACCAATATTAGCTTGTTTTAAAGAGGCTAACTCTGCCCATAGTTGCCTACGTAACACATAATCAGTACAAGCATATATAGCTGAGAAAAAAATAATTTCTCCATCAACTGGCAAAGAAAAGGAAATATGTTGCAACAAGGAAGAGAGAACATCTGGTTGTAAAGAATCTTTACAAATAACCCAAATATTTGATTTAAAGATGACCCCTATTGCTAATTGCAAATAGTTTAAGCCTTAAATACTTCCAGAATGCATCTGGAATTGCAAAAGGATGAGCCCACAGTTATGCAATGAAAACCAAGTCGGGTTTATGAACTGAGCATAAATGCTTAAGATACATTAGTGTGGCTTGATTCGCCACACCCCATGCATTCCAAAAGATGGTCTTCATCATGCATTAAGCTGAAGACCAACTCTTGAACGAGTTCGAGGGACAGAGGTCAAAACCTTATTATTTTTCTTCTTAAGCTTCTTCTTCTGAGATTTGGAAATAACAACAGAGAACTCAGCTTCATTATGAGATGTTTCAACAGAATGACTATCAATATTTTGCTCTCGGTCAGGAGGTATCTGCCCTTGTTCATCTGCAACATCACCCCAAAGACCTGTAATGTTGCCAATATCCTATGTAATACGTTGGGTAAACTCATCAACGAAATCATCTCTCTTTGGAGATTCTGGGTGAAAAGACTCATCACAAGAACTACTGACATCATCTCTGATCAAGCCTCCCTCTTTAGCGTCTACTTGATTATCCTCTCGATCCAAAATCACTGCATCATTAGATTTTTCTTTTTGGCAATCCACAGCTTGATCCTGATTATCATCATCAAGAATAACATTATTGTCTACTATTGCAGTGGAATAACTGGAACCAACCCCAATAACCGCATCACTCTGGATTAATACATCTTTATTCTTATCCTTAGGAACATACACCTTCTTCTTAGGCTCCCCTTTAGCATGTTCATGTTGGACAACCCCATCATTCGCTCGTTTCTTGCAATTCTCAATAGAGTGCCCCACAATCTTGCAAGAAGAGCAAAACAAGGGTAAATGCTCATATACAACATCCACAAAAAAAGCAAAGCCCGTCCTTTCAACCATAATCTGATCACGTAGGTTGCTTGCTAAATCAACATCAACCAGAATTCTCCCGCATAGTGACCAAAGGTTTTATTAACTATGGCATCATCCAACAGTAAAGGTATTCCAATACCCCTAGCTATGGCAAAAAGAATGGTAGGCCACCAATATTCCCGCGGTAATCCGTAAATCCTTATCCAGCATTGCGTATTCATTTGCCTGACACTACTAGGATTGAAGTCTAGCATCCAAGAGAATAAATGTAGTATCTCTGGTTCTAGTTTCCAGGCCCCCACAGCAAGAACCCTACGTAGATCCTTAATAGAAGCAAAAGAAAATTCAAAGAAACCTTTTCCAATTGGCACCATGCGCCAATGACCAAGTGGTTGCCAAAGTTTTGCCAATTTGGAGCGTAACTCCAGAACCTTAGGAGGAGAATTGCCCTTAGAGAGCATCAAACGTCCATGAAGATTATTTTTGCAGCTTTCCAAACCTGCTTGATATTCCTCTTCCGGGATAGAAACAGCTAATTCATTGCCTTTCAAGCAGGGGATAGGTAACTAGCTCAACGGGATATTGCATGCATTATTCAACGTCTATGCAAAAGGTTTTCTACCTTGGTAAAGGAGCTTTAGGGGGAATCGAGCTTGTTGGCTTTGATGGAGCATCATCCATGAGAAAATCCCATGGAACAAACAGAGAAGAGGAGGAGATTGCCATGGATGACATTCAAGTATTAGGCTATCACGTAGAGAACCCTAACCCTAGCAGAGCCATTCTCGAACCAAGTGCCGAGAACAAAGTCTAATAAATAACAGTTGATCATTTTGCACATTCCATTCACTTACATGAAAACTATGGAACCCAACTGATGTTCGAACCAAAAAGAGCCATAAACATGATGAAAAATTAGTCTAACTAGCAACCAGGAAAGAATGATATTAGATTTTTAAATTTTCTAGTTACTCGTTGTATTCACTTTTCATGCAATTTTCACCATGTTTATGACCCTTTTTTATTCGAACATCAGTTGGGTTTTATAATTTTCATGTAGTGAGTTTAATGTGATAAGTTTCACGTCTTGAATTAGTAAAAAAAGGTTCAAAATTGTGCCGTAAAATCTAACGATCATGAATTGAGGTTTTACAAATATCATCGTCTAGATAAGAAGTTTTACAAATATACACTAATGAATTGAGGTTTTCTAGTCAATTGGAATTAGAAGTGTGCAAATACCTGAATCAAATCAAAGAATGGAAATTTTGATATATTGAATATTTAGTGCAATGTCAGGAGGTATATTAATGTTGTTGTTAATAACCTTCTTCCTCCTGGTTGATTCCATTTGTAAGTATAATTGTTTCAAAACAGAGATTGAAAAGTGTAACTTTGCTTCTACTCAAAATGTATTTTGGTAGTTTGGGTTTATAGAATATTGGCACAATGCAAGTTTATAAATAATTAATTATTTTCATAATTAAAAGATTTTATGTTTTTTCAGCTTTTATATCTTCTTATTAGAATTGTATATTTTATCTTCTCGTTTTAATTAAAAATCTATTTCTATAATTGGATTTCATATTTCCTATTTTCCTTAAAATTTCCAATTGTGATCTCATTTACATAGCAAAAATATTTTCTAATTATGATATGTTACCTTTTTAACTTTCTTATCTTTTTTTGCTAAATGAATTTGTAGTCTATGTATGCCCTATCTACTAAATGTCTTTTCTATTTATATCCCTTTTCTAATTGATTATTTAACTATAAAATAGAATAATAATAATAATAATAATAATAATAAGAATAATAATAAATACTCAATTCTATTCTATTAAATATTTTATTTTATCTTTTTATTTTACTTTATAGTTTAAATTATCAATATGAGAAATATCCCCTTTGGAATAATAAGTAAAATGCATATTGATTATTCAAAAGTAATTTGTGTATTTTTTATTAAATAATTCATTGATTATTCAAACTATAAAAATAGCACAATAATTATTAATAAATAAGTCACTTTTTGAATTATGAATAAAATATTAAGAAATGTATTTGCAAAGTAATTTGAGTTATAGAAATTTTAATTATTATTGATAAATTAAGGTTATACAAAACAAAAAATAAAAGGAAAAATTTTCAGAGAAGGGTTGATATGCAAAAAGGACGTTTAGTACATAGGCGTATATATATATTACAAATGCGTATATTAGAACAGATAGGAAAAGGGAAAAATAGCACAATTAAAATATATATTGATATGTAAAGAAGAAGACATATAAAAATGTAAGAAAAAATAGGAAATACAAAATCCAATTACAAAAATAGATGTTTGTTAAAACAAGAATAAAATCATTTAATTAAGATAATTAATTATTATTTCTAAATGTCCATTGAATCAATCTTCTATAAAACCAAACCTCTCAAATACATTCTTTTTTTTTAATCAAGAAAGAGTTGCCAAGGTATCCATAGAGTTCCTAATCCCAACTATGTTGGCACCAGAAGCTCTACTCATCACCTGCAGCAAGCTCACATTTTATTAAAAAAGAAGTACAAGAAAAAAAAACATGAGGGAACATAAGACCAGAACCCATGCAAAGGATCAAAGCTTAATAGAATCTATAATCAGGAAGACTTAATCTATCTCTAAATAGACTATCTCGAATAAATCTTGGAGGAGAATCCCACCAAGAAAAACCAGCCACTTGAAGAGCTTAATTGGCGAGGCTATCCGCGCTACCAATCTGAGTAGAAGCAAGGGTACAATTTGTCATCCTCGTAGTGAAACAGTTATACCTACAAATGGCCTCAACCATGATGAAGAAAAAAAGGGTTATTAACAACAACATCAATATATCTCATGATGTTGCACTAGATATATTGTCGAAATTGCTCGTGAAAACTTTGAATCAATTCAGGTGTGTGCACACTTCTTGGTCAAATTTTCTATCAAACCTCAATTCATGAGAGTGTTACAAAACTTCTTATCCAAAGACGATGATGGTTCATCTGTCCTCCTATAGAAACAAGCCTAAAAAGGTATTCCATATTTGTTTTGGTGTTGGGGTAGAGGTTTCGTTCAGAAAATGGTCAAATTAGATTTGTCATTTCCTTGCCAAGACGAGAATGTAGTAAATATTAAAATTATGGATTCTCGTGTCAATGGTATAATTGGTCTCATTCAATACAAATGTGGCTATGGCAATCAAGATGTTATGTTATCGCTATAAGCAAGACCTAGGGAAGACCAGAAGATAACTTTGAATTCCTTAGTTGTAGGGTTCCAAAACATAACATCTTGATCACCATAGCCACATTTGTATCAAACGACAACAATTGTACCACTGACGCAAGAATCAAGTATTTTAATGTTTATGACATCCTCCTATTGACAAGGAGGCGGTAAATCTAATTCGACCTTTTTCTCAAGCCTCTCACCAAAAACCAAAAGCAGATTTGGAAGACCTTCTGAGGCGTATTGTCTTACAAGGAGCAATGAACCATCATCATCTTTGAATAAATAGTTTGGTATATACATTCGCATGAATTGAGGGTTTTTAAGCAAATTTGACTAGGAAGTCTGCACAATCCTGAATCAATTCAAAGATTTCATGGGCAATTTTGACAAAACAATCAGTGAAACATCCTTAGGTATGTAGATGTTGTGGTTAATGACATTTTCCTTCTTCTTTGTGACTGCTACCATTTTGTAAGTATAACTGTGTAACCTTGCTTTGGATTTATAAAAAATTGGCTCAATGCAAGTTTAGATGTAACACCCTCACTTTCATGTAACCAATTGTTTTTCTATTTACTTTATATTTATTTTTTGACAACTGAGTGAGAATCTCAAAGTTCTGATATATGCAATTCAACTTAGAATAGTGAGTGCTATTCAGTTGTGATTGTTAATAAATTTTTTGGAACAAGGCTCAGGAAATGATAAATTGACCATTATGTCCCTAGAAACAGTAATAAAAATAGTAAAAAAAAAAAGGACAAGAGTGTTTAAAATCCAATTTTAAGTTAAAAACTTGTTTAGAATAAAAATAATTTTAAAATTTTTTAGAGAATTATTTCAAATATTCTGTGTGAAATGACCAAAATACCTGGGTTGACTATAGGGGCAATCAAAGATATGTTAGCTTATAAAATTTTTGAGAATTTTTTAATGGCTATTGTAATTCTAAAAATTTTATTTAAAATTGAAAATGTGAAAATTTCATAAAATCCCTATTTATTTGGCACAAAATTGATTTATTAGGCAATTATTTAGCATTTTAAATTAAAATAATTATAAATAATTTGATAATAAATTAAAATATTGTGAAAGTTTATATAAAAAACTTAATTTGTATTGGGCTGGATGTGCCACTCTTGCAGAGGCACAAAATCACTTTCTTAGCCAAAATTTAATGATTTAAAATAATTTTTTATTATATTAGTATCCACCTCATTTATTAAAAGAACATGAGAAAAAAATTTATTCCTTGCCAACTTTGATATCTTGGGAGCCACGTTTCACAATTGGATAAAAGAAAACCATTTTTAATTGAATTTCTTTTTCTTTTTCTTTTTATCTAAAACTGATTATAAAAAGCCATTTTTTATCTTTCACTAAACCAGTGTTATTAGACTCGGATCAGACTGGTCGGTTCAACCGACTGAACCAGAAATCGGACCAGCGGCCAGTCCGGTCTTGTATTTAGATCAGACGTGCTTCTAACTTGTATAAACTTGTCTAGCCCACCTCTAAACCGGTCAAAACCGGTGACTCGGCTCGGCTTAGAGTCACACACGCTAGCTTTTCAAACTTTTGTACATGTTTTCCAGTGCTACAGCTGCATATACAAAAGTTTTTCAAACTTTTTTACATGTTTTCCTGTACTATTGCTACAATGACATAAGCTTGTCTGCACTTGTCCAATCAAAATGTCACAATTGTCCAATCACACTACTTTTTTTATAAGAGGCGGAAGTGACGAAAAATGAATTTAAAACTCAAATTCAGAAAATATGTCCACTAGAGGCATTTGAACGAAGCACTTCAAATGTGTATAGTAATTTTTAAGCCACCACACTAAAAAATACATTTAGCTTATTAATGATAAAGTTAACAACTAAATGAAAACTCTGGATACATAGTATAAATATGTTAAATTGTTAATATAATATAATAATGGTATTATAATATAGGCACCTCTGAAACTATGTAAGGGCTTTTGCCTATAAAAAGATCGTCATTTGATCATATAATATACATTTATATAAATATGTCAATATAATGTAATAATAGTTATATTTATTTTCACATAATATATATATATATTAAATACACTATGATT
The DNA here is from genome assembly GCA_026413185.1 of Pueraria montana var. lobata. Lineage (NCBI taxonomy): Eukaryota > Viridiplantae > Streptophyta > Magnoliopsida > Fabales > Fabaceae > Pueraria > Pueraria montana. The sequence goes on from CM048654.1 coordinate 59,700,511, forward strand.
TATCACAATTATTATATATAAAAGTTTGATTTTTTTTTATAATTTTTTAAAGTATAAAAGTTTACAAGTTATAAATTATTTAGAATTTTTTTAATATGGACCAAGTCATGCAGGTCAACTAGTTACTCACTAGTTCGACCTTTGATTCAGTGATCTAGTACCTCAACACCATCAATGACTGGTTTGAGTGTGATAACATTGCACTAAACACTATTCTTCAGTGAGGGATCAGATGGTTACATTTGTTGGTGATGGGGTGCTTACTTTGCTTAATAAAGTATCATGTGTGCAAAGTTGTCTTAATTTAAGTCAGGTGGGCCAAACTAAAAATGACGAAGGTTAGAAGGTGGGGTCGACAAAGCAAAATGTGGATGTTGAAGGATTGACTGGGCTAATGCAACAAGAGGCCATTGGTGCTGCTGAAATATGTAACACTGGGGAAGGGTGGATTCATGTGAAGATGTGATTGAAGATGGGCCTAATAATGGGCCGAATCGTATTGATAGTAGCACTATTTTATTTGAAAGAAATAAAGACAAGGCTATATCGGTAGGTAAGGAGGTCCCACATAAGGATTCTGTTGGGGACATAATTCCTATGAATTCAATGTCTTCAAATAATGACGTTATTGGGGTTGAGACTCCAAAAGAAGTTGCGGCACACTTGGAGGTCAATTGTGATGTTGAAAAGGTGTTATCGCAAGAAATGATATGGTCGAAAGAAGTAATAAGGATTGGCTCTTGAATATGGAGGACTTGGTTGATGTGTAGGTTTGTGAGGAGTATTGGTTGACGGAGGAGCAGATTACTATTAACAAAACTAGTAGGAAAGGTGGAAGGAAAAAAGGAGGGAGGAAAAGAGTGGGGTTCCATAAAGGTGCTAAGAAGAATACAAAAGTAAGATTGTCATCTAGTCCACCTACTGAGAGTCATTTTCAGGGAAGTTCTCAATATTTGAATAAAAGTGTGGAAGAAACAGCGAAGGAGGTATGGGAATTTGTAAAAGAGTTTGGAATACAAAGTGTAGGGAGAGAAGACAATCTGATGGAGAAGTTGGTGAGTATGTAGAAAAGAGATAGAAAGGTAGTGGGGAAACAAGAGGAAGGCATGGGGTAGGGAGGAGTTGTAACAGTTGAAAAATGAAGATTATTTCTTTTAATGTGAGGGGTTGGGGGAGAGGGTGAAGAAAAGTGAGGTAAAGAACACGGTTATTGAAGAAAATCCAGATATGGTGTGTTTACAAGAAACGAAAATGAGGGAAGTGGATAAGAAGCTTTGTGTTAATTTGTGGGGTAGTGAGGATGTGGATTGGATATTTAAAGCATCTAGCTGGAGTGCAAGGGGGTTATTGATTATGTGGAATAGATCTAAATTTTATGTCAGAGGAGTGATTGAAAGGGTGGACTTTTTGGGGGTAGAGGGCTGGTGGGGAAGGAAAAAATCAAAGTGGGTATTATAAATGTTCATGCCCCCATGCAAAGTTGCTGGCAAGTGATTAGTAATGTTTTTGAGGCAAAAGGGGGAGACAAGTGGTGTGTGTTGGATGGTTTTAATTCTATAAAATCACCACCAAAAAGAATAGGTGTTATGACAAATGATAAGGTGGAGGAAATGGAGGTGCTTAATAATTTTATTAAAGATGCAGGGTTAATTGATCTACCACTAGTTGGTAGAAGATACACTTGGTATAAAGCAGATGGCACATCCATGAGTAAGCTGGATAGGTTCTTGGTGATAGAAGATTGGTTGAAGACATGGCAACAGTTAACATAATGGGGTTTGAAGAGGAGTGTATTTGATCATTGTCAAGTAATGTTGAAGGAGAAGGTGGTAAATTGGGGGCCAAAACCTTTCAAAATTCAAAATTTCTTGAGGGAGTAGAAGGGGTATGCATATTTGGTTAAAGAAAAGTGGCCACGATTTTGTGTGAATGGTAAAAAGAAGTATGTTCTAAAAGAAAAGGTGAAAGTTATCAAGTTATGTTTAAAGGAATGGAATTCTCAGAATTTTGGAGAAATTGATAGCAATATAAACGAGGCTAAGGAGGGGTTGCATCAGTTAGATCTCAAGGGAGAAGGTTCTAGGTTGGATGATGGGGAGGTTAAAAAAAGGAGAGAATTGATGGAAAAGGTAAAAAAGTATGTTGGTATTAAGTGTAGTTTGAACTGGCTAAAGTTTAGAATGAGGTGGTTGAAAGAGGGAGATGCAAACTCTTAAGTACTTTAATAAGTGTCTCTTACAAAGGAGAAGAAAAATGAAATTCTGAGTTTGGAATTTGAAGGGGTTCAGGTGGAGGGGGTGGAAGGGGTGGAGGCTTCGAGGAGCAATATAAAGGACTATTTCCAGGGTCATTTTTCTTCTTATTCTTGGGAGAGGCCAAATTTTCAAGGTATCCACATTCCTTAAATATCATAGGCTTCTAATCTAATGCTTGTAGCGCCACTCACAGAGGAAGAAATTAAACAGGTAATTTGGGATTGTGATAGCCTCAAGAGCCTAGGAACGTATGGTATAAATTTTTTCTTCATCAACGATTTTTGGGAAATAATAAAAAGTGATTTTTGTGGATTTATGGAGGAGTTTGATTCATATGTAAGGCTAGTCAAAGGCTCAAATAGCTCTTTGATCACTTTGGTGCCTAAGAAAGATAACTCTATAAATTAGGGGATTACAGGGCAATATCACTTATAGGTTGTGTGTATAAGCTATTATAAAAAATATCGACAAACAGGTTGAGTAAGGTGATATCAAGAGTAATATCTAAGAATAAATATACTTTTGTTAAAAGGAGACAAAATTCTGGATGTAGTACTTATAGCAAATAAGGTGGTGGATGAAGCAAAAAAAGTGGGAAAGGAATTGTTATGTTTTAAGGTGGATTTTGAAAAGGCATATGACTCGATAAGCTGGGAGTACTTGCAATATATAATGGAGAGGATGGGATTTGATATTAAATGGAGAGGGTGGATTGCAGAATGCCTGTCATATGCTAGGATCTCTATTCTGGTAAATGGGAGCCCAATAGAGAAATTTGGGATGGGTAGGGGACTTAGACAAGGAGATTCGTTAGCTCCATTTCTTTTTCTGATAGCAGCTGAAGGTCTCAGCTTACTAATGAAGAAGGTAGTTAGTCAAGATCCATTTAGACGATATTTTGTTGAGGAGAAGGGCCCAGCTTGTATCTTTCATCTATAATTTGCAGATGATACCTTTTTCATAGGGAAGGCCTCTTGGGAAAATGTTTGGGCTATTAAAGCTATTTTACAATTGTTTGAGTTGGTGGCAGGGTTAAAGGTGAATTTTCATAAGAGCCAACTAGTTGGGGTGAATATTGATTATCAATGGATGGTGGAGGCAGTTGATATTCTCAATTGCCAGGTTGGGAGGTTTCATTTTAAATATCTTGGCTTTCCAATTGGAGCTAATCCACGAAGGTTGGATACATGGTGATTGGTGGTAGAAATGGTAAGAAAGCGGTTATCCTCATGGGAAAGTAAACAAATATCGCCAGCAAGTAGAATGGTCCTTATTAAGTTAGTTTTATCGTCTCTTGTGGTCTAGTTTCTTTCTTTCTTCCGAGCACTAATAGGTATCATTTCTAAACTTGAATCTCTCTTTAAGAATTTTCTATGGGGGGAAATGAAGGGAAGCAGAAAGTTCATTGGGTGGCTTGGGAAGAGCTATGCAAAGGAAAAGAGAAAAAAGGTCTGGGGATAAAAAAAAACTTAGGGAGTTTAACTTGGCTTTATCAAGAAAGTGGTGCTGGCATTTGAAAAATAAGCAAAATGCAATGTGGTATTAGGTTCTTAGGGGGAAGTATGATAAGGGAGGTCGGGAGTGGGATTGGGAAGGAAGGTTGTGTTCAAATTGGTGGAAAACCATAAATACTTTGGAGGAATTTTTCGTTGCTCAATATAAGTGGTTTACACATTCTTTGGAAAAGAAGGTGGGGAAGGGAGTAATACTTTTTTCTGGTATCACCAATGGGTAGGGCGTTTCACATTGAGGGATAAGTATCAAAGACTTTTTAATAAAACTATGGATAGAGTGGAAAAAGTGGCAAATGTATGTTCTTGGCATAATGATCAATGTCATTTTTCATGGAAGTGGTGGAGATCACTTTTCTAATGGGAACAAGATATGTTATAGCTTTAGAAGAAGAAGTGCGTGGAGTAAGAAGGGTGGTCAGTGGAGAAGATAGGTGGGTGTGGAGTGTGGATAATTCAGGAGAATATTCAGTGAAGTCGACATACAATGTTATTTTGTCTTGTAGAGGTAAGGTTAAGGAGGAATTTTTTAAAAGATTGTGGGTAAAAGGCATACCACCTAAGATTTTGTTCTTTGTGTGGAAATTAGCCCAAAATAGGTTGCCCGCGATGGAAAATTCAGTAAGGCAAAACATATTATCAGAAGGGTAGTTGGTATGAAAAATATGTGGTCAAGAGAATGAAAATGAAGAGCATATAATGTTTAGGTGTATTATTGCAAAAGAAGCTTGGAATGGTGTGTTAAAGTGGTGGGAGTTACAAACAACTTTACATAGTACAATGAAGTCAAATTTTCTGTAGTTTTCAAGGCTCTTGGGGAGTGGAAAGTTTATTTGGAAAGGTTGGATATTTGTGTGGTTTGCTATAGTATAGGTTTATGGCTTGTGAGGAATGATATGATATTCTTAAATAGAAAAAGGAAGAGGATGAAATTTTGGAATTGATAAAGTTTTATTCTTGGCAGTGGAATAAGTTGCAGGGTAGGTTTTCCTATTCTTTGTCAAACTGGCCTTTGAATCCAAGGGCAAGTATTGGTGTGTCATAATTTAGAGGAAAGGTGTTTGGGCTGACAGTGTTGGTTTTAATGGAGAAGTATGGCGGGTTCTAAAGGAACTGTTGTTTATAAAAGGGGAGTATGGATTTTCAGTAACCACTACTGTGTTTAAGTGTTGGGTTTTGGTTGTTTTTTTTCGTAAGAAGGAAGATTTTCGGCTGAAAAGAAAAGGTTGGTTTAAAAGTAAAGAATTTGATTTGAATAGTTTATTATTTTGGTGTGATGAAAGCAGGTGCTAAAGTTGTTTCTATAAAATGTATTGTTTGAAGATATGGATGGATGGGTTGCATGGGCATTCTGTCGAACACTTGGAGGGTGTTTAGTTATGCATCGTGCAATGGTGTATGTGGAATAGTGGATCTCACCATATACCAAACATAAACAGATCATCAAGAATTTCCTAGGCGAGCTATATTTACAAAGTAGATTCTTGGTGGATTTTGGTATTATTTATATGTTTAGGCTAGTATTTTGAACGACATTGCTGCTGGTTTTCCTGTTAAATTATGCATACCCATTTTGGTTAGTATCTTCGGTAAAGTTTCATTTGCTTGTCATTGTATTGGTTTTTCTGTTAAATCTTGTAAGCAGCCTTGATGTTCTATTGTTTTTTGTGATCACTATCAGCTTATGCACATCTTGTGCTTTGAGTTGACATTAATAATACTTAATTTTGGCCTTAAAAAATAGTTAATATTATGGATTGACACGTAGATTAACACATACCACTTCTTATTTTTCATAGCTGATTTATTTTAATTTGTTTAACACGTAGTACTACTTATTTTTCATAGTTACTTTATTTTAACTTGCTATACAAACTATTTTTTATTTGTTGGCTAAATGTCACTTTTGGTCCTTTATGTTTTAGTTTTTTTTTCGTTTTGGTACATAATGTTTTAAAAGTTTTGTCTGGTCCTTTATCTTTTCAAAATGTATCGTTTTAGTTCTTTCTTCAATTTTTCGTTTAAAACGTTAGTGTTCTGTTATCATTTTAATTTTAAAATAATTAATTTAACGTAGTGGCGGCTAAAAACTGTCACTATCTTTATTTTATTTTAAAAATTATAAATCACTAAATAATACCCAAATGTCCAAGCCCTTTATGGCTAAATGCCCCAAAACGGCACCCACTCTCACCAAAACAGTGAAACCACCGTCACCACCTCCCACCTCCCTCCACCCTTGTTCTAACCCTCCACCTCCATGACCCAACAACAACAATGACCTCCACCGACCCTCTCCTCTCCTCTGACACCACTGATGCCTCTTGGTAATGGGCCCACCTCAAGCCCATTCTCATCCCCCACCCTGACACCAGCCTCCCCAAATCCATCAAGCTCAAATGCTTCCTCTGTGACTCCCTCATATTAAATTTAGGTTAATATGTCATAGCAATGTTTCTTATTAATTTATTTTCTGATAAAGCTTATCAGTTTGCATTTTAAATTTTTAAGTAAGATAAAATATTTTTATTATTACATTAAATATCCTATTTCACTTTCAGTCATATCCCTCATAAAGCAATTAATTGAGTACAAAAAGAATAAATGGTGAATGGAAAACATAACATGTTGTACCCTTGAAATTAATCGTGACTTGGGATCCTACGCTGCTCTTTTGTTGTTATAACATTCATACAGGAAAAAAAATTTTGTCATCTCATAAATCATTCGTTGAATGTTTATCTTAAAACATTGCTGATCCTAATAATACCTGGCCAAAATAGCACAATAATGATCATTTTAGTGAAAGTAACCAAGAACCAAGAAACCTATATTCCTTTTAATCGCCTCCTCATGATCTTGAATCAGCCCTCTTATTTCAAGAACTTCTCAGTATACCTAAGGAATAATTTGGCTCGACCCTAAGGCACATGGGTGCATACAAAAATCCAAGTAGCATAAAATAAAACATTTGATTAGTTTAAAAATACCTAAAGATAAAATACTGACAAATATTCTTCCAGTAGAAATCAATATGCCTTCCCTTTTCGAAGCATAATTCACTCCACTATGTGTGGTTTTCCCCGTTGCATTTGGTGCTAAAAATGGCACAACATAATCTGGTAGTCCTAATTCAACTCCTGGAAACATATTTTTTATAAACAACAAAACTTATGATAATGGAATTTTATAATCGATCAGTCCTTTTCACTTAAATAAATCACAAATTAAATCCTAAACACAAACCCAAGAAATGAATAAGTGATCACCTTCCTTATGGCCACAACAAAATTGTTGAATAGGTTCCAACAGAAAAAATAAAAAAAAATGTTTAGTATAGTTTGATTTAAGTCATAAACCCTATGATATCTGACAAACCACTCAGATTAAAAATGAGAGTAATGAAATGATTTTAGCAAACAATAGTAGTCAATCAATTAAATGTGAGTAATGAAATGAAAAACAGTTTGGAGAGTCAGTTTTTCATCAAAATGGGAAAAAGTTTCTTATGAATTCAAATCTCTTTTTACAAATCCACATGCTTCTTACAAATTCAAACTTAGATTCCAAATTCTGACAAATTTAATTTCTTACAATTATTGGAAACATTACCCTTAGCAAGTGCAAATATTGAGACTCAATATAAAATCACAATGCAACCACAAAATTCCATTAAGAAAACATCCACAACATATAATTTCACTTGCAAGTTTAGGCAGAGTGCTTCAAGTGGCCCTTTAGGATTTTGTATTCCTTGATATTTGAAAAAACAATGAGAAAAGTTAGAGACAGGCATCTAAATAAAATATGTTGATGATAAATTTAAAGTATAAACTAATGTTTTTGAGGTCAGAAGATACCTTCCCCAAAGCCTAATCAATAGAATCAAACTAAGCACATTCATGTCCTTCTTAATGTGCAACCCAAAAATAGCAAATGAAACCCAAAAGCACCACATAACCTTTTACATTAAATCACAACTTAAAAGATGCACAATAAATAACAATAACAACAAAAGAAAAAGAAGAAATCAAAATAGGAAAAATAGGGAAAAGTTGTCGTCACCAATGGCACGACGAAGCACCACCACTCCCGTTCTTCTTCTTAACTAGCACCACTACTGCTTTGCCAACAGTGCTTCATAGCAATGCATGGCAGAGTGCCACCGCTCCCTCTTCTCTTCTCCCACTGATTTTCTTTTCCCCCCTTTTTCTTCTCCTTCTATTTACTTTTCTTCTTCTTCTTCAATATCAAAAGATTGTGTCTCTTCATTTTTCATTTTGAATTCAGACTTTGCATTCAAGTGTCTCAAGGATCAAGGGGTGTGTTTCTTGAATTTGACAATATCAATAATTAAACTCCCTCTGTTCCTAAACTCTTGATGTTTTAGCTTCTTTTTTTGTTCTTAAACTCTTGATGTTTTACATATTTCAAGGCTCATTAAGTATTTTTTTCCACATATATGCCTATTTAATATGATCTAGATTTTCACACCTTCTTCCATCATAGATATTAAATGAGGGTATTTTAGACTAAATGTATTATTTGTGAGTAGTATTAAATGTTTCTTAAGCTGCGTACATTAACCATAAACATCAAGAGTTTAGGAACAGATGGAGTAATTGTAACACCCTAGAGGATATTACCTTTTTCTCCTTATATTGCTAAATTAATAGAAATTAGCATATAAGAATATCAGAGTTAACTATGCGGAAACTAAAACTTAAACTTATATTACATGAAATAAATCTAGTACATAGCTCTTGGCACTTATGTGTCGTACAAGACATAAGCAAGATACATATAACATAAAACCAAATCCCAAACATGGGAGATACAAAACTAAGAACATCTTCCTCCAAGCAAAAAGCTCCATGCTCCAAGCTTCTCTCATGAAGCATCTGCCTGCTTAACCTGTAAAAATATGAAACTAAAAGGGATGAGACATAATGTTGCAGTGAGTGTTCCAAGGACTCTAGGCTGACTCTCTATTCTAGAGATCCTTTCCTTAACTCTCATGGCTTCTATTTTCTTTTATAGATGCTCACACTCACAACTATTACCTCATCATGCATGTTACTTAGGCACTTAGAGTTGGTCTCCTATGCCAAATCTAAGGCCACTAGTGCACTAAGGCACCTAAACATCATTCTTTTCTTCTTGACCACTCACTAGGGTCTCATTTTACTATACCATTGGATGGAAATGTGTATAACCTTTCCTTCCTCTGACTTGCCCAACTTGGCCTTACATCGCCTCTCTCTGTGAGGCATAACATCTTGCATACCTCTCTCGGTAGCTTACATTAACTTTTTAGGGGTATAACCCCTCTCCTACCGCTAAGGGTAGTGTCTAGCTATACACGTCCTCATCTAATGCATAGTTATACCTTACATCACTCACCTAACAACTAGGCTCATGACTCCTCATATACTTTAACATAGAAACATACATGCATCATGCACTTCAACATATCCTAGTTTGTTTCTACAACTATGTGGTTTGCATTATCTCTTTATTTAAGTTTCACTTCCACCACCTTTTTCATTACTTTGGCTTAGCTCTAGCCAACAAGAGGTGCCCCTCTTTCTACGACCTTTAATTAACCCACCGGTTCAAGTGGGTGGCTTACCTCTGTTATGAAGAGGAGCCAAGTCTATTCTTCTCTGCGAAGAACCCCTTCTCCCTAAGAAGAAGGTTGTTTTCCCCCATAGGTGTCAGGGTGACGGTCCCCATCGCTCACCTCTAGGGAGGCCTCTTAGCCCTTTAACATGACTTATTCCCTTTATTGGGATAATAAATTTCCTTTGAAAACTCTTTCATAAAACCTTTTCATACAGAATTCTTTTCATAACCTTTCTAAAACTCATCACTCCTTGGTGACATATAGGATCCTTAGCCCTTTGCACACCGTTGTACGCCAAGCGTGCGGCTCTCGGACGTGACTGGTACCGGGGAAGGTTCCACCCTATGTCACTGAGGGGATATCTTTTACTCAAAACCTTTCATGAAACTATAAACTTTGCTTAAAAGCCTTTTCTTAAACTTAGGGGAAACTCCCTACCTTTTTACTAAGAGGCATAGGTATAGTCTTAAGTATTTTAGGTGTCTTTTATTAAAAGGGTTTATCGTTACATACAATCAATCCTAAGAATAAGGCATAACCACACGAATACAACTACCATACAATAATCTAAGCACCTCAAAAACAACATAATCATATTATAATTAAACATACTACATTTATACAAACATTTTAACATCATATAAATAGAAAGGGAAAAGTTTCAAAAGAATATCAATTAACCAAATTCTAGCCCAGTCGCACAAACTCTCATGCTGAGCTAGAACCTCCATGCCCGGCCGCGCAAGCTCTCGTGCTGAGCCAGAACTCCCCTGGAATGAATATTCGCTACTGACTCTCTCTGGCCCGGCCGTCCAAACTTTCGTGCTGAGCCAGAGCTCCCCTGGAATGAATATTTGCTATTGACTCTCTCTGGCCCGGCCGCGCAAGCTCTTTCATGCTGGGCTAGAAAATCACTGGAACTGAAAGTTCCATTCTGACACCCTCTAGCCCAGCCACACCAAAATTCGTGCTGGGCATGATCGAAATAGGGGTTACGACCTGCGAGCTCCATAGCCATCAATGGCTTACCCACTCATCCTAACCCTATACAAAGACTCACCCAAGCATACAAATCAAACCCTAAACACTTCTAATACATTTCTAACCGATTGATTTACCAGAAAAACCCCTTAATCATACAAAATCACCAAAAACCCAAAATCTTACTTAGGGATCAAAGAGGGGAAAAAGGGATAAACAAGAGAACAAGAACTATGGAGGGATGGAGAAGCCAAGGGGAAGAATCACTCACCTCGGGGTACTCGGATCTCTTGGGCACTGGATCCCTGAGCTCCACTCCACTTCTCTCCTCTTCCTCTTCTTCCTTCTTTTCCTCCTCTCTAACTCTTTTCTTTCTTTTTTCTCTTTCTCTCTCTAGCTTTCCCTTCTCTTTCTCTACTTAAACCATGTGTGTGTGTGGGCTTAATGGGCCTTAGCCCATCTTGGGCCTTGGCTCCCCATCTAGGTCCTATTATCTTATTCCTGTCAACTCTTAATATGAGGTAACTATTATTAACAATGCTTAAGGGTATCCTTAAACCATTAAATACAAAACTATTCCATAAATATATCTCTTTATTATTTATTTCTAAGGTCCATAAATTGGGGATGTTACAGTAATTTAAAAAATGAAGCATTCATTAGTAACACAAAATTGTGGTTGTTCATTTTCTACCTCATGAAACGGTTTGTGTCCGTGTATTTTTTTGAAGTTTGCAACTCATTTAATGAATTCCACTAACCAAACCTAAATAATAATAACTAAACAAAAAATTGTAGATTGCAACTTTCAAAAATTACAGAAATGTCCTACTTTTAGGCGAGAAAATTTCCAACTGCAACACTGTTAGTTGAAAATCATATATATATATATATATATATATATATATATATATATATATATATATATGTTGTGCAAGAGATGAGTATGAGATACGAGATGTTGTTGGATGCCAATGAGATGAGTAACCTAGCCTATGAAGGTGAGGATGGGCCATGTAAGTGTGTTGTAAGGTTCAATGGAACCATTGTATGCATAATGCATTATAACATTTGAGAAATTTGTTGGGGAAAAATAGACATAAGTTGAATGGTGGAGGTCACGACAGGTTTAGCGTGGACCTTGGGGTTTTCTAAGACTTGGTGTGGAAGTTCCATTGGCTCACATTGATCCTATGAGTCAGAACCTACTAGTAAAGCTGGGTAACCTTGACAAGTCACTGGGTGGATATCAACATCGATGACACTTCTTATAGGTAGACATGTGCTCCTAGACTATTTCGTGAGTTAGAGTTGGCACAACATAGCATATGAAGTAGAGTTAAGAGGTTGTTAATCATATATTTGCATATGCATTAAGTGGCTTCGTTAATGAGTTGTATGATCTATATGTGAATGAATTGCTAGTGTTACATCTATTATATTTATTGCTTATGCTAAGTTTATATAATGTTGATTGCGAGAATGATTCTCACTCGTTTTCTTTGTTGTTATTCTTGTTGTGTGTTTGGTCTGATTGCCATTTGTAGGTGAGGATCATCTAGGTGTTGAGCATGATGCCAGAGGAAAGGCTTAGCCTCATGTGTTTATTTTATGTTTTCAATATTAGGACATGTGCTCTGATTGTTGTGACATCGGAGCATGATGTTTTATGTTTTTTTCCTTGTCATGTTAGATATTTTATGACATATGGCCTTTGGAGTGCCAATCCTTATGTTTATCTTTTTACACATTATATGCATGATTGATTTTGAGATTTAAGAATGTGAACCATTTACTCACAAAAATTTTGAAAAGTTGATATTTTTGCATGTGTGTTTTACTATTTTTTGCAACCTTATTAAAATAAAGCTTTTGGAGTAAAGGGTTCTTTATGTAATTATCTACAAAGACTTTTGTAGTTATTAATGTCATCTTATTTATATCTTATCCCATTTCCAAATTCGATACTTTATAAGTCTTGAATATGTTATTTGACCAAATTCTATATAATTTATATGCATTATTTATTGGGTAAAATATGTTTTTGGTCTCTCATTTTATCTTGATTTCTGTTTTTAGTCCCTAATAAATTTTTTCTCTATTTTTAGTCCCTAAAAAATTGTTTCATTTTGTTTTTAGTCCATGATATCAATTTTGACTGTTAACTAATGTCATGACGAGCAAAATTTACGCTTAAAAAAATCTATTTAATTTTCTAGTAGTTTTTAAGTATTGCAAATTTTCTAGCTGATTAAAATCTTCAGAAATGTTAAAAAATAATTAAAAAAATAAAATCTCGAACACCAAATTTTCTGAAATCACAAGAAATATTATAAAAGTAAACATTTCTGACCGCCAAAAAAATTGTAGCGGTTAAAAGTCATAAGAAACTTAATTAGAAAGTTTTCACACACACAGTTTAGGCCCGCCATGTCATCACTTAACAAAACAAAACAATTTACAAAGGACTAAAAATAGAACAGAACAATTTATGAGGGACTAAAAACAGTAAAAAAATTATGAGGGACTAAAAACAGAAATCAAGATAAAATGAGGTACCAAAAACATATTTTACCCTTATTTATTTGTCCAAGATTTTGGCATAACACTTCAAAAAAAATTTAGAAAAATTTAAACATGTTAGCATCAGCCACACACTCTAAGGCCATGACGAACACTAAGTTGTTTAAATTAATTTAAATATCAAAACAAAAAAAGTTAATATTGAAGAAAATCATTTAAAAATTATAACAAAAATTAGGAATGTAATACAGATTTTCTATTAGATTTAGAAAGAAAAAAGTACTAACAGAAATGAACAAAAGCTAATAGAAATATAAAATCTTTTAATAAACATTGTTACTAATAATTATGATTTCTATGTTTAGATATTGAATCAATCACTTAGAAATCAAATCAAGATGATGTAGGACTCAATTACATTATAGGAAACAGTGTCTTAGTTTTACCATCTCTATTTTGAAATAATCATTGAAGCAATCTAGCAATTCAAATGAAGAAATTGAAGGAAACAATGGTGGGAATGAAAGCATAAATAAATGTAATACACTTGATGTTATAGCATTAAATGTTCAATCAAAATAATCTGTGAATTCTTTCAATTAGTCAGGTTATTATTGTTAAGGTTGTAATAATTTGATGCTTTCATTGACTATAAAAACTATAAAATATAATACATAAATACATAATTCACTTTTAAGTTGAGAATAAAAAAAATTATTGAAGAATTGAGTTAATATAAAATAAAAAAATAAAAAGATATGACATAAATAGATTACAAATACATTTAAAAATAACATTTTTAAAAATATATTGATTTTAAAAAAATAAGGCATTTAAAAATGTAAGAAAAATTAGGAAATGTGAATCCAATTATAAAAAAAAATATCCTTAAAATAAGAAGAAATGATTCTAATTAGAACATATAAAAGCTGAAAAAGGGTAAAATCTTTAACTAAGAGAATAATTAAATCTGGTTTCTAAACTTGTATTGAACCAATGTTTTTTGTAAATACAAAGTCGATCTTCAACACATTTTCAAGATGAGAAACATGGCATTGAAGGGAACATGGCATTGTCCTCGGAGAAAAAGGAGAAGATTTAAATAATTTTGACATCTTTATTAATTCCCTAATTAGAAAAACACACAAAAATAATAAATATAAAAATTTAATTTGGAATTATAAATAAATATTAGGAAAGAATATTAAAAGTTAAATTAAGTTATGAAAATTCAAATTTTGTTGATGAATTATTAAAATGCTTAAGAGAAAAGATAAATTAACAAACACAAATAATAAAATAAATAAAATATAATAATAGTAAATAAATAATTCAGTTTTTAATTATTAAGAAAATATTAAAAAAGAGTGCTTACAAAATAATTTGAGTTATGGAAATTTTAAATATTTTTTTGATCAGTATGGAAATTTTAAATATTATTGATGAATTAAGGTAATACAAAATTGAAAAATGAATAAAAGAATAAAATATTAAGAAAATGGTTGATAAATAGGAAAGATATTTAATAAATAGGACATGTTTATAGATTACAAATACATAAGAAAAGAAAGGGAAAGGAAAACAATAATGTAATTAAAAAAATATTGATATTGAAAAAGAAGACATTTATAATTAAATGTAAGGAAAATAGGAAATACCAAATCTAATTATAAAGTAGATTTTGTTTTTGTTGAAATAAGAAGACATAATTCTAATAAGTAGATGTAAAATATGAAAAGGTATAAAATCTTTTAATTGAATGAATAATTAATTATTTCTAAACTTTCATTGAGGCAGTTTTTAATATAATTTATATATTAAAAACAGTTATTTATTATAATTTTACTTATATAAAATAAATATTATCTAATGCATTGCACATGCTAAAGTACTAGTCATATAAAAATAAAAATTTTAAATATATTCAATTAAAATTCATGTTGCCTATAAATTGCCACCCCCAAGGTGAATCCTGACCTCAACAGTCTCAACTGACCATTATTTGTCCACTGTCTTGTCCCTTCCTACCTATCATACTAAACATAAACACTCATTCATTACTAGGTTCTCTCACACTCTCCCTCCTCATCTGCATCTCATTCTCTTTCCTTCACCCTTTCTCTATCCTAAAACACAAAATTCTCCCTGATAAATATATTCATATTCATTTTAGAATTGCATTGAGCCAATTTTCTATACATCCAAACCACTCAAATACATTTTGAGTAGAAGCAACATTACACAGTTATATATACTTACAAAACAGCAGCATCCACAAAGAACGAAATGGTCATTAACAACAACACCTACATGCCTAATGATGTTGCACGGATTATTTTGTCAAAATTGCCTGTAAAGTCTTTGAATCGATTCAGGATTGTGCAGAAATCCTGGTTAAATTTGCTTGAAAATCCTCGATTCAAGCAAATGTATATGCAAAACTACTTATTCAAAGATGACGATGGTTCATCGCTACTTGTACAACAACCCTGGGAAGGTCTCCTAAATCCTCTTTTGCTTTCTGGTGAGAGGCTTGAAAAAAATGTCGAATTTGATTTGCCGTCTCCTTGTCACGAGGAGGACGTCAGAAGCATCAATTTTCTTGACTCTTGTGTCAACGGTACAATTGGTATCGTTCGATGCAAACGCCAATATAAAGATAACGATGTTATGTTATGGAATCCTGCAACTAAGGAATTCAAGATTATTCCTTCTGCTCAAGTGTTGGGTACTGCCTTTTTGGCCTACATTCATGGTTTTGGGTATGATAATGTGAATGATGATTTTAAGTTGCTTCAGCTTGCAACTTGGTTTGTAGGTAATTCACGGGATATAGAGGAGATTTGGCAGATTTATAGCTTGAAACGAAACTCATGGAAAAATCTTGATCTTAATATGACTTGTGCTTCTCTTAGATGCAAATCATATTTTGGTTTTGCAGTGAACTTGAATGGGTCATTGCATTGGTGGGGCACCAACCTCCATGACAAAGGAGCAGCAAAAGAAGACGTATTGGTATCATTTGACATGAGCAATGAGGTGTTCCACACAACACCAATAGGTTGGCGTACTAATCTTGAATATGTTAATAGATACTTGGCAGTGTTCAATGGCTCCATTGCAATTATTTCGAACTCTCTTGGGAGTAATTACCTTGATATATCAATTTTGGGGGAGTTTGGTGTCAAGGAATCCTGGACCAAACTTTTCACCATTGGACCCTTAACTTCTTTTGGGAGGCCAATTGGTGTGGGAAAGAAGGGTGATATATTGTTCATAAAAGATCAAGAGGACAGTGAGCTTGGCTGCTTTGATTTAAGTACTCAAATGTCTAAGGAGATTAGTATTAGAAGACCAAATTATAACTCTAAAATTATATTTTACAAGGAAAGCTTTCTTCATTTCGGAGAAATAAATTAGCAATTCACTTGTTAGTCTAGGTAGAAAGTTTTTTTTTCATCTATTTATTGTATGCTAATCCTTGAAATTAGGGGTATAGCCCCGTGAGAAATTGTATTGTTCTCTGTATATTTGTTATTTGAATTTGTAATTGTATTGACCTTTGAACACAATCTATATGCACCACTTTCTCTTATGAACTTTTATTAGATTATGGATTATCTATGTGTAATTAACGCTTTCTTCAAAGTGCTAAGTGTTGAGTATAACTGATGTTATCGTTATATGTGTTGCAAGAAAGGCTTGGCTAAAGAATCCAATTGATACTACTTTTGCTAAAAGTATGTTTTATTAGAAATGTGGTTTATGGGCCTAACTCAACCCTACAAAACTGGCTTGTAAGATGAGGGTTGCCCCCCACTTATATACACCAATTACCCGATAGTAGGTGGCATGATAGGCCCAACAACAGATCGCTAGGATTTGCTCTAATACGATATTATAAATATGGGTTATTGGCCTAACTCAACCCTACAAAACTAACTTGTAAGGTGAGGGTTGCCCTCCCACTTATATACAGTCGATGTGGGATCTACAACACGTTTTAAAAATCAACTGCTCGACCATCAGTTAGTTATACCACATGTCATGCGAGGGTTTCCCTCCCACTTATATACACTAATTTGGCCTTATCACTAGTTGATGTGGGATCTACAACACGTTTTAAAAATCAACTGCTCAACCATTAGTTAGTTATATTCAATTTTCATGCAATTTTCAGCATGTTTATGACCCTTTTTGATTCGAACATCAGTTGGGCTTTATATTTTTGATGTAGTGAGTTTAATGTGATAAGTTTCACATCATGAATTAGTCAAAAAGGGTTCAAAATAGTCCAAAATCTAACGATCATTGTTTCGAAAGGACCATTTTGACTAATGTTAAAAACAATAAGGACTAAATTGAACTTTTAAAAAGATAAGGAACCAAACTGAATAAAATTAAAAACATAAAGGACTAAAAGTATATTTTAGCCTAAATAGAATTTGTATACCTGAATTATCTATTAAGCGGAAAAACAAGTGTTCGATTCTCTCCGTGTATATGTGCAAAATTTCCTTGGGCCAACGACAGCCACGAACCACGAGCGGGATTAGTCTATGACCCAGTGGGTTGGGGGACACCCGTAGTCTCTGACCCAGGACTAGAAAAAAAATTTGCATAGCAAAAATAATTTTTAATTATGATATGTTACCTTTTTAACTTTCTTATCTTTTTTGCTAAATGAATTTGCAGTCTATGTTTTTTTTTTTTTTTTCAGTCTATGTATGCCATATCTACTTGTCTTTTCTATTTATATCCCTTCTCTTTATATTTTCTTTTATTTTTATTCTATAATACTTTAATTCATCAATAACATTTAAAACTGCCATAGTTGAAATTATTTTTTAACTACTCTTTTTAAATATTTTTTCATAATTCATGTGAACTATGCACTTATTATTGCTATTATCAATCTATTTTATAGTTTAAATAATCAACCAAAGCATAATTCACTTTTGAATTATAATTAAAATATTTATTCATTATTTATAAGTTAATTATGTATTTATTACTATTAGATAATTAATTGATTATTTAACTATAAAATATAATAATAATAATAATAATAATAATAATAATAATAATAAAATAAATAAATAAATAAATACTCAACTCTATTCTAATAAATATTTATTTAATATTTTTATTTTACTTTATAGTTTAAATGATCAATAAAAGCAAAATTCTCTTTGGAATAATAAGGAAAATGCATATTGATTATTCAAAAGTAATTTATGTATTTATTATTAAATAATTCATTTATTATTCAAACTATAAAATAGAACAATAATAATTAATACATGAGTCACTTTTGAATTCTGAATAAAATATTAAGAAATGTATTTGCAAAGTAATTTGAGTTATAGCAATTTTAATTATTATTGATAAATTAAGGTTATACAAAACAAAAATAAAAGGATAAAATTTTCAGGGAAGGGTTGATATGCAAAAAGGACGTTTATTAGATAGGCATATATATAGATTACAAATGCATATAATATAGTAGATTGGAAAAGGGGAAAAAATAGCACAATTAAAAATATATATTGATATGTAAAAAAGAATACATAGAGAAATGTAAGAAAAAATAGGAAATACAAAACCCAATTACAAAACTAGATGTTTGTTAAAACAAGAAGAATATATGATTCTAATAAAAAAAATAAAGTTTAAAAAGAATAAAATCTTTTAATTAAGAAGATAATTAATGATTTGTAAACTTGCATTGAACCAATCTTCTATAAACCCAAACCACTAAAATACATTCATTGTAGAAGCAAGGGTACAATTTGTCATCCTTGTACTAAAACAGTTATACTTACAAATGGCCTCAACCACGATGAAGCTTATTAACAACATCAATATTTCTCATGATGTTGAACTATATATACTGTCGAAATTGCTCGTGAAAACTATGAATCAATTCAGGTTTGTGCACTCTTCTTGGTCAAATTTTCTATCAAACCTCAATTCATGAGTGTATTTACAAAACTTCTTATCCAAAGACGATGATGGTTCATCTCTCCTCCTAAAGAAACAAGCCTCAAAAGGTATTCCATATTTGTTTTGGTGTTGGTTGAGAGGTTTCATTTAGATTGTCATTTCCTTGTCAAGACAAGAATGTCATAATTATGGATTATTGTGTCAATGTTATAATTGGTCTCATTCAATACAAATGTGACTATGGCAATCAAGATGGTTTTGCTATATATAAGCAAGACTTGGGGAAGACCAGAAGGACTAACCCTGAATTCCTTAGTTGTAAGGTTCCAAAACATAACATCTTGATCACCATAGCCGCACTTGTATCGAACAACACCAATTGTACCATTGACACAAGAATCAAGAATTTTAATGTTTATGACATCCTCCTCTTGATAAGGAGCTGGAAAATCTAATTTGACCTTTTTCTCATACCTCTCACTGTAAACCAAAAGCAGATTTGGAAGGCCTTCAGAGGCTTGTTGTCTTACGAGAAGCGATGCGTAGAAATTATTGGGATCTATACTAGGATTTAGAACACCTAAATTATCATTAGATGCAATACTCTTAAATTGCGTACCTCTTAAAGACATACTCGATCTTGCGAAAGTGTGTACACAAGTGTATATGTCAGGAGAAGGAACTTCCTCTTGATCTCCCCTCTCTTATAGAGCATTGGATGGAGCAACCAAATATCCAACCCTTGTTTAAATAGATAGGTAACCTAATATCCAACCATCATAGATATTAGGTCCATTAGGTCCTACACATAAACTCAGTACACTTATCTATTGGGCTTGACCTAATAAACATATAAGCACATGGTGATTTCCAAAGCCCAAATTGGATCACTTAATTAAACATTGGGCTCATAGGGAAAAATGTATCAAGCCATATATTCAACCCATATTTTAATAAAACAAAATACACCAATCAATAGACCAAATAAAGAAAATTCTAACATTCTCCCACTTGGGCAATATTGATTGGGAAAATATATCAAGTCATACGTTCAACCCATATTTTGAAATTCATTTTGAAAATGACTCATGAGTTGAATAACTATGGCCACATAAACAACCTAAACATAATCATCACAAAACATGACCAATACAACTAACAAAATCGATAGCTAAGGCCTATAAGCAAAGATAAACTAATCCAAGTTTAGTTCACCAATGACCACATAACCAACAACTTTATTAGCATGATCATAACACAAGTGTGCAGGTGTAGGTACACATCATAGCATGGCATGTGATCCCTTTCATGCTACTGTGTATGGATCCTACATTGCATTTTTTTTCTTCAAGAAAACACAACCAATCTCACAGAGATAATATTCATGCTTCTCATGAAACACCATTCCAAAAGGAACCAAAACATGCACATAATAATCTCTTAAAGAGATCATATCCATGTTTCTCACGAAACACCATTCCAAAGAGGAACCAAAACATACGTGCATAACAATCTCTCAAAGAGATCATATCCATGTTTCTCACGAAACATCATTCCAAAGTAGAACCAAAAAACATATGTGCATAACAATCTCTCAAAGAGATTATATTCATGTTTCTCATGAAACACTACTCAAAAGCGAAACTGAAACATGCACATAACAATCTTTCAAAGAGATCATATTCATTTCCAAAAAAGGAAACTGAAACATCTCAAGCGAAAAGAAAAAAAATACTTAACAATTATTGTCAATAATCAACATGTGCATGACATTATTGAATGAAAGATTGCATAAGTCCAATGTAATAAAAGTAGCACAAAATAATAACAACTCCCACTAACCAACTACATCAAAAGGACCTTACAATACCCATATTCTTAACATGTTTCATAAACACTATAGGTCTAAGTCCTTTAATCAGGGGGTCAACAACCATCTTCTTTGTACTAAGTCCTTTAGTTATGGGAAACCCAATTGCACAAGACACATGCAATCTCAAAACTCGTATCAACTTTCATTGATCAATCACATTAAAACACATAAACTACCAAAGTTTAAACAATGATTAGATACCAATGTGATCAAGTTGCTATACCATCAATCACCAGAACATAATTCAGTTACTTGTAAAATTTAACCATAAAAGATATTCAAAAAAACATATATACAACTCAAAACTAGCAATCAATTGCCACAAAATGATTAAGCATCATTAGTAGAATGAATGATAAACATGTATTTTAATCATCCCAAGAAGGGCTATACACATCAATGCGACAATCATCTTGTCACTTCTCACACATCTCTTTAATAAGCCCTAAGAGGAAAATTAATGCAAGGACAATTAACCTTTTAAACCAACTACTTTATGCAAAGTATAGATAAATTATGTCATTTGTAAAGGCAAAAATCACAAGAAGGGGGGTTGAATTGTGTTTTATAAAAATTTTCGCAAACTTTTATAAAACACATGATTCGTCTGTTACGGGTTTAAAAAAAAGAGTTTCGGAGAAAAAGTTAACAGACGATAACAACAGATGAAACCTTTTAAGAAAACAAGATAAATCACAAGACAAAGTCAGTTCAAGCAGTTATAAGAAATAAAGAGCAGGAAAGATAACACAAGAATTTATACTGGTTCGTCTCACCTCGAGACAACGTTCAGTTCTTGGCAAACCACCAAGTTCTACTAACTCTTGCAAGTTACAAGTATTGTTCAATGCCACTTCTGGCTCAACCCAAGTAGTTTTTACACTAGCCTCTCCAAGCTAAAAACCCAAGTATTCTTTCTTACCAAGCAATTTCTGGCTCTACAACAAATCAGTAGATTTGTTGAGTTAAGGGCACACAGACTTTGATTATCATCTTACAGACGGATATACAAGATTAAAAATACAGTCTTTTTCTCTCAGGATACTCAAGGTGTTTTGAGAGCTTTTTACAACTAGAAAATTTTACAAGAGAAAGAATGAAGGCTTGAAAGAATGCTTGCGAGTTAAAGTTCTATTTTCAGCACTTTGAATCTTCTGCTATATATAGACTTGCTGAGGAAGTAACTATTGTCTCTAAACGGCCTTCTTACTTGCATCTGACCAACATCTGAAGGAAAGTGGTTGTTGGGGCATTTAATTTGAGCATTAAATGCTTGTCACCAACTAGTCACTTTGAGCTAATAAAGCACTATACTTATCTTCCTAGAGATACACTCCATATCCTTCTGCTGCAGTGGTCACATCGCTTACTCAGACAAGTACTCATTGATAGTTGTAGCGCGTCTTTTGAGGCGAGGGGAACTTCTGCTACTTTGACTCTTGTTTTTGTTTTCCTTTATGCACTTCTATAGATCCTAGGAGGATGTTCCATCAAATTACAAAATGACAGTGCATTTACTATGCCTTTAAATGCTTATTCAGACTTAAGCGTCTGTCTGCATATCATCTGTAACTTACAGATGCAGATGCAACGATTTCGTCTATTGGCATTATAAGACACAATCTTTTTACTTAATATTTGTTTTGCATTGAATCAAAATTATTGAGAGTCCTAATTTGTCTTATGACTCAATATCATTCGAGTATAATATATACTCTCATTTGTTTTGAGACTTTAGAATAAATTTTAATGACAAAGGCTCAAAACCATATATCAATAAATAAAAAAATTCAGTAACACTCATATTTTCATATCTTTCTAAAAAGAAAACAATATAATATAAGCCCAACTTATATTAATAATGCAATCTAATGTCCCAAAATAATTTATTAAAAAAAAGTCAAAAGTTTGACTTATACAGGACATAGATAAAAAAAAAAGTGATTAGTAATACAAGAAGCATATATTTATGACTAATAAATTATGCTCCCACATTTCCTTCAAAACAATGTATCTTGTAATTCTCTTAATTATCAATTGAAAAAAAATCTAAGGAAAATAAGCACAAGATACATTAATAATAAACATTAATCACATTTAAAATTTACCAAATTTTTAAAACTTATTAATAGACACAAAATATACTTATCAAATAGGAAACAATGTGTCCAAATCAAACAAATTAATTTTCACATTTTTTTTTTGGATAAAAGACTAGGAATGTTCAAGCATCAGAATAGATCCAAAAAGCCCAACTAGGTTGGCACCTTAGGAACTATAAATCATTCCCCAAAAACAATCCCAAATATTATTGAAAACAAATTAAAAGAAAGATAACGGCAGTAGGAACATAGTCCCTATATTACAACCAGAATAGCAACCAGACTAGCAAAACCTATAAGAGGGTAAACCTATTCTATTTCTATAGAAATCATATCTAATAGACTCAGGCATTACATCCCAACCAAAATAGTAATCAATGATTTTCACCTAGTTTTCATGCAATTGAATTTATTGCACAATTTTTTTCTTATAAGTCACAAGAATATGATCCAATGATATTTAACTAGGCACAATCATATTCTTACTAAAGTATAATATGCTTGTACAATCACTCACGAGCAAAAAGAATTTTTCATATTATAGCTCCCACTAATGATTAGCATTTTCTTGTAAACAAAGTAACTCTCTTGGGCTTGTACCTAAGCATATTTTCATGAACAAATAAACATATTCATCATGACAAAAAAATGTCAATATTATATATATATATATATATATATATATATATATATATATGTTTACATCCTTTATAAAAATTTTAATCCAAAATTAAAACATTATAATTTATTTACTTTGTCAATGAAAGACATGATATGAAGTTGAAATTAAATACAAATAAATCATTGATTGATTAAAAGGACAATATTTAATGATATTTGCCACACTACTTTGGGATATAAACCATATGAATATAAACTCCTCTATGGTTGGAAAATATACCATACACAACAGTTTCCAAAAATTCAAAAAAACTTGTAGTTAGAATTTTCACTGTCACATAATCCCAAATTTATATGTTACATGAATCAACTTATGCAATAGATTTCTTCTGGGTAAACTTATGCACTAAGTGATTTAAGTAACACAATCATCCAAAAAAAAAAAAATGGGAAGCACTTCCATTAATATTCATGAATAAGTCACTATGGTGATAAACATTCATTTCCAATAACAGTGCTCCTAAAACAAGGATGAAATTACAATTTAGAAAAAATACTCAACTTCATACATAAATTTTCTCAAACCATGTTTCCCAAGAAACATATTAGAAATTATTTTCTTCATATAAAATCACATTATGCACCCAAGTGATGAATAACATCAATTTGTACAAAGATTAAATGTCAAGAATACAATGTACAAACCACATAAACCATTTAACATAATTTCAAAGAACACATGGACAAACAAATCTAATTAAAAATGATTAATGTGAGAAGACTCAAAGAATTTCATAAGTTTATTCCATTAGTTAAGTATTTGACAACTATGGTAGTCACATTATACCAAACTAATAAATTCGTTCATCAAAATAATGATTTATACATGTTCTCGAAATTATATTATATAAAATACATAATGAAAAAAAAAACATCTTTCCAGATACACTTAACAAATAACAAGTGCACCAAAGATGACAATAATAATTAATGTTATCTCTAGTTATCATTTTCCATAAATTTGTTTGTGTCTTAATATACGACAATATACCAAAAATAAGACATGGTACAAATAAAATTAAAGACTCATTTAACTAGAGTTTTAGGCAAAAGTTTGCACAGCTGCCTTAATTTTGTTATGTACCAACATAATGTAATCAATTATCTATGATTATATCATAATTCTTTTGGTATTTCCCTTGATTGCTACACAATCATAATCACTAACAATTATTTTTGTATCCTTTAAACATGTAATTCATATTACACATCACCAAATTATGCATAATGATTTATCAATATACAAGTTATCTAAAAGATTTGAACACTTTATAGATAAATTTAATCAAACATGCACAATCCATAACCTTATAAAAAAAAACTTGAATGCATATCCACTTGACAGATATCAAATGACAAGTCATATGTTTTCATAAAACACACGAAGGCACAATTTAAAAGAAATATGATTTTCATTGGCAAATTTAACCTTCATATATAAATGAATTACAAAAAAAAATTGCCATGCCATGATTGCGTAACATTAAAATATTTTTATCTCAAATTCTGTCTCTATTATCATGCTTTGAAAACATAAAATTTAATTAAAAAAAAACAATAAAGTCTTAAACTTTTGTATCATAATTATTGCATATAACAATTCAAATTGTCATGCCAACGCACCTTCATTGTAACATAAGAATTTGTATATAACATGACTTAATCGAATTCAAAAGATTTATGCATATAAAATAATATCTCACAGAGTATAAAATATATTATACATTCATAACAGTTGTAAACATACAACAAATAAGGATCAATACAATGTCATCCTTTCACCTATTATAATTATTTACAATCAAGAGCTCAATATAATTGACAATGTTATTCATGGAAAAAGTTACAAGAGCAAGGATTCAAACCATATAATATAAACTCTCCTGTGGGGTAGAGAATATATTGTACAATAACAACAGTTACAAAAATCAAACACCTGTGGGTCGAAGGATTTTACTGTTATGAATAACATGGGACAATCATCATCAATAATAATTACTAAACGAGGATTTAAAACATATAATACAAACTCTCTTGTGAGTAGAGAATATATTATATAATATATTATATAATAACAGCACTTACAAAAATCCAACACCTGTGGGCTGAAGGATCTTACTGTCAAGTTCATCCCAACATATCACAACAAAATTAACCAATGAATTAACCCCCTATGTCGCCCGTTAGTGTTCTGTTATCATTTTAATTTTAAAATAAGTAATTTAACGTAGTGGCGGCTAAAAACTGCCACTATCTTTATTTTATTTTAAAAATTATAAATCACTAAATAATACCCAAATGTCCAAGCCCTTTATGGCTAAATGCCCCAAAACGGCACCCACTCCCACCAAAACAGTGAAACCACCGTCACCACCTCCCACCTCCCTCCACCCTTGATCTAACCCTCCACCTCCATGACCCAACAACAACAATGACCTCCACCGACCCTCTCCTCTCCTCTAACACCACTGATGCCTCTTGGTAATGGCCCCACCTCAAGCCCATTCTCATCCCCCACCCTGACACCAGCCTCCCCAAATCCATCAAGCTCAAATGCTTCCTTTGTGACTCCCTCATATTAAATTTAGGTTAATATGTCATAGCAACGTTTCTTATTAATTTATTTTCTGATAAAGCTTATCAGTTTGCATTTTAAATTTTTAAGTAAGATAAAATATTTTTATTATTACATTAAATATCCTATTTCACTTTCAGTCATATCCCTCATAAAGCAATTAATTGAGTACAAAAAGAATAAATGGTGAATGGAAAACATAACATGTTGTACCCTTGAAATTAATCGTGACTTGGGATCCTACGCTGCTCTTTTGTTGTTATAACATTCATACAGGAAAAAAAAAATTTGTCATCTCATAAATCATTCGTTGAATGTTTATCTTAAAACATTGCTGATCCTAATAATACCTGGCAAAAATAGCACAATAATGATCATTTTAGTGAAAGTAACCAAGAACCAAGAAACCTATATTCCTTTTAATCGCCTCCTCATGATCTTGAATCAGCCCTCTTATTTCAAGAACTTCTCAGTATACCTAAGGAATAATTTGGCTCCGCCCTAAGGCACATGGGTGCATACAAAAATCCAAGTAGCATAAAATAAAACATTTGGTTAGTTTAAAAATACCTAAAGATAAAATACTGACAAATATTCTTCCAGTAGAAATCAATATGCCTTCCCTTTTCGAAGCATAATTCACTCCACTATGTGTGGTTTTCCCCGTTGCATTTGGTGCTAAAAATGGCACAACATAATCTGGTAGTCCTAATTCAACTCCTGGAAACATATTTTTTATAAACAACAAAACTCATGATAATGGAATTTTATAATCGATCAGTCCTTTTCACATAAATAAATCACAAATTAAATCCTAAACACAAACCCAAGAAATGAATAAGTGATCACCTTCCTTATGGCCAAAACAAAATTGTTGAACAGGTTCCAACAGAAAAAATAAAAAAAAAATGTTTAGTATAGTTTGATTTAAGTCATAAACCCTATGATATCTGACAAACCACTCAGATTAAAAATGAGAGTAATGAAATGATTTTAGCAAACAATAGTAGTCAATCAATTAAATGTGAGTAATGAAATGAAAAACAGTTTGGAGAGTCAGTTTTTCATCAAAATGGGAAAAAGTTTCTTATGAATTCAAATCTCTTTTTACAAATCCACATGCTTCTTACAAATTCAAACTTAGATTCCAAATTCTGACAAATTTAATTTCTTACAATTATTGGAAACATTACCCTTAGCAAGTGCAAATATTAAGACTCAACATAAAATCACAATGCAACCACAAAATTCCATTAAGAAAACATCCACAACATATAATTTCACTTGCAAGTTTAGGCAGAGTGCTTCAAGTGGCCCTTTAGGATTTTGTATTCCTTGATATTTGAAAAAACAATGAGAAAAGTTAGAGACAGGCATCTAAATAAAATATGTTGATGATAAATTTAAAGTATAAACTAATGTTTTTGAGGTCAGAAGATACCTTCCCCAAAGCCTAATCAATAGAATCAAACTAAGCACATTCATGTCCTTCTTAATGTGCAACCCAAAAATAGCAAATGAAACCCAAAAGCACCACATAACCTTTTACATTAAATCACAACTTAAAAGATGCACAATAAATAACAATAACAACAAAAGAAAAAGAAGAAATCAAAATAGGAAAAACAGGGAAAAGTTGTCGTCACCAATGGCACGACGAAGCACCACCACTCCCGTTCTTCTTCTTAACTAGAACCACTACTGCTTTGCCGACAGTGCTTCACAGCAATGCATGGCAGAGTGCCACCGCTCCCTCTTCTCTTCTCCCACTGATTTTCTTTTCCCCCCTTTTTCTTCTCCTTCTATTTACTTTTCTTCTTCTTCTTCTTCAATATCAAAAGATTGTGTCTCTTCATTTTTCATTTTGAATTCAGACTTTGCATTCAAGTGTCTCAAGGATCAAGGGGTGTGTTTCTTGAATTTGACAATATCAATAATTAAACTCCCTCTGTACCTAAACTCTTGATGTTTTAGCTTCTTTTTTTGTTCCTAAACTCTTGATGTTTTACATATTTCAAGGCTCATTAAGTATTTTTTTCCACATATATGCCTATTTAATATGATCTAGATTTTCACACCTTCTTCCATCATAGATATTAAATGAGGGTATTTTAGACTAAATGTATTATTTGTGAGTAGTATTAAATGTTTCTTAAGCTGCGTACATTAACCATAAACATCAAGAGTTTAGGAACAGATGGAGTAATTGTAACACCCTAGAGGATATTACCTTTTTCTCCTTATATTGCTAAATTAATAGAAATTAGCATATAAGAATATCAGAGTTAACTATGCGGAAACTAAAACTTAAACTTATATTACATGAAATAAATCTAGTACATAGCTCTTGGCACTTATGTGTCGTACAAGACATAAGCAAGATACATATAACATAAAACCAAATCCCAAACATGGGAGATACAAAACTAAGAACATCTTCCTCCAAGCAAAAAACTCCATGCTCCAAGCTTCTCTCATGAAGCATCTGCCTGCTTAACCTGTAAAAATATGAAACTAAAAGGGATGAGACATAATGTCGCAGTGAGTGTTCCAAGGACTCTAGGCTGACTCTCTATTCTAGAGATCCTTTCCTTAACTCTCATGGCTTCTCTTTTCTTTCATAGATGCTCACACTCACAACTATTACCTCATCATGCATGTTACTTAGGCACTTAGAGTTGGTCTCCTATGCCAAATCTAAGGCCACTAGTGCACTAAGGCACCTAAACATCATTCTTTTCTTCTTGACCACTCACTAGGGTCTCATTTTACTATACCATTGGATGGGAACGTGTATAACCTTTCCTTCCTCTGACTTGCCCAACTTGGCCTTACATTGCCTCTCTCTGTGAGGCATAACATCTTGCATACCTCTCTCGGTAGCTTACATTAACCTTTTATGGGTATAACCCCTCTCCTACCACTAAGTAGGGATGGCAATGGGTAGGGTCTGGGTAGGGTCCTATAGTACTAGTCCCCATACCCGTGTTTAAAAAAAATACCCGTACCCGGCCCCATACCCGCGCGGGTAGCAACTTTAATCCCCATCCCCGTACCCGCTGGATACCTATATACCCATACCCGCACCCGCTACCCGCACTTTACTTATGTATGAAGTTAATAAATCAATAAAAAATAGACTTAAATGTAATTTTGGTCCCCTATTTTGCACAATCCGCAATTTTAGTCATCCTATTTTAAAATAGAGACATTTAGTCCTCCTATTTTGCACAATCAGTAATCTTGGTCCCTCTATAGAGATATTTAGTCCCCCCAATTTTGTAAAATCCGTAATTTTGGTCCTTTCATTAAATTGAAAGCATTGACAGTTAAGAGATTAACGTTGACCTTGACGTGACCCAAATATAGTGATGTGACACGAGATTATTTATTTATTTTTTAATTATTTTCAATACTGAAAAATAATTATTTGTTTATATACGTCACTAAAGCACATATTACGTTGATTTTAATGGTTGGGGTAGTCGTGAGTCCTAAAATAGAAATCACAAGTCTTAATCATTTATTTTAAACTAGTTCTACAGTGTTGAAGTACATGGCACATCGTAGTCAAATAAATGATATTACTTTTTTTTTAAATATATTTTTCATCAATTATTCTACTCAATATTTAAAATAATTAAAAACTAAATAAATAATCTCATGTCACGTCACTATATTTGGACCACGTTAAGGCTAATGTTAATCTCTTAACAGTCAACGCTTTCAATTTGATGGAAGGACCAAAATTACATATTTTACAAAATTGGGAGACTAAACGTCTCTATTTTAAAATAGGGGGACCAAAATTGCGGATTGTGCAAAATAGATTAACCAAAATTGCATTTAAGCTATAAAAATATTAATTAAAAAAACTATTACAAATAAATTGAAAATTCACGCTTAAATAATTCAAACTTAACATTAAAAGCATCCACACATAATATTAAAAATATAAAATTATTGTAAGTTATAACATAAATCTTTTACTATTAGTGTTAGTTTATGCAAAATATAAATTTTTTTTTACAGAAAAGTATATATATAACATAATTATTTATTTAAGTTATTTTAATTATATATATATATGGTAGGTGCAGGGCGGGGCGGGGCGGGTACTATAGTACCCGTATCCGTACCCGCACCCGCAAAAAAATTACGGGTAAATACCCGGCCCCGGCCGCAGCCCCAATAAGCGGGTATTTACCAGACCCGCTTGCGAATATTTTTGCGGGTACCCGTAGGGTCCGGGTACACTTTGCCATCCCTACCACTAAGGGTAGTGTCTAGCTATACACGTCCTCATCTAATGCATAGTTATACCTTACATCACTCACCTAACAACTAGGCTCATGACTCCTCATATACTTTAACATAGAAACATACATGCATCATGCACTTCAACATATCCTAGTTTGTTTCTACAACTATGTGGTTTGCATTATCTCTTTATTTAAGTTTCACTTCCACCACCTTTTTCATTACTTTGGCTTAGCTCTAGCCAACAAGAGGTGCCCCTCTTTCTACGACCTTTAATTAACCCACCGGTTCAAGTGGGTGGCTTACCTCTGTTATGAAGAGGAGCCAAGTCTATTCTTCTCTGCGAAGAACCCCTTCTCCCTAAGAAGAAGGTTGTTTTCCCCCATAGGTGTCAGGGTGACGGTCCCCATCACTCACCTCTAGGGAGGCCTCTTAGCCCTTTAACATGACTTATTCCCTTTATTGGGATAATAAATTTCCTTTGAAAACTCTTTCATAAAACCTTTTCATACAGAATTCTTTTCATAACCTTTCTAAAACTCATCACTCCTTGGTGACATATAGGATCCTTAGCCCTTTGCACACCGTTGTACGCCGAGCGTGCGGCTCTCGGACGTGACTGGTACCGGGGAAGGTTCCACCCTATGTCACTGAGGGGATATCTTTTACTCAAAACCTTTCATGAAACTATAAACTTTGCTTAAAAGCCTTTTCTTAAACTTAGGGGAAACTCCCTACCTTTTTACTAAGAGGCGTAGGTATAGTCTTAAGTATTTTAGGTGTCTTTTATTAAAAGGGTTTATCGTTACATACAATCAATCCTAAGAATAAGGCATAACCACACGAATACAACTACCATACAATAATCTAAGCACCTCAAAAACAACATAATCATATTATAATTAAACATACTACATTTATACAAACATTTTAACATCATATAAATAGAAAGGGAAAAGTTTCAAAAGAATATCAATTAACCAAATTCTAGCCCAGTCGCACAAACTCTCATGCTGAGCTAGAACCCCCATGCCCAGCCACGCAAGCTCTCGTGCTGAGCCAGAACTCCCCTGGAATGAATATTCGCTACTGACTCTCTCTGGCCCGGCCGTGCAAACTTTCGTGCTGAGCCAGAGCTCCCCTGGAATGAATATTTGCTATTGACTCTCTCTGGCCCGGCCGCGCAAGCTCTTTCATGCTGGGCCAGAAAATCACTGGAACTGAAAGTTCCATTCTGACACCCTCTAGCCCAGCCACACCAAAATTCGTGCTGGGCATGATCGAAATAGGGGTTGCGACCTGCGAGCTCCATAGCCATCAATGGCTTACCCACTCATCCTAACCCTATACAAAGACTCACCCAAGCATACAAATCAAACCCTAAACACTTCTATTACATTTCTAACCGATTGATTTACCAGAAAAACCCCTTAATCATACAAAATCACCAAAAACCCAAAATCTTACTTAGGGATCAAAGAGGGGAAAAGGGGATAAACAAGAGAACAAGAACTATGGAGGGATGGAGAAGCCAAGGGGAAGAATCACTCACCTCGGGGTACTCGGATCTTTTGGGCACTGGATCCCTGAGCTCCACTCCACTCTCTCCTCTTCCTCTTCTTCCTTCTTTTCCTCCTCTCTAACTCTTTTCTTTCTTTTTTCTCTTTCTCTCTCTAGCTTTCCCTTCTCTTTCTCTACTTAAACCATGTGTATGTGTGGGCTTAATGGGCCTTAGCCCATCTTGGGCCTTGGCTCCCCATCTAGGTCCTATTATCTTATTCCTGTCAACTCTTAATATGAGGTAACTATTATTAACAATGCTTAAGGGTATCCTTAAACCATTAAATACAAAACTATTCCATAAATATATCTCTTTATTATTTATTTCTAAGGTCCA
Organism: Pueraria montana var. lobata; assembly: GCA_026413185.1. NCBI lineage: Eukaryota > Viridiplantae > Streptophyta > Magnoliopsida > Fabales > Fabaceae > Pueraria > Pueraria montana. Next base: position 59,732,741 of record CM048654.1, read on the forward strand.
TAAATTGGGGATGTTACAGTAATTTAAAAAATGAAGCATTCATTAGTAACACAAAATTGTGGTTGTTCATTTTCTACCTCGTGAAACGGTTTGTGTCCGTGTATTTTTTTGAAGTTTGCAACTCATTTAATGAATTCCACTAACCAAACCTAAATAATAATAACTAAACAAAAAATTGTAGATTGCAACTTTCAAAAATTACAGAAATGTCCTACTTTTAGGCGAGAAAATTTCCAACTGCAACACTGTTAGTTGAAAATCATATATATATATATATATATATATATATATATATATATATATATATATATATATATATATATATATGTTGTTCAAGAGATGAGTATGAGATACGAGATGTTGTTGGATGCCAATGAGATGAGTAACCTAGCCTATGAGGGTGAGGATGGTCCATTTAAGTGTGTTGTAAGGTTCAATGGAACCATTGTATGCATAATGCATTATAACATTTGAGAAATTTGTTGGGGAAAAATAGACATAAGTTGAATGGTGGAGGTCACGACAGGTTTAGCGTGGACCTTGGGGTTTTCTAAGACTTGGTGTGGAAGTTCCATTGGCTCACATTTATCCTATGAGTCAGAACCTACTAGTAAAGCTGGGTAACCTTGACAAGTCACCGGGTGGATATCAACATCGATGACACTTCTTATAGGTAGACATGTGCTCCTAGACTATTTCGTGAGTTAGAGTTGGCACAACATAGCATATGAAGTAGAGTTAAGAGGTTGTTAATCATATATTTGCATATGCATTAAGTGGCTTCGTTAATGAGTTGTATGATCTATATGTGAATGAATTGCTAGTGTTACATCTATTATATTTATTGCTTATGCTAAGTTTATATAATGTTGATTGCGAGAATGATTCTCACTCGTTTTCTTTGTTGTTATTCTTGTTGTGTGTTTAGACATGTGTTTATTTTATGTTTTCAATATTAGGACATGTGCTTTGATTGTTGTGACATCAGAGCATGATTATATGTTTTATGTTTTTTTCCTTGTCATGTTAGATATTTTATGACATATGGCCTTTGGAGTGCCGATCCTTATGTTTATCTTTTTACACATTATATGCATGATTGATTTTGAGATTTAAGAATGTGAACCATTTACTCACAAAAATTTTGAAAAGTTGATATTTTTGCAACCTTATTAAAATAAAGCTTTTGGAGTAAAGGGTTCTTTATGTAATTATCTACAAAGACTTTTGTAGTTATTAATGTCATCTTATTTATATCTTATCCCATTTCCAAATTCGATACTTTATAAGTCTTGAAATGACACGAAAAATTTACTCACATTTTCATAATAATTAAAATGAATAAATGAATCGGTCTGAGTTGTCTCTAATGTAACAATGTATTACAAAAATATCACCGACTTATAACAATGCTACAGTCAAATATTGCATACGCAATTTATTTGATATTAAAAAAGATTAATAAAGGAGTCCAAAATGGTGCTTCCAATTAGCATTAACCTTATCAACGCTACTACTATTGAGGCCAATGCTAATCCTTGGACTCTAATTTGAGCATTTCTTGTCGTATTGAATATGTTATTTGACCAAATTCTATATAATTTCTGTGCATTATTTATTGGGTAAAATATGTTTTTGGTCTCTCATTCTATCTTGATTTCTGTTTTTAGTCCCTAATAAATTTTTTCTCTATTTTTAGTCCCTAAAAAATTGTTTCATTTTGTTTTTAGTCCATGATATCAATTTTGACTATTAACTAATATCTTGACGAGCAAAATTTACGTTTAAAAAAATCTATTTAATTTTCTAGTAGTTTTTAAGTATTGCAAATTTTCTAGCTGATTAAAATCTTCAGAAATGTTAAAAAATAATTAAAAAAATAAAATCTCGAACACCAAATTTTCTGAAATCACAAGAAATATTATAAAAGTAAACATTTCTGACCGCCAAAAAAATTGTAGCGGTTAAAAGTCATAAGAAACTTAATTAGAAAGTTTTCACACACAGTTTAGGCCCGCCATGTCATCACTTAACAGAACAAAACAATTTACAAAGGACTAAAAATAGAACAGAACAATTTATGAGGGACTAAAAACAGTAAAAAAGTTATGAGGGACTAAAAACAGAAATCAAGATAAAATGAGGTACCAAAAACATATTTTACCCTTATTTATTTGTCCAAGATTTTGGCATAACACTTCAAAAATAATTTAGAAAAATTTAAACATGTTAGCATCAGCCACACACTCTAAGGCCATGACGAACACTAAGTTGTTTAAATTAATTTAAATATCAAAACAAAAAAAGTTAATATTGAAGAAAATCATTTAAAAATTATAACAAAAATTAGGAATGTAATACAGATTTTCTATTAGATTTAGAAAGAAAAAAGTACTAACAGAAATGAACAAAAGCTAATAGAAATATAAAATCTTTTAATAAACATTGTTACTAATAATTATGATTTCTATGTTTAGATATTGAATCAATCACTTAGAAATCAAATCAAGATGATGTAGGACTCAATTACATTATAGGAAACAGTGTCTTAGTTTTACCATCTCTATTTTGAAATAATCATTGAAGCAATCTAGCAATTCAAATGAAGAAATTGAAGGAAACAATGGTGGGAATGAAAGCATAAATAAATGTAATACACTTGATGTTATAGCATTAAATGTTCAATCAAAATAATCTGTGAATTCTTTCAATTAGTCAGGTTATTATTGTTAAGGTTGTAATAATTTGATGCTTTCATTGACTATAAAAACTATAAAATATAATACATAAATACATAATTCACTTTTAAGTTGAGAATAAAAAAAATTATTGAAGAATTGAGTTAATATAAAATAAAAAAATAAAAAGATATGACATAAATAGATTACAAATACATTTAAAAATAACATTTTTAAAAATATATTGATTTTAAAAAAAAAATAAGGCATTTAAAAATGTAAGAAAAATTAGGAAATGTGAATCCAATTATAAAAAAAAATATCCTTAAAATAAGAAGAAATGATTCTAATTAGAACATATAAAAGCTGAAAAAGGGTAAAATCTTTAACTAAGAGAATAATTAAATCTGGTTTCTAAACTTGTATTGAACCAATGTTTTTTGTAAATACAAAGTCGATCTTCAACACATTTTCAAGATGAGAAACATGGCATTGAAGGGAACATGGCATTGTCCTCGGAGAAAAAGGAGAAGATTTAAATAATTTTGACATCTTTACTAATTCCCTAATTAGAAAAACACACAAAAATAATAAATATAAAAATTTAATTTGGAATTATAAATAAATATTAGGAAAGAATATTAAAAGTTAAATTAAGTTATGAAAATTCAAATTTTGTTGATGAATTATTAAAATACTTAAGAGAAAAGATAAATTAACAAACACAAATAATAAAATAAATAAAATATAATAATAGTAAATAAATAATTCAGTTTTTAATTATTAATAAAATATTAAAAAAGAGTGCTTACAAAATAATTTGAGTTATGGAAATTTTAAATATTTTTTTGATCAGTATGGAAATTTTAAATATTATTGATGAATTAAGGTAATACAAAATTGAAAAATGAATAAAAGGATAAAATATTAAGAAAATGGTTGATAAATAGGAAAGATATTTAATAAATAGGACATGTTTATAGATTACAAATACATAAGAAAAGAAAGGAAAAGGAAAACAATAATGTAATTAAAAAAATATTGATATTGAAAAAGAAGACATTTATAATTAAATGTAAGGAAAATAGGAAATACCAAATCTAATTATAAAGTAGATTTTGTTTTTGTTGAAATAAGAAGACATAATTCTAATAAGTAGATGTAAAATATGAAAAAGGTATAAAATCTTTTAATTGAATGAATAATTAATTATTTCTAAACTTTCATTGAGCCAGTTTTTAATATAATTTATATATTAAAAACAGTTATTTATTATAATTTTACTTATATAAAATAAATATTATCTAATGCATTGCACATGCTAAAGTACTAGTCATATAAAAATAAAAATTTTAAATATATTCAATTAATTTTAAATTAAATAATATTATACATTATTATCATCTAATAATAAATTGTAATGTTGTTAGACTTTTGCATTAATTATTTTAAAGTTATACTTAAAATAATTTGTAACTGATTATTATTCTAAAAATCTTTATCCGGACTGTATATGAAAATCAACTATGTTTAATACTTATGATATTTGCACTTAACACTTTCTATTTATTGTAAAGTCCCATTTGCATTCTAATATCTGATATTAATTGCATTTATTATTTTTCTCACATTTACGGTAAATATGTAAACCATTTAGAAATCATGCAAAGACCAAAACATATTAATTGAAAATAATAAATAAATTACTTTTTAAAAATGATTGATATGGATCCACTAAAAAAAATGACTGATATGGAACTCATTCATACAGTAATAATCCATGAACAAATTGGTGGGATGAGAAATGTTATTGCAAACAGAAACTAAAATTCATGTTGCCTATAAATTGCCACCCCCAAGGTGAATCTTGACCTCAACAGTCTCAACTGACCATTATTTGTCCACTGTCTTGTCCCTTCCTACCTATCATACTAAACATAAACACTCATTCATTACTAGGTTCTCTCACACTCTCCCTCCTCATCTGCATCTCATTCTCTTTCCTTCACCCTTTCTCTATCCTAAAACACAAAATTCTCCCTGATAAATATATTCATATTCATTTTAGAATTGCATTGAGCCAATTTTCTATACATCCAAACCACTCAAATACATTTTGAGTAGAAGCAACATTACACAGTTATATATACTTACAAAACAGCAGCATCCACAAAGAACGAAATGGTCATTAACAACAACACCTACATGCCTAATGATGTTGCACGGATTATTTTGTCAAAATTGCCTGTAAAGTCTTTGAATCGATTCAGGATTGTGCAGAAATCCTGGTTAAATTTGCTTGAAAATCCTCGATTCAAGCAAATGTATATGCAAAACTACTTATTCAAAGATGACGATGGTTCATCGCTACTTGTACAACAACCCTGGGAAGGTCTCCTAAATCCTCTTTTGCTTTCTGGTGAGAGGCTTGAAAAAAATGTCGAATTTGATTTGCCGTCTCCTTGTCACGAGGAGGACGTCAGAAGCATCAATTTTCTTGACTCTTGTGTCAACGGTACAATTGGTATCGTTCGATGCAAACGCCAATATAAAGATAACGATGTTATGTTATGGAATCCTGCAACTAAGGAATTCAAGATTATTCCTTCTGCTCAAGTGTTGGGTACTGCCTTTTTGGCCTACATTCATGGTTTTGGGTATGATAATGTGAATGATGATTTTAAGTTGCTTCAGCTTGCAACTTGGTTTGTAGGTAATTCACGGGATATAGAGGAGATTTGGCAGATTTATAGCTTGAAACGAAACTCATGGAAAAATCTTGATCTTAATATGACTTGTGCTTCTCTTAGATGCAAATCATATTTTGGTTTTGCAGTGAACTTGAATGGGTCATTGCATTGGTGGGGCACCAACCTCCATGACAAAGGAGCAGCAAAAGAAGACGTATTGGTATCATTTGACATGAGCAATGAGGTGTTCCACACAACACCAATAGGTTGGCGTACTAATCTTGAATATGTTAATAGATACTTGGCAGTGTTCAATGGCTCCATTGCAATTATTTCGAACTCTCTTGGGAGTAATTACCTTGATATATCAATTTTGGGGGAGTTTGGTGTCAAGGAATCCTGGACCAAACTTTTCACCATTGGACCCTTAACTTCTTTTGGGAGGCCAATTGGTGTGGGAAAGAAGGGTGATATATTGTTCATAAAAGATCAAGAGGACAGTGAGCTTGGCTGCTTTGATTTAAGTACTCAAATGTCTAAGGAGATTAGTATTAGAAGACCAAATTATAACTCTAAAATTATATTTTACAAGGAAAGCTTTCTTCATTTCGGAGAAATAAATTAGCAATTCACTTGTTAGTCTAGGTAGAAAGTTTTTTTTTCATCTATTTATTGTATGCTAATCCTTGAAATTAGGGGTATAGCCCCGTGAGAAATTGTATTGTTCTCTGTATATTTGTTATTTGAATTTGTAATTGTATTGACCTTTGAACACAATCTATATGCACCACTTTCTCTTATGAACTTTTATTAGATTATGGATTATCTATGTGTAATTAACGCTTTCTTCAAAGTGCTAAGTGTTGAGTATAACTGATGTTATCGTTATATGTGTTGCAAGAAAGGCTTGGCTAAAGAATCCAATTGATACTACTTTTGCTAAAAGTATGTTTTATTAGAAATGTGGTTTATGGGCCTAACTCAACCCTACAAAACTGGCTTGTAAGATGAGGGTTGCCCCCCACTTATATACACCAATTACCCGATAGTAGGTGGCATGATAGGCCCAACAACAGATCGCTAGGATTTGCTCTAATACGATATTATAAATATGGGTTATTGGCCTAACTCAACCCTACAAAACTAACTTGTAAGGTGAGGGTTGCCCTCCCACTTATATACAGTCGATGTGGGATCTACAACACGTTTTAAAAATCAACTGCTCGACCATCAGTTAGTTATACCACATGTCATGCGAGGGTTTCCCTCCCACTTATATACACTAATTTGGCCTTATCACTAGTTGATGTGGGATCTACAACACGTTTTAAAAATCAACTGCTCAACCATTAGTTAGTTATATTCAATTTTCATGCAATTTTCAGCATGTTTATGACCCTTTTTGATTCGAACATCAGTTGGGCTTTATATTTTTGATGTAGTGAGTTTAATGTGATAAGTTTCACATCATGAATTAGTCAAAAAGGGTTCAAAATAGTCCAAAATCTAACGATCATTGTTTCGAAAGGACCATTTTGACTAATGTTAAAAACAATAAGGACTAAATTGAACTTTTAAAAAGATAAGGAACCAAACTGAATAAAATTAAAAACATAAAGGACTAAAAGTATATTTTAGCCTAAATAGAATTTGTATACCTGAATTATCTATTAAGCGGAAAAACAAGTGTTCGATTCTCTCCGTGTATATGTGCAAAATTTCCTTGGGCCAACGACAGCCACGAACCACGAGCGGGATTAGTCTATGACCCAGTGGGTTGGGGGACACCCGTAGTCTCTGACCCAGGACTAGAAAAAAAATTTGCATAGCAAAAATAATTTTTAATTATGATATGTTACCTTTTTAACTTTCTTATCTTTTTTGCTAAATGAATTTGCAGTCTATGTTTTTTTTTTTTTTTTCAGTCTATGTATGCCATATCTACTTGTCTTTTCTATTTATATCCCTTCTCTTTATATTTTCTTTTATTTTTATTCTATAATACTTTAATTCATCAATAACATTTAAAACTGCCATAGTTGAAATTATTTTTTAACTACTCTTTTTAAATATTTTTTCATAATTCATGTGAACTATGCACTTATTATTGCTATTATCAATCTATTTTATAGTTTAAATAATCAACCAAAGCATAATTCACTTTTGAATTATAATTAAAATATTTATTCATTATTTATAAGTTAATTATGTATTTATTACTATTAGATAATTAATTGATTATTTAACTATAAAATATAATAATAATAATAATAATAATAATAATAATAAAATAAATAAATAAATAAATACTCAACTCTATTCTAATAAATATTTATTTAATATTTTTATTTTACTTTATAGTTTAAATGATCAATAAAAGCAAAATTCTCTTTGGAATAATAAGGAAAATGCATATTGATTATTCAAAAGTAATTTATGTATTTATTATTAAATAATTCATTTATTATTCAAACTATAAAATAGAACAATAATAATTAATACATGAGTCACTTTTGAATTCTGAATAAAATATTAAGAAATGTATTTGCAAAGTAATTTGAGTTATAGCAATTTTAATTATTATTGATAAATTAAGGTTATACAAAACAAAAATAAAAGGATAAAATTTTCAGGGAAGGGTTGATATGCAAAAAGGACGTTTATTAGATAGGCATATATATAGATTACAAATGCATATAATATAGTAGATTGGAAAAGGGGAAAAAATAGCACAATTAAAAATATATATTGATATGTAAAAAAGAATACATAGAGAAATGTAAGAAAAAATAGGAAATACAAAACCCAATTACAAAACTAGATGTTTGTTAAAACAAGAAGAATATATGATTCTAATAAAAAAAATAAAGTTTAAAAAGAATAAAATCTTTTAATTAAGAAGATAATTAATGATTTGTAAACTTGCATTGAACCAATCTTCTATAAACCCAAACCACTAAAATACATTCATTGTAGAAGCAAGGGTACAATTTGTCATCCTTGTACTAAAACAGTTATACTTACAAATGGCCTCAACCACGATGAAGCTTATTAACAACATCAATATTTCTCATGATGTTGAACTATATATACTGTCGAAATTGCTCGTGAAAACTATGAATCAATTCAGGTTTGTGCACTCTTCTTGGTCAAATTTTCTATCAAACCTCAATTCATGAGTGTATTTACAAAACTTCTTATCCAAAGACGATGATGGTTCATCTCTCCTCCTAAAGAAACAAGCCTCAAAAGGTATTCCATATTTGTTTTGGTGTTGGTTGAGAGGTTTCATTTAGATTGTCATTTCCTTGTCAAGACAAGAATGTCATAATTATGGATTATTGTGTCAATGTTATAATTGGTCTCATTCAATACAAATGTGACTATGGCAATCAAGATGGTTTTGCTATATATAAGCAAGACTTGGGGAAGACCAGAAGGACTAACCCTGAATTCCTTAGTTGTAAGGTTCCAAAACATAACATCTTGATCACCATAGCCGCACTTGTATCGAACAACACCAATTGTACCATTGACACAAGAATCAAGAATTTTAATGTTTATGACATCCTCCTCTTGATAAGGAGCTGGAAAATCTAATTTGACCTTTTTCTCATACCTCTCACTGTAAACCAAAAGCAGATTTGGAAGGCCTTCAAAGGCTTGTTGTCTTACGAGAAGCGATGCGTAGAAATTATTGGGATCTATACTAGGATTTAGAACACCTAAATTATCATTAGATGCAATACTCTTAAATTGCGTACCTCTTAAAGACATACTCGATCTTGCGAAAGTGTGTACACAAGTGTATATGTCAGGAGAAGGAACTTCCTCTTGATCTCCCCTCTCTTATAGAGCATTGGATGGAGCAACCAAATATCCAACCCTTGTTTAAATAGATAGGTAACCTAATATCCAACCATCATAGATATTAGGTCCATTAGGTCCTACACATAAACTCAGTACACTTATCTATTGGGCTTGACCTAATAAACATATAAGCACATGGTGATTTCCAAAGCCCAAATTGGATCACTTAATTAAACATTGGGCTCATAGGGAAAAATGTATCAAGCCATATATTCAACCCATATTTTAATAAAACAAAATACACCAATCAATAGACCAAATAAAGAAAATTCTAACATTCTCCCACTTGGGCAATATTGATTGGGAAAATATATCAAGTCATACGTTCAACCCATATTTTGAAATTCATTTTGAAAATGACTCATGAGTTGAATAACTATGGCCACATAAACAACCTAAACATAATCATCACAAAACATGACCAATACAACTAACAAAATCGATAGCTAAGGCCTATAAGCAAAGATAAACTAATCCAAGTTTAGTTCACCAATGACCACATAACCAACAACTTTATTAGCATGATCATAACACAAGTGTGCAGGTGTAGGTACACATCATAGCATGGCATGTGATCCCTTTCATGCTACTGTGTATGGATCCTACATTGCATTTTTTTTCTTCAAGAAAACACAACCAATCTCACAGAGATAATATTCATGCTTCTCATGAAACACCATTCCAAAAGGAACCAAAACATGCACATAATAATCTCTTAAAGAGATCATATCCATGTTTCTCACGAAACACCATTCCAAAGAGGAACCAAAACATACGTGCATAACAATCTCTCAAAGAGATCATATCCATGTTTCTCACGAAACATCATTCCAAAGTAGAACCAAAAAACATATGTGCATAACAATCTCTCAAAGAGATTATATTCATGTTTCTCATGAAACACTAATCAAAAGCGAAACTGAAACATGCACATAACAATCTTTCAAAGAGATCATATTCATTTCCAAAAAAGGAAACTGAAACATCTCAAGCGAAAAGAAAAAAAATACTTAACAATTATTGTCAATAATCAACATGTGCATGACATTATTGAATGAAAGATTGCATAAGTCCAATGTAATAAAAGTAGCACAAAATAATAACAACTCCCACTAACCAACTACATCAAAAGGACCTTACAATACCCATATTCTTAACATGTTTCATAAACACTATAGGTCTAAGTCCTTTAATCAGGGGGTCAACAACCATCTTCTTTGTACTAAGTCCTTTAGTTATGGGAAACCCAATTGCACAAGACACATGCAATCTCAAAACTCGTATCAACTTTCATTGATCAATCACATTAAAACACATAAACTACCAAAGTTTAAACAATGATTAGATACCAATGTGATCAAGTTGCTATACCATCAATCACCAGAACATAATTCAGTTACTTGTAAAATTTAACCATAAAAGATATTCAAAAAAACATATATACAACTCAAAACTAGCAATCAATTGCCACAAAATGATTAAGCATCATTAGTAGAATGAATGATAAACATGTATTTTAATCATCCCAAGAAGGGCTATACACATCAATGCGACAATCATCTTGTCACTTCTCACACATCTCTTTAATAAGCCCTAAGAGGAAAATTAATGCAAGGACAATTAACCTTTTAAACCAACTACTTTATGCAAAGTATAGATAAATTATGTCATTTGTAAAGGCAAAAATCACAAGAAGGGGGGTTGAATTGTGTTTTATAAAAATTTTCGCAAACTTTTATAAAACACATGATTCGTCTGTTACGGGTTTAAAAAAAAGAGTTTCGGAGAAAAAGTTAACAGACGATAACAACAGATGAAACCTTTTAAGAAAACAAGATAAATCACAAGACAAAGTCAGTTCAAGCAGTTATAAGAAATAAAGAGCAGGAAAGATAACACAAGAATTTATACTGGTTCGTCTCACCTCGAGACAACGTTCAGTTCTTGGCAAACCACCAAGTTCTACTAACTCTTGCAAGTTACAAGTATTGTTCAATGCCACTTCTGGCTCAACCCAAGTAGTTTTTACACTAGCCTCTCCAAGCTAAAAACCCAAGTATTCTTTCTTACCAAGCAATTTCTGGCTCTACAACAAATCAGTAGATTTGTTGAGTTAAGGGCACACAGACTTTGATTATCATCTTACAGACGGATATACAAGATTAAAAATACAGTCTTTTTCTCTCAGGATACTCAAGGTGTTTTGAGAGCTTTTTACAACTAGAAAATTTTACAAGAGAAAGAATGAAGGCTTGAAAGAATGCTTGCGAGTTAAAGTTCTATTTTCAGCACTTTGAATCTTCTGCTATATATAGACTTGCTGAGGAAGTAACTATTGTCTCTAAACGGCCTTCTTACTTGCATCTGACCAACATCTGAAGGAAAGTGGTTGTTGGGGCATTTAATTTGAGCATTAAATGCTTGTCACCAACTAGTCACTTTGAGCTAATAAAGCACTATACTTATCTTCCTAGAGATACACTCCATATCCTTCTGCTGCAGTGGTCACATCGCTTACTCAGACAAGTACTCATTGATAGTTGTAGCGCGTCTTTTGAGGCGAGGGGAACTTCTGCTACTTTGACTCTTGTTTTTGTTTTCCTTTATGCACTTCTATAGATCCTAGGAGGATGTTCCATCAAATTACAAAATGACAGTGCATTTACTATGCCTTTAAATGCTTATTCAGACTTAAGCGTCTGTCTGCATATCATCTGTAACTTACAGATGCAGATGCAACGATTTCGTCTATTGGCATTATAAGACACAATCTTTTTACTTAATATTTGTTTTGCATTGAATCAAAATTATTGAGAGTCCTAATTTGTCTTATGACTCAATATCATTCGAGTATAATATATACTCTCATTTGTTTTGAGACTTTAGAATAAATTTTAATGACAAAGGCTCAAAACCATATATCAATAAATAAAAAAATTCAGTAACACTCATATTTTCATATCTTTCTAAAAAGAAAACAATATAATATAAGCCCAACTTATATTAATAATGCAATCTAATGTCCCAAAATAATTTATTAAAAAAAAGTCAAAAGTTTGACTTATACAGGACATAGATAAAAAAAAAAAGTGATTAGTAATACAAGAAGCATATATTTATGACTAATAAATTATGCTCCCACATTTCCTTCAAAACAATGTATCTTGTAATTCTCTTAATTATCAATTGAAAAAAAATCTAAGGAAAATAAGCACAAGATACATTAATAATAAACATTAATCACATTTAAAATTTACCAAATTTTTAAAACTTATTAATAGACACAAAATATACTTATCAAATAGGAAACAATGTGTCCAAATCAAACAAATTAATTTTCACATTTTTTTTTGGATAAAAGACTAGGAATGTTCAAGCATCAGAATAGATCCAAAAAGCCCAACTAGGTTGGCACCTTAGGAACTATAAATCATTCCCCAAAAACAATCCCAAATATTATTGAAAACAAATTAAAAGAAAGATAACGGCAGTAGGAACATAGTCCCTATATTACAACCAGAATAGCAACCAGACTAGCAAAACCTATAAGAGGGTAAACCTATTCTATTTCTATAGAAATCATATCTAATAGACTCAGGCATTACATCCCAACCAAAATAGTAATCAATGATTTTCACCTAGTTTTCATGCAATTGAATTTATTGCACAATTTTTTTCTTATAAGTCACAAGAATATGATCCAATGATATTTAACTAGGCACAATCATATTCTTACTAAAGTATAATATGCTTGTACAATCACTCACGAGCAAAAAGAATTTTTCATATTATAGCTCCCACTAATGATTAGCATTTTCTTGTAAACAAAGTAACTCTCTTGGGCTTGTACCTAAGCATATTTTCATGAACAAATAAACATATTCATCATGACAAAAAAATGTCAATATTATATATATATATATATATATATATATATATATATATATATATATATGTTTACATCCTTTATAAAAATTTTAATCCAAAATTAAAACATTATAATTTATTTACTTTGTCAATGAAAGACATGATATGAAGTTGAAATTAAATACAAATAAATCATTGATTGATTAAAAGGACAATATTTAATGATATTTGCCACACTACTTTGGGATATAAACCATATGAATATAAACTCCTCTATGGTTGGAAAATATACCATACACAACAGTTTCCAAAAATTCAAAAAAACTTGTAGTTAGAATTTTCACTGTCACATAATCCCAAATTTATATGTTACATGAATCAACTTATGCAATAGATTTCTTCTGGGTAAACTTATGCACTAAGTGATTTAAGTAACACAATCATCCAAAAAAAAAAAAAAATGGGAAGCACTTCCATTAATATTCATGAATAAGTCACTATGGTGATAAACATTCATTTCCAATAACAGTGCTCCTAAAACAAGGATGAAATTACAATTTAGAAAAAATACTCAACTTCATACATAAATTTTCTCAAACCATGTTTCCCAAGAAACATATTAGAAATTATTTTCTTCATATAAAATCACATTATGCACCCAAGTGATGAATAACATCAATTTGTACAAAGATTAAATGTCAAGAATACAATGTACAAACCACATAAACCATTTAACATAATTTCAAAGAACACATGGACAAACAAATCTAATTAAAAATGATTAATGTGAGAAGACTCAAAGAATTTCATAAGTTTATTCCATTAGTTAAGTATTTGACAACTATGGTAGTCACATTATACCAAACTAATAAATTCGTTCATCAAAATAATGATTTATACATGTTCTCGAAATTATATTATATAAAATACATAATGAAAAAAAAAACATCTTTCCAGATACACTTAACAAATAACAAGTGCACCAAAGATGACAATAATAATTAATGTTATCTCTAGTTATCATTTTCCATAAATTTGTTTGTGTCTTAATATACGACAATATACCAAAAATAAGACATGGTACAAATAAAATTAAAGACTCATTTAACTAGAGTTTTAGGCAAAAGTTTGCACAGCTGCCTTAATTTTGTTATGTACCAACATAATGTAATCAATTATCTATGATTATATCATAATTCTTTTGGTATTTCCCTTGATTGCTACACAATCATAATCACTAACAATTATTTTTGTATCCTTTAAACATGTAATTCATATTACACATCACCAAATTATGCATAATGATTTATCAATATACAAGTTATCTAAAAGATTTGAACACTTTATAGATAAATTTAATCAAACATGCACAATCCATAACCTTATAAAAAAAAACTTGAATGCATATCCACTTGACAGATATCAAATGACAAGTCATATGTTTTCATAAAACACACGAAGGCACAATTTAAAAGAAATATGATTTTCATTGGCAAATTTAACCTTCATATATAAATGAATTACAAAAAAAAATTGCCATGCCATGATTGCGTAACATTAAAATATTTTTATCTCAAATTCTGTCTCTATTATCATGCTTTGAAAACATAAAATTTAATTAAAAAAAAACAATAAAGTCTTAAACTTTTGTATCATAATTATTGCATATAACAATTCAAATTGTCATGCCAACACACCTTCATTGTAACATAAGAATTTGTATATAACATGACTTAATCGAATTCAAAAGATTTATGCATATAAAATAATATCTCACAGAGTATAAAATATATTATACATTCATAACAGTTGTAAACATACAACAAATAAGGATCAATACAATGTCATCCTTTCACCTATTATAATTATTTACAATCAAGAGCTCAATATAATTGACAATGTTATTCATGGAAAAAGTTACAAGAGCAAGGATTCAAACCATATAATATAAACTCTCCTGTGGGGTAGAGAATATATTGTACAATAACAACAGTTACAAAAATCAAACACCTGTGGGTCGAAGGATTTTACTGTTATGAATAACATGGGACAATCATCATCAATAATAATTACTAAACGAGGATTTAAAACATATAATACAAACTCTCTTGTGAGTAGAGAATATATTATATAATATATTATATAATAACAGCACTTACAAAAATCCAACACCTGTGGGCTGAAGGATCTTACTGTCAAGTTCATCCCAACATGTCACAACAAAATTAACCAATGAATTAACCCCCTATGCCGCCCGTTAGTGTTCTGTTATCATTTTAATTTTAAAATAAGTAATTTAACGTAGTGGCGGCTAAAAACTGCCACTATCTTTATTTTATTTTAAAAATTATAAATCACTAAATAATACCCAAATGTCCAAGCCCTTTATGGCTAAATGCCCCAAAACGGCACCCACTCCCACCAAAACAGTGAAACCACCGCACCACCTCCCACCTCCCTCCACCCTTGTTCTAACCCTCCACCTCCATGACCCAACAACAACAATGACCTCCACCGACCCTCTCCTCTCCTCTAACACCACTGATGCCTCTTGGTAATGGCCCCACCTCAAGCCCATTCTCATCCCCCACCCTGACACCAGCCTCCCCAAATCCATCAAGCTCAAATGCTTCCTTTGTGACTCCCTCATATTAAATTTAGGTTAATATGTCATAGCAACGTTTCTTATTAATTTATTTTCTGATAAAGCTTATCAGTTTGCATTTTAAATTTTTAAGTAAGATAAAATATTTTTATTATTACATTAAATATCCTATTTCACTTTCAGTCATATCCCTCATAAAGCAATTAATTGAGTACAAAAAGAATAAATGGTGAATGGACAACATAACATGTTGTACCCTTGAAATTAATCGTGACTTGGGATCCTACGCTGCTCTTTTGTTGTTATAACATTCATACAGGAAAAAAAAATTTGTCATCTCATAAATCATTCGTTGAATGTTTATCTTAAAACATTGCTGATCCTAATAATACCTGGCAAAAATAGCACAATAATGATCATTTTAGTGAAAGTAACCAAGAACCAAGAAACCTATATTCCTTTTAATCGCCTCCTCATGATCTTGAATCAGCCCTCTTATTTCAAGAACTTCTCAGTATACCTAAGGAATAATTTGGCTCCGCCCTAAGGCACATGGGTGCATACAAAAATCCAAGTAGCATAAAATAAAACATTTGGTTAGTTTAAAAATACCTAAAGATAAAATACTGACAAATATTCTTCCAGTAGAAATCAATATGCCTTCCCTTTTCGAAGCATAATTCACTCCACTATGTGTGGTTTTCCCCGTTGCATTTGGTGCTAAAAATGGCACAACATAATCTGGTAGTCCTAATTCAACTCCTGGAAACATATTTTTTATAAACAACAAAACTCATGATAATGGAATTTTATAATCGATCAGTCCTTTTCACATAAATAAATCACAAATTAAATCCTAAACACAAACCCAAGAAATGAATAAGTGATCACCTTCCTTATGGCCAAAACAAAATTGTTGAACAGGTTCCAACAGAAAAAATAAAAAAAAAATGTTTAGTATAGTTTGATTTAAGTCATAAACCCTATGATATCTGACAAACCACTCAGATTAAAAATGAGAGTAATGAAATGATTTTAGCAAACAATAGTAGTCAATCAATTAAATGTGAGTAATGAAATGAAAAACAGTTTGGAGAGTCAGTTTTTCATCAAAATGGGAAAAAGTTTCTTATGAATTCAAATCTCTTTTTACAAATCCACATGCTTCTTACAAATTCAAACTTAGATTCCAAATTCTGACAAATTTAATTTCTTACAATTATTGGAAACATTACCCTTAGCAAGTGCAAATATTAAGACTCAACATAAAATCACAATGCAACCACAAAATTCCATTAAGAAAACATCCACAACATATAATTTCACTTGCAAGTTTAGGCAGAGTGCTTCAAGTGGCCCTTTAGGATTTTGTATTCCTTGATATTTGAAAAAACAATGAGAAAAGTTAGAGACAGGCATCTAAATAAAATATGTTGATGATAAATTTAAAGTATAAACTAATGTTTTTGAGGTCAGAAGATACCTTCCCCAAAGCCTAATCAATAGAATCAAACTAAGCACATTCATGTCCTTCTTAATGTGCAACCCAAAAATAGCAAATGAAACCCAAAAGCACCACATAACCTTTTACATTAAATCACAACTTAAAAGATGCACAATAAATAACAATAACAACAAAAGAAAAAGAAGAAATCAAAATAGGAAAAACAGGGAAAAGTTGTCGTCACCAATGGCACGACGAAGCACCACCACTCCCGTTCTTCTTCTTAACTAGCACCACTACTGCTTTGCCGACAGTGCTTCACAGCAATGCATGGCAGAGTGCCACCGCTCCCTCTTCTCTTCTCCCACTGATTTTCTTTTCCCCCCTTTTTCTTCTCCTTCTATTTACTTTTCTTCTTCTTCTTCTTCAATATCAAAAGATTGTGTCTCTTCATTTTTCATTTTGAATTCAGACTTTGCATTCAAGTGTCTCAAGGATCAAGGGGTGTGTTTCTTGAATTTGACAATATCAATAATTAAACTCCCTCTGTACCTAAACTCTTGATGTTTTAGCTTCTTTTTTTGTTCCTAAACTCTTGATGTTTTACATATTTCAAGGCTCATTAAGTATTTTTTTTCCACATATATGCCTATTTAATATGATCTAGATTTTCACACCTTCTTCCATCATAGATATTAAATGAGGGTATTTTAGACTAAATGTATTATTTGTGAGTAGTATTAAATGTTTCTTAAGCTGCGTACATTAACCATAAACATCAAGAGTTTAGGAACAGATGGAGTAATTGTAACACCCTAGAGGATATTACCTTTTTCTCCTTATATTGCTAAATTAATAGAAATTAGCATATAAGAATATTAGAGTTAACTATGCGGAAACTAAAACTTAAACTTATATTACATGAAATAAATCTAGTACATAGCTCTTGGCACTTATGTGTCGTACAAGACATAAGCAAGATACATATAACATAAAACCAAATCCCAAACATGGGAGATACAAAACTAAGAACATCTTCCTCCAAGCAAAAAACTCCATGCTCCAAGCTTCTCTCATGAAGCATCTGCCTGCTTAACCTGTAAAAATATGAAACTAAAAGGGATGAGACATAATGTCGCAGTGAGTGTTCCAAGGACTCTAGGCTGACTCTCTATTCTAGAGATCCTTTCCTTAACTCTCATGGCTTCTCTTTTCTTTCATAGATGCTCACACTCACAACTATTACCTCATCATGCATGTTACTTAGGCACTTAGAGTTGGTCTCCTATGCCAAATCTAAGGCCACTAGTGCACTAAGGCACCTAAACATCATTCTTTTCTTCTTGACCACTCACTAGGGTCTCATTTTACTATACCATTGGATGGGAACGTGTATAACCTTTCCTTCCTCTGACTTGCCCAACTTGGCCTTACATTGCCTCTCTCTGTGAGGCATAACATCTTGCATACCTCTCTCGGTAGCTTACATTAACCTTTTATGGGTATAACCCCTCTCCTACCACTAAGTAGGGATGGCAATGGGTAGGGTCTGGGTAGGGTCCTATAGTACTAGTCCCCATACCCGCGTTTAAAAAAAATACCCGTACCCGGCCCCATACCCGCGCGGGGTAGCAACTTTAATCCCCATCCCCGTACCCGCTGGATACCTATATACCCATACCCGCACCCGCTACCCGCACTTTACTTATGTATGAAGTTAATAAATCAATAAAAAATAGACTTAAATGTAATTTTGGTCCCCTATTTTGCACAATCCGCAATTTTAGTCATCCTATTTTAAAATAGAGACATTTAGTCCTCCTATTTTGCACAATCAGTAATCTTGGTCCCTCTATAGAGATATTTAGTCCCCCCCAATTTTGTAAAATCCGTAATTTTGGTCCTTTCATTAAATTGAAAGCATTGACAGTTAAGAGATTAACGTTGACCTTGACGTGACCCAAATATAGTGATGTGACACGAGATTATTTATTTATTTTTTAATTATTTTCAATACTGAAAAATAATTATTTGTTTATATACGTCACTAAAGCACATATTACGTTGATTTTAATGGTTGGGGTAGTCGTGAGTCCTAAAATAGAAATCACAAGTCTTAATCATTTATTTTAAACTAGTTCTACAGTGTTGAAGTACATGGCACATCGTAGTCAAATAAATGATATTACTTTTTTTTAAATATATTTTTCATCAATTATTTTACTCAATATTTAAAATAATTAAAAACTAAATAAATAATCTCATGTCACGTCACTATATTTGGACCACGTTAAGGTTAATGTTAATCTCTTAACAGTCAACGCTTTCAATTTGATGGAAGGACCAAAATTACATATTTTACAAAATTGGGAGACTAAACGTCTCTATTTTAAAATAGGGGGACCAAAATTGCGGATTGTGCAAAATAGATTAACCAAAATTGCATTTAAGCTATAAAAATATTAATTAAAAAAACTATTTCAAATAAATTGAAAATTCACGCTTAAATAATTCAAACTTAACATTAAAAGCATCCACACATAATATTAAAAATATAAAATTATTGTAAGTTATAACATAAATCTTTTACTATTAGTGTTAGTTTATGCAAAATATAAATTTTTTTTTACAGAAAAGTATATATATAACATAATTATTTATTTAAGTTATTTTAATTATATATATATATGGTAGGTGCAGGGCGGGGCGGGGCGGGTACTATAGTACCCGTATCCGTACCCGCACCCGCAAAAAAATTACGGGTAAATACCCGGCCCCGGCCGCAGCCCCAATAAGCGGGTATTTACCAGACCCGCTTGCGAATATTTTTGCGGGTACCCGTAGGGTCCGGGTACACTTTGCCATCCCTACCACTAAGGGTAGTGTCTAGCTATACACGTCCTCATCTAATGCATAGTTATACCTTACATCACTCACCTAACAACTAGGCTCATGACTCCTCATATACTTTAACATAGAAACATACATGCATCATGCACTTCAACATATCCTAGTTTGTTTCTACAACTATGTGGTTTGCATTATCTCTTTATTTAAGTTTCACTTCCACCACCTTTTTCATTACTTTGGCTTAGCTCTAGCCAACAAGAGGTGCCCCTCTTTCTACGACCTTTAATTAACCCACCGGTTCAAGTGGGTGGCTTACCTCTGTTATGAAGAGGAGCCAAGTCTATTCTTCTCTGCGAAGAACCCCTTCTCCCTAAGAAGAAGGTTGTTTTCCCCCATAGGTGTCAGGGTGACGGTCCCCATCACTCACCTCTAGGGAGGCCTCTTAGCCCTTTAACATGACTTATTCCCTTTATTGGGATAATAAATTTCCTTTGAAAACTCTTTCATAAAACCTTTTCATACAGAATTCTTTTCATAACCTTTCTAAAACTCATCACTCCTTGGTGACATATAGGATCCTTAGCCCTTTGCACACCGTTGTACGCCGAGCGTGCGGCTCTCGGACGTGACTGGTACCGGGGAAGGTTCCACCCTATGTCACTGAGGGGATATCTTTTACTCAAAACCTTTCATGAAACTATAAACTTTGCTTAAAAGCCTTTTCTTAAACTTAGGGGAAACTCCCTACCTTTTTACTAAGAGGCGTAGGTATAGTCTTAAGTATTTTAGGTGTCTTTTATTAAAAGGGTTTATCGTTACATACAATCAATCCTAAGAATAAGGCATAACCACACGAATACAACTACCATACAATAATCTAAGCACCTCAAAAACAACATAATCATATTATAATTAAACATACTACATTTATACAAACATTTTAACATCATATAAATAGAAAGGGAAAAGTTTCAAAAGAATATCAATTAACCAAATTCTAGCCCAGTCGCACAAACTCTCATGCTGAGCTAGAACCCCCATGCCCAGCCACGCAAGCTCTCGTGCTGAGCCAGAACTCCCCTGGAATGAATATTCGCTACTGACTCTCTCTGGCCCGGCCGTGCAAACTTTCGTGCTGAGCCAGAGCTCCCCTGGAATGAATATTTGCTATTGACTCTCTCTGGCCCGGCCGCGCAAGCTCTTTCATGCTGGGCCAGAAAATCACTGGAACTGAAAGTTCCATTCTGACACCCTCTAGCCCAGCCACACCAAAATTCGTGCTGGGCATGATCGAAATAGGGGTTGCGACCTGCGAGCTCCATAGCCATCAATGGCTTACCCACTCATCCTAACCCTATACAAAGACTCACCCAAGCATACAAATCAAACCCTAAACACTTCTATTACATTTCTAACCGATTGATTTACCAGAAAAACCCCTTAATCATACAAAATCACCAAAAACCCAAAATCTTACTTAGGGATCAAAGAGGGGAAAAGGGGATAAACAAGAGAACAAGAACTATGGAGGGATGGAGAAGCCAAGGGGAAGAATCACTCACCTCGGGGTACTCGGATCTTTTGGGCACTGGATCCCTGAGCTCCACTCCACTTCTCTCCTCTTCCTCTTCTTCCTTCTTTTCCTCCTCTCTAACTCTTTTCTTTCTTTTTTCTCTTTCTCTCTCTAGCTTTCCCTTCTCTTTCTCTACTTAAACCATGTGTGTGTGTGGGCTTAATGGGCCTTAGCCCATCTTGGGCCTTGGCTCCCCATCTAGGTCCTATTATCTTATTCCTGTCAACTCTTAATATGAGGTAACTATTATTAACAATGCTTAAGGGTATCCTTAAACCATTAAATACAAAACTATTCCATAAATATATCTCTTTATTATTTATTTCTAAGGTCCATAAATTGGGGATGTTACAGTAATTTAAAAAATGAAGCATTCATTAGTAACACAAAATTGTGGTTGTTCATTTTCTACCTCGTGAAACGGTTTGTGTCCGTGTATTTTTTTGAAGTTTGCAACTCATTTAATGAATTCCACTAACCAAACCTAAATAATAATAACTAAACAAAAAATTGTAGATTGCAACTTTCAAAAATTACAGAAATGTCCTACTTTTAGGCGAGAAAATTTCCAACTGCAACACTGTTAGTTGAAAATCATATATATATATATATATATATATATATATATATATATATATATATATGTTGTTCAAGAGATGAGTATGAGATACGAGATGTTGTTGGATGCCAATGAGATGAGTAACCTAGCCTATGAGGGTGAGGATGGTCCATTTAAGTGTGTTGTAAGGTTCAATGGAACCATTGTATGCATAATGCATTATAACATTTGAGAAATTTGTTGGGGAAAAATAGACATAAGTTGAATGGTGGAGGTCACGACAGGTTTAGCGTGGACCTTGGGGTTTTCTAAGACTTGGTGTGGAAGTTCCATTGGCTCACATTTATCCTATGAGTCAGAACCTACTAGTAAAGCTGGGTAACCTTGACAAGTCACCGGGTGGATATCAACATCGATGACACTTCTTATAGGTAGACATGTGCTCCTAGACTATTTCGTGAGTTAGAGTTGGCACAACATAGCATATGAAGTAGAGTTAAGAGGTTGTTAATCATATATTTGCATATGCATTAAGTGGCTTCGTTAATGAGTTGTATGATCTATATGTGAATGAATTGCTAGTGTTACATCTATTATATTTATTGCTTATGCTAAGTTTATATAATGTTGATTGCGAGAATGATTCTCACTCGTTTTCTTTGTTGTTATTCTTGTTGTGTGTTTAGACATGTGTTTATTTTATGTTTTCAATATTAGGACATGTGCTTTGATTGTTGTGACATCAGAGCATGATTATATGTTTTATGTTTTTTTCCTTGTCATGTTAGATATTTTATGACATATGGCCTTTGGAGTGCCGATCCTTATGTTTATCTTTTTACACATTATATGCATGATTGATTTTGAGATTTAAGAATGTGAACCATTTACTCACAAAAATTTTGAAAAGTTGATATTTTTGCAACCTTATTAAAATAAAGCTTTTGGAGTAAAGGGTTCTTTATGTAATTATCTACAAAGACTTTTGTAGTTATTAATGTCATCTTATTTATATCTTATCCCATTTCCAAATTCGATACTTTATAAGTCTTGAAATGACACGAAAAATTTACTCACATTTTCATAATAATTAAAATGAATAAATGAATCGGTATGAGTTGTCTCTAATGTAACAATGTATTACAAAAATATCACCGACTTATAACAATGCTACAGTCAAATATTGCATACGCAATTTATTTGATATTAAAAAAGATTAATAAAGGAGTCCAAAATGGTGCTTCCAATTAGCATTAACCTTATCAACGCTACTACTATTGAGGCCAATGCTAATCCTTGGACTCTAATTTGAGCATTTCTTGTCGTATTGAATATGTTATTTGACCAAATTCTATATAATTTCTGTGCATTATTTATTGGGTAAAATATGTTTTTGGTCTCTCATTCTATCTTGATTTCTGTTTTTAGTCCCTAATAAATTTTTTCTCTATTTTTAGTCCCTAAAAAATTGTTTCATTTTGTTTTTAGTCCATGATATCAATTTTGACTATTAACTAATGTCTTGACGAGCAAAATTTACGTTTAAAAAAATCTATTTAATTTTCTAGTAGTTTTTAAGTATTGCAAATTTTCTAGCTGATTAAAATCTTCAGAAATGTTAAAAAATAATTAAAAAAATAAAATCTCGAACACCAAATTTTCTGAAATCACAAGAAATATTATAAAAGTAAACATTTCTGACCGCCAAAAAAATTGTAGCGGTTAAAAGTCATAAGAAACTTAATTAGAAAGTTTTCACAGACAGTTTAGGCCCGCCATGTCATCACTTAACAGAACAAAACAATTTACAAAGGACTAAAAATAGAACAGAACAATTTATGAGGGACTAAAAACAGTAAAAAAGTTATGAGGGACTAAAAACAGAAATCAAGATAAAATGAGGTACCAAAAACATATTTTACCCTTATTTATTTGTCCAAGATTTTGGCATAACACTTCAAAAATAATTTAGAAAAATTTAAACATGTTAGCATCAGCCACACACTCTAAGGCCATGACGAACACTAAGTTGTTTAAATTAATTTAAATATCAAAACAAAAAAAGTTAATATTGAAGAAAATCATTTAAAAATTATAACAAAAATTAGGAATGTAATACAGATTTTCTATTAGATTTAGAAAGAAAAAAGTACTAACAGAAATGAACAAAAGCTAATAGAAATATAAAATCTTTTAATAAACATTGTTACTAATAATTATGATTTCTATGTTTAGATATTGAATCAATCACTTAGAAATCAAATCAAGATGATGTAGGACTCAATTACATTATAGGAAACAGTGTCTTAGTTTTACCATCTCTATTTTGAAATAATCATTGAAGCAATCTAGCAATTCAAATGAAGAAATTGAAGGAAACAATGGTGGGAATGAAAGCATAAATAAATGTAATACACTTGATGTTATAGCATTAAATGTTCAATCAAAATAATCTGTGAATTCTTTCAATTAGTCAGGTTATTATTGTTAAGGTTGTAATAATTTGATGCTTTCATTGACTATAAAAACTATAAAATATAATACATAAATACATAATTCACTTTTAAGTTGAGAATAAAAAAAATTATTGAAGAATTGAGTTAATATAAAATAAAAAAATAAAAAGATATGACATAAATAGATTACAAATACATTTAAAAATAACATTTTTAAAAATATATTGATTTTAAAAAAAAAATAAGGCATTTAAAAATGTAAGAAAAATTAGGAAATGTGAATCCAATTATAAAAAAAAATATCCTTAAAATAAGAAGAAATGATTCTAATTAGAACATATAAAAGCTGAAAAAGGGTAAAATCTTTAACTAAGAGAATAATTAAATCTGGTTTCTAAACTTGTATTGAACCAATGTTTTTTGTAAATACAAAGTCGATCTTCAACACATTTTCAAGATGAGAAACATGGCATTGAAGGGAACATGGCATTGTCCTCGGAGAAAAAGGAGAAGATTTAAATAATTTTGACATCTTTACTAATTCCCTAATTAGAAAAACACACAAAAATAATAAATATAAAAATTTAATTTGGAATTATAAATAAATATTAGGAAAGAATATTAAAAGTTAAATTAAGTTATGAAAATTCAAATTTTGTTGATGAATTATTAAAATACTTAAGAGAAAAGATAAATTAACAAACACAAATAATAAAATAAATAAAATATAATAATAGTAAATAAATAATTCAGTTTTTAATTATTAATAAAATATTAAAAAAGAGTGCTTACAAAATAATTTGAGTTATGGAAATTTTAAATATTTTTTTGATCAGTATGGAAATTTTAAATATTATTGATGAATTAAGGTAATACAAAATTGAAAAATGAATAAAAGGATAAAATATTAAGAAAATGGTTGATAAATAGGAAAGATATTTAATAAATAGGACATGTTTATAGATTACAAATACATAAGAAAAGAAAGGAAAAGGAAAACAATAATGTAATTAAAAAAATATTGATATTGAAAAAGAAGACATTTATAATTAAATGTAAGGAAAATAGGAAATACCAAATCTAATTATAAAGTAGATTTTGTTTTTGTTGAAATAAGAAGACATAATTCTAATAAGTAGATGTAAAATATGAAAAAGGTATAAAATCTTTTAATTGAATGAATAATTAATTATTTCTAAACTTTCATTGAGCCAGTTTTTAATATAATTTATATATTAAAAACAGTTATTTATTATAATTTTACTTATATAAAATAAATATTATCTAATGCATTGCACATGCTAAAGTACTAGTCATATAAAAATAAAAATTTTAAATATATTCAATTAATTTTAAATTAAATAATATTATACATTATTATCATCTAATAATAAATTGTAATGTTGTTAGACTTTTGCATTAATTATTTTAAAGTTATACTTAAAATAATTTGTAACTGATTATTATTCTAAAAATCTTTATCCGGACTGTATATGAAAATCAACTATGTTTAATACTTATGATATTTGCACTTAACACTTTCTATTTATTGTAAAGTCCCATTTGCATTCTAATATCTGATATTAATTGCATTTATTATTTTTCTCACATTTACGGTAAATATGTAAACCATTTAGAAATCATGCAAAGACCAAAACATATTAATTGAAAATAATAAATAAATTACTTTTTAAAAATGATTGATATGGATCCATTAAAAAAAATGACTGATATGGAACTCATTCATACAGTAATAATCCATGAACAAATTGGTGGGATGAGAAATGTTATTGCAAACAGAAACTAAAATTCATGTTGCCTATAAATTGCCACCCCCAAGGTGAATCTTGACCTCAACAGTCTCAACTGACCATTATTTGTCCACTGTCTTGTCCCTTCCTACCTATCATACTAAACATAAACACTCATTCATTACTAGGTTCTCTCACACTCTCCCTCCTCATCTGCATCTCATTCTCTTTCCTTCACCCTTTCTCTATCCTAAAACACAAAATTCTCCCTGATAAATATATTCATATTCATTTTAGAATTGCATTGAGCCAATTTTCTATACATCCAAACCACTCAAATACATTTTGAGTAGAAGCAACATTACACAGTTATATATACTTACAAAACAGCAGCATCCACAAAGAACGAAATGGTCATTAACAACAACACCTACATGCCTAATGATGTTGCACGGATTATTTTGTCAAAATTGCCTGTAAAGTCTTTGAATCGATTCAGGATTGTGCAGAAATCCTGGTTAAATTTGCTTGAAAATCCTCGATTCAAGCAAATGTATATGCAAAACTACTTATTCAAAGATGACGATGGTTCATCGCTACTTGTACAACAACCCTGGGAAGGTCTCCTAAATCCTCTTTTGCTTTCTGGTGAGAGGCTTGAAAAAAATGTCGAATTTGATTTGCCGTCTCCTTGTCACGAGGAGGACGTCAGAAGCATCAATTTTCTTGACTCTTGTGTCAACGGTACAATTGGTATCGTTCGATGCAAACGCCAATATAAAGATAACGATGTTATGTTATGGAATCCTGCAACTAAGGAATTCAAGATTATTCCTTCTGCTCAAGTGTTGGGTACTGCCTTTTTGGCCTACATTCATGGTTTTGGGTATGATAATGTGAATGATGATTTTAAGTTGCTTCAGCTTGCAACTTGGTTTGTAGGTAATTCACGGGATATAGAGGAGATTTGGCAGATTTATAGCTTGAAACGAAACTCATGGAAAAATCTTGATCTTAATATGACTTGTGCTTCTCTTAGATGCAAATCATATTTTGGTTTTGCAGTGAACTTGAATGGGTCATTGCATTGGTGGGGCACCAACCTCCATGACAAAGGAGCAGCAAAAGAAGACGTATTGGTATCATTTGACATGAGCAATGAGGTGTTCCACACAACACCAATAGGTTGGCGTACTAATCTTGAATATGTTAATAGATACTTGGCAGTGTTCAATGGCTCCATTGCAATTATTTCGAACTCTCTTGGGAGTAATTACCTTGATATATCAATTTTGGGGGAGTTTGGTGTCAAGGAATCCTGGACCAAACTTTTCACCATTGGACCCTTAACTTCTTTTGGGAGGCCAATTGGTGTGGGAAAGAAGGGTGATATATTGTTCATAAAAGATCAAGAGGACAGTGAGCTTGGCTGCTTTGATTTAAGTACTCAAATGTCTAAGGAGATTAGTATTAGAAGACCAAATTATAATTCTAAAATTATATTTTACAAGGAAAGCTTTCTTCATTTCGGAGAAATAAATTAGCAATTCACTTGTTAGTCTAGGTAGAAGTTTTTTTTTCATCTATTTATTGTATGCTAATCCTTGAAATTAGGGGTATAGCCCCGTGAGAAATTGTATTGTTCTCTGTATATTTGTTATTTGAATTTGTAATTGTATTGACCTTTGAACACAATCTATATGCACCACTTTCTCTTATGAACTTTTATTAGATTATGGATTATCTATGTGTAATTAACGCTTTCTTCAAAGTGCTAAGTGTTGAGTATAACTGATGTTATCGTTATATGTGTTGCAAGAAAGGCTTGGCTAAAGAATCCAATTGATACTACTTTTGCTAAAAGTATGTTTTATTAGAAATGTGGTTTATGGGCCTAACTCAACCCTACAAAACTGGCTTGTAAGATGAGGGTTGCCCCCCACTTATATACACCAATTACCCGATAGTAGGTGGCATGATAGGCCCAACAACAGATCGCTAGGATTTGCTCTAATACGATATTATAAATATGGGTTATTGGCCTAACTCAACCCTACAAAACTAACTTGTAAGGTGAGGGTTGCCCTCCCACTTATATACAGTCGATGTGGGATCTACAACACGTTTTAAAAATCAACTGCTCGACCATCAGTTAGTTATACCACATGTCATGCGAGGGTTTCCCTCCCACTTATATACACTAATTTGGCCTTATCACTAGTTGATGTGGGATCTACAACACGTTTTAAAAATCAACTGCTCAACCATTAGTTAGTTATATTCAATTTTCATGCAATTTTCAGCATGTTTATGACCCTTTTTGATTCGAACATCAGTTGGGCTTTATATTTTTGATGTAGTGAGTTTAATGTGATAAGTTTCACATCATGAATTAGTCAAAAAGGGTTCAAAATAGTCCAAAATCTAACGATCATTGTTTCGAAAGGACCATTTTGACTAATGTTAAAAACAATAAGGACTAAATTGAACTTTTAAAAAGATAAGGAACCAAACTGAATAAAATTAAAAACATAAAGGACTAAAAGTATATTTTAGCCTAAATAGAATTTGTATACCTGAATTATCTATTAAGCGGAAAAACAAGTGTTCGATTCTCTCCGTGTATATGTGCAAAATTTCCTTGGGCCAACGACAGCCACGAACCACGAGCGGGATTAGTCTATGACCCAGTGGATTGGGGGACACCCGTAGTCTCTGACCCAGGACTAGAAAAAAAATTTGCATAGCAAAAATAATTTTTAATTATGATATGTTACCTTTTTAACTTTCTTATCTTTTTTGCTAAATGAATTTGCAGTCTATGTATGCCATATCTACTTGTCTTTTCTATTTATATCCCTTCTCTTTATATTTTCTTTTATTTTTATTCTATAATACTTTAATTCATCAATAACATTTAAAACTGCCATAGTTGAAATTATTTTTTAACTACTCTTTTTAAATATTTTTTCATAATTCATGTGAACTATGCACTTATTATTGCTATTATCAATCTATTTTATAGTTTAAATAATCAACCAAAGCATAATTCACTTTTGAATTATAATTAAAATATTTATTCATTATTTATAAGTTAATTATGTATTTATTACTATTAGATAATTAATTGATTATTTAACTATAAAATATAATAATAATAATAATAATAATAATAATAATAAAATAAATAAATAAATAAATACTCAACTCTATTCTAATAAATATTTATTTAATATTTTTATTTTACTTTATAGTTTAAATGATCAATAAAAGCAAAATTCTCTTTGGAATAATAAGGAAAATGCATATTGATTATTCAAAAGTAATTTATGTATTTATTATTAAATAATTCATTTATTATTCAAACTATAAAATAGAACAATAATAATTAATACATGAGTCACTTTTGAATTCTGAATAAAATATTAAGAAATGTATTTGCAAAGTAATTTGAGTTATAGCAATTTTAATTATTATTGATAAATTAAGGTTATACAAAACAAAAATAAAAGGATAAAATTTTCAGGGAAGGGTTGATATGCAAAAAGGACGTTTATTAGATAGGCATATATATAGATTACAAATGCATATAATATAGTAGATTGGAAAAGGGGAAAAAATAGCACAATTAAAAATATATATTGATATGTAAAAAAGAATACATAGAGAAATGTAAGAAAAAATAGGAAATACAAAACCCAATTACAAAACTAGATGTTTGTTAAAACAAGAAGAATATATGATTCTAATAAAAAAAAATAAAGTTTAAAAAGAATAAAATCTTTTAATTAAGAAGATAATTAATGATTTGTAAACTTGCATTGAACCAATCTTCTATAAACCCAAACCACTAAAATACATTCATTGTAGAAGCAAGGGTACAATTTGTCATCCTTGTACTAAAACAGTTATACTTACAAATGGCCTCAACCACGATGAAGCTTATTAACAACATCAATATTTCTCATGATGTTGAACTATATATACTGTCGAAATTGCTCGTGAAAACTATGAATCAATTCAGGTTTGTGCACTCTTCTTGGTCAAATTTTCTATCAAACCTCAATTCATGAGTGTATTTACAAAACTTCTTATCCAAAGACGATGATGGTTCATCTCTCCTCCTAAAGAAACAAGCCTCAAAAGGTATTCCATATTTGTTTTGGTGTTGGTTGAGAGGTTTCATTTAGATTGTCATTTCCTTGTCAAGACAAGAATGTCATAATTATGGATTATTGTGTCAATGTTATAATTGGTCTCATTCAATACAAATGTGACTATGGCAATCAAGATGGTTTTGCTATATATAAGCAAGACTTGGGGAAGACCAGAAGGACTAACCCTGAATTCCTTAGTTGTAAGGTTCCAAAACATAACATCTTGATCACCATAGCCGCACTTGTATCGAACAACACCAATTGTACCATTGACACAAGAATCAAGAATTTTAATGTTTATGACATCCTCCTCTTGATAAGGAGCTGGAAAATCTAATTTGACCTTTTTCTCATACCTCTCACTGTAAACCAAAAGCAGATTTGGAAGGCCTTCAGAGGCTTGTTGTCTTACGAGAAGCGATGTGTAGAAATTATTGGGATCTATACTAGGATTTAGAACACCTAAATTATCATTAGATGCAATACTCTTAAATTGCGTACCTCTTAAAGACATACTCGATCTTGCGAAAGTGTGTACACAAGTGTATATGTCAGGAGAAGGAACTTCCTCTTGATCTCCCCTCTCTTATAGAGCATTGGATGGAGCAACCAAATATCCAACCCTTGTTTAAATAGATAGGTAACCTAATATCCAACCATCATAGATATTAGGTCCATTAGGTCCTACACATAAACTCAATACACTTATCTATTGGGCTTGACCTAATAAACATATAAGCACATGGTGATTTCCAAAGCCCAAATTGGATCACTTAATTAAACATTGGGCTCATAGGGAAAAATGTATCAAGTCATATATTCAACCCATATTTTAATAAAACAAAATACACCAATCAATAGACCAAATAAAGAAAATTCTAACATTCTCCCACTTGGGCAATATTGATTGGGAAAATATATCAAGTCATACGTTCAACCCATATTTTGAAATTCATTTTGAAAATGACTCATGAGTTGAATAACTATGGCCACATAAACAACCTAAACATAATCATCACAAAACATGACCAATACAACTAACAAAATCGATAGCTAAGGCCTATAAGCAAAGATAAACTAATCCAAGTTTAGTTCACCAATGACCACATAACCAACAACTTTATTAGCATGATCATAACACAAGTGTGCAGGTGTAGGTACACATCATAGCATGGCATGTGATCCCTTTCATGCTACTGTGTATGGATCCTACATTGCATTTTTTTTCTTCAAGAAAACACAACCAATCTCACAAAGAGATAATATTCATGCTTCTCATGAAACACCATTCCAAAAGGAACCAAAACATGCACATAATAATCTCTTAAAGAGATCATATCCATGTTTCTCACGAAACACCACTCCAAAGAGGAACCAAAACATACGTGCATAACAATCTCTCAAAGAGATCATATCCATGTTTCTCACGAAACATCATTCCAAAGTAGAACCAAAAAACATATGTGCGTAACAATCTCTCAAAGAGATTATATTCATGTTTCTCATGAAACACTAATCAAAAGCGAAACTGAAACATGCACATAACAATCTTTCAAAGAGATCATATTCATTTCCAAAAAAGGAAACTGAAACATCTCAAGCGAAAAGAAAAAAAATACTTAACAATTATTGTCAATAATCAACATGTGCATGACATTATTGAATAAAAGATTGCATAAGTCCAATGTAATAAAAGTAGCACAAAATAATAACAACTCCCACTAACCAACTACATCAAAAGGACCTTACAATACCCATATTCTTAACATGTTTCATAAACACTATAGGTCTAAGTCCTTTAATCAGGGGGTCAACAAACATCTTCTTTGTACTAAGTCCTTTAGTTATGGGAAACCCAATTGCACAAGACACATGCAATCTCAAAACTCTTATCAACTTTCATTGATCAATCACATTAAAACACATAAACTACCAAAGTTTAAACAATGATTAGATACCAATGTGATCAAGTTGCTATACCATCAATCACCAGAACATAATTCAGTTACTTGTAAAATTTAACCATAAAAGATATTCAAAAAAACATATATACAACTCAAAACTAGCAATCAATTGCCACAAAATGATTAAGCATCATTGGTAGAATGAATGATAAACATGTATTTTAATCATCCCAAGAAGGGCTATACACATCAATGCGACAATCATCTTGTCACTTCTCACACATCTCTTTAATAAGCCCTAAGAGGAAAATTAATGCAAGGACAATTAACCTTTTAAACCAACTACTTTATGCAAAGTATAGATAAATTATGTCATTTGTAAAGGCAAAAATCACAAGAAGGGGGGTTGAATTGTGTTTTATAAAAATTTACGCAAACTTTTATAAAACACATGATTCGTCTGTTACGGGTTTAAAAAAAAGAGTTTCGGAGAAAAAGTTAACAGACGATAACAACAGATGAAACCTTTTAAGAAAACAAGATAAATCACAAGACAAAGTCAGTTCAAGCAGTTATAAGAAATAAAGAGCAGGAAAGATAACACAAGAATTTATACTGGTTCGTCTCACCTCGAGACAACGTTCAGTTCTTGGCAAACCACCAAGTTCTACTAACTCTTGCAAGTTACAAGTATTGTTCAATGCCACTTCTGGCTCAACCCAAGTAGTTTTTACACTAGCCTCTCCAAGCTAAAAACCCAAGTATTCTTTCTTACCAAGCAATTTCTGGCTCTACAACAAATCAGTAGATTTGTTGAGTTAGGGGCACACAGACTTTGATTATCATCTTACAGACGGATATACAAGATTAAAAATACAGTCTTTTTCTCTCAGGATACTCAAGGTGTTTTGAGAGCTTTTTACAACTAGAAAATTTTACAAGAGAAAGAATGAAGGCTTGAAAGAATGCTTGCAAGTTAAAGTTCTATTTTCAGCACTTTGAATTTTCTGCTATATATAGACTTGCTGAGGAAGTAACTATTGTCTCTAAACGGCCTTCTTACTTGCATCTGACCAACATCTGAAGGAAAGTGGTTGTTGGGGCATTTAATTTGAGCATTAAATGCTTGTCACCAACTAGTCACTTTGAGCTGATAAAGCACTATACTTATCTTCCTAGAGATACACTCCATATCCTTCTGCTGCAGTGGTCACATCGCTTACTCAGACAAGTACTCATTGATAGTTGTAGCGCGTCTTTTGAGGCGAGGGGAACTTCTGCTACTTTGACTCTTGTTTTTGTTTTCCTTTATGCACTTCGACAGATCCTAGGAGGATGTTCCATCAAATTACAAAATGACAGTGCATTTACTATGCCTTTAAATGCTTCTTCAGACTTAAGCGTCTGTCTGCATATCATCTGTAACTTACAGATGCAGATGCAACGATTTCGTCTATTGGCATTATAAGACACAATCTTTTTACTTAATATTTGTTTTGCATTGAATCAAAATTATTGAGAGTCCTGATTTGTCTTATGACTCAATATCATTCGAGTATAATATATACTCTCATTTGTTTTGAGACTTTAGAATAAATTTTAATGACAAAGGCTCAAAACCATATATCAATAAATAAAAAAATTCAGTAACACTCATATTTTCATATCTTTCTAAAAAGAAAACAATATAATATAAGCCCAACTTATATTAATAATGCAATCTAATGTCCCAAAATAATTTATTAAAAAAAAGTCAAAAGTTTGACTTATACAGGACATAGATAAAAAAAAAGGTGATTAGTAATACAAGAAGCATATATTTATGACTAATAAATTATGCTCCCACATTTCCTTCAAAACAATGTATCTTGTAATTCTCTTAATTATCAATTGAAAAAAAATCTAAGGAAAATAAGCACAAGATACATTAATAATAAACATTAATCACATTTAAAATTTACCAAATTTTTAAAACTTATTAATAGACACAAAATATACTTATCAAATAGGAAACAATGTGTCCAAATCAAACAAATTGATTTTCACATTTTTTTTTTTTGGATAAAAGACTAGGAATGTTCAAGCATCAGAATAGATCCAAAAAGCCCAACTAGGTTGGCACCTTAGGAACTATAAATCATTCCCCAAAAACAATCCCAAATATTATTGAAAACAAATTAAAAGAAAGATAACGGCAGTAGGAACATAGTCCCTATATTACAACTAGAATAGCAACCAGACTAGAAAAACCTATAAGAGGGTAAACCTATTCTATTTCTATAGAAATCATATCTAATAGACTCAGGCATTACATCCCAACCAAAATAGTAATCAATGATTTTCACCTAGTTTTCATGCAATTGAATTTATTGCACAATTTTTTTCTTATAAGTCACAAGAATATGATCCAATGATATTTAACTAGGCACAATCATATTCTTACTAAAGTATAATATGCTTGTACAATCACTCACGAGCAAAAAGAATTTTTCATATTATAGCTCCCACTAATGATTAGCATTTTCTTGTAAACAAAGTAACTCTCTTGAGCTTGTACCTAAGCATATTTTCATGAACAAATAAACATATTCATCATGACAAAAAAATGTCAATATTATATATATATATATATATATATATATATATATATGTTTACATCCTTTATAAAAAATTTAATCCAAAATTAAAACATTATAATTTATTTACTTTGTCAATGAAAGACATGATATGAAGTTGAAATTAAATACAAATAAATCATTGATTGATTAAAAGGACAATATTTAATGATATTTGCCACACTACTTTGGGATATAAACCATATGAATATAAACTCCTCTATGGTTGGAAAATATACCATACACAACAGTTTCCAAAAATTCAAAAAAACTTGTAGTTAGAATTTTCACTGTTACATAATCCCAAATTTAAATGTTACATGAATCAACTTATGCAATAGATTTCTTCTGGGTAAACTTATGCACTAAGTGATTTAAGTAACACAATCATCCAAAAAAAAAAATGGGAAGCACTTCCATTAATATTCATGAATAAGTCATTGTGGTGATAAACATTCATTTCCAATAACAGTGCTCCTAAAACAAGGATGAAATTACAATTTAGAAAAAATACTCAACTTCATACATAAATTTTCTCAAACCATGTTTCCCAAGAAACATATCAGAAATTATTTTCTTCATATAAAATCACATCATGCACCCAAGTGATGAATAACATCAATTTGTACAAAGATTAAATGTCAAGAATACAATGTACAAACCACATAAACCATTTAACATAATTTCAAAGAACACATGGACAAACAAATCTAATTAAAAATGATTAATGTGAGAAGACTCAAAGAATTTCATAAGTTTATTCCATTAGTTAAGTATTTGACAACTATGGTAGTCACATTATACCAAACTAATAAATTCGTTCATCAAAATAATGATTTATACATGTTCTCGAAATTATATTATATAAAATACATAATGAAAAAAAAAACATCTTTCCAGATACACTTAACAAATAACAAGTGCACCAAAGATGACAATAATAATTAATATTATCTCTAGTTATCATTTTCCATAAATTTGTTTGTGTCTTAATATAAGACAATATACCAAAAATAAGACATGGTACAAATAAAATTAAAGACTCATTTAACTAGAGTTTTAGGCAAAAGTTTGCACAGCTGCCTTAATTTTGTTATGTACCAACATAATGTAATCAATTATCTATGATTATATCATAATTCTTTTGGTATTTCCCTTGATTGCTACACAATCATAATCACTAACAATTATTTTTGTATCCTTTAAACATGTAATTCATATTACACATCACCAAATTATGCATAATGATTTATCAATATACAAGTTATCTAAAAGATTTGAACACTTTATAGATAAATTTAATCAAACATGCACAATCCATAACCTTATAAAAAAAAACTTGAATGCATATCCACTTGACAGATATCAAATGACAAGTCATATGTTTTCATAAAACACACGAAGGCACAATTTAAAAGAAATATGATTTTCATTGGCAAATTTAACCTTCATATATAAATGAATTACAAAAAAAAATTGCCATGCCATGATTGCGTAACATTAAAATATTAAAATATTTTTATCTCAAATTCTGTCTCTATTCTCATGCTTTGAAAACATAAAATTTAATTAAAAAAAAACAATAAAGTCTTAAACTTTTGTATCATAATTATTGCATATAACAATTCAAATTGTAATGCCAACACACCTTCATTGTAACATAAGAATTTGTATATAACATGACTTAATCGAATTCAAAAGATTTATGCATATAAAATAATATCTCTCAGAGTATAAAATATATTATACATTCATAACAGTTGTAAACATACAACAAATAAGGATCAATACAATGTCATCCTTTCACCTATTATAATTATTTACAATCAAGAGCTCAATATAATTGACAATGTTATTCATGGAAAAAGTTACAAGAGCAAGGATTCAAACCATATAATATAAACTCTCCTGTGGGTAGAGAATATATTGTACAATAACAACAGTTACAAAAATCAAACACCTGTGGGTCGAAGGATTTTACTGTCATGAATAACATGGGACAATCATCATCAATAATAATTACTAAACGAGGATTTAAAACATATAATACAAAATCTCTTGTGAGTAGAGAATATATTATATAATATAATAACAGCACTTACAAAAATCCAACACCTGTGGGCTGAAGGATCTTACTGTCAAGTTCATCCCAACATGTCACAACAAAATTAACCAATGAATTAACCCCCTATGGGTGAGTCAACTCAAAGATAAATTTAAATGACACAACATCCCAATATTTCAAATTTAACAAGTAGCTATATTAATTTTGCAAATAACCCACTGTGGTGAGATACACTTTCTCAATCAATAGAGCTCATAATAGGGATAACAATTGGCCAAAATATTTTTCTTATTCAGCTCTAAATTTCAAAACATCAACAACATATAGCGATAAAAATAATAAATATATTATAAACTATACACTATTAATTATTAGTAATATACATATGTTACAAATCGAGATTGTCGATCCTAAATAAACAATGCCATTTTCACAAATGACAATATAATACACATATGTATATAAGCCAATTAATAATCCAATCCCAAAATTAATGTATCAATGGTATAATGGAGATCCAAAATGCAATGCCAATTTCATGATCAGGAAACCACATCAAAAGGATTGTTTTGATAATATTATTACTATTATTAATATTAATATGTTATGCAAGTAATAACTATGCGTCAAATTCATTTATCATGCATGCAATACTTTCTCTCACCATGAATTAGGTCACAATGACCAACGTAATTCATATATACCATCTTGAAACAAATTCTATGAAAAGAATTTCTAATTTCACAAAACCCTAAAAGTTTCAATTTTAATCAATTCAAGAAATCATAAATTAAAACATAGGATTCTAAATTTAGTATAACCCACTCTGATACCACATGTAAAAATTAATAGGATATATACTAGGATTTAGAACACCTAAATTATCATCAGATACAATACACAAAATTTGCATACCTCTTGAAGACATACTCGATCTTGCAGAAGTGCGTACACAAGTGTATACATTAGGAGAAGGAACTTCCTCTTGATCTCCCCTCTCTTATAGACCGACTATTGGATGGAGCAATGAGCCGTCAAAGAGGACATGAGTCAAGTGAGGATCCTACCCTTCTTTAAATAGACAGGTAACCTAATATCCAACCATCATATATATTAGGCCTATTAGGTCCTACACATAAACTCAACACATTTGTCTATTGGGCATGACCTAATAAACATATAAACACATGGTAATTTCTAAAGTCCAAATTGGATCACTTAATTAAACATTGGGCTCATAGGGAAAAATATTGGCTTTTGCTATATCCACTCCCCTTTTTTGCTAAATACGCTCCCATTGATTGTTTTCTATTATTTTTTTCCTTATATACCCTTTATACACATAACATTTATACAAAATTATTATTCCGGAATACTATTGTTGTGTTCCGGAAAGTACTTTCTGGAATACAGTTTTATTTTTTAATACAATTTTATTTTTTAACTTCCGGAAAATACTTTCCGAAATACTATTTTGTGTTCCGGAAAGTATTTTTTGGAATGTTAAAAAATAAAATTGTATTCCAGAAATTACTTTCCAGAACACAAAATAGTATTCCGGAAAGTACTTTTCGGAAGTTAGCAAAAAAGGGGAGTGGATATAGCAATAGCCAAAATATATCAGGTCATACATTCAACCCATATTTTAATAAAACAAAATACACCAATCAATAGAAGACCAAATAAAGAAAATTCTAACACGATGAACCATCATAATCTTTGAATAAGTAGTTTTGTATATGCATTTGCATGAATTGAGGGTTTTCAAGCAAATTTGACTAGGAAGTCTGCACACTCCCAAATCAATTCAAAGATTTCATGGGCAATTTTGACAAAGTAATCAGTGCAACATCATTAAGGCATGTAGATGTTGTTGTTAATGACCTTTTCATTCTTCTTTATGGCTACTGCTATTTTGTAAGTTGGAAAATCAAGAAGTTGCTAGTTTGACACATCAAAATGTCATAGATTTGGAGGGAGAACATACATAAAAGGATGTTCCTGCAGCACTAAATACTGTTGTGATTATTGATTCAGATGAGGAAGATGACAGAGATAAAGAATTTGTTGTTCCATTTCATGAAGTTGTGTTGTCGAGAATAGTTGTGCCATCTCCTGCATTGCAAATGATTGTAAGTTTTTTGGTTTTTCTTTGTTATTGTAATTTTTTTATGTATGTATATTGAAACAATGGATACTCAATGCTTTAAATCCTAAATAGTGGATCATAGCAGTCAACCCCAAAAACGCTATAATGGTATAGTGTATAGTGGGACAACCACTATTCTATTTTTTTAATATAGTTTATTTAATGTAAACTCTATGCATATAGTCATATTTAACAATAACTCTCCACATAATAATGCATTAGATGAATTAAATATGTAACAACAAATCTATTCATAGAATCATTATACGTGTCTAACAGCAAGTCAGCAACTCCCTTAACAAAAATAGAATCATAGATCCATAAAAACAAGTTAGTAAATCCTTTAACAAAAACAAAAACATACATATATAAGTCATAGAAGTGGGCTACAGAAGTGGGAGTAGAGAGAAAGTTGAAATGACAAGTGAATGTCATAGGTTGAAACTGAGAAAGTTGAAAGAAGTGAAAAAAAAAATGCCTTCTCCTATACCTGTTTCAAGATGGAGGCTAGGGTGGGAAATGTTGTTAGGTCTCCCACCCCAGGAAACTCTTTGTGAACTATTAGATAAATTAATTTTAAAATTAATGGTTGAGATTGTCTTTTTTTTTTCTTTTTTCCTTTTTCTCTATTTTTATGTATCTTTCCTAATTTATCTCTGTCCTCCTCTGGCATCCTCACTTCAGTGCCAACAACAACCTTTGTGGTGGTTTTATGATAGCTTTCAATCCTCTCCACATCACTCCCTCCACACACCATACACCCCGCTCAATCCATCACTGTTCCCCTCTAGCTCATCAAAGTCTCCAAACCCTCATTGACCCTTCTTTCAACTCCAATGGCTTCCATGAAATTTCCCCCTATTGGAGTCCAAGTGTGAAGGAGAAGTCCCACATTGGGTAGAAATAAGAAAGTTGAGTAACATATAATTGGAAAGACCCTCAAACCTAATGCCTTAAGGTTTTGGGTTAAAGATGATGTCAAGTTCACTTGTGTGATGTGCTCGTGGCACATT
The DNA here is from genome assembly GCA_026413185.1 of Pueraria montana var. lobata. Classification (NCBI taxonomy): domain Eukaryota; kingdom Viridiplantae; phylum Streptophyta; class Magnoliopsida; order Fabales; family Fabaceae; genus Pueraria; species Pueraria montana. Next base: position 59,772,987 of record CM048654.1, read on the forward strand.
GGTGAAGATCTCCCCAGTTTTAACCCCCCTTAGATGCACAACACCTCCCCTCATATTTGACCAACTTGGTTCTTAATTCCCTCTCTTAGGACACAATTGGATTACTCCAAAAAAATTTCCTTGGCAAGAGAACCATGGAAACACCAAAAATCACAATAGGGTTATTGTCAATTACCACGGTGTGTGTAATTGAGGCCTGAACGATGTTGGTATTGATGGCAACCAAATCATTCACACATGAAATGTTGAGCAAGCATATTGACAGTAAAATGAATTTGGGGAGCTCACCTCACATTGTCCGTCTTTGACTAGGTTTCAACTTGAAAGACAGCGTCTTGCTTTCATATGGTTCCATAATCCTTGCAATTTTATTATTCTTTGTCATGTGCAGTTTTCACAGAACGCGATGAAGTTTTCACAGACCTCATACGGAGGAATTAATAGCGACATTAGAACTGAAACCAAGATATATGAGTGGCGTTCAAACCTCCCCATCAAATCGTCAATGACATCGCATCATGGCAAGACAATCTACTGGAATGTCGCGTTGTTAAGGTGTCGGTGATGGCAAGACAGTGATGTCGCATGGTGGCATCCGGTAAAATCGTTGAAGGGAAAGAAGAGGATAGAGGAGAAAGGTAAATCATGAAAGAAGAAGAAAAAAGACGAAAAAGAAAAGAAAAAAGAATGAAAAATCTCGATCGTTGATTCAAAAATAAAGAGATCTGACGGCTCAAAAAGAGTTTCCCAAGGTGGAAGACCTGACAACATTTCTCACCCTAGCCTCCATCCATGTTTCAAAAGTGTGTTCAACAAGTCAACAAAAAAAAAAAAGAACTTGATAAGAGAACATTCGTCTTAATAGCAAAAAGTAAATCTGTTAAGGAAAAGGAGGGAGTAACATAAACTTATAGCAGCTATTCTGTCTTCTTTTTTATAGAAAAACAACTTTTATGTTAAAATAGCTTTTCTATTAAATATAATAAAAGGAAAAATTAAAGTTTCAAAAACGCCCATGTCTTAAAAAAGCCCAAACGGTTACCTTTTAAGAGAGCATTTTCAAAAAACACTGTAATGGCGCTATCCCAGCCGCTACAGTCACAATTTCAGCTGCTACACTAAAGCGCTCCATTATTGAGATCCCTAATGCGGCCAAGGGCCGCTCCGCCCTGCTACAACGCTATCTTGGTGCTATAATGCGCTATTTTCATCCCTGTGGATACTAATATGCATGAGCTTTTATTTGGAACATATTTGTAACATCCTCCATCTAGGGATGATTTGATAGAACTATGGCATTTCATGGTTACAATTTTCGGCAGAAGATTCTTATAAAATTATCATTGTATCTTTCTTGAACTAGTTTTCTTAAATTATGTTCCTTTCAAAAGTATATTGCCTTACCTTTTGAATATTTACAAAGCGGATTCTTCTGGAGATTGAGAGGCTATAGTTACAACCTAGTCTGACATACACTTGAGAGATGTTGTTTATATTCTTTTAAAAGCTAATTGAATATTTTATATATAGATGACCCATTCAATATGTTTTACATTTCGGCAAATTATGCTGGTGTGTCATATTTACTTTTTGGCATATTATGTTGCATTTTTCTTAATTGTTACTGAAGTTCCTTCCATTGAACCATTTACATTTTTTTTACCCTTTTTCTTAAATATATTTATAATTATAGCAAGCTGATTACCATTGTATCGAATTCTCAAAGTTAACTTGTTTTCTTTAAGCATATTAGTATTCCTTCTTTGTACAAAGGCTCAAATGAATTACAGCATTAACAATAATTAACATATTGAAGACTCTGAAGTGAAATTTTGAAGCATGAAGCATATATTGTGAAAAGTTCTCAATCCCTTACTTTATTAATGTGGCTTAGCCCTCTTAAAAACAAGCACTTAATTCTAGTACCTTGGCAAGATTTCACAGAAATGTGACTTTTTTGCTCCGTAGTCTTAGTTCTGTAATCATTGAATGTCTTGCTAAACATGAATATTTTGATGCAATATGAAAATTCCTGTACTTTTGGTCATTTACTGTATTCTTTGTTGTTGGGCAAGTGATAAGGTTGAAAATGAAAACAATTGATGTATCTAGATCTATATTTTATCTAAATGCCATGCTATTTCTATTTTTTTCCTTTACTCCTGCTATGCACACATTAATGTTGATAGATAAATAGTGCATTTTGACGCATGAGCTTTTCCATTTATTTTTCAGAGCATATTGTGTAATTTTTAAAATTTGAATTACTACATTTGCATTTGGGTAGCTTCCTTTGAAAGCTTTTGTGTATTTGGATTTAAATTACGTAGCAACTTTTCAAGACAAGATGCTCCTCACCAATCAAGATAAGGCTTTTGTTGTTTGTTTGTTTTCATGAAGATGCTTGGTCTTTCTTCTTGTTCTTGTTCATCATTTTAATGCAAGTTGTTTCACTGACAATTCTATGTGTCACAATTCATTTTAGGGGTATCACACTCCCATTCCTTACCTGTGAGAAAGAGAAGATCTAAAAATTAAGACAAGTATGGATGGTAAAGCTAACACTAGGAGCGATAAAGGTGTTTATATTGGTGTACAGGAGGAAGAAGATCAGGTTGATGCTGAAGATGATGGTCTAGAAGATATTTGGAAGGAGATGTCAATGGCAATCGAATGCTCCAAAGTATCATACTTTAATTTGCTATTATTTGCCAGTAATAATAGTAATTAATTTTCTATGCAAGGTAGTTTTATCTCCTACTCATTAAGATGATTTTTTTTCATGTAATTTATTTGTAACACTTCCCTGATTTCTACTTGTTAAGTTGAGGGCTTCTGAGACATCACATATTTCTTGTGAAGATAAGGGGAAAAACTATAGCAGAACATACAAGTGTGGGAAAAATAAATTGATAGATAGAATTATGACGTAGTTCCTTTTTGAGTTGGGTTGTTACTTGCTAACAAGATTATTCATTGATTTATGTAGACAACTGTAAATAATTTGGTAGATACACTAAAAATGGTTTCCCCATTTCTATCAGCCAAGCGTTTGTATCAGTTATTCTATGCATGTTTAATATTCTAGAAGTACAGTAATTCACAAAATGCAAATTGTGTTGAAACTTGAAACCTTGTGCGTTATGGCATACAATTATCCTTATTGGCCTCTATTATTTTGTTCTCTCACTTAATCTATGTTATACCTGTTGTATGCATTTTGATATAACATGTAATGCTCCCATCACATGTATCATATATGCTTTTCTTTTCTGCTCAGAAAAATTTACTTGCACACATGTCATAGTAATTTAGCTTTATGTACATTATTTCTAACTTTGAATTCTATCTGTAAATAACATTTTTAGAGGTTCTTTGGCATTGATTTAGTTTAATTATACCTCTACTAGCTAGGATGTTTTTGTGGATCCTCTGCCGGATGATGAAGTGGGAGAAGATGATAATTAGAGACTATTTCATAAAAGATGTCTCTTTATTATTTATAACTAATGTCCATAAATTAGGGATGTTACACCAACTCATTGCTATGATTTCTGAAATCAATGTTGTTGGTGGATCCAAGGGGTGGTGGGTAGACACTGGTGCAACACGTCATGTTTGCTATGATAGATCTTTGTTTAAGAATTATTCTGTTGCTGAGAATCAGGAAGTGTTGTTGGGAGATTCCCACACCACGATTGTTGCTGGGACTGGAGATGTGGAACTGAGGTTTACCTCTAGAAAGACTGTGGTTCTTAAAGATGTTATGCATACTCCATAGATGAGAAAGAATTTAGTTTCAGGCTATCTTCTTAACAAAGCTGGGTTTACTCAAACCATAGGGGCTGATTTGTATACTCTTACAAAGAATAATATTTTTGTGGGGAAGGGTTACACTACTTATGGAATGTTCAAATTGAATATTGAATGAATAAATTTGTTTGTTTTTTCCTTATATGTTCAATACTTCTTATGTTTATCATTAATCTATTCTGAGTATATTTCTAAATGTTTGAAATTGATTGTTTATGTAAAATACTAAATACTGCAACATTGTTATTTTCTATCAGTTTGTGAATTTTGTGAATATATTTTAGTTACTATTTGTGAAAAAAAAAATTGATATATGCTGGATTGGAAATAGTTTGGCTAATGTCTTCCCTGTTATATATGTAAAGCATTTGCAAGAAAACATTGGAACGGTGGTTTATGTTGTATTTTGGTCAAAGAACTTTGCCATGTTATATTTTCGAAGTTATGTGCGTTTCTTTATATATATTAATAGTGAAGTTAATTGTAGTACAGGGTGTTGCATATTAGTACTTTTATACATATGTGATTTTATCTATTTTCCTTTTAAATTGAAAAAATAGTGGGGGCTCTTCTTCTTATTATGCACATATTAATAAACGTGATTATTATAATGTTTTGTTTCTGATGAATCTAGAAGTAAAAGAGCTCATGTAGCTAAAGATTTTGGTCATGTCTTTTATGCTTATAAGTTGAGGAGGATCCTTCCTGCATTCAAGAGACTTTATAGTGAAAAACTATTCCAGACATAGATCCATTACTATAGTACCGCGGCTATAGGGATGGATCATGTGAGGTTTGAAGAACATTTGGTTGATCCTTTGACGAAAGGATTAGCAAGAGAGAAAGGTTTTCAAAACCTCAAAAGGAATGAGACTAATGCCCATAGATTAAATTGTCTCTTATAAGGGTAACCCAACCTATAGACTAGAGATCCCAAGAAATAGGTTCAAAGGGTAATAACATCTTATAAAGAGATGCGAGAATCATGCTATAATAATTCTTCTAAGTCTCATTCATATATTTAGAGCATGATATTCTATAGTGTTTAAAGGTTGAATTAATTTCTTAATGAGTTCTATACACTATATTGAGTGGGATACCTAACTACAGAAGTACTCTTGATAGACTCACCTATGTGAATGTGGAAGTGAGGCCGCTTCCTATGGAATTTTGGGCAAAATGCTCTAGAGCATTCACTATACTGGGATATACGTGTATGGTCATAATGCACGGGCTTTTAGACTACACCCCGAAAGATTATGCGTATGATGTTGTTAGAGATAGAGTTCAAGTCTACGAGTCACTCTAGTATAATCTAAATCATCATTACTACGCAATGGTTCAAGTCTACGAACACGATTGTTTATGCTCAATCTTATTCTGTATTTTGCCTTAATGCTTGATGAAATATATTTTAAAAAATCAATGGGAGATTGTGTGATGATTTGTTAAAATCTTTTAATTGAATCATATATTTTATTTTATTTTAAACGTTGGAACCTTTTATTGTATAAACGGAAGTTTTTGAATTGATTTCATAGCATTTAATCAATTATTTTAATTATGTGATTTGAATATAAAGTTTTAAAGATACAGTTCAATATTTTTTGAACGTTGAGTCTTCAACTGGCTTTAATTGTTTTAATAACCTTTTAAAGCTATAAGACCTTATATAAAGAAAAAAGAGGAACATCAGAAGAAATGGTACAAAACGTGAAAAAAAAGTTGAAAGAAAAAAGTGTTTTCAGTTTTAGTGAGTTTCCGAGCATTTAAGAGATTTGTGTGGGTGTCAGTTTGTGGGACTCTCTTCTGTGCAGAGAGGTTTCTTACTCATTTTGGAGGGTTGTTTTATCTTGGGGACAATGAGGTTGTAGACTGCTGCACAATTTAGGCAGAGCCGCAAAACGTCTTAAAGAGAGCGACCTAGTCCGCAACTCAGCCTTTGTTATTTTTTTAATCGTGTTTGGTGTTTGCAGCAACACAAACAGCCAAAGCAAACCAAGCAACAATGCTCACAAATAAGCAACATGAAGATGAAAAACCTCAAATACAAAGTAGATATTGCAAAGCACTTTTCTCCCTATCCAGACCTTGTTTCAACGATCCAATCAGACAAAACGAAGTGTCACACATTCTAAACCTATTGTCCAAAAATCAGTCGGATCCAACGGTGAACGAATCTGCTGTTGCAATTTGAAAATCTGTTGTCTGAAGAGCTAAGAAAACATGAGAAGGTGGAGGAGTGAAAAGGGATGTGTGAGAAAATGACAGAGAGATTTTAATGAGATTTAGTAACCAATGAAAAGCAATTGTTTCACATTTTTTGATAAACATTAGTAACCTATGCCATAAAGAGGGTATAGCAAATTGAGAAATGGGAGGAGTATACCACGTAAGCGAAAAGGTTAATGAGAAAGAATGTGTAATTTCCTAAATCTGAGATGACGGTGTCACATTTTGCGACTCATATTTTATATATTATAAATAGATAGGAGAAGGGGCGACATACTCTTGTATAGTCTAATATCAACTGAAATAATTATGACCATTCAACCTTAGATAAGTAGCAATATATATTAGTGCTCCAAATCACTATTATATTGATTGTACTATTTTATGCATAGGTTAAGAAATAAAAAATATTTTTTTAATTCAATATATAATTTTTTTTACCCATATAATGATTTTTTATTTTTTGATTGCAACACTCTTCTTTTGTTTAATTTCACTTTCCGTCTTGTTTCTTATCTTTCAACTAAAAAAAAAAATCTATTCTCTTTTACACCTTAACCCTCTCTAACAAGTACTTCATATTTTTAAGGCTTAATTGTAATTTTTACCCTCAACTTTTACTTTTTCACGAATTTTACTCCCAACAAATTAATTTTGCGCATCTTACCACCAACTATTTTTAATAAAGTTGCAAATTTTACCTTCCACCATTTTGCTGACATGGCATGCTAAAATAATTGTACTTTTTACCCCCTAACTTTTACTTTTTGGCAAATTTTACCCTTAACTTTTTTCACTTTTTGGCAAATTTTATCCCTAACTTTTTATTTTTTGGTAAATTTTACCCCCACTTTTTACGCTTATGTCAACATGCCATATCAGTAAAAAAATGGAAGGTAAAAATTGCAACTTTTTAAAAAGTTTGGGGGTAAAATGCACCAAATTAATTTGTTTGAGGTAAAATTCACCAAAAAGTAAAAAATTGGAGGTAAAAATTGCAATTAAATCTATTTTTATTATCTTTTACCAGACAACTTTTAACTTAAAGGAGCTTTAAAATTAAACCAAATAAAAATTACCAAACAAATTCTCTCTTATTTTAAATTTTAACTTTAAAGTAACTTTTAAATAAAAAGAAAAAAAAAACTAGGCTAAACATAGCCTAAAAGAAATTTTAAAAAAATATAGAGATTAAAAGAATATATTTTTAAATATAAAGCCTAAAATAATTTTTTTTAACAATAAAACTCAAATGAGTAATTACACCCTTACAGACAACTACTTGGATCAGGTATTTCCAATAGGACCATCCTTTCTAGTACTGATGTTCCTACTTGGATTAGTCATATTCTTTCACATAAGGAGATGTCTCTCGCAGTGTCTGTTGCATGGTGGGCGTGGCTCTGGCGCAACAACTGTGTATTCAATTATCAGAATTGGAATATTCACTATGTCCTTAGGAGAATTCGAGAAGCACACGTGGATTTTGTCATGCATGGGTCCAACAATGTGCGTCACCCTCAGTCAAATTGGACTGCTCCGGATCATCCTTTCGTTAAGCCAGTGGCTGATTTAGGACCCTAGGTCAGGGGAGTAAAATAAGAAAAAAATAAATTTTTTATTCTATTTAATATTTGATGTACATCAGATAAAAAATCAGATAATGATGAGATATTTTTTTATTAGTAGATAATGATAAGATATTATATAATTTCTAAAAATTAGATAATGATAAAATATGATATAACTCTCCCCTTAAGATAAGAAATAAGATAATGTTATTAATTATATTATATTGACGCAACAAACAACCAATTATAATAAGATAGGATAATTATTTTATTTTATCCTATCCTATTGTCAAGTCCAATTGGAAAAAAAGATAAAATTAAACTTTTAAATTAAATATTTAAATAAAAATAATAAATACATAAAAGGAGAAAAAAATTAGAAAGAGGGGGTTCAAATACATAAAATTAAAGGGAAACAAAATATACACATTTAATATATATATATATATATATATATATATATATATATATGTAATTTTTTAAAAGTGAGCATGTGCAAGTGCACCCTCTCAAATGTATGTGGATCCGCCAGTGCGTTAAGCTGAATGTTGATGGGAGTTACAGACCTCAAGCCAACGCCATTGGGGGTAGGAGGTGTTCTTCGTAATTCAGCTGGTAAATGGCTTTTTGGATTTTCGAGAAGTTTGGGAGAAAGGGATCGTCTTCTCGCTGAATTATTGGCCCTTAAGGTAGGGCTTCAACTCTGCTGGGAGCGTGGATATCGCAACCTTGTCTGCGAGTCTGATAATTTGGATGTAGTATCTCTCTTTATCAACTGGAGTCAGGATACTATTTCCCTTCATAGCTACCGCGACCATATTCAGGAGATTCGAGATTTGCAATCTCGTCAATGGTCTTGTGTTTTTGTGCATGGTCAGCGCCAATCAAACACGTTAGCTGATAAGCTTGCTGGTTGGGGATCGAGTCATGGTTTTAAATTGCGGTTATGGTTGCGATTGCAGTCGCAGTTGCGACCATTGCGGTTGTGGGCATTGTGGCTGCTACAATGCATATTGCGGCTATTGCGGCGTGAAATTATTATATGTTTGCACTGAATGTAAAAAAGAATTATACAATTATTTTAATTAATGATACATCTTTTATTTATAAGATAGCATCACTTTTCATTCATTTTAAGATTTGGTATCTCCCAACATCTCATACAGTCAAACCCATTCGACCATTGACACTTAAAAGTTCAAAATAGAATATTGAATTCTAAATTTTATTTTATTTTTGGCAAAAAAGTTGAATAGAACAATGTTAAGGCTCTATTGCGACTCCGATACGGTTCAATTGCGGGTTCGTTGCGGCATTTTATGTGATTGAAAATCACACCACAATTACTGACCGATGCGGTTGCAGACACCACTGCAACAGCAATATTGCAGCCACAATTGCGGTTGCGGACCGCTATTTAAAACCATGGATCGAGCCATTCAAATTGGAATCGGTTGTGGGATCAACTTCCTGATGATGTGCTGTTGGAGTATAGGAGGGACTTGCTTTAGGTCCTTTTGTTTTTTTTCCTTTCTGCTTTCTTTAAATTCCCACTATACCAAAAACAACCCTTACAGACAAACCAACCCAATGACTAAGGACAACATTACAAAGTAAACAAATAATATATTAGAAAATAAGATATATAACTCCATGAAACATAAGAAATAAAGCCATGCATTAAAACAAACTTCTTTATGACCACAAATACTTATTTTTATCTTCTAAAAATGAGTCAAAGGACCCTTTATTTTAATCTTACAAAGCTAAATATTATTTTCCATGTGATAGGGAGAGTTGCATCCACATCTTGCATAATCAACTCTTTCCGTTCAAGGAAGAGGGCATGTTTCTTATCTTAAAGAGCTCGAATGTGATGTCAAATCTCTTGTATGAATTTAGCTACAGCCTCCAAATCGAAAAGAGATAGGAGCTCACAAAAGGTAGCAAGGGTTTACTGTTGTTGAGTCTTCTTTGATATCGGTGTTTTGAATTTCTTAATTATTATCGTCAACATCATGAATAATTCTCCACGTATGGACTTTATGAAAGGCTCACCACAATGAGAAAATAGTCCTTTCTTTTACATAGGTACCACCACACAACTTAATCTTGATCACTCCCATGCAATCTGTATTCACTCGCACAACTTTCTCTAATCAATCAAGAAATTCAAAACATCGACACTATGAAGGCTCAATGACAATAAACAATGACTAACTTTTGGTAGCACTTGCTTCCTATATCAATTTGGAAGTTGTTGCAAGATTCATGCAAGAGATCTAATATCACATTCGATCGAGCTCTTGAAGATAGGAAACAGGCCCTCCTCCTTGAATAGGAGTTGATTTGCAAGTTGTGGATACAACTCCTAAATTCCCCTGAGAATTAGTATTAGCTTTATAAGATTAAAATAAAGGGTTCATAAACTCTTCCTAAAAGATTTAAATGAGTGTCTATAAACGAGTTTTGGGTCTATTTGCATAATCTTTTTTAAAAGCACTTATAAGAGAAGAAAAAAAATAAAATAAACATTTGAATAAGTCAAAATTAATTTATGCATTAGTTAATCAACTTTTGGAGAAGTTTATGTAAAAGAGTTTCTATAAATTAGCTTCTGCATATGCTCATTTTTACTTATAGAGAAACTTGTTTTATTTTTCCTTCTTATTTTCTTCTCCTATAAGTATTTTTGGAGAAGTTCATCTAAACAAACCCTTTATTTGTTATGTTTCATGTTATATTTCTTATTTTTTAATATGTTATTAGTTGTACTTCCTACCTATATAATGACTATTTTATTACTCTCTCCATTCCAAAATAATAGTCTTTTAAATTTATAAATTACGAAGCATTCAATTGATATAAATTTAGTCTAAAATATCCTTAGTTTTTAACTACTTTTGTCATAAATTATTTTACTAACCACCAATAACAAATACATTCTACAATCTACCAACTTATTTTTATGATAGATGTCTCTTTTCAATACAAATATTGATTAATCTAGCTTCTTAATTATGTCTAGAGGTATTGTTGGAATAAATAGTTTAAAAATGCATTATTCGAACAAGAATAAAAAACTAAAAAGACTATCATTTTGGAATAGACGAAGTAATGAATAAAAAGTAACTTTCATGCTACTGTTTTGAGGGGAACATCTTCCACCGATCAATCTGGAGCAGGTGGCAACATGCAAGATCCTCAAAGAGTCAAGACCATATCCAGGCTTTGGATGATTGGAAGAGATCTCTACTCCTCAAGCTACAAGAACTATTTGTCACAGCAGCAATCCTCCATGGAGGAAATGGAGTCGAAAAGAAAAACTCCCAAAACAGCATGCAAACACCTGACAACAGATACAAAAGCTCAAAATGTTGAACAGGAGAACAAGCAAAAGAAATCATGAAATCCTTTTATGTAGTGTACACACGAGTGATCCACATAAGCTCCAAAGGTAGCAGAAACAAGTTAAAAGGAATGACAAAAGTGATGACTAGGAAAAGCATCATCATCATGAAGGTAGCAAATACCAGAACTCTGTAGCGCACCATATATATATATGTGATTGGTAGTGAATGTCTTGGAGCCCCTCATCATCAAGATTCAGCATATCAAGGAGAGTAGTTTTGTTAGGTTACAACATGTCAATTTTGAATTTGGTCATGATCTTTTCATTTTGCTGTCTTCCTACACTACATTCTGCTATATTGTGTAGTCAATTTATTCTCTACGCTGACATGGGGCTGCGGTTTAGTAATTTAACTGCATATTGATTAGTGATATATCATGAGTCAATAATAAGATGGCCTATTAGCTCAGTTGGTTAGAGCGTCGTGCTAATAACGCGAAGGTCGCAGGTTCGAGACCTGCATGGGCCATATATAATTTTGTTTTAATAAATTACCCTCATTTTTTTCCCTTCTCATTTTCATTTTCATTTTGATTAGTCAGAAAGTTGAACATCACCAAAAGAAAACATCACCAAAGCAAATCCTGAACCCAAAAGAAAACAAAGATGAGGAAGCTATACCTAGCTATGGGTCGTTGTTTCCACTTTTGTTCTCTCCCTCACCAAAACTGATTGGTCGTCATCTTCACCGAGTCATGTTATTCGCTCACTGCTTTATTGGAGAGAGATTCTTGAAGTATCCTAAATTATTGGAGCTTGAAAAAATCATTAATATTTGTCGTAATTATTTCTTTTCTGCTTTCTGAACTGGGTATTGTCGTTTTGTTACGTTTTACCGTGCTCAATACCTCGCTAAGCCGTGTCGTTTTGCGTTTAAGCATAGTAAGATCTGTACTAGAATTTTATGGCATCTTCTTGGTTTAACACTGTGTTTGGTAGAGATGTGTGAAAATGAATGAAAGTATAAGGAGTGAAAAGGAATGAAATAGAGTTGAAAGAGAGTGGAAAGTAAAATTGTTTAGTTGAGATGAAAGAAAGTGTAAAAGAGATGAAAAAATTGAATTAAAGTGGTTAGGTAGGTAAGAAAAACAAAATTTAAGGATTAATCCAATTCCTGTCATACCCCCAACTAAAAAATATTTATTTAGTTTTTTGGCTAAATTATTCATATGGTCTCTTATCTTTATTTTAGATTGCAATTTGGTCCTTTATTTTTTAAAAGTTACAAAATGGTCCCTTATCTTTATTTTAAGCTGCAATTTGGTCATTTATTTTTTAAAAGTTGCAAAATATTCCATATCTCACTTATCAGATTCCATTGTGTCTTCCACAATGGAATCTGACGAATTAGCCATAATATATCTGACCCATGCATAATATCATGAAAAATGGATACAAATTTTTGGCTGCTACTTAGTATCGGCAATAGGTCTGAAAAAGTATCTAAAAATATGAAATTTAGATATTTGTACCCTGTCGAGGTAAGGAACCATGGTGGAATATATGTTTGGAATAGATTCCATTTTGAGAGAGTTGAAAAAACACTATCTAGTTGAAAGGTTCTATACATCTGCCCTTTCTCAAGGCATTTTTTTAGACAAGGACACCGTTTTTTTTCCTTTTTTTCGAATGGTAAATATTTCTCAGAACATGGAGTGTGAATCAAACCCATGTTTGAATTGAAATTGAGATACTGATGCAAGTTCTTCCCTTCTGAATCAGGTATATTCATATCTGAAAGAGGTTGACAATAAGTTTTTTCAAAATGGAGTATGGTGGCGTCTGTAGGTGGCTTTTTAAGTTCACCGTCAAATCCCAGGGCTCAACCCTGGACAGGCGGTGGAAACTACCAAGCTGGAGTACGGTAGGGGCAGAGGGAATTTTCGGTGGAGCGGTGAAATGCGTAGCTATCGGAAAGAACACCAACGGCGAAAGCACTCTGCTGGGACAACACTGACACTGAGAGACGAAAGCTAGGGGAGCGAATGGGATTAGATACCCCAGTAGTCCTAGCCGTAAACAATGGATACTAGGCGCTGTGCGTATCGACCCGTGCAATGCTGTAGTTAACGCATTAAGTATCCCGCCTGGGGAGCACGTTCGCAAGAATGAAACTCAAAGGAATTGACGGGGGCCCGCACAAGCGATGGAGCCTTGAGTAATTTTTTATAGCATGTTTATCCCAAAAAAATTAAAAAATACATTACTTGAGGGGTAAACATGCTATAAAAAATTACTTAAGGGGCCATTTTGCAACTTTTAAAAACTAAAGGACTAAATTGCAACTTAAAATAAAGATAAGGGACCATTTTGCAACTTTTAAAAAATAAAGAACCAAAATGCAACCTAAAATAAAGATAAGGGACCAACAAAGTAATTTAGCCTAGTTTTTTTTATACGAAAACTCTTATTTTTTTTAATAAAAAGCATATACAATCGATTATATGCCTCTCATAATCGATTATGACAGCCAACTATAAAAGGGTCTAAAAATGCAACCTAAGAGGCAATACATATTGTAAGGATGAAGAAAGAATGAATGGTGATCAGAACATGTGGAAACAACAATTTTAGTTTGGCAAGCAAGAAAAAGAGGGGAAAAAAAAACAAACATGGGTGGAGCCAAGCAAGCAAGCCATGGGTAACAAAATCGAAGGGGAAGCAGGGCTAGCAACGAGGAGCACAACATGTATGGAAGGGTTATTTTTGTCAACACAAAAAACAACGTCCTCCATTGCTTTTTTCTACTGTTCCTTTCATTGATTTTCTTGTCATTTTGAGATGAAATTTCTGTCATGTAGGACCCACATTTTTTTTTAAACTTTCACTCTACTTTCATCTCTATCAAACACATACACTCCGCTACTTTCATCTCTTTTCATTGCTAACCTACTTTCAGCCCTCCTACTTTCATACATACCAAACATACCGTAAGTGCAATTCAAATAAGATCAAAGTACAGATCTACTTTAATTGCTTGCCACATGATTTTGAGTAACAATTACAGTCAAATTTTTTAAATTGTAAAAATTAATAAATATGTTACAGTAAGGTTGGTGAAAATTTTATAAACGTAATATTAATGGACTATATAATAATTTTTCTATAGTTGGTACTAGTTGATGCTAGGGTCTAGGGCATCTTCAACAGGGAAGATACTCTCCTGACACAATCAGTAATAAAAATTCAAATTAGAAATCTGTACTATTGAAGAAAAATCTGTGAATTTCTCCATTAAAGCTACTTTAATGTGAAATATTATAAAATATGTAGTAGAAAAATTCATGAGTTTCTCTATTGGAGTTGCTCTTATAAAGGCTTATTTCATAGTATAAAGAAAAGGCTTATTAAAATGGAAGCCAAACTTACCAACATGGTGTGGCATGGTTGGTAGATAACCTTGTCCCTTAAGCATGTGGTCAGGGGTTCGATCCTTGGCCGGTGCGTATGGAATAACAACTCTTAGGAGAGGTCAACCCCTTAAATGGGTACCTCAAGGTATTAGTCCTTGGCTGTCGGCCTGAAAAATGGAAGCCTTTGTGTTTGAGCATAGGAAGATCTATACCAGAATATTATAGTAGCATCTTTCTTTGTTTGAGTGTGGTTCGGATATTATAGTGTGGGCCTATTTTAGTTGTTTGTCACGTGATTTTGTGTATGAGGTCATGATTATTTTTTCAAACTTAAATATAAGCAAAATTAATTAATTATTATGTTAATTAAGAAAATTAGGTAATATAATTTAATTCTATTAATCATATTTATTATATAGTGTCCTTCATTAAAACTTAATATCAAGAATAAAAAAGAGTCCTTAGAAATAGAATTTCAATTAAATGAAAGGTAATTTTGGTATGTACTCAAGCTGCAACTTGAGATTTTCCACTAAGAATAACAATTACAGAGAATGAGCTGACACCACCCATGACAACCCATCAAATGGACACCCTCCCTGAATCCTAAACTTAGCCACTAAGCCAACAAGGCAAGCTAATTATGTCACCACCTATGACAACCAGTCAAATGGACACTCTTCTATGGACCCTAGACCTAGTCCTAAAGATCTATCACTCTAGTAAATCTGACTTGGAAGCAACAAGCTAATTATGTCACCACCTGTGACAACTCGTCAAATGGACACTCCTCTTCCCCTCAAAAGAAACCCTTAAGGACTTAAATCCTCGAGTAACAACTAGCTAATAATCACTCTTGATAGTGGGAATGGCTACTCACCTAAGCTCTAGCACTATTTCTTTTTCACTTTAGACACCTATCAATGATCCAAGCTATTGACACCTAGCTTTTCTATTTTCTAGCCTTGGATACTAAAACTCTTATTGAGCTTTTCTACTTTGTGTTTAGTGCACTTTGCCCTCTATGCAAATGCTTCTATTTATAGTGTCTAGTGAGATGTGGACTTAGGCTTTTCAAAAAGATATATTTAGATAGATTTAGCTCAAATTTATTTCATATTTGAAAAGCAGCTTGTTTTTGGGCAAATATTTGATTCTAATCCCAATTTGTATATTTAATTCAAATATTTGATTTTAATCCCAATTTGAAAAGCTGCTTTTTTTGGACATAGATACTTTCTAGATTTCTTATTCAAATATTTGATTCTCTTACTAAATGAAACAAGCTCTCCAATTTTAAAAAGTTACTTGATTTAGGCATAAGATACTTTCCAATTTTCAAAGATTATATTTAATTTCAAAATTGAAAAGGTTAGATTCTATTTCAAAATGCCTAATTATCTTTTATTTTAAGAAGTAATTAGATTTTGTCATAAAATACTTTTGAAATTCAAAAGGCCAATTTAATTATGGAGATATTGCTTTTGAAAAACAGGACAAAATCTTCAATTTTGGGCCATCAAACTCGTGAAACTCGAGTTTGACCACTCCTGGACTCGAATCTGCCATGTGAAACTCGAGTCTGGGCTACTGGGACTCAAGTCTCATATATCAAACTCGAGCTTCTAGGCCCAATTTCAAGTTTTCAAGGTTCTTAACCCAGTTTTATGTGAAAACCTTTGTTTAGTGGGTTCCTTATTGACCTACATATTAGAACCCTGGGTGGATCATTGATGCTAGTCTTAGTAATACTTGAGGAGTTTACAAGACATACCTAGGAAACAAACTCTTGTTCTTCAATCTTGGTCTTGAACTGACTTCTTGGCTTCTTTCTTCTATTTTTGGCTTTGATCTGACTTATGTTGAAAGTGATTTATTTGTTGGCTTTGTCTTCATCAAAACTCATTTGCAAAACTTCATTAGATCTTCTTCTTGAATGATTGAAATTTCACAGTTCAAGGAGTCATGTTTTCAATGCTTACAAAATGGAGATTGACTTTCATTAATGCTTACAAAATCGAGATTAACTTTCGTTGAAGGTTCTTGAAAGATGGAGAGGCACTTGGGAAATAGCCAAGTAGGAGCACAACATGTTTTAATTAAACCAAATTAAAACATTTTTTTAAATAAATGAAAACAAAATAAAATAAATGAAAAAAATTGATTGTTTGCGATTGACACAAATATTATCATTTTTTAATGATACTATTTAAATTTCACCATTTAAAAATAATCATCGGTATCTTTGGTTATAAATAATGGTTCAATTCACACTATTTTGTACACAATTTCTCAATCTACAATTTTATTATTTTGTTTTTATCATTCCCCAATCTTCTTTGTTTATTGTGTCATGGATAACAACCAGTTTAATTATCAATGTTACATAAATTATTTGCAAAACCTGTAACAACCCACCTTCGTTACATAACTACTAAAACTAAGGTTTTTTGGTTTTTATTTAGCTTAGAAACTCTTTCATTAGTTTACTTATGAAAATATTGCGAGAACTTTTCAAACTTCCAAAAGCAATAAATATAGTTCAAAACTCAAGATACAAACCATGCATTTATAAAACATGACTAAATCAAAACTAAAGGAAGATATATTTTTAACTACAAACAATTCTTGGATGTTATACATAAGACAAACCTAAGATGGTCATCTCTATACATAACTAAACTAGGGAAAAGAAAGAAGGAAAAGCATATTCAATTTCGGGCTCGCTCCGTCTGCCATGCCTCCAAGAGGAAGATCCACCTAAAAAGCCATATGCTCTCCCGAACACGAAGTCCGAGATCATCACAAGCATGAACCATACGTGCAAACATCGAAAGGGTAAGCTTACCAAACAAAACTATACATATATGTAAATAAGTGAATTTCCAATTATTAAGAAATAGGAAAAGAACCAAACTTTGTATACTTTAATATAATACTATACATAATAACTGAAAACTCTACATAAAACTTGATTCATAAACTTATATCAAGACTTGGTTCATCAATAAACACCATCATGGCTCAACCATCTCAACTAATTCATACGATAGAGTTATAACATAAATCTTCAACATAATCAACAACAACATAGCTCTATTACCAATTACTACCATGAATCATCAGATCACATGGATTACATCCAATCAACAAATGTCATAAATCCACAGCTAACATCAACAACATAAACCATCACCGCTCATCATCATGAGCCATAAACATCATAAGTCAAATATGAAATCAACTACCACAATCCTCAACATAATACAAACAACATCCATCATCACAAACGATGTACATCATGACCCACTAGACAACCTCAATCATCAAGACTGACTCTACTCCATGGAGTTTTCAACATCATATGAGCGGTCCCCCATAAGCCCTATCCCCTAACATAGTCGCACTCTCTGACCATTCGGGGAGTCTCTTGGGCTGACCCTATGGAGGAAGTGTTGTTTTATTGAATATAGACAAGTGTGGGTATTGGCTTACCTCTGTAAGGTTTGCAAAACCTTACATCTATAGGGATTCACCCACCTGTTTATTCTATAGGCCCATTCCTGTTAGCCACCACGAAAACCTCCAGCACTAGGTTGAGAGCCCACCAAGCACCCTTAACTTACATGCCTACTCATATGCCTGTGCATCAACTATACACACCTACGTACCAACTGTACAAATACAACATTCAGAATATTTATGTGCACCCACCGTATTCCAATACAAATTCATCCAAGCATCATAATCTTCTCAACATTACATTTCTTCATGTACATATAAATATTTCAACATATCATTCATCCATCTCACAACATCATCAATTCTTAGCAAGTATGGATTTCCTATCATATAACTAGTACCCATTTGTATCATTTCATAATCCTTATACAATAGAAGAAATTCCAATTGACTTGCATTTAGAAGCCATTTATGAAGTATTCTACAAGAAATCTCGCTTAAGCGCCAATTACTCACGCTTAAGCGCCATTTCTATAAATAAACTTTATCTATTATGATTGTAGCGCTTAAGTCTGGGTCAATCTGTGCTTAAGCC
Organism: Pueraria montana var. lobata; assembly: GCA_026413185.1. Classification (NCBI taxonomy): domain Eukaryota; kingdom Viridiplantae; phylum Streptophyta; class Magnoliopsida; order Fabales; family Fabaceae; genus Pueraria; species Pueraria montana. Next base: position 59,791,425 of record CM048654.1, read on the forward strand.
CCACTCTTGCTTAAGCCTGGATTTACCCTCGCTTAAGCCCCAAAATTAGCAACACAATTTCCTCTACAACTTGTCTCACTTAAGCAACATAGGGTTGTAGAACTTTGAAAATAACATAATTCATCTCCAATGGCTTCCAAATCAAACCCAATTTGAATCCCACTCACAAATACTCGTTTCCATACCAAACAACATCGAAACAACGCCATAAAAAGTTCCAAATACATACAAACATAGAACAATCATAGAGGCAAGCTTCCCTTACCTTACAAGCTTTCCCTAAGCTAAGTTTTTTGAAGAAGAAGATGGAACAAGAGATCCTAAGCCCCACTCAAGTGGTTTTCCTCCAATCAACATCACCAACTCACCACACCTATGGAATACAAACCAAAAACAATACTTATGAAGGTTTCTATAGCAAAAACCCATCATGGGTTGAACCAAAAGAAAGGAAGGAGAGGAGGGAAAAAGCTCACCTTCCATGGAAGCTCAACTAACTCAGAGGAGGAAGGAGAAGGAACCACCAGTACATATGAAGAACTTAAGCCTCAAGCTTGAGAAGACTTTATGAGAAGGAAGAATTGTCTCTAGATAAAAGAAACAAAGAGAGAGTGTTATCAGATAAAGGAGAACTCTCTCTTTATATACCCTCTAACCCACGACTATTCTTGCTTAAGCACCACCAAAACCTCGCTTAAGAGCCACTTCTAGAGACCCATTTCATCCCCTCTAACACTCACACTTAAGCTCAGGTGAAACCGTGCTTAGGCCCACTCTCACTTAAGCTCAGTTTTACCCGCGCTTAAGCCCTAGCTCGCTTATGCTAGAAACTTCTCTCTGGTTACTCAACTCTCACTAGGATTTAACCTCAAGGGGTATCAAGACAACCTAAAACAACTCATATATCACTCACATACTTTACCACTTAAATTGTTTAAACACATAAATCTAAATTTAATTCCTCTTGTGTCTTAAATCAAACACTTAATCATACATTATGAAAAATCTTAGTGTTACAAAACCAACCACCTTCTTTCGGTAACAATTCTCAAAATCCTTAGTATTTTATGTATCCACCACCCCCAACATATGGTATAGGCCTCGTTCCTCCAATTTGGAGCCTCCTAATGATGAACCCGAATCACCATTTGGGTCTATGTTTGAGTCTCAAGTCGGTCTGGAAAATATTATGCTAGATGAAGAAGCAGAAAATTCTACTAAAAAAAATTCAAGTTAGGTTCATAATGGAAGAGGACATAATTCATATTTGATCATGGCTCAACGTGTCAAAGGATGTAGTTGTGAGAGTTGACAAATAACCAATTGGTTTTTGGTTAAGAATCAAAGACGCATAGAATAACGACTGCAAGCAATTTTCAGAAAGGAAAGTAATTCAATTAAAATCTCGATGGCATCAAATCCACCATCCTGCGATTTAGAAGTCTGTTGGTTGCTACAAACAAGTTGTTCATCAAAAGAAAAGTGGGAGCTTAGAGAAGGACATTATGGCTTATGCCTATGTGATTTATTCTCATGATACAAGTAAAAAAACTCAAGCATGCATGATGGTTGTTGAAAGATGAACCAAAATGGAACACAAAATTTTTGGGAAACTCTTAAAAAAGAACAAAGGTTTTTTCTTCAGGTGTATACTCATTGTCTTCTAACCCAGAGACGTTGATTGATTATTTAGAATATGACTCAACATCACCAATGGCCCACCTAAGAGGACAAAAGGCAATGATAATTATTGGAGTTAGCCCTAGTGGCCAATCCATTTTAGACTATATTTGTATCGTGACTTTGGTTTATATATTTTATATAGGCTTAATAACTTTTAGGTCCCTGATAAATTTCCAAATTTTTCTGAGTCCCTGATAAATTTTTCCATTGTTTTGAGTCCTTGATATATTAAAAATTTTGTTTTGGATCCCTATCGTTAGTTAAGTTATGACTCTTGCGTAATACGTAGTCCATGGGATGGGTTCTTTTCGCTCCTGGTTTATTTAGAAAATTTTAAATGATTACCATGAAACCCCAACAATAATTGCCATCTCTACCTACACTTTGTAGTAGTTTAGGAGCAATTATGTGATATATCTTATGCTTTTGAACTTTGTTTGTGTTCATTTTAGTTAAAGTTTATGATAGCGTAGGCCTAATTGGATAGGAATGATTAGTAATGCATGTAAGGTTGATTCAATGAAGTCAAACCCCGATAATTTCCACTATTGTTACAAACCTCATTTTCAACGCTTACCAAGTGTTTGATAAAATTTTCGAATCAAGTTTCTTCCTTTTTACCTTTTAATTTTTATGTACTTGTCTTTAATTTTGTTTACTTTAATTCTCTCAACATTCGTAGTCTATAAATTATACTAATAATCACCCATTTATTGCACAAGTCCCTGTGGAGACGATATCTTACTCAATACTGTTACTTGAGCAATTTGGTACTCTTGCCAAATTCACAAGTTTCTGGCGTCGTTGTCTCAACATCACCAACTCTCTGTAACATAGACAAGGGCATCAAATTAATGCTCACCCCCAAATCAAGCAATGTTCGGCCAACGAAGAGATTCCCAATAGTCATGGGAATGGTAAAACTACTATGATCCTTGTGTTTAGCAGGCAACATCATCTTAATGATTGCGCTACACCCTGCCTCTAACTGAATGGTATCCTTCTCAATGTATGTCTTTTTCTTCGTGAGGAGCTTCTTCATGAACTTTGCACGAGTAGGCATTTGCTCCAAGGCTTCTGAAAATGGGATGTTAATCTAAAGCCGCTTGAAGATATCAAGGAAACGGACAAATTGCTTCTCCTTATCCTTCTTAGTTGGATTCTTCGGATAAGGGAGCTCCTTAGTGATGCAGACCTTGGCCTTCAACTTTTCCTCCTTGGCACTCCTGTCTTTAGCCTTTTTCACTCCTACACCCTCTACCACTACTTCTTCTTCACCCTCATTCTCTTTTTCTTTTTCTCCATTTTCTTTATTTTTTCTTTTTTAGTAGTTTTCTCCCCACTTTCCTTAAATCTCACAACCTTCTCAACTTTCTTTTTCTTCTCACTCACACTCGCATACTCACCACCACTCCTAGTAATGATTGCACTGTAGTTACCTTTAGGATTGAGTATTAGCCGAGAAGTCACTCTTTGTTTGCTCTGTCAACTTCGCCACTTACTTAGCCAACTACCCCACTTGAGTCTCCAGATTCTTGAATGGGGCATCAGTCTTTTTTTTATTTGAGATTGGGACTTGCATGAATTCTGCAAGAATGTCTTCCAGTTTAGTTGTGCGATCATAGAGATTGGGCTTCTATTGAGGAGGTCTGTCAAAAGCTCCTGGTTCACCCAAGATGGGGTGAGTCTGGTATCCACTACAATTAGAGTTGTTATTGTAGAAATTCTTCCTTCCTTGGCCATAATTATTCTGCCTCCCCATGTAGTTCACCTCTTCTTCCTATGAGCTGAAAGCAAATTGACATTGCTCCACAGTGTGATCATCCCTACAAATTGCACAGCTCAACACTTGGTGATGAAACTGAGAATAGGCTTTTATCAGCTGTTGAGGAAGATTGGACACTTGCAGCTTAAGTGCCTCTAGCTGCTGGGTGAGAATCTTATTATGTGCCAAAAGAGCATCTTGGGACGCCAACTCCATTACTCCCCCGCGTGGAGCTCTATCATGTTGGGCTTTAAAAACTCCATTACTCCCCTACGTGGAGCTCTATCATGTTGAGCTTCAAAGTCACTAGCTGCCATATTTTCAATCAACTCCATCGCCTTTTTCATGTGTCTTACTCTTGATCATTCCTCCACCGGCTACGGCATCAAGCATCATCTTTGTTTGCCCCTTCAAAACCCCAAGGAAGATGTATAGTTGATCAATATCCTCAATTCCGTGATTGGGGCATTTTAACAAGAGAGTCTTGTATCTCTCCCAAGCCTCACATAGTGGATTATCACTTCTTTAGTGGAAGCCCGATATATCAGTCTTGGTTTGACTTCTTTTTGCCTCAAGAAAGAAATGAATCAAAAATTTGCTTTCTACCTCCGCCCATGTGGTGAGACTCTAAGGTTAGAAAGACTGAAGCCACTTCTCAACTTTTCCAATGAGGGAAAAATGAAAGACCCTCATATAAAGACTCTCTTCTTCATTTTGGGGCACCCCTACTGTATTGCATAGATCATAGAATGTCACTAGATGGTTGTATGAGTCTTCGTTGTCTAAGCCAGCAAATGCATGTTGGCCAAGGAGAGTGACCAAGGATGGCTTATATGTACGATTGTTGTTCCTTGGTTTGGCAATGCTAGAAAAGACGTGTAGACCATTATTGTAGACACAGTCCGCTAGAGTTCTTCTAGGTGGTGATTCTTCTGCCGTCTCCTCTTCCTCTGAACTAGAAGAGTGTTATGAAGGTGGGTTGGAGGAACTCTCTTCCGATGTCAACTGCTGAGCTAGTTTCTTTGCTCTTTTGGTTTGACCGCTAATTTACCTAGTAGTCTTCTCGATTTCAGTGATGAAAATGAGATCTTTAGGATTCGTTTTGCTCCTTGTACCAATGGTATCTGGCATAAACAAAATCACAAACAACTAAAATAGACAAGTTAGCACCGGGTGAGGAAGACAAAGATGAAAATAAAATAAAATGTGAATGAATAAAAGAATGTTTAAAGTCCACAAAATATACTAAAAATTGCCCAAGTACCGAGACACAAGTCCATAGCAACGACACCAAAAACTTGTTGTGATTTTGGCAAGAGTACCAAATTGCTCAAACAACACTTAATTGAATAAAAATAACGTAGCAATTACATAGAAGAAGATTCAATTACATCAAACCTCAACAAAGATGGGTTTAGCTACTCATAGCCATGGGTGAAGGAGAAACTGAAGGAGAGACAACGGAAGATGAATCCCTAAGCATGGAAGCGGCTAACCAATGTCTTTGACCTCTTTGCCTTTGAAAATCCCAATGTTCAAAACCTTTTTTCCTACCCTAGAAGGTCTATTTAAAGATAGGGTACGATTAAGATCCAAGCCCAATCAAACAAAAACAAAACAAAAAATGAAATTTCTAATTTGTTAGCTAAACATGCCATGGTCATGGTGTTTTACCACGGTCTGCCCGTGGTTGAATTTGATTTTTATAATTGACTTCCTGAAGTCTGCCACACCCATATTAGTTAGCACAGGCAGCCCATGGTGTATTCTAGTTGTGGAATTCGACATTTTTCTTCATTTTTCTTCCAATGTAGCTACTTGTGGACTCTCTTTTGCATGATTCAAGCTTCAACAAAGTTCCTACAAAACACAATCAAATAACCCAAAGATCAAGCGTAAAAGGTATGAACTAGAAAATCCTAAATAAACTAAGCTTTTATTCAAAACTTAACTAAAATGAATACAAACAAAGCTCAAAAGCATAAGAGATATCACATAATTGCCCCTAAACTACTACAAAATGTAGGTAGAGATGACAATTATCAACACCCCAAACTTAGAACTTTATTCGTCCTCAAGCAACTAAACAAGCAACAAGCAATGACAATCCTCAAAAACACTCAAAACACAGACATGGCTTGCAATAAATTCTGAACTCATCATCATCAAGCAGGATATCATAACAAATTCCAGATCAGCCCAGTCCAAAAATAATGTCGAGACCACACAAAAGATTCAAGTGACAATTCATCAAGAGATTAATATGGATGGCAAAGAATGCAATGAACCACTAATGTTCCTTAGTCCTCACAAAGTGTATCACTCAATCACACAACAACGGGTGAGTGTATCTCTCAAGCAACACATTGAAACCACACATATTAATTTTGTTTTTCATCTCTCAATAAACCATAATTATTAAGCATGATAGCAAGGATCACTTAGGACTTTCTTGGCTTGTAATGTTGCTGGGCTAGAACAAAATATTGGATTTTCTAGGTTTCAAAGCATTTAAGAATATGAGAGCAAAAAGAGAAATAATCATCCACTTCATCTCAACAACAATATTCAACAATTTGGACCCCAAGTTCTTTTAACAACCCATGACCACTTTATTCAACTTTACCTAGGTCCCACTGCAATTGTTTGATTTTTTTTATAGTTTTACTAACTGTGACACTAGAATTCCCTTGGGGTACCCTTCTTTTATCACCCAAACTTAATGTAAAACCCTATTTCTCAATTTGCTCTCCTATTCATAGGAAGGGAAAACATTTGTTTTTCTTTTAAGGCTAAGGGTTATGCATCTAGAAAAATCTTTCTATTTGGCTCAAAGAGGGCGCAATGGATTTTTATTAATATTGGACAAAGCTTTTTGGCTAGTAGTGGCTTAAAACAACAAACAAGGCCTTGATCATTTCCAACCTAGCATGCAAAACAATGGATTCAAAAGACTTAAGCAAAATCATATGAGCAAGAATCAATGGTGCCACTCAGCATATAAAACAGTCATTCCTCAACAGTAATTCCATAGAAACATGGCACACACATTAACCACAATTAGAAATATACTAGAGTTTAGGAGTGCAACCACAATCATGTATTAAACCAAAAACACTTTTTATTCATGCTTTAATGAAAACAAGAAAGCAATCATTACATACTAAGTCACACCGCAAAGTAACAATAATTCACAATTATTCTATAAAAAACATTAACAGAAAGCAATAAAAACAAGAAAGGAAAGACTAACCTCAGGAGGACTAGTCTCATCAGATGCCCATCATCACCCTATTGGCCAAGAATGTGTTGGTCCCCAACTCTCATTGGCCAACCAATATGGGCCGCAAACTCTGCTAAGAAGTAGGTGTAGGGAACTCATCCGAGTAGCGCCAGAGATGGAAGTCATACATCTGTCGAACTTGGGCTTGCAAACTTTGGATTCCAGCAAGGATAAGAGCAACATAATCCCTCGATAGGGCAAAAGAAATTATCGACATGATTCATATGTCTCATCATCAGTGGGACCACATGTGTATGGCAACTAAAGTGATAAGGTGGGAGCTTCGTCCATAGAAACGTTTCTCGTATCGTTAGTGGGGTACTTCCAATGTTGGCGGTTTCGAATGGATCGCTAAGGGTAAGGTAAAAGGTTCCTGATACGGGAGTTTGGCTTAAGGAAGAAAAAGTTACTCCTGTCAGTAACAACGAACTTCATTGATAGACAAGAGAACTTAAAGATGGTACAGCAGGTAACTGAGAGATATAATGGCCATAACCAAGCTCAAATGCAATGGCAGTGATCAACCTTTCAAAAACAATTCCTCTATTGTCGGTCTTGTTAGTAAACTTTTGAAAATGGCGTATAACATAAGAGCCAATATCAACACATTTATTGCAACATAGATGGCGACACACAATTATAGGATCAAGCATTTGTTCAAGAAATAAAAGTTCACTTACTTTCACTTGTCCATCACTTCTCGCTCTTCCAAACACAATGTTTGTCATAAATCGCTTCACAATCTTAATAAGAGGATGAGCAAAAGCAGAGGCTTTGATTTGACCACTCACAAGATAGTACATGCATAGTAGCCCTTGGAAGTGACATGCCGACAAGCATCAACATGGAACCCAAAACATTCATTGAATTTGGCCAATGTCCATTCATGCTCCTCATTAAACAAACAGAATGTAATGCTCCCTATTATGCTCTTTGGGCCAGACAAAATCTCAGTGCATAATTAGCTAAGGAACTCAAGTGTAGGATGAGCATATGTATCAGAGGGCTAACAAATTAGTCATGCCAATATTTCCAAACAGATATTTTGCATCATCCTCAAATATTGTCAAAACAGTAGGCTCCAAGAAATCAGAGATTTGGGATACTAAATATTTTGATGATGATGCAAAATATTAGGCCTTGAGGATGATGCAAAATATCTCTTTGGAAATATTGGCATGACTGATTTGTCGACCCTCTATCATGATACATATGCTCGTCCTACACTTGAGCTCCTTAGCTTATTACGCACTGAGATTTTGTCTGGCCCAAAGAGCACAATAGGGAGCATTACATTCCATTTGTTTAATGAGGAACATGAATGGACATTGGCCAAATTCAATGAATGTTTTGGGTTCCTTGTTGATGATTGTCGGCATGTCATTCCCAAGGGTTGCTATGCATCTACTACTTGGAGTATCTTGACTAATTTCCTTGAACCTTTTGTGAGTGACCAATCCAAAGTCTCTGCTTTTGCTCAATCTCTTATTAAAATTGTGTAACTATTTATGGCCAACAGTGTGTTTGGAAGAGTGGAAAGTGATGGGCAGGTGAAAGTAAGTGAACTTTTGTTTCTGGAACAAATGCTTAATCCTACAATTGTGTGGCCATTCGTATTGCAATAAACATGTTGATATTGGCTCTCATGTTATATGCCATTTTCAAAAGTTTGTTATCAAGACCGACAACGGAGCAATTATTTTTGGAGGGTTGATCACAGCCGTTGCACTTGAGCTTGGTTATGGCCATTATATCTCTCAGTTACCTGTTGTACCATCTTGATTTGAATTCTTGTCTATCGATGAAGTTCATTGTTATTGATGAGAGTAACATTTTCTTCCCTGAGCCATGCTGCCATATCGGGTACCTTTTACCTGAACCTCAACGGTTCATTCGAAACCGCCAACATTGGAGGTACCCTGTTGACGATACTAGCAGCGTTCCTATGGATGAAGCTCCCACCTTGTCACCTGAGTTGCCACACACACATGGTCCCATTAATGATGAGACAGATGAGCCACCTCGACCATCTTCTTTTGCCCCATCGAGGCATTATGTTGCTCTTATCCTTGCTGGAATCCAAAGTTTGTAGGTGCAAGTTCAACAGATGTATGACTTCCATCTCTAGCGCTAACCGAATGAGTTCCCTCCACCTCCTTCTTAGCAGAGTTATCGACCCATGTTGATTGGCCAATGAGAGTTGGGGACCAACACATTCTTGGCCAATGGGGTGTTGATGGGCCTTTGATGGCTAGTCCTCCTAAGGTTAGCCTTTCCTTTCTTGTTTTTACTGTTTTCTGTTAGTGTTTTCTATTACTAGTATAATTGTGAATTATTGTTACTTTGTGGTGTGTGAGTTGGTCTGTAATAATTGCTTTCTTTGTTTTTATTAAAGCATGAATAAAAAGTGTTTTTGGTTCAATGCATGATTGTGGTTACACTCCTAAATTCTGGTGTTTTTCTAATTGTGGTTAATGTGTATGCCATGTTTGTATGGATACCTCTGTTTCTTTGATGAGACCTAGCCTAAGGAATTATTGTTATATATCTTGAGTGGCACCATTCATTCTTGCATATACGATTTTGTTTGAGTCTTTTAATTCCATTGTTTTGCATGCTAACTTGGAAATGGTCAAGGCCACGTTTGTTATTTTAAGCCACTGGCCAAAAAGCTTTGTCCCTTGTTAATAAAAATCCCTTGTGCCTTCTTTGAGCCAAATAGAAAGATTTTTTATGTATAGCCTTAAAAGAAAAACAAATGTTCCCTTCCTAGGAATAGAAGAGAAAATTGAGAAATGGGGTTTTACATTAAGTTTGGGGTGTCTTGTTAGACACCCAAAAATGATAAAAGAAGGGTATCCCAAGGGAATTCTAGTATCACAGTTAGTAAGATTGTAAAAAAAAAAAATCAAACAATTGCAGTGGGACTTAGGTCAAGTTGAATAAAGTGATCATGGGTTGTTGAAGGAACTTGGGGTCTAAATCCTAGAAAAACCAATATTTTGTTTTAGCTTGGCCATATTACGAGCCAATAAAGTCCTTAGTGATCCTTGCTTGCATGCTTAATAATAGTGATTTATTGAGAGATGAAAAGCAAAATTAATGTGTGGTTTTAATGTGTTGCTTGAGACATACACTCACACGTTGTTGTGTGATTGTGTGATACACTTTGTGAGGACCAAGGAACATTGGTGTTTCATTACATTCTTTGTCATCCATATTAATCTCTTGATGAATTGTCACTTGAATCTTTTCTTTGGGCACCGCATTATGTTTGGACTGGGTTGATCTGGAATTTGTGTTGATATCATATTGCTTGATAATGATGAGTTGGACATTTATTGTAGATCATGTCTTTATGTTTGTTTCTTAGGATTTTCATTGCTTATTGCTTGTTTTGTTGCTCGAGGATGAGCAAAGTTCTAAGTTTGGGGTGTTGATAATTGTCATCTCTACCTACATTTTGTAGTAGTTTATGGGCAATTATGTGATATCTCTTATGCTTTTCAGCTTTGTTTGTATTCATTTTAGTTAAGTTATGAATAAAAACTTAGTTTATTTAGAATCTTCTAGTTTATACCTTTTATGCTTGATCTTTGGGTTGTTTGATTGTGTTTTGTAGGAACTTTGTTGAAGCTCAAATCAAGCAAAGGGGAGTCATCTTATAGGAAGGCTGGAAGAAAAATGAAGAAAAGTGTCAAATTCTGCAACCTATGTTTCATTTTCTTGTTTTTGTTTGATTAGGCTTAGACCTTGTTCCCTAACTTTAAATAAACCTTCTAGGGTAGGAAAAAAGATTCCAACCTTTGGGGTTTTCAAAGGCAAAGATGTTAGAGACATTGGTGAGCCGCTTCCATGTTTAGGGATTCATCTTCCATTGTCTCTCCTTCAGTTTATCCTTCCCCCATGGCTATGAGTAGCTAAATCCATCTTTGTTGGGGTTTGATGTAATTAAATCTTCTTCTATGTAATTGCTACATTATTTTTATTCAATTAAGTGGCAGAGGAAAGGGAAACAAAGTGGAGGGAAAAAACGATAAGGGTGTGATGAAAAATTGGACTGTTGGGTGGATGGCGGTGTGAGATGTGAAAAAGAAGCATCCAATAGAAGAAGCAACGACTATTACGATTGTTGTGACAGCAGCGGCTGTGGTTGTTATGGTCATTGAAGTGGAGGGAAAATGTTCCAATAAGTGTTTAACAGAGACAGTGACGATGGTTGTGGCCACTACAACAAAGAAGTCTTGTAAGGATGGTGCTGGTGTTGGAAAGGGTTGGAGAAGCAAGATGCTTGTTGTTGGTGGGTAGCTATTGTGTATGGCGGCAGTGATTGTGAAGGCAATAGTGGAAGGGAAAATTTGTTTAGTGTGTTTTTGTGGACAAGCAAGGTATATCCACAAAGGTTTGTGGAATGTACTATATAATAGGTTTGTGGGTGATGGTTGATGGGGATGGGTGATGGGTGATGGAAGCACCATTGATAAAGAGCTTGTTGACAAAGACTTGAAGACATCAAGTTTAGATTAAGTTTTGATTTTGATATTGTCTATATTTTACCTGCCAAACACATTTAAAAGGTGCGGCATTGTATTGGATGCTTTTAGACTTAGGCATGAGTGCTTTAAAACTTTTTTTTATTGAATAATTTATGCTCTATGTCAATCAAAGGAGACCACATGTACCTTAAGCTTTGTTTTGGTCCTATTTTGAAATTAAGATGCTTGGTAATCGATTATGCCTCGAGTTAATCGATTACATCAAGATCTTAAGTGAAGAAATTCTTCAAAAATATGTTCTCACTGTTTTAATCGATTACCACATGTGATAATCGATTACAATAGTATCTGAAAACTGACCAAAGGCAAAGCCGAGGAACATAAGTGACAGGATAATCGATTACAAGGATATTTAATCGATTACCACATTACCCAGACACAACCCAAAGCTCATATGAACATTTTAATCAATTGCAAATCGATTTAATCAATTAAAGCTGTTATGTTTTGAAATGTTTATAAATATCTTTACCTATTTTGTGTCATAATTAAGCTTCCAAAAACGTTTTTATCTTCAAGACTCAAAGAAGGGGGCTCAGGAAAAATGGTTAAGCCAGAAATGATCTCTGTTACAAGATGTTGATTCTTTTATTTGAAGATCATCTCTCTATGGAATCTCCTTGATCTACATGTGCTAGAATCTTTCAATCTTTCACAATTAGGTGAATTCTTTCCTTTATCTTTCAATTCTATACAAGATGAATAGTTTTCTGAAATAGGGTTTTTCATATTCTAATAGTAGGGTTCTATTAAAAGTTATATCTTTCTTTTCTTGTAGGGTTCAAGGTTAGAAAGTTATTTGGATTTCTTGTGTGTGAATGTGCTTGTATCTTGAAATTCAAATAGTGGAAGATCTAACAGAGATTGTTGGATCAACTGGATGTAGGTCCAATGTGGACTGAACCAGTATAAATTCTTGTGTATTTTGTTCATCTCTATTTCCTATGTCATTCAAGTTTCTAAGGTTAATCATCTAAGAATTCCAAATTAACAAACTCTCAAGGAATAACTCTGATTTAAATCTCTATTGAAACTTTTCTGAAATCTTTCTTAAGAATACTTGGATTCTTTAAAGAAGGAAGATGAATAAGAATTTTTGAAAAAGAAAAAGAGATTTTGGATGAAAGTGTTTTGAAAGATCTATTCACCCCTCTAGATCTGTTGGTTGATCCTACAGAGCTAAAACACCGATTGTGGGTGTGGATAACAGTTCAGATGAAATCATAGATTATTGTTCTTGTGGATCCAACGATTGTAAGGATGCCTAGAAAAAAATTGGGATCCAAGGGGCTGAGTGAGAGATGTTTTGTGTGAACCAGTATTGAAATAGTTGGGGCCAAAACTAGGAAATGATGTCGTAAGCGGAAAGGAAGTAGACAAAAGTGGTTGGGACGTTGGTGGTGATTATGTTTTGTTAAAACCAAGTGGGTGAGATACAACGGATGTTGGTTGTAGATATGCTTTTGGCAAAAGAGAGTTATGCAGGAGTGTCAAGTCAAGAAGTGTGGGTTTGTCGAAAACCCAAGGGGGTATGTTGGTTGGGAGTGAATTTGGAAAAATGACAGTGGTGATGCGGGTTGTGGACTATGCGGTGGTGGAAGGTGTTGGAGTTGGTGTGGTGTATGATGGGAAACTTGGGGTTTTGGAGGATGGTGATGGGGGATAGTAAGAATAAGCGCTCAATGGAGGAGACGATGATGACGGTTGCAACCACTATAGTGGAGGGGAAAGGTTTTGGTAACTATGGTGTGGTTGGTGGTGAAGGGTTGTTAGGTGCGATGGCGATGGCAGATGTAGGGGTGGCGACAACTGTTGTTGCGGCAACATAAGCATAGGAGACGGGGTTTGGGAAGAGTCGTACTAGAAGGAAAAAGAGCACCAAAAGGGTTGGTGGTGGTGGTGGGGAGTTGTCATGTGCAGCAACAGTTGTGATTGCCACCATTAACTGTGATAGTAGGCGTCAATGGAAGGGGGAGTAGGCACTATGAAAGCACCAAATGATAGGAAGCTATCACTATGCTATTGCTACTCCTAAGCTATCTACCATTAGAGCAACAAGGAAGATAAAAAGATAAGCATTTTGATTTTTCATTTTGTCTCAATATAAAGGAAACCCTACATTAAATAGCAAACCTAATGAATGACAACCTTACATGTCTCATCTTCCTATTATTTTAGAAAATTAAAATAAAATTAAGGCTTAAATATGTTTCGGGTCCCTGATATATTGGTGAATTTTGCGTTGGACCCCTATTAAATTTTTGCTTTCTATTGGGTCCCCACTAAATTTTTTATTTTGATTTTGTCCCTAAAGCGCTTTAGGTAGCGTTTTAAATTGCTTTAAAAAGTGGTTTAGATAGCGCTTTAGGGACAAAAACAAAATAAAAAATTTATTGGGAACCCAAAAAGCAAAAATTTAATAGGGTCCAACGCAAAATTCGGTAATATATCAGGACCAGAAACAATTTAAGCCTAAAATTAAATAATATTCTAATATTTAACTCCATCTTATAAAATCTTTCAATTTAAAAGTAAAAAAAAATAACTAAAATGCTTCCCATTTCTCTCATCCTGAATGCAAAACAATGATTATATATTCGACAATAGTTTCATATATTTGCAGTCGCACATAGCCCCATTTAAAGAATTTCCCACACTAAAGTGCTAATAGCCAAATTCACTTCACAATCTAATAATCCAAGCAATGGAAACGGAACAAACAGATAAATAAATAAATAAATATAGAGAAAGAGAGAGGGGAGTAGTAGTACCTTGAACTTCATCGTCAATCCTATTTTCATAAATTTACACATACAAACGTACAATTTCATCATGTACAAAAATCTTAGTTAATTAATCAAAATAAAAACGTGTAGTCTTTACTCCTTCAGATCCAGAACAATTTTCTATTTTATAAGGATTAATGGGCTTACTTTGCACACCTCTTGACAATGTTTGCAATGAGAATTCCAATGGAGTGATGTTAGCAATGTTAGTGCAATCTCAGAAAGAAACACTATTGGCTTCAATACCAGATGAGCCATAGTAGCATAACATGCTGGTCTTAGCATTATTGGCTAACTCTCTCCCTGCAAAAGCAACATAACATAATATTAGTCATTATTATTAGAGTTGCAAGAATTAAAAATAAAATGCAGAAGGTGATTCTCTTGTGCATACAGCAAGCAACTTCTTGTGATGCCTTCATCATTATAACATAAGCCATTATTTCTCTTGCATCCCAGAAAGATAACACTCTGCAATTCCTCTTCTGTCTCACTCTGTCATTGAATGTGATGATATTATATACACTATGATTCTGTTTCGTCACTGGAATGTTTATATAAAACTCTTTTTACCTTCTAACAGAGGTTATAGAAAGTTAGTGAGTTAGTTAGGAAGTTACAAAGTTAGTTAGGAATTGTTAATCCAATTAGCTCTATATAAATAAGAGCCTTCATTGTACAAATCCCATCTTATCAATTTTCAATATGATTCCTTTTGAGTATTCTCAATCTTCCCGTAGTCCGTCATGCGCCGCCTCCCTAGCAATCTAAATTTCCAGATTCACATTTTCGTCTCCTCGTTTCTGTCTCCGAGCTATGCGTCTCACACTTGCGCCACATTTCTGTCATCCACGCTATTCAGCATTACATTTTGTTGGGCCTGGCCCATTATGGTCATAGTGCAACACATCACATTTTGGGCTTTGTTACAGCTTTTAGTTTTAGGTTGAAACATTCTGCGTTATTTTTTGTTAGTTGTTCTACATCTTTTCAATACTGCAGTGGCTATAATTTCCTATTTCCTTTTAATGCTTGTACTTCAAGCTGATAGTGATCCTATAACTTATCAGCTTGTGGGAGGGTAACAGAGGTTATAGAAAGTTAGTGAGTTAGTTACGAAGTTACAAAGTTAGTTAGGAATTGTTAATCCAATTAGCCCTATATAAATAAGAGCCTTCATTGTACAAATCCCATCTTATCAATTTTCAATATGATTCCTTTTGAGTATTCTCAATCTTCTAGCTTTCAAGTTTCTTTTTCCTTCATTAATTCTCCACCTCTGATTCCTAATATGGTATCAGAGTTTATCCTAGCGATTTGTTGTTGGGCCAATTGTGCCTTGTTGTGGGCCTATCGTGCCACCCGCTATCGGGCCGCTATCGGACCACCCGCAGATGTCTAGTCCTGCAAACTTCACGCTTGAGATGTCCAGTCCTCGGCGTGAGGGGGGTGTGTTGGAGATCCCACATCGACTAGTGATAAGGCCAAAATAATGTATATAAGTGGGGGCAACCCTCACCTTACAGCCGGTTTTGTAAGGTTGAGTTAGGCCCATAACTCACTTTCTAATACCTTCAACGGTCAATTTCTTCTTAATCTTGACCTTCCATCTGTGTTACATCCAATGGCTACAAATCTTTTCCACACTTCCTTCGTTTCAATTTTTTGTGACCGTTTGTTGCTTCTTCTGCCTTGGATTTGAATTTAGCTGCTTCCGTACGTTTCTTTTTTGTCTTTTTTTCTTTTTATTTTTAATTGCTGGAATTAAATTCAATTGATACTTTTGAAGGGAAAAGGAAAACTTCTTTTAACCCAACCTTATTATTGGAGGGACCAATAAAATATATTCCAATCAAACTGTTATTTTAATTTATACTAATTCATTTTTTTTCATAAGGGTTAAAATTCAAAAACAACACTAACAAGTAGTATACTAATTTTTTTAGTAACTCCATTTTTTTTAAAAAAAATTAGAAGTGAGAAATTATTTTTAACTTAATTTTGTAAAAAAAATAAATTAAAATTTTTTAAATTAGGTATGCATAACCATTTATCAAAATTATATAATATCTATGCAAGCTATATGACACTTCCTAATGTATGTATGTATGCCAATGCCTTTTTTTTTATTTTATATTTTATTATTTTAAGTTTTTAATTATAACTGTTTTTATTCTTGAAATTTTGACCTTTTAATATCTCAGTGTGATAGATGAAATGAAATATCGCTTCCGTCCCACAATTGATTATACTTTTAAATAATTGCCAAATGAAATTAAATGCCGAAAATAACATTGATTCTTTAAGTAAATATCAAATAAAAAGAATATCAGCCGTTCTTTAGATAAAAATGCTTCACACTTGAAAACAGAGAATTTCACGTCATTGATGAAAGCAATCTTTACTACATGAAGACATTAAAGGATGAAGCATAAACAATATCTAAGTGTGCAGATGTCATACACCTTTGCTCTTTCTTCATTATGTATAGTTCATGCATGTCCATTTAATCCAAACAAACATGATAGTTTAAAAAAAATGTATAGATTTTAAAACTGACATTTTATTTATAAAAACTTTTTAATTGTGAGGGTTTTTATAATTTTTTTTCATTCGTAGAAAACATGGTAAAAAAAAATAATACACAAACAATCTTGATGTAAAACAATTTTGTTGCTATTTTCAAAGTAAATTTTTTTTGGCATCTTTCTATTGATGCTTGAAAGTATAAAATTTAAAAAAAAAAATGAGTTACATACTACATAAATTAATTGAAATATTTGTTTGAAAATTAGAAGATAAAATGTATCATGAATTGTGGCACACATAGCATAATATTATTTTATTTTTATATAGACTACAAATATTTTTCACAAAAATAATTTCGCTGGAGTCGAGTAAGACCATTATGAATAACAAATCTCTCCCTCTGAATATTTAACGTAGCTACAAAATTAAGACTTGGGTTATTGGTTAAACTGAAACATTCTTCTGCCAATTTATTCAAGCCCTTGGTGGTACACACGGGTTAAATAAATCCAAACAAAATTTTCTTACTATAAACAAAAATTATAAACTAAGTACATATTATATATAAGATAATTGCTTTAAAGGATTTTTTAGTTGTCTATGTTTTATAAGTAGGTGCTTTACCAAAAATTGTGGGTTAACATTAGTACATGTAACAAATGTAGGAACTCCATTAAATGTGAGATCAATATCACTAAGCTTCACATCTTTACATGGTAAACTACTAATACAAATAAGGGTGACACAATTTTGAGTTGCTAAAGTGTCCTTAATATCCTTGACGGTAACCTTGCTTATTTTTATTTTTGAAGGAGTCTATAGCTACTGAAAACATAAAAACAAATGAAGATTAGAACATGTAATATGTATCCACATTTATTAGTTGGTATTTCAAAACAAATTTTGTGTTAAAAATGAATCAATAGAAAGAATTTTTTATTACTTAAATACCTTTTTATTGCATTGATTCCATGGGCAATACTCTTGATCTACAATCTCTGGGTTGCTAACATTAACCATTATAATATCTTCAAAATGAAAATCGGACACGAGAAGTTACTGGAGTACTAGGCCAAGTCTTGATACTTAAACCATTACATATTAAAATAAAATAAAGGTTAAGACATTAATTTATCCGCGTCTTGATCTCTACACCCTTTCACCTTCAAACTCTTTTTCTTCTCCCTTTCTCCTCTCTTCTTTTCTCTTCCTCCAAGCTCTACCCTTCATCGCCTCTCTCGCACCATCTATTCCCTACCTTTTTTCAATTCCCCCATCCCCTTTGTTCCCTTTTTCCATTCCAGTGGCTAGTCATTATTGGATCTCCATTGGAGCTCATGCTTCCAGAAGATAACAATGTTAGCCTATATCTAAATTTATAATCCAACCACACGTAACTCCATTCGAAAAAGAATAAATCCTTGATAGAGCATTTTGAGGCATTCAATTGTCATTGATATTGGACCTAAATTGACCTATTTTTGTGCTTAATTTTGACTTGATGGATGAGTTGTGAATTAGTGGGCCTAATTGGGCGGCTTAAATGTTAATTGCTGTTAATTTTCGGAATTTTATCCACTTTGACACTAGTGTCTTTCACAGGGCATATCTTGAGTTATAAAAGTTGGATTTAGATTATTCAAGACTTGTTGGAAAGCTAAGATAGATATCTACAATTTTATCTCTCACAAGCCTAGGCCAATTCTCAAGTTTTCAGGATCAAATTCGCATCTCAAGTTGCTGCCTCTGCACCTCACATTTTGTTGGACAACATTTTATTATTTTGGTCCCATCTCTTTCATTAGGGGCCCAATTATAGCATGTAATAGCTTCTTAGAGAGATCATTGAGTGGGCTTTAGTGTTGATTAGGAGAGGCCATTGAAATTAGTAGTTGTTTTTGTAATAACTCAGATTAGAGACTTGGTAACAAACACTTTTACACACTTTTTAATTTTTCATATTCAGATTCTCTCTCCTTCCCCTCTTCTGCTTTGTTCTTCACTGTTATTGGCAATTTTCTTTTGTTCCTTCAATGGAGATCTCCATGAAAGGCTAAACTCTAGATCAATTCAAGGATCTTGAAGCTTGTGGTTAGAATTTGAGTTTCGTATTTTTAATTGTGAATCCATGTTCATCTTCTTATTCTCTTTTTAATTTATGCATTCAAATTCATGATGATGATTAGGTTTTGGAAATTGAATTAGGTTAAGATTGATTAATTCAACTGTGAGGTTAGGTAATCAATTGATTACCTAAGTCAAGCACAATTGTGCCTAAATTCGTGTTAATTAGAAACTGCGATTGTGATATCAATTTTCGTGAATGCATGTTAGATGATGATCTAATGGAATGTGTTGCCATGTTTTTTCATGGATTCAAAATTCTCTTTTAAAATATGATAATTCTGCTGCAAGATTTAGATCCTTGGAAGCCAACCTAGATCATTCTTCTCAAGGACACAAATTCATTGTTTCTAATCTTATCCAGAGTGACAGGGGATTGCTTGAAATTGTGAAATTGTACAATAATAGTGAACAAAAAAAAAAGAATTCAGTTGAGAAATTGTGCAAGATTTAGATCCTTGGATTGATGAATTTCTCAACTGAATTCTTTTTTTTTTTGTTCACTATTATTGTACAATTTCACAATTTCAAGCAATCCCCTGTCACTCTGGATAAGATTAGAAACAATGAATTTGTGTCCTTGAGAAGAATGATCTAGGTTTGCTTTATACTGCAAAATTAAGGGGAACCTAGTTGTTTTTGGTAGCAATTCGACACAGTTATCAAAATTGGCGTCGTTGTCGAGGACACAAATCATTTGTATCCTGATCTTATTCATGTACATAACCTATTTGTGATAATGTTTTGTTGATACTAACCAAATTTTGTGAAGTGTTTTAGTTGTTCCTTTTGATTTTCATTTTGCAGGCTAGTTGTGCCAAAGTTGCAGGAGAAAATGACCAAACTATGGAGTCAAGAGCTGAGACTTGGTGACCAAAGTTTATCCACCCTCCTAAGCAAAACTGACCCTTTAGGGGTTAATCTGAGGTCCAAATTTTGAAATTCAATAATCTAATATGAGTTTTTAGCACATGGGCAGATTGGTCATTTCACTGGTGATTAGCTCCGATTATCCTGAAATTTTACCAGTAACTAGGAAAAAAATCACTAGTCATGAAGTTGGTGAAGGTGGCGATGGTGGTGGTGGCGGCGATGGCAGAAATAGTGGTGCTAATGATGGTTAGTGTAGCAATAATGGTGGTGGTAGCAACGACAGTGATGGTGGTGACGATCATGGTGGTGGTTGCAACAGCGGTCATGGTGGTGATGCTGATGGGTTAATTGAGATATCTTAGGACATGATAATTGAGATCTTTTGTATATTTAATTTTTTGTTTGGTGAATCTTTTAGAGATTTGATGGTTTTATAAAATTTTAACTTGAATTTTTAAATATTTTAATCTCAACGGTGTATTATTTTTAATTTTAATACGATGGTTATTATTACTTTGAGGATATTATAATAATTAGGTTCTTAACTTTTTTAAAATATTAAAAATAAAAAGTATTTCTCTCTCCTCTCCCATTTATCACGCACGATTATTGAAACTGTTTACTCCATAATTGTATCACTCTTTCTCCGTTCGTCTTCTCTTCCTGTGACAGTTTTTTTTTGTTACATGAGATAAAAAGTCAAAAAAATACCATTGTAGAACATATATTTTTTTGTCACATGACCGAACATACGCCAAAAAGTGAAAAAAACCATTGCAGCAAAATTTGATCAAAGTATGTCGTTTCACGTCGTTTCTTCATCGTCATCTTTTCCATTGCAACACCATTTTATTGGAGAAGTTCTTGCATCAATTTCGATGGCATGTACAAAGAGGTTGGCGTAAGAGAAGATGGAAACGTAACAAGAAAGAGTGGATGGGTTGAAATTGGGACATTCAAGAGGAGAGAGAAACATAATTTTTTAATTTTAAAATTAAATGAAATATTAAATTACTATAATATCCTTAAAAAATCAAATTAAATTAAACAAACAATGATTTTTTTGTCCTAAATATTTTGGTGGAAGTTGATAATGCACTCCAACTATAAAAGAGGGATGTGGACATTAGCAAACCCCATATATATATATATATCTATATATATATATATATATATATATATATATATATATATAAGAAAATAAGTAATAAAATAAATAGTAAAGTAGTCAGAACTTACAAAATTCAACACTTCAATATATTTCTTCAAGATTCTAAATTCAGGAAGAGGTTGCACAGAACACTCTTGAATTACAAAGAAAGTTCTAGAGAGAAGGGAGAGATAAGAGGGTTTAGAGAGAAGGCTATGCAAGCGATGCCCTGACTCTTTACCCATTACACATATTTATAAATCTTCAAAAGTTACACGGAATTCAAATTCGGATTTCAAAGTGTCGACGGACACCAAATGCGGACTTCAAATTGTCGACGGACTTCAACTTCGGATTTCATCTTCAAAATAAATTACTTTTGTGACAGACTGGCTTTATCTTTTAAAAAGTTTGTCGGCCAGTTGCCAAAAGTCTTCACCGATTTTCAGGCTTTTGAGGATTTCAACATATTCTGTCGGCCAGTAATTCAATACTTTAAGCGGAATTCTTTCAGTAATTATGATGGGACCACTCAAATAGTCTTTTCTGATGACTCTATCAGACGGAATTCATAATTCATCAAGGTCAGGTGCCAGCTGTATCCCAAAACAATCATCTTCATTTTGAAAGAAGGGATTACTAGAACCTGTATCATCAGGGTCTTCTCTTTCTTCATCTGAATCCATCGAAGACAATGCTGCAATTAAATTTTTTCTTTCTTTTCTTGATAGAGCAGCTAGTTGATTTTCAAGTGGAGCCTTTTCTTTTCCACGAAGTGGCTTTTCAAGACTTATGGGGGATAGCATTTTTCCAGATTTCCAAGAACAAAATTTGGTGACTAAAAATTCAATATTATTTTTTTTCCACCAAAATACTTTTCTTCTAAGGAAGAGCACCATTGGATAAGGTTAAGGGAGGTGCTAATGAAATTCATATTTATTATGAAGTAGCCAACTTATTCCCATATTTGAACAAAAAGTTAATAACTTCATGTGCATAGGAATTCTGTGAGTTAATTCATTGTAATTCTCATAATATTTCACTACTTCTTTGGGAAATATTGCTTTAACTGGTCCGACTGAGTAGAACCAATCTTGAAACCATGTAGGCAATTCATTGGGAACAGAATTCTTAAAACTAAGATACCAAGAATGATTTTTATTAGGTTCAAGAAGAACTTTGTGCCAGGCTTCTTGGTAATCAAAGTAATTATATGAAGGGGGATCAAATAGTCTAGAAATTTTTTTCGCGGTTGCGGGATTTTGGGACCAATTAGAGAAATTCAAAAATCTTAATATTTTTAGGCTAGAAAAACTAATAACAGAAGGATCATTTTCATTGGTATTGTGGACTATTTCGACAGAGTGAGTGTCTAATAGGATAAATTGATAGAATTTCTTGGATTTCTTTAAATCTTGGTCTTTTGGAATCCAACCCCACCCAGGTGGTGAGAATTTCCTAATTATTTCATGAGCATCCAGATTTTCAAACTTTGGTTCCATTGAGATAATTCTTGTGCATGAGTCCTTGAAATAATGATCAAGAGGCTCTGCTGAGGGTTGAGCTGGCACTAGGGCCTTTTCAGGAGTTTTTATAGAGGATGTTTTCGGTATTAAAGGAGTAAATTTGTTTGAGGAAAAAGACAGAGGGAGAATTCGGGAATTCTGAGGAGTTTTTTCAACCTTTTGAGCATAAGAGGGGGCAAAATCGTCTAAAGATAATGCCTTGGAGCTAGATGGGGCAGAAGGCCTCATCTTGGCGGTTGATTTCCCTGTAAATATTCATAAGTTAAAAAATCAAGAATAGAATTATTTTTTCCTTTTATAAATTCAATTTCAAAATCAAAACAAGACAACAGACTTTGCCATCTGGTAAAGATTTGTTTTGAAACTATGTTTTTAACTCCTTTTCTAAAACATTTTTTGCCGATTGGCAATCAATTCTTAATAAAAACCTTTTATTTATTAAATCACTTTGAAATTTCATAATGCAAAGTACTATAGAAAGAAATTCTTTTTTAATAGTACTATATTTTGACTGGGCTTCCATCCAAGCTCCGGAATGAAATCTGACAATTTCTTCTTTAGACTTTTCTGTAAATTTCTGTTTCAGAATACCTCCGAATCCAACTTCAGAAGCATCAGTTTCTACTATCATAAAGGCATCTGGGTTAGGGATACCTAGGCAAGGAAGGCTTTTTACTAGGGATTTTATCTTGATTACTACTTCCGTTAATTCAGGAGACCAAGGCTTAGGATTTTTTTGAAGCCTATTGAACAGAGGCTTACCAATAATTCTAATGTTTGGGATAAAGTCAGACACATAATTCAAACAACCCAAAAATCTTTGTAATTGATTTTTGTCTTTTATTTCATCTGGAAATTTTGAAGTGAATTCAATAGTTCTAGTTATAGGGGTAATTTTTCCTTGATATATTTCATGTCATAAAAATCTTATTTTTGTTTGGGCCAATTTCATTTTCTTTTGGGATATAACAATTCCATTTTGTTTGATTACGTTTTTAAATATTCCTAGATGTTTTAGATGTTGATCTACCGAGTTTGAATATATTAAAACATCATCTAAATAAACTAATGCAAATTGACTGTAAGGTGTAATTATTGAGTTCATAATATTTTGAAATTCTGATGGGGCATTTTTAAGTCCCATAGGCATCACATTCCATTTGTAATGCCCAAATGGTACAGCAAAAGTTGTTTTGTATTTATCTTTTTCTTCTATTTTTATTTGGTAATAGCTTGATTTCATATCAAATTTTGAAAAAATGGTAGCATCACATAATCTTCCAATTAAATATTTCTTGTTTGGTAATGGATATCTTATCCATTCTAATGCATTATTTAAAGGTTAATAATTAATAACCATCCTAGGTTCTCCTCTTTCAATTTTGGAGGCATTTTGCACATAGAATGCAGCGCAGCTCCAGGGAGATTTACTAGGTCTAATTAATCTTTTATCTAAAAATCCTTTTATTTCTTTTTTACAATATTCAAGTATTTCTTTATTCATTTGGACAGGTCTTGCTTTAGTGGGAATTTTACTTTCATGAAAGTCCTTTTTGTAAGGTAAACTTATAGTAAAAGTTTTTCTATTCCAGAAAGCATTAGGTATTTCAGCACAAACTTCTTTTATAAAAGAATTTTTTATTTCTTTTATTTTTCTTTAATAATTTTAGTATTTAATTGTTCTTCTATCCGTTTATAGGTTATTTCTTTTTGTAATAATGTTATTTGATTATTTTTATTACTTATTTTATTTATGAATGTAATTTCTTCAATTTCTTTTAAATTATGTAGCTCTTTTTGTTTTATGGGGTTTAGGAATTCAAATATAATTTCTTGATCTTTTATTTTCGTTTTTATTCCCTGTTCAGATACTTCAAAAGGATATATTTGAGTTAGAAAGGGAGTTCCTAAAATCATTTCTTCAGTAATATCCTTAGTTAGGATAAAAGTATTTTTAAAACATGTTCCTTTATTACAAATTCTTGCATTTGTTAATTTGAAGTGTACTTTTAATCTTGCATTATTAGCAGCAGTTAATTTTTGTATAGTTTTTTCATAATATTGAGTAGGTACTAATCCTTCTTGTATACAATTAAGATCAGCTCCTGAATCTATTAATGCTATGAATGATTTATGAAATGATTTTCCAATTTTCAAGGTTACCTTAGCTTGCCATTTTTGTTGTAAGGTTTTAATTCTATTTATAGGTTCTATTTCTTCCTGAGGTTGTATTTCTTCTTTTAGAGATTCGGTTAGTTGTAACAAAGTAATATCTTGAACTAAATCATTCTCTTTTAGCTTTGTTAATCCAGTCTTTATAATCTAAGTAAAAATGTTGTATAGGATTTTAAAGTAAAAAATATATATTGTTAAGTCTTAGGTATGATGTTATGTTAAATACTCGGAGAAATTGATTTGTCGCCTATAATTGTCCTACTTGACTCGAGTAGGATTGCCTCTCGTAAATGATACCTAAGATTGTCTTTCATGAATGATACTTGTGGACTCCATCATTAGAAAATTAAAAATAATTTAATTTATGATATTATTAATAAAGTAATTTAAAACTAATCTCTAATTAAAATATATTTAATAAATTTATTATAATGTATTTATCATATATTTATGCAAAAAAAGTTAAGATTATTATAAAAATATTAATCAAGATTTAGATTATTAAACATAAAGTCCAAATATTATTTTCTAATAAATATATTAACTAATTAGATTTAGATTCTTTTTTAGCATAAACAATTTAACCTCATAAAATAAATATTATTCAACAAAATATTTATTTATGAAATTATTTAAAATTATTTTATATGATTTTTAAGTAAAAATTATTTTATTGGATTGAAGAGTAAAAACAAAATTGTTGAGTCTAGAGTATGCAATTGTGTTAAATACCCAAAGACCTAAAGAAATAATTTTTTCACACATAACAGTCTTACCTGATTCGAGCAAGATTGTTTCCCGTGAATGATGAAGTAATTTAAAACAATTTTTTGTAATAAAAAATTATTTAATATATATATATATATATATATATATATATATTTAACATTATTATATAGATATGAATCAACAAAATTTTCCTATATGAAGTTTTAAACATAGAGTCAAAATATTATTTTGTAATAAATATATTAACTTATTAGATTTAATTGATTTTAGTACAAAAATTTCAACCTAATAAAATATTATTTAACAAAATATTTATTTATGAAGTTATTTTAAAATATATTATATAATTACTAAATGAAAACTATTTTATAGGATTTAAAAGGTTAAAAAAAAAATTGTTGAGTCTTAGGTGTGAAATTGTGTTAAATTTTCGAAGAAATATAATTGTTGTCCATAATGGTTCTACTTGACTCGGGTAAGATTGTCTCCCATAAATGATACTTGTAGTCTCTACCGTTAAAAAAATTAAAACTAATTCAATTTATGATATTTTAATGGAGTATTTTAAAGTGTAAAAAAATGGAGTATTTTAAAGGCTAAATGACCATTTTAATCCTTTATCTTTTTTTTCTAGTTTGGACTTTATCTTTTTAGATGTACTTCATCTTATTTAAAAGGTTCAAAATGGCCCTTCAAATATTTAAATATATTCTAAATGGTCCTTTATTTGAGTGTTATAAGAACGACAAAGTTAAATATATTTAAATAGTTGAAAAACTATTTTAAACCTTTTAAATTAGATAATGTACCAAAGTTAACTTTTTAAAAGATAAATGACCATTTTGAACATTTTAAACAAAAACATTTTGAACATTTTAAATAAAAAGTGAACTTTTTAAAAGATAAAAGACTATTTTGAACAAAATAAATAAGTTAAAGAATCAAAATCATCATTTAGCCAAATTTAAAACTATTTTGTAATTAAAATATATTTAATAAATTAATTAGAATATATTTATTATATATTTAAAATAGTGTGTTTGTGACAGAGAAGAAACATGAAGGAGCAGCCAAATGAAATTGATTTTAGGTGAGAGAAAAAATGATGAAGGTGGAGACGTGAAGGGCAGTGAGGAAAGAGATTAAAATTAAAAAAAATGAAAAAAAAAAAGTAAAAGAAGAGCAGGGAGGAGAAAAGAAGTGGGAAAGAGACAAATAAAGAAGTGAAACGTGGTCCAATAAGGAGTTGTTTTTCTCATATAATAATATAAGATAGAAAAGAAAAAGAAAAAGTTGGTTAAAAGAAAAAGAAAAAACAAAAAAAGGACAGGTGTCATTCAATTAAAAAGGGTTAATATTGTCTTTTTCACAACCTAAATATATAGAAAGTAGATAACCAAGTATGACGTGTATGATCATCCACAACAGTTAAAAAATATCTATGACCGTGTATAGAGGGTATAGAAAGAGGCCCCCAAATGTCTATGTGAATTAATTCAAAGGCACATGTCGTAACAGTGAGACTAGAAGGAAAGGGAAACTTGATTTGTTTAGCAAGATGGCAAAAATCACAAATCTTATTTGCATTGAATTTAACATATGGAAAAACAGTACACACACACACTTGATCTAGTACTTTGTTCCCTCAATTGTCAGCTAACCTTTGTCAATTCCCTCTGTCACATTCAGGATGCCACTACATTGAAGATGATTGGGCTTGGTGAACTCAAAAGTGGATTATATCACCTAAAGGAGCCAGAGGAACCAAATATTGCTTCACTCCCTCTCCCCCATTTTCCTGTTGTAAACAGTGTAGTATATAACAAACACCAGCCTTGGACATGCTTCAAAAAAAGTAGCTAAGTCTATTTTCTATCCTAACACCAGCCCTCTCTTATATGGTTTCTCTCTCCCTCCCACCTTCTTCATCACTTTTTCTCACATAAGCCACCATTGATGAGCTTCCGAAGCTTCCTTTTTCTTCCTTCATTCTTTTCTTGTATTTCTTTATTTTCATGCCTATTTCCTTGCATGTAATTTCCTTGTTGTGGTATCCACTGTGAGTGTCCCTCTTTTAGAGGAGACCATGTTCAAATTTTATTGTGATTTTAAGTTTCTAATCACTTTAATTAACCTACTAATTTGTTGTTTTGATTTAACACCGTAAAAATTGGATCTTTCTTCTATATTTTCCACTCCTTTAACATTTTAATTGTTTGGAAGCCACCAGAAAAAGATCAACTCACTATAATGCTTCCCATTTCTCTCTCATCTTGAATGCAAAACAAATCGTATGAAAGACCAAACATAACGCATCTCTTTCCTTTCCCCCCAAAATTGCTCCAACATATAATGATTATATATTGAACAGTAATTTCATATATTTGCGGTCACAAGCAGAGCCCCCATTTAAAAATTTTCCCACACTAAAAATCTAAAATGCTAATAGCCAAATTCACTTCATAATCTAATCCAAGCAATGAAAATGGAACAAACAGATAAATAAGTAGACAAATATAGAGAAAGAGAGAGGGGAGTAGTGGTACCTTGAACTTCATCACCAAATCCTATTTCCATTTTCCACAACCCATATCCATCTTCAATCCGATTTCCAAAAATTTACACATACCTAAACAATTTCATTAAGTACAAAAATCTTGGTTAATTAATCGATATAAAAACATGTAGTCTTTACTCCTTCAAATCCAGAACAATTTCTATTTTATAAGGATTATTGAGCTTACTTTGCACACCAGTTGACAATGTTTGCAATTGTAATGAGATTTCCAACCGTGTTATCAGCAATATTAGTGCAATCTCAGAAGGAAACATTATTGGCTACAATACCACATAAGGCATAGTAGCATAACATGCTTATCTTAGCATTATTAGCTAACTCTCTCCCTGCAAGAACAACACAACATAACATAAGTCATTATATATTATTGCAATAATTTAAAATAAAATGCAGAAGGTGATTCGTGTGAATACAACAAGTAACTTCGTGCGATGCCTTCATCATTATAACATAAGCAATTTCTCTTGCAACCCAGAATGATAAATAGAAAACAAAAACACTGTTTCTTTGTTTAGTCACGGAAATGTGTTTATATATAAGACTCTTCTTTCCTTCAACTGTCAATTCCTTTCAATTTTTGTGTCCGTTGGATGTTTTCCTGTCTTCCATTTGAATTTAGCTGCTCCCGCTCTTCCGTACGTTTCTTTTTTTTGTCTTTTTCCTTTTTATCTATTGCTGGAATTAAATTTAATTGATACTTTTTTTTAACCAATAATTGATACTTTTCTATTAGACCAGCCTTATTATTCCAGGGACCAATAAAATCTATTGCTGTTTTTTTAATTTATAATTCATATTTTTGTTTTTCTTTTCATTAGGGTTAAAATTTAAAAAACAACATTAACATGTATAGTATACTAATTTTTTTAATAACTCCATTTTTTTAAAAAAAAAATTAGAAGGGAAACATTATTTTTAAATTCATTTTCTAAAAAAATTAAATTAATCTTCACAAATTAGTTATGCATAATTAGTTATAATTTTAAGAATTTTTTAAATTAATTTTTAATTTTTGGAATTTTAATTATATAATATCTATGCAAGCTATATGACACTTCGTAATGTATGTATGTATGTACTGCCATTTTTTTTAACTTTATATTTTATTATTTTAAGCTTTTAATTATAACTATTTTTATTCTAGATATATATTTTTGGGTAAAATATGTTTTTGGTCCCTCATTTTATCTTGATTTCTATTTTTTGTCCCTCATAGATTTTTTTACTGTTTTTAATCCCTCATAAATTGTTCTGTTCTATTTTTAGTCCCTCATAAATTGTTTTGTTCTATTTTTAGTCGCTGACATTGATTTCAACTGTTAAGTGATGACATAGCAGATATAAACTGTGTGTGTGAAAATTTTCTAATGAAGTTTCTAGTGACTTTTAACCACTACAAATTTCTTGGCGGTCAGAAATGTTTGCTTTTGCAACATTTCTTGTGATTTCAGAAAATCTAGTGTTCGAGATTTTATTTTATTATTATTTTTTTAACATTTCTGACAGTTTTAGTTTGCTAAAAAATTTGCAGTAGTTAAAAACCACTATAAACTTAAACAGAAAATTTTCAAGCACAAATTATGCTTGTCACGACATCACTTAACAGTTATAATTAATGTCAGGAACTAAAAACAAAAGAAAACAATTTTTGAGGGACTAAAAACACAGAAAAAAATTACGAGGGACTAAAAACAGAAATTTAGATAAAATGAGGGACAAAAACATATTTTACCCTATATTTTTTTTACTAACCTTTTAATATCTCGCGGCGTGATAGATGAAATGAAATATCGTTACCTTCCCACAATTGATTCTATTTTTGAATAATTGCCAAATGAAATTAAATGCCAAAAAATAACATCCATTCTTGAAGTAAATATCAAATATTAAATACAAAGAAAATCAACCATTCTTTAGATAAAAATGCCTCACAGTTAAAATGAGAATTTCACATCATTGATGAAATGAAACCAATCTTTATACTACATGAAGACATTAAGGGAGAAGCATTAACAATCTAAGTGTTTATGTCATACACCTTTGCTCTTTCTCCATCATGAATACTTCATGCATGGCCTTTTAATCAGAACAAACATGATAGTTAAAAAAAAATGTACAGATTTTAAAACCAACATTTTATTTATAAAGACTATTTAATTGTGATGGTTTTTATAATTGATCTTCAATCGTAGAAAACATATAGTGAAAATAATACACAAACAGCCATAATGAAAAACTATTTTATTGCTATTTTTAAGTAAACAATATTCTTTTTTTGGTATCTTTGTATTGTTGCATGAAAGTATAAATTTTCAAAAAAATAAAAATAAAATGAGCTACATACTATATAAATTAATTGAAATATTTATTTGAAAATTAGAAGATAAAATGTATCATGAATTGTAGCACACATAATATAAAGTTTTTTTTTTTACACTTCACGGATATTTTCCAGAAATGTTAAAATAATCTTGTTCGAGTCAGGTAGGACTATTATGAGTAACAAATCTCTTCCTTCGAATATTTAATACAGCTAGAAAATCAATACTGGAAATTGAGATCACTAATTAAGTTGTAACATTCTTGTGTTAATTGATTCATGTTTTCAGTAGTACACAGAGTACAAAGTTAAATAAATCTAAACAAATTTTTCTTATCATAACTGACTGTGACTACAAGCTAAGTACAAATTATATTTTAGATCATTTATCTTCGAAAAAACTTTAAGTTTTCTATGTTTTACAGGTAGGTGCTTTCCCCAAAATTGTGGGTTTAACATTAGTACACGTAGCAATTGTAGGAACTCCATTGAATATGAGATCAATGTCACTAAGCTTCACATGTTCACATGGTGCACCACTACTACAAATAAGGGTGACACCGTTTTGAGTTGCTGAAGTACCCTTGATATCCTTGAAGGTAACCTCGCTTATCTTTACTTTTGAAGGGGTCTATAACCATTGAAAACATAGAAAACAAATAAATAAAGGTTAGCACATGTAATATGTATATATGGACATTTATTGGTTGGTATTTCAAAACTACCAAGGTGAAGTTTGTGTTAAATGTGAATCAATAGAAAGAAATTTGATATTTAAATACCTGTTTATTGCATTGATTCCATGGACAATACTCTTGATCTATAATCACTGGGTTGCTGACATTAACCATTATAATATCTTCAAAATGAAAATCGGACACAAGAGAAGTTATTGGAGTACCGGGCCAAGTCTTGATCCTTAAACCATTATTTGTGTTGTTCAATGTACAATTTCGAACAGTTAAACTTTCTACCGGTTCTTCGTTTGGGTACTTTCCAAGACTTCCAACACTAATGCCATGTCCTGGTCCACATGTGACATTTAATATAGTTATGTGTCTGCTGCCATCCCCTAGTGAAATGCAATCATCACCGGTACCAATGAAGGAGTTGGTTATGTTAATTCCACTTGATCTTCCAATGTGAATTCCATCAGTGTTAGGACTTGTTGATGGGGCAGTTACAGAGAAGTTTATAAAAGTGACATTCTTGCATCCCAAAACATTGACATGAAAATTTTTGCTATCCTTTGAAGTTATGCCTTGGATGATTGAATTGTTGAGAAAATTGAAACCAAAATTCTGCGGAAAAATATACAAGAACCTCGGTTTGTCAATACTTGATGATAAGCACTGTTATGAGTAAAAGAAAAATAGAGAAATGGACATATATATCATTTACCATGGCGAGCTGCTTGCAATTCCTGTTTTTTGCACAATCATTTTGTTTCCAAGAAACATCACCTAGGCCATCGAAAATTCCTGACCCTGACAATGTGAAGAAGTTTATATACCCAAAACTTATCCATTGAGCCTTGCCCTTAAGATTGGTGGGATCTGCAGGTGCTTGAATTGTCCCATCAACCTGAACCTCAATAGGTGTATTGCATGGACCTCTAAGATCCACTTGTTTCAATTTGTATGTACCATTGGGAATCCAAAGTTTGCTTGGACTAGTTGATGCACAAGCTTCTTTCCAAGCAGTTGTCAAAGCCTAAAGAATAGACCAAACTTTTATAACTCATAAATGAAATGAGAGAATTATTAACAAGATGTGTAAGGGCAATGCTAGTGGTATTTCAACTTATATACAAGGAATTAACTGTGTCTATGTTTTGTAACTTTAATATATTCTTACCTGAGTTACATCTCCCTGGGATGCTACACCGTACTTCCTTACATCAAAAACCTTGGATTGAGCTCTAGCAGAGGAAGCTAGCAATAAGAGCAAAGCAAAAGCGCTAAAACTAAATGTCATCTCCATCTTGAAATTCTTACTCTATTAATGATGTGTTTGCTTTTTGAAATGTTCTCGAGAACAAGATATGAAACCATTTGGCATCGGAGAACTATTTATAACAATGTCACCAAAAGGCCACTAAAATAACAAAAAACTTTTTCGCTAAATATAGATTGAACTGCATAACAAAATTTATTGTTCCTAAGTAAATACAAACCAATCAAAAGAAAGAAAATAAAACCTTACGAGTACAAAATTGGGTTAAACAGTTATGCCCAAACAAAAGGCATTACTTAACCCGTAGAAGAAAATATGGTTATTATTATTAAGGAATTATTAATTTTATTTTTCGTTTTTCATTCTTCAAGCTGATTGGGTCCTTAAAATTTTCTATATAGATTACAAATCTTAGCATAATATAAATTTAATCAATCTAACCATTTTAAACAACTGGTGTCAATCGTATGATGATGCCATGATAAAGGAGACAAATAATGTGTTAAATCTTCTTAAAGGGAAAATGAGTTTTATTACATTATTGGAGGTTGACTTATTTCTTAATTACCTCTCACCATTTTAAACAAACTTTATGCTTATATAGCCACAATAAACAATATAAATTTGTGAAGGAAAATATGATAATTAATTTAATAAGTAATACCAACTATTAAATATACAATATAAATATTATTAAAATATTTAAAATCATTATTGGAGGCTGACTTACTTGTTGGTGGTTGACTTATTAATTTAATAATCATTATTGGAGGTTGACTTATTTGTTAGTTGCTTCTAACCATTTTGAATGGATGTTATGCTTCTAGAAGCATTATAAATATGTGAAGGAAAATGTAATTATTAATTGAATAACTAATACTAACTATTTAATGTACAATGTAAAGATTATTAAAATATTTAAAAATCATTATAGATAAATGTTAAGTTTTATTGTGCAAACAATATTCTCCCCTTATGTGTAAGGATATTTTGCTCAATTTTACAAGGTAGTTGACACTGCCTACTAATAAGTCTAAGTCCTTCTGTACAAAATATTTTAATAATTCAGGACTTTTTACATAAGTAAAATTCAAAGATATAAAAAAATATCACTTTAATTTAATAAATTGTATTACCGTACAACTGAACCTTGATTATATTAGAAATTTCTTTTTTCTAATCAATATTCTTTTACTATATAAATTTTACTATCTAAATTGAGTAATGCTCAAATACAAGAAAATCCAAGTTGAGGTGGTAATTATTTAATTAAATAATTATAAATAAAGAATGATCATTAATTGTTAATTTGATGTAGCTCACCCAAATATCAATTTAGAATTTAGTACTCTTAAAGTGGTTACGTGTACAACAATAAAGAAAAAAATAATAATAAATTAAATCATCAAATATAAAAGCATTTATGATATGCAATTAAACAATAAAAATTAGACACGTTTTTTTATAAATAAAAAAAATATCTCTAGTGGAGAAGGAGAATGGTTTCAAAAGTTTAGCAATTTTGTTCTCTATATAAATCATTCAAATCATCCTTAACCCAAAAAAAAAAACTTAAATAAGTTTTTACTTCCTTGTCTTATACAAGATTTTGGTTTTATTCCCTCTTAGTGTTTTTCATTTTTTTTAATCCCTTATTATTTTTTAGTTAGTGTTTTCAGTCTATGTCATTTAATGAGATGTGTCTAACGGCGAGTCACGTCAACATTGCCAGCTAATCTTTATATTAAAGTGAATTTTACATTTATTTTTAATTTAATATTAGTTACTTTAAATTAAAATAAAAATTAAAAAATTGTATTCAGTGAAATAGTGAATAAAGAATCCTAATTAAAAACTTGGACAAAATATCTTTTTAGTCCCTAAATTTTTCTCAATTTTTGTTTTTAGTCCCTTAACAAATATTTGACCAGTCTTAGTCCCTGAACTTTTTTTCCATCAATGTTTTTAGTCCCTAAACCAATATTTGACCGGTCTTAGTCCCTAAACTTTTTTTCCGTCAATGTTTTTAGTCCTTGCCTTCAAAAAAATCGTTAAATGATGATGTGGCAGTCACATTTTGCGGTGATTATTTTTCTGGCAGTTTAAAATTACTATAATTGCTTTACTTAATAGGCCATTTATCAAAGGTCGAACAAAGTCGTAGACAAGTGGTATTGGTACTCTACCATCCACGTCATTTCGGAGGACGGTTTCAACTTCGAGTGTGTCCACTCCGTTAACGGCAAGATAGGACATGCGGAAGAGGAGGCAGACTCCATGGTGTTGGTCATGCAGATGTCCGTGTTGAAGTAGTTTCTGGCGGCTTAAAATCGCCAAAAAATGTAAAATACCTACTAAACACTTAAGTCAACCAATTCTGACAATTTTAAACTGTCAAAAAAATAATCGCTGCAAAATGTGGCTACCACATCATCATTTAACGGCTTTTTTTATGGCAAGGACTAAAAACATTGGCGAAAAAAAGTTCAGGGATTAAGACCGGTCAAACATTTGTTTAAGGACTAAAAACAAAAATTGAGAAAAGTTGAGGGACTAAAAACATATTTTGTCCTAAAACTTCAATATGAAACATGAACAAAGAATGAACAAAGAACATAGGCATACAACCTGGCTAACGTGAAGAACCACAATAGTATAAGTGTGTGTTTGGATTCACTTTAAAATCATGGTAGATCATGGTGAGATGGGTCAAACTTGATTTTGACCAAAATTTTGCATGTTTCGTTATCTTAGTAGAATCATTTTTTATGAAAAAAATCATGGTGGAGTTGAAGCAAGTAGGAGTGGCTTCTACTTCTACCAAAATCAATTCTAGTTGAATTTTGTCTAATTTACCCTCACATCAAATTGATTTTAAAAGTGTACATAGATATTAAAACCCATTTTGGTCATTATACCTTCAAAATCAATTTTGATTCAAAGTATCCAAACAACCCTTTTATAAAAAATCAATTTTCCAATATCTATTATCCAAATAAAAATCACGTTACTTCATAATCAATTCTAACCATAATCGATTATGTAAAATCAATTTTATTCAAAATCAATTTTGTCACTGTCAATTCAAACACACACTAACTCATCTATACTAATATAAAAAGTGTCCAGCCACCAATTTTACTTACAGATGTTACTTTTGTCATGCAGTGCAAGCCACTTTTTTTTTTTTTTCATTGCATATGCTCTTTTTACTTTTACTCTACCTCGTCTTTCTCTCTCTTGCTTTTTTTCTTTGACCGTGCAAAGCACGGTGAGACACTCTTGTTCACCATAAAACTTATTCGCTATATATCGCATTTTGTCATTTATGTCTTATTGATTCATAAGTTGGAACAAGACATTAAGAACTTGAGGCCAAGTTCATGGAATGCGTAAGGTTTAATTATATCCATAATGTATACTAAAGATAATTAGGAAATTCATTATTTTTGTTTTGATATTCACGTAATTTTTAAATGATTTTCCTATGGTAGCTTCAGCAGCTACGTCATTGTATCGTTTGCATTTTTCATCCTGCCTCAAAGTTTTGTTTAGTGCGCAAGGATCATGGAAGAGATAATTATTTCATCCTGCCTCAAAGTTTCATATATGCCTTCCTTCTTCATTTATTATTGGTTTTCTAATTGGGGATTTTTATTCACTATTTCACAAAATACAATTTTTTTTTATTTTTTTTTTCTATTTCTAGTTTCAAGTAATAAATTTTGAATTAAAAATAAATGTAAAATTCAACATCTCTTCATGAAATTCAAAAATTGGGAACTCAGAAGTGAAGAAAATTGAAAGAGGAAAGACTAGAAATGAATATAACGTCACAATCATAACCACAAAGAATTTCTTTAATAAGAATCTAGTTGTTCAAGTCAAGAACCAAGAGAAAACACTCTCATTAGCAAAATGTTGTTTCATTTCAAATTACTCAAAACTAGTTCCAAAGTCAACATTTGACATATTTATATAAATCTAAAAGCCACCAAGGCTCGTTCCTAAAGGCCCAACACCAAAAGGAGATGTCAAGCATATATAAGCCCAGATAGGGTCCAACAACAAACTAATTAAAGAAAATAAGCAAGGTTTAACAATGGCTCAAATACAAAATAAAGCTCAATTACAAAAATACACATAAATGGCTTAATCAAATATTTGGCTCCAACTAGATATAACCGCTCCTCATCTTTGGCCATGGTAGTCTTCTATCACTAAATCTACATGTTTTTTTAAAGTTTGAAGAACAAATTCATTGATATAAAAGTATAAGGACCTTGACCATGTTTGACCAAAAGTATAAAGACTAAAATCATATTTTTTCCATAAAAATAAAATGATATCTATGTAAAAATATATTTGTATTTTTATAGATATATACCATTTAATAAATTATTTACTTTTATGTTTTAAAATTATCATTTAAATGATAATAAAATAATTATGATAAAAAGTTGCTAGTATTATTATTAACAAATTTTGTTTGATTAAATAATTTATTTTTTAATGTTACTTCAAAATTAGGAGATGCCATATCTTAATTACTGTTGAATGAATAAACTCAAGGGATCATCCATTTCAAAGCCCAGTTCATATAATAGCTACTCACTAGTCATGTGCTATAATTAGAATAATAAAATAATATTTGAAAAGTATTACTACTAATTGGTGTAATCAGTTCTAAGTATTTTTCTAAGGCTAATACATAATATTGTAGTCCCTCACAAATAGCATAAATAAATAACCAGATAAGGATAGGACACTTCTCACTACTGATTTTTCAATTTTGTGGTGTGGCTTTGCAAAATTTATGTTAGAAAAAATATAGGAAACGACTCACTCTTTTGAACACATTCCCTCCTATTAGTCGAAATTTATTGAAAATTACAAAATTTTGTAACTCTTACAATCTATTTAATGAATCTCTTGTGATTTTGTAGTTTTTAATAAATTTTAACCAATAAAAAAATAATGTGTTAGAAGAAGCTTATTAGAGAGTATATTGCTAAACCTCCTCATTATGTTAGTCCCTCACCCTTTTTGTTGTAAGACTTTGTTCTCTCAACTGGAATGGTAGATGCCTAGCATATACTAGCAGGCTTGTATCTGTTATTGTCTGTAACATATTTCCCCTATCTTTGGTTTTGTTGTTCCAGCAGGCAAAAAACATGAACAGAAAACTTCCTGAGGTGTGCTAGGCACTGTCCTTAAGGAATTATCCGTGATATCCCATGCAATTCTCCCAGGATTCAACAGAAACCTCTCAGACGAGCTAAGGCATCAAAACTAGCAAGAAAAATAAATTTGAACCCAGGAGCAAAGAAAGAAGAGTGAAAAAAATCGTTGTTCAAACTGACTTAGAAGAAC
The DNA here is from genome assembly GCA_026413185.1 of Pueraria montana var. lobata. Classification (NCBI taxonomy): domain Eukaryota; kingdom Viridiplantae; phylum Streptophyta; class Magnoliopsida; order Fabales; family Fabaceae; genus Pueraria; species Pueraria montana. Next base: position 59,828,831 of record CM048654.1, read on the forward strand.
ATGTATATATAGAGCTCCTCTTCAGAACGTTTGGGGAGCAAACAAAACGTTAAAATAACCAAAACGCAATTTAAAACAATTAAACCGTAATTAAATAAAAATGGTAAAATAATTAATAGAATAAATATAAATGTTGGTAACTGAAAATCCATAAAAAGGGAATCGATGATTAAATAAAACTGTACAAGGCCCATTCTCACACACGTAGGAGTGCAAAGCTCATTCACACAGAACTTTCACCTCTTACTAGCCACTTTGAAAGCCTTTAACACAAAAGGATATATAAACTAATGAAGCAAAGCTATTCTAGGCAATGTGGGACTTTACTTTTTGTAATACCTTTCAAAAGCTTCAAAAACCAACCGATTTTCCCTTTGTTGAGTTGATGCCTAACTTTTAATAACCAGGATTTAAACATCAGTACATCACCCATTAATAAACTTCCTAGAAGATGATCTACAACCCCTTAATTGCATGCTATCATAACCAATCTTGAGTCCTTGACTCCTGAAGCATTCTTTTTCTTGATACATTTTCCCAAGACCAATACTATTAATGGGTTACAGTCCACTTTTTTTTGTCCCATGGTTGACTTCATACATTTCTCTTGCTGAACATTACTCTCATATGTGATCGTGCTCCATGCATTGCATCAGCAATAACTAATTTTTCTTGGTGGGGGTCCTAGAAACCCAAAACCCTGCAAAAATTAATTTTAAAAAATATACAAGACTTCTTGTTATTTATATTTTGTATTTTATACGAAAATCCGGCTGAAGTTTCCTCATAGGAACCAATTATTGACAAAATAATTACTTTTAAATTTAGGTTCTCTCGAATTGTTAACAAAATATGATTGTATTAAATAGGAGGGAAAAAAACTCATTTTTACTAAACAAGAACCTATCATGATTAGCTATAACACCCACTTATTAAATTTGATATATATATATATATATATATATATATATATATATATATATATATATATATATATATTGTTACTTAAAACACAAGAATCCAAATTCATTACTTTTAAGCCAGATTTTAAACTTTTCAAAAGTTGTCATATTAATGTTCTGAAGTGGTTATTTAGGTTGCTCGATCTGTGAAAACCAATTATGACTCTTCGATTATGTTAACTAATTAAAATTGAGTACGGTGTGTTTAGGTTAATATTGCTATATCGAATTCCATGTAAGAGGTCAACTATAAGATTATATGAAAGAAAAAGAAAATCTTACGATATTATTGTTCTCCTATCAAAATTAAAATTTTCCTTTGGTAAAGATGCCAACCTTTATCATACGGGTTTCTAAAATGAATAACCAATTTTAATTGGAAAACAGTACAAGAAAACAGCACTGCACGTAAGTTTTGTCAAATACTTAAATATGAATTGGAGAAACATTATATTTTCTATGTAATTGGACCGGGTAGAATCTAGCATTCAACGAGCAAGCAGAAGTAGATATTTCCAGCGAACAAAAATAGGAACCTAAATGTTAGCAATTACAGCTGTAACATTCCAAAACTGATTTGAACTGGCAGACAACAAGAAAAACTGCTGCACAATGATCTTTGCTGCTGTGGCATCATGCATCCTACTGCAGATTAAAAAGCTGAGCAGGCAACTGCGTTTCTGACCATCAGGACCAACACCAGCAGCTTCTAACGAAATGTCAATGCTGCGATGCTCAGTAGAACGGACAATGCTGACACGTAAATCAATCTTCGCAGCAAGATACACCTCAGTGCCGATTGCTTCTGGTTTACCCCCATTTTCTTTTCCAAATCCCATCGCAATAGGTTCTCGAAAGGTTAAGATTGTTTGTGACCAATGTGTTCTTGACGTGTAGGGGGATGTGGACAACACAGCTGGTGTTTCTCGGCAGAATTGGCTTGTAAATCCAGTGTCAAACCATAGGACAACGCCATAACACCAGCAGCATGTTCCTGAAGCACTTGGTTTCAATTCCAAAGTAGCAGTTGCAGTGATATCCACTTCATTAGGCTTTTAAAAATTTAGTTTTTAGTCCCTAAATTAATAACAAAGAATGTCACAACCTTACAAATGACAGATCAATCAGATGTGGTAGGTGAATATGTAGCCACCCCAAAAAATAACTTATAAGCAGAGATCAGCAAAATCAGGAATATGCACTTAATAACAACCATAGGCATCATAACCACTACTGCCAAAAATGAACAAATAGAAAGAGCCCACAGGTAGCCTATCAATTTGAGGAAGCATATGGATAAATGGAACATGATTAATGGCTTCTACGACTACCATGCATTAAGTTAAGATGAAATCTTCAATATTCAGAAGAAAAAGAAAGGGCCATGAAGAGAACAAATATAATGCCTAAATGTATGGAGTTCAGCTTTTGATTACTTCACTTAGAAACTACTTATGCATATGCAGGGTATTATATACAGGTCATTATCCTATATACAGGGCCACCAAACATGCATCAACTACTTTCATCTATAAAGAGAAGAAGGGTGACTTAGAGCATGAGGCTCCCACCAATTGGGGTCTAGGGGGAGGATAGAAGTGCACAGCCGTACCCTCAGAAGTGGAGAGGTTATTTCTAGGTTTTGAACACAGCAGCAACCTTACCATTGTGCCAAGGCTTACCCTCAATGGTGAAAAGATGAAAAGGGAAGGTATGTTTTTCATGTCATAGGCAAGAGGTAAGCTTAGGAAGCTAAGCCCCTTTGAGTCCAAAAGATCATAATAGAGCCCAAAAGGGGTAGCTTTCTCACATAAGAATACACGCACACACTCACATAAGGACCTAAGGTTGATGAGAAAGTAAACTAGCACTCCCAAGTTATATACACAACATTGGTAATATGAAGGAATTTTCTTTTCCTAAAGGTTTTACCAAGAAATCATTCTTCCACCATTAATTATCATAAGATGTGTGTTAAAATTAATGGGCTGTAAAACTTTTCCAAATACTGTTGTACTGTTGTAATTATGGTTGCTTATTTTCAGTATGTTTGCTTGTGTCAGTAAGTAATGTTTTGATTAGTGGGTTTAAGATTGCTTTTATTTTGGGCAAAACTGCACTCCTAATGTGAGTGGGTGCATGCTTTATGTTGACAACATGTATAGGTATCATGATGGGCTTTCATTTCTTATGTATTTGCACTTAAATATGAATTAGAGCATGGAAAACAGTATGGTTATGTAGCAAAAACGAAAATAGCTCTGTTCTTCCCTTCCTCTCTTCTTCTTCTATGGTTTTATGGTTATGTTTTATGTTTTCATGTTCATAGTTGTCTTAATTTAACAGTGGTATCTAGAGCTTTGTTCTTATAGGCTGTGGGTCTGAACAAATTTGAGAGCAGAGATTAAACACTTGTGAGTGAGTGAGTGATAAAATGGCTTCAGGGAACAATGCTGTCTTTTCTGTTCCTCAATTTTCTGGGGAAAATTTTCACATATGGGTAGTCAAAATGAGATCATGTTTGAAATCTTTTGGCTTATGGGTGTATGTAGATCAAGACAAGCAAGTTCCAGCATTGGGAACTAATCCTACGATGGCTCAAATTAGGCAACATGAGGAAGAGACTTTGAAGAGGGAGAAAGTTGTTTCATGTCTTCATTCAACTTTAGCAGATGATGTGTTGTTTACCAGTATTATGCATCTAGAAACAGCCAAGCAAATATGGGATGAATTGAATGATAGGCATGCAGGTGATGAAAGGGTACGGTCCATCAAGTTATTGACTCTCAAAAGAGAGTTTGAGATGCTGAAGATGAAGGAAAATGAGTCTATCAAGGAGTACACTTCAAAGTTGTCCCATTTGGTGAATCAAATGAGGCTGTATAGTGAGGTTGTACAAGACAGCAAGGTGGTAGAAAAGATGCTGATCAGCCTACCCAAAAAATTTGAACCCAAAGTTGCTGCTATTGAAGAATCATGTGATCTAAAGAAACTAACTATTTATGAGATGGTTAGTAAATTGCACGCTCAAGAGAAGAGATTTTCTATGAGAATGGAAGATGTAACTGAAGGTGCATTTCATGCTAAACATAAGGAGAAGCAACCTGGTCAGAAAAATCAAAAGAAGCAAAATTATAAAACAAGTGGTGATCAAAAGGGGAAGAGTAAGATGGATGGGAGTTCAACTGAAGCTGCAACAAGGGACAATTTTCCTCCTTGTTCTGCATGCAAAAGAACAAATCACTTGTCAATAGATTGTTGGTATAAGGGGAAGCCTCAAATTCAATGTAACATTTGCAAGAAGTGGGGACACAGAGAGAGGTACTACAAATTCAAGCATAATCAATCTCACTCACAAGCTGCACATCAAGTTAACTTCACTGATGAGCAATCTAAAGCTGGAGAACACTTGTTTATGGCTACCCAAGCATGTAGTTCAAGTTCAAAGGATGTATGGTATGTTGATAGTGGGTGCACAAACCATATGGCAAGGGACTCAAGTCTCTTCACCTCTTTAGACAAGGCTGTTAAAACCAAAGTCAAGCTTGGAAATGGAGAAATTGTTGGAAGAGGTATTGTTTCTGTTCACACTAGCAAAGGTTCTAAATTTATTCATGATGTTTTGTTGATTCCGGACTTGGATCAGAATTTGCTTAGTGTTGCTCAGTTAATGAAGAGAGGATATTCACTCTCTTTTAAAAATAATGGCTGTATCATTTTGGATTCAAATGATTCTGAAGTTATTAAGGTTCAAATGTGTGATAATAGCTTTCCAATCAGTTTGAATCAAGTGAAACAATTTGCAGTTGTTTCCAAACGTGACGATTCCGCACAATGGCATAAAAGATATGGTCACTTTAATATGGGAGCATTGAAAATTTTGCATGATATGGTGAGAGACATGCCCGTGGTAGACAATATTGATGATTTATATAATGCTTGTCAATTGGGGAAAATGCACAGAAAGTCTTTTTCAACAGCAAATGTTACAAGGGCAAAGAGCAAATTGGAGCTTGTTCACACTGATTTGTGAGGTCTTATCAGCATATCTTCTATAAGCCAAAACAAGTATTTCATCTTGTTTATTGATGATTTTACAATAATGACATGGGTGTATTTTTTGTCAAGAAAAGCTCAAACTTTTAGTGTCTTTAAAAAGTTTAGAGCCATGGTGGAGTCTCAAAGTGGCTGCAAGATTAAAGTGTTGAGATCAGACAACGGGAAAGAGTATACCTCCAATGAATTCAACATGTTTTGTGAAGATATGGGCATTGTTCATCAATTGACAGTTAGTTATACCCCTGAACAGAATGGAGTTTCTGAGAGAAAAAACAGAACGGTTATGGAGATGGCAAGATGCTTAATTGCAGAAAAGAAGCTACCAAAAAGTTTCTGAGCTAAAGCTGTTTATACAATAGTGTATCTCTTGAATAGGCTACCCACAAGAGTTGTTAAGGAGAAAACACCAATTGAAGCTTGGATGGAAGTGAAGCCCACTGCAAAACACTTGAAGATTTTTGTATCAATATGCTATATTCATGTTGTAGCAGCTAAAAGATCCAAATTGGATTACAAAGCTGAAATGGGGATTTTCATAGGCTATGCTACAAGCTCCAAAGGTTACAGAGTGTACAATCTGAGGTCAAAACAGATTGTGATCAACAGGGATATTCAGTTTGATGAAAATGCATATTAGGATTGGGAAAATAATGAAGTTCAAAGAAGCATGAACTCTAAACAGCAGCAAGCTACAAAGAATGATGAAATTCAGATTGCTGAATCTGATTCCCCGGTGCTAAAAACAAAGTCCTTGGCTGAAATTTATGAAAAATGCAACTTTGTTGTGAATGAGCCTTCTTGTTTTGAAGAGGCTTTAATGAAAACATAATGGAATGATGCAATGAAGGAGAAGCTGACTATGATTAACAAAAATGGTACTTGGGAACTTACTTCAAGGCCCAAGGACAAGCATGTGATTGGTGTGAAGTGGGTTTATAGAACCAAGTTACATCCTCATGGTTTTGTTCACAAGCATAAAGCTAGACTTGTTGTGAAGGGATATTCTCAAATGGCTAGAGTTGATTATGGTGATACATTTGTGCCTATTGCTAGGCATGAAACAGTTATATTAATAGTTGCTTTATCAGCTCAATGTGGATGGAAAATGTTTCACTTGGATGTCAAATCAGCTTTCTTAAATGGAGTATTGGAGGAAGAATTTATGTTGAGCAGCCTGCTGGTTTTGTTGTTGCAGGTCATGAAGACAAAGTTTATAGGCTTCACAAAGCCTTATATGGGCTGAAACAAGCTCCAAGAGCTTGGTACAACAGAATTGACTCACTTTCTGCAAAATAATTTCAGGAGGAGCCAAAATGAACCTATTCTTTATGTCAAAGATTATGGCAATGGGAAGAAAATCATTGTTTCACTTTATGTAGATGATTTGCTTGTTACAGGTGATGTTGTTGATGAAATTGACAAATTTAAGAAGAACATGCTGCAAGTCTTTGAAATGATAGATCTTGGAGTGATGAGGTATTTTTTGGGAATGGAAATGCATCAGCTTGATGATGGAATCTTTCTCTCTCAGAGAAAGTATGCCAATGATTTGCTGAAAAAAATTCAAATGGGAGAGCTATAATCCTGTTTCAACTCCACTTGCTATAAATGAAAAGCTCTCCAAGAATGATGGTGATGCAAAGGCTTATGTAACTCAGCATAGAAGTTTGGTTGGCTGCCTTCTTTACATGACTGCAACTAGACCAGATTTGATGTTCTCTGCTAGTTTGCTTTCAAGGTTCATGCATTCACCAAGTTTAACACACTTTGGTGTAGGCAAAAGAGTGCTGAGACATTTGTAAGGTACTGCTGATTTTGGCATTTGGTACTGCAAAGGAGATGGAAAACTTGAAGGTTATGTTGATAGTGATTGGGCTGGTTCTATTGATGATTCAAAGAGCACAACTGGATATGTTTTTTCACTTGGTAGTGGAGTGTTCACATGGAATTCCAAAAAGCAAGATGTAGTTGCTCAATCCTCAGCTGAAGCTGAGTATATTGTTATAGCAGCTGCTTCAAATCAAGCTATTTGGATTAGAAAGGTATTGGCTGACTTGAATTAAGTGCAAGAAAAACCTATTGTGTTATGGTGTGACAATAATTTAGCCATTGCTATTGCTAAAAATCCAATTCAGCATGGGAGAACCAAGCACATCAATGTCAAATTTCATGCTATAAGAGAAGCTGAGAAGAATGGAGATGTCCAATTGATGTATTGCAAGTCTGAAGAGCAAATTGCAGACATTTTGACTAAGGCACTTCCATGTGCTAAGTTTAATGAGCCGAGGAGCAAGCTTGGAGTGTGTCAAGAAAAGTTTTAAGGATGAGTGCTAAAATTAATGGGTTGTAAAACTTTTCCAAATACTATTGTACTGCTGTAATTATGGTTGCTTATTTTCAGTATGTTTGCTTGTGTCAGTAAGTAATGTTTTGATTAGTGGGTTTAAAATTGCTTTTATTTTGGGCAAAACTGCACTCCTAATGCGAGTGGGTGCATGCTTTATGTTGACACCATGTATAGGTATCATGATGGGCTGTCATTTCTTATGTATTTTCACTTAAATATGAATCAAAGAATGGAAAACAATATGGTTATGTAGAAAAAACGAAAATAGCTCTGTTCTTCTGTTCCTCTCTTCTTCTTCTATGGTTTTATGGTTCTGTTTTATCTTTTCATGTTCATAGTTGTCTTAATTTAACAATGTGTCGTTGTATGAATATAAAACACCATAAAGATTATTGGTTGCATATTATACAGTGACAAGTGTCAAATATATTTCTCACCTGAGGGTTCTAGTTCCACAACCTACATCCATAACCATAGCACCATTTAGTAGAAAGGGATTCTTCAAAATTGCTTGGCCATAAGCATCCATTCTCACCTACGTAAATATAGATATTACTTTAATAAAATGGTGATAGTATGGTTAAACAACTTCAATTTGTCAATTTATTGTAGTTACACAACAATTTACTTAAATTTGAAGTCAACAAATGAGAAGCACATCTTATACCTTTTCACTTAACATCTCTCGATGGATACCGAATGAACTGTAAAACCCAAAATAACTTTCGTTAACCTTTGTAATATGCTTTGCAATGTGATTTTGAGAATTAGCAATCAAAGGTCCCCCTTCTGGATCCTTATCACTGCACAAAACATGTCCTCTTAAGTTTTTACCATTAATAAGTTCCTTGTTTGAAGAACTAGCCCTATTCAAATGATCATTAGAAATAGAAGCATCATGTTTGCCATCATCAACTACCACTTTTTTCACAGCATCTTGGTCGGCACAAATACTCTCTTCAATGTTTATCAAATCCTTTATAAGATCTTCATCAATTTGTGTAATTTCAGGGACGGATCCAGACAACCATCAAGGGGGGGGGGGGGCGGGATTTCTTTTTACTCTAATTATTTAAATATCTAATTTCTAACAAATAAATATTTAATAAATAATGACTTTTATAAAATTATTTATTAGTTTTACACGTCAAATTAAAATTGATTTTTATTTCAAATGATACAAGAAGAAAATACATGTATTTATAATTCGTACTTTTTTTTTTCAAGTTTTGAAAGACTATTTGGTCTACAAGTACAATAACAATCAAATAGGACTCACAACAATAATCTCACAATCAAATAGAGGAACAAACTCATCAAATATAATAATAACAAAAGTCATCAAATTTTATAACAACTATATATAATATATAAATATGTTTATAATATAATGTTAATAATTAGATATATAGGTAGATAAATGAGACTTATAATAATACAAAAAACATAGTTAGCCTAGATAATAACAATTGATGGAAAGCCATAAAAATGTCATTCTTATCATATTTAATAATTAATATATAATATTTTATTTATTTATTTTACTGGAAGTAGTATATATATTATTAATTAGTATATATTATAATATATATACTTAAAAGAAATTTGATACGTGCCCCCCGTAAAGCGCAATTGTATTCGCTTTTGCAATTGTGTTGATGCATTGTGTTTATTTGAGGGAAGAAGTGAAATATTAGAATGAGTCAAATGAGGTTTATTTGAAGAATTTTGATGGAACGGGGGGGGGGGGGGGGGGGGGGGGGGGGGCTAAAGCCCCTACATGCCCCCCTTAAATCCGTCTCTGTGTAATTTGCTCATCTTTACCTTCTTCATCACATTCACCAAAGTTGTACAACAGTGAATCATCTTGCATGAAAGGTATCAGATACCTATCATCATTCCACATAGTCTTTATCTCATTAAAGTCAACTACGTCATGCAAATGATTCTGCAAGTCACCGCTGATGCGTAAAATATATTCGCTTAAGGACAAGCGTACCCTACGCAGTCTCCTCAATGTCTCTGCACATATAGCAACACATTTGACAAATATCAATAACATCATTAACAATTCTCTCAATCTCTTCCTACTTATGGATTTCGTAAGTTCAAACCATCTCATTATTATTAGCAAATTCTATAAAATGGTTTCTTTCAAAGAAGAGAATCATTCTTAACAAATGATAGAATTGACACCATTAACACCATTGACAAAACGAGAACGAAAAGGATGGGAACAAAATAGTAAAAGCATGGGGAAAAAGAAAGAAGGAAGGAATAAGTAGTGGCAAAATTGGTACGAATTAAGTATGAAGAGACTGAGAGAATTGTTAATGGTGTTATTGATATTTGTTAAATGTGTTACTATATGTGCAGAGGCATTGAGGATGAGTGTGTTTTCTTTTTCCGGAGGAGAGTTATAGAGGGAGAAGGTGTAACAACCCGCCTTCGTTACATATATAATAACTAAATATTTTATTTCATTAAATTTTGAAAACTCTCTAATTAATTTATTTATAAAATACCGGAGAAATTTTTCCACGATTCCCGAAGACAACAAATAAAATTCAAAGCTCAAAATATAAACATCTCTTATACAAAGCTTAACTAAATAACACTATATATACATACATCTTTTAACATGATAAATACACAATACCCCTAAACCAGTCCATTCTATACATAAGGCCAACAAAAGAATAGAAAGAAATGATCATGTCTTCAATCTCTCGTACGCTCTATCCGCAATATCTCCAAGAGAAAGATCCATCTAAACTCCATCTGCTCCCCCGAACACAGTTCGAGATCATCACAGTCACAAACACATGTGCCACACACAAGGGTAAGCTTACTAGAATAAACACATTTAAATACAATTTGCTATTAAATAAAAACATAAAGATACATATATATAATTTTCTCAACGTTAAAACTTGGTATTTTAAAAGAAAGAATACATGTACATTTAACTTGTCATAAGAAATCTCATATACTCAGCCAATCATCAACAACATAGTTCAAACATCCATTATCAACATAAACCACCAAACATCATGAATCACCTCTAAGCATTAACAATCACAAATTCTCAATCACCATAGTACATCAACTATAAAAAGTCTCATCATAAATCAATCATCACAATTGTCCGCAACCATCTTAATTAGTTCATACGACAGAGTTATAACACAAATCCTCAATATAATTAACAATAACCTAGTATCACCAATTACTACCATGAATCATCAAATCTCATGGATTATATCCATTCAAAAAATGTCACAATATCACATAATGCAACCACCAACAACCATCATCACAAGGTGATGTACAACATAAACCACTAGACAACCTTAGTCAATAAGACTGACTCTACTCCATGGAGTTTCAACATATGATGTACATCACCTTGTTTATGATGACACACGAATTTGTGGGTTAGGTGGAGTGGAGTTGAGAATAAAAAAGTGAAGTTTAGAATAAAAAGGTGAATTTGGTGCCAAGTAGAAGTTTGGATTAATTCTTTGGAAGATCTCATTCATGGTTAAAAATTCACCTCCTGAACTTGTGTTTTGTGAACAAAATTTGAGCTTTTCCCTTTTTATTTTAGAATAAAAATTGAATTGTGTTCCGTGAACGAAAATTTGAGCTTTTCCTTTAGATTTTGTATGTGCACTCATGGTTAAATTTGATATCTAATTTAACTTGGCAAAAATAATTGGTTGCAGAGAAAGCTTTTTGGTCCCCTAAAGCTTTGATTGATTTGCTAATTTGTTAGATTTTGATTTGAAATGGAGCTATGTTTTGATTTCAAAAGGAGTTTTTTTTTTTTTTCCAAAAGTTAACTGCTTATTCATGATTAACAAAGGAGTGTAACAAATTTTGGCGGTTTTTAGCCGCCAAAAATAAAAACCGCCACAAATATTTTGAAATAATTAAAAATTGTCACGTCATTATTTAACAAACACACTGGACGGCAGGGACTACAAATCAAACGAAAATATAGATGAAGGACTAAGACCAGTCAAATATTAGTTTAGGGACTAATAAGACAAACCATGAATAGTTGAAGGACTAAAAACATAGTTTGCCCAACCTAAAAATAGGCACACCGATAGTCATTTTTTCTTTGGTTACGACATTTGCACAAGTTCTATGTACCATTTACGTCGCATGGATATGGCTAATAGTTTTAGGAACAAGGTGTATGTTTGTTCGAATCCATATTTTAATGTAGTTTGTTTCTTTTGCCATTTCTTTATTGTTTAATTTACTTTATGGCATTTCTCTTCTTCTACATTTCTTCTCCAAACTTAAACTTCTTTTATTCATTTACACTTTATATTCTATATTGTTTTATTCTTGATTGTATCTTTATTTTTGAAGATATATCTCGCCTAGTTTTCTAATTGTGATTGCATTCGAGGATTTTCTGTCTTGAATTTGAATTTGAATTTGATTATATCTTTACTTCTGAAGATATATAACTTGAATTTGAATTTGATTATATCTTTACTTCTGAAGATATTTAACTTTGCTTAATTTTCTATTTGCATTGTTACTTTATTGAGTAATTTCTATCTTGAATGAGCATTCAAATTGATGTTTAAATTTCAAGTGTTCATATTTGTTAGTTTTGATACATATTTGATATTAATTCAAATGTACATTTTAAATAATATAATGGCGCAAACTTATATTGAAATGAAAATAAGTTATTTTTTTAGTACTCTCATTGTTTTCTAAGTTCTATGTTGAAAGTTATAACACTGCTAGTTTAAACAAAAAGAATCCATAATTGATATTCTAAGTCCAACTAATAAAATAAGTTGTTTGTGGTTAGAATGATAGTGGAAACTTAACAAAATTAAAGTCGAATACTCAAACAAATTTCCACCGTAAACGTGTTAAATTGAAATGGAAGAGGAAGATGAGGGGATGAGAGAAAAGGGAGGTGGGGTTGTGAAAATTGAGATTTAAAACACCGACAAGGTTTACGTTATGGTGAACTACGGTGTCATTGCATTCGAGCTTCACAACAATGCTTGAGAGGGCGTAGGAGGAGAGTTGGATCTCAAGTGGCAGGGGAGGGTGTGTGTGGTGGAAGGGATTTTGTATTGCTACAGTTATTTAGGGAAAATCAAAGTGTTTGATGCAAATCGAGGGGTTTGGGAGGAGTTGCAGGGGTTGGATAAGTGTTTTTATGGTTATGGTTAATTCTCTATTACTACAATTTTTTTTTTTCAGATGCAATGTTTTTGTGCGTGTGCATTGATGGAAGTGGATGAGAAAGAGGGATGTAGATGTTCTTTAGTGAAATGAATTTTAATTGTGGCGGTTAAAAACCACTAATAAATTATAACTTTTTAACCATATTATTAATCTAAATGTTATGGATTTTAAATTGTCACAAATCATATCACAATTAAGTTGTGTTAACGAGCGGGGACTTAAAATCGACGTTTTCAAAAGGAAGGACTAAAAATGTACGTGACCAACTCATAAAAAATGTATTTGACCATATTTAGAGGGATTAAAAAGATATTTAACCTTATTTATTATTATTATTATTATTATTTATTAATATTAAATAAAAGCACTAATACAATTGCAACCAAATGGCGAACACGCCACTTATCACGTATGAATCACTTAAGTGTACATCCAAACACAAAATGACTTATTTAAAGTAGCTTTTGACTTTACCACTTTTCCAAGAAGCTCTATCTTTTAAGTACTTTATGAAAAACTCACTCATCTGGAACTTGCTCTTAATTCAGCAAACTTATTGACCTTGAGAGCTATAAACACATAAAGCCAGTCTTCAATATGGCCCAGCATCCGAAAACATTTGTGTCTCCATGCTCTATTGAGGAACAAAGAACCCCACACTCCCCATAAGCCAACAACAAATCCAACTCCCATCCCAAGAAAGAGCGACTCATTTGCCCCACCTTGCTTTGGCTTGTCATGAATGCCTTCTTCCTTAGAGAAATTCTTTGGTAAAGGAAGTCAACAAAGTTTGGGATTCCCAACATAGCTCCATGCATCAAAACCCTGAAGTTGAGTCCCCAATGGGATTTGTCCAGTGAAATCATTGTATGACAGATTGAGATAACTTAGGAAAGACAAATTAGAGATGGTTTCAGGAATTTCCCCTGAAAGGAGATTGTTGGAGAGATCAAGGGACTCCAAATTTTTCATTCCACCAATCTTGCTTGGTATTTTTCCTATGAAGTGATTTCTGGACAAGTTCAAGAACTGCAATTGAGTGAGGCCAAAAAGTTCAGCTGGGATTTCTCCAGACAGGTTGTTTGTTGAAAGATCGAGATTTCTCAATAGCCCAGTGTCTTCGTACTCTAACTCTCGACCTTTCCAAAACAAATTGAAACTGAACCGAAAATGTCTCACTCTTGCACCATCCATGGGAGTAATGTTGAAGACACATGGAGGAATAGACCCAGAAAGTTTATTTTGTGAAAAATCAAGTTGTATTAGAGGAGGGAGGCTGCATAGTTGTGGTGGAATATTGCCACTAAATTGATTGGATCTCAATATCATCACTTGCATACTCTCTGGCATCTTCGTTGGTATAACTCCAGAAAAATTATTTTCTCCAAGGTTGATGAATACCAACGATTTCAAGTTTGACAAGTCTAGTGAAACCTTCCCAGACAAGTTGTTCTTGTTGAAATCCATGACAATGATTTCATTTAACAAACCAATTGATGGAGGAAGTTCACCACCTAGCTTATTGTTGTCAATGTAAAGGAAAGTTAAACCTCTCCAATTCTCCCAACAATCAGGAATTACTCCGGTCAAAAAATTACAGGACACATCCAAGTAACCCAATGTATTTTCCCTCCCTAATTTATGGCACAAAAAAGGGGAAATGTGTCCAGACAAGGAATTGTTAGCTACATTGAAATAGAAGACATTTGTTGATATACGTGGGAGCCTTCCTGTGAAATTGTTGCAATCCAAAAATGCATATTCAGAATTTAGAGTGACGTTTGATACGTCAGCTCTAATTGTGTTGAACGACAAGTTAATTGTTCTAATTTTGGCTACAAAGCTCCAAAACTTGTCTGCATCTATGGATGAAAGTCCCGAGTAAGAAGTATCTAGATCTTCTAGTGTCCTTTGTGTGTATAGCCATTCTGGAAAAGTAGGACCTAGATTTGTGTTTCTCAAGCTAATTTCATGAAGTTGAAAAGGAGGAATCCATTTGGGATCTATGTCAAAAGAAAAAGCTGAATTCAAAACAAGTGTTTCTAAATTGAAGAGTTTGGAGAAGTGCTTTTCAGAAAGAACACCAGACAATGAACCTCCAATGAATAAAGTCCTCAAGTTAAAGAGTTGGCCAATGGTGTTTGGAAGATTACCACTCAAGAAATTGGAGCTAACACCTAATTCAGTTAAGGATGAAAGATTTTCAGGACTTGAAGGAAAGGAACCATTGAACAAGTTCTCAGAAAGAGCAAGATTTTGCAGATGTTCATATTCCCCTAACCAATCTGGAATGGGTCCAGTAAGTTCGTTGTTAACCAATCTTAAAGATTTAAGATTTCGAAGATTTAACAAGCTCTTGGGTATTTGACCCTGCAAATTATTGAAGCTAAGGTCAGTATGGGAAATGTCACTGCTAATATTAAACAACCAATAAGGCAACTTAGAGTCAAAGTAATTCCCAGACAGGTCAAGAGTCACAAGTGAAGTAAAATTCACAAACTTGACAGAAGGGCTAATGTTGACTAAATGCAACTTGCCAATCTCAACTCAAATAGAGAAGGATGCATGGCCATGGTTTGAAGCCAGTTTGTTTCATTTTCAAGATTAATCTCACTGAGATTGAGACATTTCAATGAAGAAAGTTGAGAAAGCCATTGAAGATTATCCAAATGAAGATCTTCATTAAAGGATAAGTCCAAGTACTCAAGGTTAGACAAGTTATTAGAATGTGTGACTAATGATTGGTTGAGGATAGGTGGAAGAGTTAAACCTGTAAAGGCATTCAAGCTCAAGTCCAAGTAGATCAAAAATTCAATTTGAAGCAGAGATAGGTTGATTTCACCTTCCAAGTATTGTTGGTTTAGATCAAGTCTTGTGACTCTGCCTGTCATGTTATCACACTGGACTCCTTTCCATGCACAGCAATCTTCTCCATTGGACCAAGAGGAGAGCTTGTTGGAACGGTCTTTGACACCGTCTTTGAAGAGTAGCAATGCAGATCGATCTTTTCCATTGCAACTAAGCTTCATGTTTGTACCATAGATGCCTTTGTGGAACGTCATTACAAACAGAAAAAGTAGCAAAACAGAAATTTGTGATGTAAAGCAAACCATGGTAATGGTTGATTGATTAACTTGGGAAATAAGAACTCAATGTGGTGTCTTTTCTATGGGTTGCTTGCTGGTGACTCTCACTACGTATATTGGCACCTATATATAAAGTTCAGCCTAAAGTACTTAAGCTGCTAAATATAAAATATTTAATTCAATGACGTGTGCTTTGTGCTAATTATTCTACACATAAAACACATTCTAGCATGTTAAATACTTATTACTTTCCAGTTTCCACCAATGTTATAAAAATTGACTTGGGTAGTTAATCAAGTTTGACTAAGAGCCGGTGATATAACCCGTCCAAATTAACTTTTGAGGTTAATATGATTATTTGAATTTTTTATAAATTATTTAAATTTAATATATAGTAGTTCATATAATTCAATTAATACCACCAAGCGCGTGAATCAACTGACGTGGGGTTGTTTCAGCTTAACCAATGATCTCGTATTCGAAGTCCTAGATATGCTGCTGCTTTAAATATTTGGAGGGAGAACTTTGTCGCTCATAGTGGTCCTATCCTGCTCGAACATATTTGCCTCCAATGAAAGATACATGTGGTCTAGAAAAAAAAATGATTCAATAAGTAGTTTAATAGCTCAATGGCATGATCGAGATGATAAATAATCCAAGTCTAATAATACTGTACTGTAACCGAGTCGATAGCTAGTCTCACTACTTTACAAGTTCAAGATTTGTCCTTGTGTACATATCAATTGGTGTGAAATGGATATGAACATTAGCAATTTTCTAAGTGTAAACTGCAAGTCTACAATTTGTATCATTGGATACATATTCAGTTGAGCCTTTCACATGGATACAATGAACCATATCATGCATGAACCATACAATTTGTAGTTGTGACTTGCAGTGGATTTTAAAAATCTGCGAAAGAGCATGTATCATACAACCCTTGTGACATACCAATAATGTTTTCTTGACTTGAATACTTTCAAGCAATAAATTAATTACTTAATATATCACATTCAATTTCCCTTTTGTGTGGCCAAATTTGCATAAAAAAATATTACTATTTAAACTTTGACAAGTCAATATTATAAAATTAATTAAAATACTTGTCAAATTATTTGGACTAACCATTACATGTTGCACAATTTGACATACACTCCTAATTCCAAGATATATAATTATGGGTAAAATATGTTTTTAGTCCCTGTACTTTGAAAAAAAAATTAGTTTTAGTCCCCGTACTTTTGAATCAACCATTTTAGTCTTCAAACTTTGAAAAACACTTGCTTTTAGTCCCTCTGATCCAGTGTTAATGCTGTTAACAGAAATATAGTTTTTGGCGGCTATAAACCGTCACAAAATACACATTCCTCATGTATTTAAATTCAACTTCATTGGCGACTAAAAACCGCCACAAAGATTATTAAAAAAAATATAGACTCAAACTCAACGAGAAGCCCATCTTTTCCATTACAGCCATTTTTTTAATAATCTAATTTGTGGCAGATTTTAGCCGCCAATGATATTGAGTTTAAATACATGAGGAATGTGTATTTTGTGACAGTTTATAGCCATCAGAAACTGTATTTCCATTAACAATATTAACAACATTAGAGGGTAGGGACTAAAAACAAGTGTTTTTCAAAGTTTGAGGACTAAAATGGTTGATTCGGACGTACAGGGACTAAAACTAAGTTTTTTTTAAAGTACAGGGACCAAAAACATATTTTACCCTATAATTAACAATTTTTATAAAAACATATTTTACCCTATAATTAACAATTTTTATAGTGTTAGAACAAATTAAAAATAGCTAGTTCTTATGTAAAACCAGATTTTAAAACCGTGCTTTGCACGAGTTTTTTTAAATTATTTTTTACATTTGTATTTAGTTTTTTAACATATATTTTACATAAATAAAATTATGAGTTGTTAAAATATTTAGTAGTATACTAAATATAATTACATTAAAATTGAGAGTGGTGATTAATTAAATTTTAACAGAACATATGTTGTCTTTAAAAATATTTAACCTGTTCAAATTTATTATGATTTATTATTTTTCTAAGTAATCATACTCATGCAATACCTATGAAATGTGTAAATTCAAAAAGAAAGTAAATATGATAAATATGAATATATAATTATTTTAATTTGATTTTTAAATAATAAATATAAAGATGAAACATGTTGTTTAGGTTTGTTTCCAGCGTGTTCTCGCACCAAAAAGGATGGTCTGAAATACTGCATTAGTGCCTTATATGCATATGCATATGAATTGAGAATGTGACGGTGGCACTCCTCTTAGAAAGAATTGTCTGAATTAATAGTACATTAAATAAATTCAATTGATCAAAACCGCTAATCTCTATTAATACAAAATGAAAACAGTTAATTCCTATTAAATCAATTTTTCATATTCATTTTTCTAATCATGACTTGACCATTATAAATTTAATTTAATTTATTGCTAGTTACAAATATCCAGCCGCTAATATTTTAAAAATTAATCATACGAAAGTAGAAGTAAAAAATTATTTTATAAATACAATTTTTAATGTTATTAATATATTTGTGCAGTAATTTTTGATAACCTTATAGTTCATTTAATGATAATTATCCTTAAAATAATAGTCAAAAATATAATTTTGAAAATAATTATCACTTTATAATTATATATAAGGATACATTTTTTTTACAAAAATATATAATTTCTATTGAAATATTTTTTCATATTCCTTTTTTAATACACTTATTTATGTCCTATATAAATAAAATTTTAAAAACGGAAGTTATGGTCTACCGTGTAAAAAGGGTTTAAACCAAAAGTTTAAAATCTAGGAATGTATATAGAATATTTGTTTAATTGAATAAAATTTTAAAAGGGTTTTAAATTTTCTGAAAATGCTTTTACATAGATACTATCGTGTACATATTTTAAAAAACTTTGAATTTTATTTTCTAAATTATTTCTATTTCTATGCATAAATTATTAATATACATATATTAAATATAATTAATATATTAAAGAATTATTAAATTATTAATTTTTAAAATTAAATAATTATTTTAAAAATAAAATTTTTAATTTTTAAATTAATACTACATCATCTCTTATTTTGTTAGTTTTCTCTATTTCTATTTAATAAATATTTAAAAGATAATAATTCTAATAATAGTAAATCATTGTTTTAAAAATTAATAATTTTCCATTAATGTTAGATCACATTGAATCATAACAACGGCTATTGTAAAGTTAATGTTTCAATCTAATGGCTAAAAAATGTTGAAGTGAAGGTTACATAATTGAATCAAATCAACGGTTATTATGAAGTTAAAGTTTCGATTTGGTGGCTAAAAAAAAGTGAAGTTTACATATTTACTACAATGGTCTGATGCGGTGCTTGAAAGGTATAGCATAATATATATTTTTAAATGATTTATAAATATTTAATTAAATTTAAAATATTTTATAATTAAATTAAGCCACATTTTTTTGACAGATTAAGCCACATTTTTTAAAGTATTGAAATGCATGAAAGTTTTGTCTAACATATTTTAAATTTATTATTATTATTATTATTATTATTATTTTAAATTATAAAATTATTTAAAAATGATGAGTAATTTAATTAAAATATTTCTTAATTTCTATTCTTAATTAATAATTAAAATAAAATATTATAAATCATTTTAAATAATATTAATGTGAGCAATTTAATTATTCATTAATATTAAATTTGATTTGTTAATTTCAACTTTTAATCAATGGCTTATGTTAGTTCATCACATAGAAGTTCAATAAATGGCTATTGTTTATTCCATCTTTCGATCAATGGCTCATGTTAGCTCATCACATAGAAATTCAATCAACGGTTATTGTTAATTGCATCTTTCGATCCGACGGTTCTAGTTAGTTCAAGTGAACTTTATATATATATATATATATATATATATATATATATATATATATTATATGAGGAAGGATCCACTTACTCCAAGAGTAAGTATGAAAGACTTACTCTTCATCCTCACAATTCATTTTCTTGAAATCTAATTGTTAAGATTAATTAGTCATTACAACCATTAGATTTCAAGAAAATAAATGGTGAGGATGAAGAGTAAGTCTCTTATACTTACTCTAGGAGTATGTGGATCCCTTCTCTGTGTGTGTGTATATATATATACACACACACAAAGAGAGAGAGATAGATATAGATATAGACTAGATTTTAAACCTATGTAGATTATATATTTTTTATATTTACTAGTATGGTGACCCGTGCAATGTACAGACATGTTATTATATTTTAAAATTATAAAGTTGTTATTTTAATTTACATTTATAATTTATTACATATATTATTTAAGAGTTATTAAACATAAAATTTAGAATAATGATTACAAATAATTAATCTAATTTAAGTTTTAGAAATTTTCTTAATACACCATGCACACACACACACAATTGATTTTTTTTTTACTTTTAATTTAAATTAATTTGTATTGGTTTATTTCTTTTACTTATTTCAATCTCCACTAAGATTCTTATTGTAATCTCTTTTAATGTTTTTAATCATTTTTTTAATCCTTTAATAAATTTTAATTTTAATTTATTGATATTGATTTCTTTTACTTAACGCATTCTCCTCTCATTTACTTTATTAACATTCATTCTTTAATTTTTTTTTTATCCTTTAACAAAAAGAATGAGAAAATGGGAAAACATATTAATATGATTCATAAATATTTAGAGTGAGTAATTTAATATTTTTTTTGGTTGCTTTCAGTACTATAAGTTATAAATTAGAATTGGTTGACTTTATAAGAATGATGCCTTAAATTTTATTAATTATTTATTTAAAATTTCTGATTACTTTATGTATATTTTGTATGTTAATTAGTGGTAAATAATTGGCATTTTGTGTCATACTTTTTAATATAGGAATGAAAGACTTGTTTGTACTTTATGGGATGAATCAAGATATACACATTTTTTTTCATTTATTGTTATGATTCCAATTATTTTTTCCATATTTTTTTTTACTAAATATCTTATATTATTGTCATCACATATATCTTTTAATTTATTTTGAAATTAATTGTCTATTCGAATTTATTCTTGAAATTAATTATGATCTAATATAATTCTTGTTCTTTTTTTTCATTAGTTTTGCTTAAATTTTTTATTTTATTGTAATTTGCCTCATAATTTGTTATATCTTGCCATTGGTATATTTGAATTTTAACATTTTTGGCATATTATTATTCTCATTCCAATTATTTTATTCAATATTTTTTATTTAAATTCTTGGATATATAGTAATTTGTCACATATTTTTATTTATATTTATTTTTTTATTGTATATTGGAATTTGAATTTTAACATTTATCCCGAACTCTTATATTGATGTAGATTTAAGAATTGCTTAATAAAAGAAATATGCACTATCGAAAGTAATTAGTTAAATATATTTTCTGATAATTTAAATGTAATTTAAGACAATTCTAATCTCTTTACGGGTTAAGGTTAACATTAATATTAAAAAAGACTTAAATTGTATTATTTTATAAAAAAAAGTAAAATATATAAGATATTTAACTTCAAATATTTAATTTGGGTACCGTAAAAAAACAATATTATAACAAAAAAAAAATACTCAACAAAATCAAAACATGACTTAAGTTGATGAAATATATAAATCCTATAAAAAAATAAAAACACATGAAAGACTTGATGATGAATAATGTTGAGGCTGATCAATCTTTGAATTCTTTCTTCACTATCAATTTCTTAATGGGCTTAGTGGTTGAAGCTTATGTCCTTGGTTCCTCAGATATTTTTTCAATGTTAGTTGATTTGGCTTTCACAGAAGAGTTGGTTGAGGGTGTGACTTCAAGAGCATCCACTAGTTTCTTTGAAGATGATTTTGCAGTTGGGGTCTCATAAACAACAGTACATTGGGTATCCTAACAAAAAATTTCATTTGTTACTTGTTATATATATATGTGTGTGTGTGTGTGTGTGTGTAACTCTTTCTTAATATATTAAATATAGACAACTATTTACCTTTGCTATATCAATTAATTGATCTTAATAGGATAGGATAAGATAAGATATTTATCATCTCCTATTATAATTTGTTGTTTGTTGTGCCAATAAGATATGATAACATTATCATATCTCTTATCTTATTTTGAATGTGTATATTTTGTCCCCCTAACTTAGGGTCCTAGATCCGCTACTGCTTATCATAATTTCTTTAATTACTATATTTATATAATTTTATGAATTAAAAGATAGACAAAAATTCTCTAAAAATTTCCTGCTCAATTACATCAAATTTCTCGCTTAGACTCACTTTTTTATTATAATAAAGATATTTAGCATGTTTTTCCAAAACTATATGTATGTAAATAAAATGATCAATTTTTAAAATTTTAATAATATATTAAATATAATTACATTAAAATTGAGGAGGAGGACTAATTATATTTTTAATTGAGCGATGTTGATTTCAAAATTATTAAGTTTATTGAAATTTATTATGATTTGTTCTTTCTTCAAGTAATAGTTATGTAATGTCTATATAAAATGTATAAACTTTAAAAAAAATATATAAATTTATAGTTATGTACTTGAATTTTGTGAATTTATAATTAATAAATTTTAATTATATTTATTGTCAAAATTAACATTTATTTTAAAATGATATTTTTAATTATTTTGAAGATATTAGTTTTAATTATATGATATTGTTGAAGTTTTGAATTAGTTAACGTCGCTAAATTGAATACTCTATTTTCATACAATGAGATTTATTATTATTATTATTATTATTATTATTATTATTATTATTATTATTATGAATTTAATTGTTATACACTTTCAGTGTAAAGTATTTTACATTGTCAACCAAAATTTTTACAAATGTGACATTTTGTGATTGGTTGACGGTGCAAAAATTCTTTACAATATCAGTGCATATCAAATGAATACTATTATTATTTATTCTTTAATTTTAATTTCATTATTGGATTTATTTTAAATTTATTAATCAATAATTTATTAAAAAAATTACCTATAAGGACTAATAAAGTATACTTATATATATATATATATATATATATATATATATATTTCATAATTTATATAGCAGTAGTAGTAATAATAATTTTAAGATTTGAATATAAATTAAAAAATAAAATATATAAATATAAGCATAAAACTTTATTTATTTATTTATTACCTTAATTATTATTAATTTAAAACAAAATTGTATAATGAATAGAATGTTACAACTCAATATTAAAATTATCTAAAATACATATAAATAATATTAATGTCAACAATTTAATTCTTCACTAATTATAATTAAGATCATTAAATTCAATTATATCCAACAGCTATTATAAAATTGAAATTTGGATCAACAGTCAAGATAACTTCAAGTGTATTTTACTTATAACTAGTTTGTTACCCGTGCGATGCACGGGTTAGTTTTAAAGTGAGGTCAAGATAATAAATATTTTTAAATAAAAATGTAAAAGGACTTTTAAATTTTGTATTAACAGCAATATAATCTAAAAATAATAATACTTTTTTCTTGAATAAACATCTTATTAAGATAAATCCTAGAAAAGTTATCTATATACAACATTAATTGTACAATTTTGAAACATGTTTTCATGATTTTTCAGCAAAATTTTTAATCCTCTCTTGAACGCACTATGGAAAAGGCAACATATAATTGTCCATGGATAAACACAAGTCTTTAAAAGACATAGTCAAACAGAAGAAAGTTTCTGGACTTGAGATTTATTAATTGTCATTGCAAATGACACAACAATACAAAATTGTCTTCATTGGAACTTAAGTGGTAGCATTTGGTTGCTAGGAATCATACTCACCCGAGATATGAACACAATACCACTAACTTTGTTTCCAATAAGAATTTGACATTGAATAACATGTTTGGCTTGAATATGTTTTTAGTCCTCTAAATTTGAAAGTATTTTTTAAGTCCTTGAAATTTTGGAGAATGCTCTTTTTAGTCCCTCTCTACAGTGAGCCAAACAAAGAATAAAAGATTCGCAATTTGTGACAAGTTTGACCGCCAGAATTTGATTTTCTATTTTATATTTTAAAGTACGATATTCTGTGGGTTAAAAACTGTCAAAATTAAGTCAATAAAAAAATTAAAAACCCATTAACTGCTTTAAAAACTGCTTTAATTTTTTTATTGACTTGATTCAGGCGATTTTAAACCACCAAAAAATTGTGTTTTAAAATTTAAAATAAAAAATCAATTTCTGGCAGTAAAAAATCATCACAAATTACGAATATATTATTTCCCGTTTGGCTCACATTGTGCAAAGGGACAAAAAAGAGCATTATGTGAATTCTAGGGACTAAAAAAAGCAACTTTAAATTTGGAGGACTAAAAAAAAATTGACCCAAATTTGAGGTGTAACGACCCATCTTCGTTACATATTTATTATACTAAAACATTTTGTTAAATATTATCATATGAAACTACCAAGAAAATTTTCACATTTCACATTTAACACACACATATGTATCTACTTTCCTACACATAATGTACATCATCATATCATAAAAGTATTAGGTCTAGCTTTACAAAACTTAAATATATATGTGCATACAATACCAAAATAGTCCTCTTGTAGAGGACATTCACAACAACCTAAGTATTTATACATATGTCTTAAGCTGGTCCCCATACTATATATATATATATATATATATATATATATATATATGTATGTATGTATATGAGAACATATCCAAAAAAAAAAAGGATTTTATCCCATCTTCAACATCTACATCCGCTTCAGTCACGAGCGGCCTAAGAACCTGTAACATCACCACTATCTGCTCCCGTGCCAACCACACGATCATTGCAGTAATACAACACAAATATAAACACAAAATGCAAGGGTAAGCTTATTTATAAAGAGAACATAGATATACAAAGGTATAAAAGAAGGATAGGATTTACTTAAAGGGAAAATTAGAATCAATCAACAATAATAAATTAGATAACATCACACAGTAACACATACATCAATTTATAAATCAATCTCATATACAATTTCATTATGTAATGTCGTGCAAACTAGACTCCATGGAGATTTCTACAACTTTTGGGCGGTCCCCATAAGCCTCATCCCCTACCTTGGTCCCACTCTCTAACCATTCAGGGAGTTCCTTAAGCTGACCTTGTGGAGGAAGTGTGGTTCTATCGAATATAGACAAGTGTGGATATTGGCTTACCTCTGTAAGGTTTGCAAAACCTTACATATATAGAAATTCGCCCACCTTTTTATTCTATAGGCCCATTCCCGTTAGCCACCACAAAAACCTCCGGCACTAGGTTGAGAGCCCACCAAGCACCCTCAACTTACATGCCTACCTATATGCAATGTCATGTTGGCCAAACAATTTTGATGCCATATGTTCCCTCTATGTTATAAATTCACCATTTTGTCTCAAATTATGCTTATGAACCCATCTAGCAGTTCAATAAGCCCAAGTAAGGTATTCTCACACTCTGAATCATTACTCACAACACATCACAACACTAACCTTAATAAAATATGAATTTCCTAACATAGCTCTAGAACTTTTGTGGACATCATCATCACACCCATACCATAGAAATAATTCAATTTAAAATAAATTTGGAAGCCATTTTATAGTGTAGAATATGAATTATTGCTTAAACGCCACTTTAATCTAGCTTAAGCTAGAATTTCAGGAGCTAATTTTTCAATTCCAGGGTTCCTCGCTTAAGCTTGGGTAAATCCTCGCTTAAGCGCGACCTCACTTAAGCTAGGATTTTCCCTCGCTTAAGCTAAAACTGCTTCCTGTAACATCCCTAATTTATGGACATTAGTTATAAATAATAAAGAGATATCTTTTATGAAATAGTCTATATATTTAATGGTTAAGGGATACCCTTAGGCATTATTAATAATAGTTACCTTATATTAAGAGTTGACAGGAAAAAGATAATAGAACCCATATGGGGAGCCAAGGCCCAAGGTGGGCTAAGGCCCACTAAGCCCGTACACACACACGGTTTAAGTAGAAGACAGAAGGGAAAGTTAGAGAGAGAATAAGAAAAGAAAGAAAGAAAGAAGGAGGAGAAGAAGGAAGAAGAGGAAGAGGAGAGAAGTGGAGCAGAGATCAAAGACCCAACACCCCAGAGCTCAGATCCGAGTACCCCGAGGTGAGTGATTCCTCCCCTTGTCTTCCCTATCCCTCCATGGTTCTTGTTTTCTTGTTTTTCCCTTTTTCCCCTCTTTGATCCCTAAGTAAGATTATGATGGTTTTTGAGTGATTGGGAGATATTGAGAGGTTGTTTAAGGGTTGAGTTTTGTAATAGAAGTGTTATATGAGTGAATGGCAAGCTTAGATTGCTTTTAGGAGGCCATAGATGGCCAAGGAGTTGCAAAAATCCTAACTCCCTACGTTTTGCCCAAAAATCGAGCTTGCGACTGAGCCTCAGATTTGGGCTGAGCCTGAAACGCACAGATTGGTTTTTAGCTTTAGGGGACTTGTGGCTGAGCCTCAGATTTAGGCTGAGCCTGAAACACACAGATTGTAGTTTTGCTTTAGGGGACTTGAGGCTGAGTCGCAGATTTGGGCTGAGCCGCAGAAGCACATATTGTAGTTTTGCTTCAGGGGACTTAAGGCTGAGCCTCACTTTTGGGCTGAGCCTCAGATGCACAGATTGGTGTTTTAGCTTCAGGGGATTTGAGGCCGAGCCTCAGATTTAGGCTTAGCCTAAGAAACATGTTAGGCTAAGCTTGAAACCTCCAGAAAGGGGTTGGAAGCTATGTGAGAAGTATGTGTTGAGCTTATGTATGTTTATATCTTTATCCTTTATGTATGATCTTTGTATAATTGTTATTGCTTCATACGTTTTGTGATGTTATGCTTGCACCCTTATTGCATTCATGTGGTTGTTGCATATGCTTGGGATTGTATGTTACGATAAACCCTCTTTAATAAAAGACACATAAACCACTAAAGACTATACCTATGCCTCTTAGTAAATACATGGGGAGATTCCCCTAAGTTTCATAAAAGGTTTTGAAGAAAGAAGATAGTTGCAAAGAAAGGTTTTTAGAAAGGATATCTCCTCGATAACATAGGGTAGAATCCTTCCCCAGTACCAGTCACGTCTAAGAGCCGCACACTCAGCGTACAACGGTGTGCAAAGGGCTAAGGATCCCCTGTATTACCAAGGTGAGATGGTTTGTGAAAGGTTTATGAAATAGTTTTTATAAAATATGTTTTTAAAAGAGTGAGGAATGAGTTGGGCAACTCGTGAGGGATTGTCGCATCAGTGGGCTAAGAGGCCCCCCTAGAGGTGAGCGACGGGGACCATCACCCTGACACCCATGGGGGAAAATAACCTTCTTCTTAGAGGAAAAGGGTTATTTGCAGAGAAGAATAGACAGGGCTCCTCTTCATAATAGAGGTATGCCACCCACTTGGACCGGTGGGTTAGTTAAAGGTCATAGCAAGAGGGGCACCTCTTATTGGCTAGAGTTAAGCCAAAGTAATGAAATAGGCGGTGGAAGTGAAACTTAAATAAAGAGATAATGTAAACCACACAGTTGTAGAAACAAACTAGGATATGTTGATGTGCATGATGTATGCATGTTTCTATGTTAAAGTATATGAGGAGTCATGAGCCTAGTTGTTAGGTGAGTGATGTAAGGTATAACTATGCATTAGATGAGGACGTGTATAGATAGATACTACCCTTAGAGGTAGGAGAGGGGTTATACCCATAGAAAGTTAATGTAAGCTACAGAGAGAGGTATGCAAGATGTTATGCCTAACATAGAGAGGTGATGTAAGCCCAAGTTGGGCAGATCAGAGGAAGGAAAGGTTATACACGTTCCCATCCAATGGTATAATAAAATGAGACCCTAGTGAGTGGTCAAGAAGAAAAGAATGATGTTTAGGTGCCTTAGTGCACTAGTGGCCATAGATTTGGCATAGGAGACCAACTCTAAGTGCCTAAGTAGAGGTTAAGGATGGTCTAAGGAAATAGTAGTGATGACATGATATGGTAATAGTTGTGAGCGTGAGCATCCATAAAAGAAAAGAGAAGCCATGAGAGTTAAGTAAAGGATCTCTAAAATAGAGAGTCAGCCAAGAGTCCTTGGAACACTCACTAAGACATTATGTCTCATCCCTTTTAGTTTCATGTTTTTACAGGTTAAGTAGGTGGGCGCTTCATGAGAGGACCTTGGAGCATGGAGTTGCTTGCTTGGAGGAAGATGTTTCTAGTTTTGTATCTCCCATGTTTGGGAATTTGTTTTATGTTATAAGTACCTTGCTTATGTTTTGTAAGGCACATAAGTGCCAAGAGCTTTGTTTTAGCTTTATTCTTATATTCTAAGTTTTCAAATTTTAGTAATATAAGTAGACAAAAGGTAATATCCTCTAGGTGTTACATTTTGGTATCAGAGCAGTTCAATTCAAATTAGACTGTGGTTAGTATCGTTAGATTTGAGTGTATGTTCTGACAGTATAGTTAGATTTGTTTGAGTGTGTTGGTTGTCTGCTATGCTATAAGTCCTTATTTGCTTTGACATGGGATATTGAGACTGATCACCTCAATACTTTGTGCACTGCATGTAGGAATTATGGCAGGTAGAAATCGAGGCCTAGGACAACCGTTTTTGAATCCCTTAGGACCAATCCCACCAAACCAAGCAAACCTTAGATGGGAAACCTTTGGGAGAGTAGAGAGTACCCATAGTAGGCCAACTGTAGGAAACCAAAGTTCAGGATTTGTGGAATTCCAAAGTAGGAGACCACCATCCTTTAGGGGTTATAGTCCCGCAGAGGTGAGACTATGGTTAAGGGAGATAGAGAGGATCCTTAAGGGAGTACCTTTGCTCATCTGAGCAGAGGGTGGCTTATGCCTCATTCATGTTAGAGAATGAGGCTGAGCTTTGGTGGAGAGGTGTGAAGGATCAGATGGCTTTCTCTGGAATACCCTTGGAGTGGGAGAACTTCAAGGCAATATTTTTGGAAAAGTACATCATAGGTAGTGAGAGACCACAAAAGGAAGTTCAGAGTACGCAGCGAAAGCGTACTTTTGGGGAAAGAGAGGGTTCAGGATCCCACCAACCTGAGAGACCAAAGAAAAGCAAGTTTAAGGGTAAGGGAGTGCAACCATCAAGAAATCCAAGAGTTAAGGGATGTCCCAAATGTGGTAAGGGCCACAAGGGAGTTTGTTTGATGGGACAAGATGTGTGCTACAGGTGTCAGATGCCAGGACACGTTTCAAAAAGATGTCCAAACCAAAAGAGGAAAGAGTCAGATGAGCCAACACCCTTAGCCACAGTTTGGCCTTCTACCCTATGTGTTAGGAGGACAAACCAAGATGATGGACCTAACCTAGGTATGTGTTCCCAAACCAACCTTTTGTTTGCCTTATGTTTTCATAGTAGCATGTTTCTTTTGGTTGTTGAACATCCTAGAAGTATAGTGCTTCTTGTTTTCTTGGATGTGTAGCAAGTTTCTCTATGTTTTTCAATGCATGTTTTTGTGATTGATGTTATAGCCCTTAAATGGGAATGGTGTGACACTTGATGTGGTTTGTTCCTAGACCAATCACGTTATGTTTTGATATGATAGATAGTTTGTATTGTTTTATCTGCCTGGTGAGTTTTCTGAGTTTCAGGTGAACTTGTCAGGGAGAGGACATAGAGTTAGCTACACTTTTACCCTAGGAATGGGAAGTAGAATATAATTGACCTAAGATGAGTTAGTAGCAACCTAGTTTTTTAGGTAGCCAAACCTCATAAGGTAAGAGTATCGTCCTAGGTAGTTCAGTGTAATAGCGAGCCTTATAGACTAGAGATCCCTACCAATATCTAAAGATAAGGATAGTAAGATAGATAGAATATCCAACCTAAGTGGTGTTTGGAATGGAAAAGAGGTAGAGCTGCTTCGAAGAGGTCAACCTTAGGAAGTTGCGTAGAATAGAAGCCTATAGAAAACGAAGTTCCCTAGTAACACCTATCTCTTAGGTAGACACCTAAGCTAAGAGAATCACGTTAACCGAGAGTTATGTTCAAGGGTTAAACCTATAATAGAGGAAGGAAATTATGATGGATACCTAGTAGATAGAACAAACCTACCTTTTATGGTTATAGCTCTAGTGTAAGAATATGAGGAGTCCTTAAAAACCTTGAGGAGTAGAACCAAAGTGGAGTTAAGAGGAAATTACCAAACCCTCCATAGTTAAGGTTAAGCTAGAGATCCATAGTTAAGGTTAGCTTGAACAAACCAAGAGGATTAGAATGAGATAGAAACCTTTTTTAGCTAAAGTGAGAACCTAAGGGTATGATTGGTGAAGGAGTAGAATTGTTATGGTAAGTATTTACCCAATAGATACCAACCTAGTTATAGCTTAAGATTAAGAGAAAAGAGCATAGAACCCCTTTAGTGAAAAAGAGGTAGTTTTCCCGAAAAGGAGTTAAGAAAGAGTCAGAGATCCTTTTAAGGTTGAACCTAGTTCTAGAAACCTTTAGTAAGATGAAATTGAATACGGTGGAGGAAGTAAAATAGTGAAAGAACTTTTGGGAGACTTCAAGAATAGGATTTTCTTACCACCTAGGAGTAAGACTTTCTTAATAAAGTTAAGATAAAATCCTATAATCTTTTGAGGAGTAATGACCTATAGTGGGTCAGTGGAGGAAAAGTAGTGTCTAGAAGTGTTATGAGATTGTAGGCCTATTTCTGCTTCAATTACTATATTCAGTTAAAAAGAAAAAAAAGCTACAGGTTTTGTGGGCTAAATTCTTGATGAAGGCTAAATTCTGGAATCTAAAAAGTACTTTTCAAATGAGCTTGCTTCTAAACTTGTAACCTTCAATTCTTTTTTCAATTCATCAATCCCAAAAAATTATAGTAACATCAATTCGCCAGGAGAAAGGTGTTGGGAAAAAACACACACATCTTTACTACTAAATAAAAAAAAGGAATAACATAAAGAAAATAGGAAAGATCACAAATTTATTTAACGTGGTTCGGGCCCTCATCCTAACATCCATGAGACAACTTTGTTTAATGTGGTTCGAACCCTCATCCCAACATCCACAACAAGTTTTCTGGACAAACTTGTAAATCTTCCCTTCACATGACGTCCCTCTCTCACTTAGGGTGGTGAGTGGTGACCCCCCTCTTTAGGGTAATTCTTCTCATCTCAATAACCTCTAATTACATCCTAATCCTAAAAGAGGAAGAAAATCTATATTTACAGATAGTATCTTTAAATTTAAACAAATGCTAAAGATAATAAGATAATATCTTTTTAAATCTAAACAATATCCTAGAGATTTGAAATTAAAATTTGAATTGTTTCCCAACAAAAGGGACTCAGTTTTGTTCTTTATATGGTTGATTTTAGTATCTCTGTAATTTATTGTACGAAGAGATTTTGATATCTTTGTTCTAATTTTTAGTCTATTAGGCTCATCGTTTTCTTATAATTTTTTTTTTGGGTGAATGGAATGTGTTCAGTTCCACATTGAGTAAATATGGAAGGTCATGTTAGGATTGGCCTTGATAATTAGGCCTTATCAGTTGAGAGTATGCCTAATAAGCTGTTAGAATAGTTAAGGTTTAAATATCTTTTTGGTCATTGCAATTTAGTGTTTTTTTGCTTTTCGTCCTTGCAAATTTTTTTTTTGGTTTCAGTCCTTGCAAATTATGTTTGTTTTGCTTTTCGTCCTTATAGTGGTTTAGATAGCGCTTTTTTCACTGTTCAAAGCGCTATCTAAACCACTATAAGGACGAAAAATAAAACAAACATAATTTGCAAGGACTAAAACCAAAAAAAAAAATTTGCAAGGACGAAAAGCAAAAAAACACTAAATTGCAAGGACCAAAAAGATATTTAAGCCAATAGTTAATTAGTTAGACTGTTATAAATAGAGGCAGAAGATGACAGAGGAAGTTAGTTAGATGGTGAGAACTAGTTTTGGGTGGGAGGGACCAGACTCATGAATTCCTAGGAGTTCATTCCATCATTCTTATAGATTTTGCCCTTGCCCTTGCCCATTTTTCTATCACATTGTTACAGGCTTGGGAATTAGGGATTTGATCAATAAAATTTCATTTCATTCTAGTATCTGATCCAGTTTCAATAAGCTTAATATTCTATCTATAAGCCATGAGGCTCTCCAATCCAACAAGGCTTATGTTTTGGGGTTGGCCTCTCCTCAAGAACTTGTGTCTTAAAAATTTGTTATTTTCCTTGCTTGTTGTAATTTCCCACTTTTAGGGTGCTCATTATGCGTTTACTATTTATTGTCTTTTTTGAATTTCTGCATTTATTTATTTAAATTTTTATACTTAGCTTTGTTTGCTATTTATTGTTAAAATTGATTTCTGATTACTCATGGCTTTTTCTTCAGTTTGATGCCAAAGTTTGTTTAGTCACCTCTTTCAGAGACACTTGCTATGTGGAGATCCTTCCAACTGACAAAAGTCCCACTAGAGGTAAGTATTGTTAATGTTGTTTTGTTTCGTTTGGCCTTATTTTAGCACTTCCGTTGTCTAAAGTGTAATTTATACTGTCAGTTAGTGTGCAATGAATTCCATCGGTCTCTTAAGGTTGTTAATCAAAATGTTGTCTCTGAAGAAATTTCACAATTGGGAAAAATGGTCAGCAGCGATTTTTCCATCTTGAGGAAAGGGTCTAGAACAAATTTGAAAAGGAAAAAAAAATTAATGTGAAAAGTGCCCTTCATAATGGTGTCATGTCTTGGAAGTTGGAATTAATATCGTAGGATCTAATTATATTAATAGTGGTGTTTATCTCAAAAGGCTTTAGTGATCTTAAATTAGGCAATGCCTATTGTCACTCGAATGTATCTATTCCCATTCCTATCTGAGTAAGTTTTATAACATTTTTCTAAATTATTAGTTTGATTAATAAAAAGCAAGAGTTTATTTTAAATAAAAAATATTTAAATAGGAGTGGCCTCTTAAATTAAAATCATTTCTTGAACTTACAAATAGCTTAGCTGTTGGATGACTTGGTATTTTAACGATTATATCATGAAAAATCAGAGAGCACAATGTTTTCATCCTTAGCTGTTTAGTTCTCACTGGTAACTCTCGGCTTTATATTTCTTTATTAAGTTGTCAAGTGATTATGATTCTTATTTTCTACCAACAAGTGGAGTGTAATATTTATCTTTCTCCGTAGGTTGGGCTGGTGTGGGGGTTGTTTTCTAGCTCAAGTGGAACTTTAATACACCCCCTCCCCCCAACTTTTTTAAAAATATTGCTTAATTACTTCGTCATATAGCCATTTTATGTAAAAAGAAAGCTTAATTATCAATTTGTTCCTTAAATTGTTTAAAATGATTCAATTTGGTTCATAAATTTTTAAACATTTCAATCAAGTCCTCAAATTTTTTAAAATGTCTCAATCAAATCCTTTCCATCTAATGAAAACTGACACCGTTACTATGCGAATTCCAGAATTTTTTTTTTTTACAAAAGTGACAGTTTATAGTCGTCACTTATTTATTAATATTTTAAAAAATAAAACGGTTTTCCCTTTCTTCTTCACACCTTCGTCCACCACCATCATACCTTAATGTTAGAACAACACAACCCAACAACAACAACGACCAAAAACAACAATCGCACTAAACAAGAGTGAGGTTACCACAATGAGGAGGAGGAGGCAGCGTTTGGTTCGTGAAGCTTCCACTCTGGCCTCGCTGGTGACGAAGTATGCGTCGCGGACCGACCGTAAGTGCACGTCGCCGGTGACAAAGTCACCCCTGCCACTGGAGTAGGGGAGGCTGGAGTAGCCTTTACCGCATCCTCGATGCTAAGAAAAATAAGAGCTCAGTTTTATAGAAGAACGCCCAGATATGTGGAGTATGCGATTTGCAAGCCTGCCTCGACGCCGTTGGTGGGTTCTTCCTCTTTGCGGATGCCAAAGGTGAGGCATTTTTAGATCTAGATATTCCCCTGCAACCATAGTAGCTAGTAGGTTCATCCCATCAAACACCAATCAAAGCTTCATTAGCATCACATGCCTCATTCATCATACACGTGGGTCAGCAAACACTCACCACCTCCCACCAAGCTTTATGTCTCAGTTTTATATTAGATATTTTTATTTTATTTTTTAATTTTAAAATAATAATAAATATAGTGGCGGTTAAAAACCGCCACTTTTGTAAATAAAAACTGCCGGAATTATTGTCTTAACGGTGTTAGTCCAATTTGACGAAAATGACTTAATTGAAGCATTTTTAAAAATTAGATGGCCTAATTGAAGTGTTTGAAAATTTAGGGACCAAATTGAGTCATTTTAAATAATTTAGGGACCAAATTGGTAATTAAGTTTAAAAAGAAAGCCATTTTTCCATCCTTAATTAAATGTAGGAGTGTAATTAAGTTGTTGGGTTGGATTAAGTTAACCAAATCATTTTGGATTGGGTTGGGTTAAGTTATTGGGTTAGTCTTTTTTACGGAATTACTTCCTGCATCCCTTTTTTGCTTCCTGCACCCCCAATAAACATGGACAGACAAAATTACCCTTGTCTTTCGCAAGCAAGCCCCACCTCCACCCAACTATCCAATACCATTGCCGCACCCAACATCGCAACTACCCAACACCACCGTCACAACCACCAAACACCACGTAAACAACACCGCACAAACACCCAACATCTTGCAAACAAAACTCTTTTCTGAAATGCATTTCTAGAATTAAGTTACATAATTCCGGAAAAGCTTTTCTAGAAAACAACATGAATGTTGTTTCTGGAAATACCTTTATGGAGTTATGTAACGTAATTCCAGAAATGCATATCCAGAAAACATGAATGTTGTTTTTTGGAAATATTTTTCTGGAATTATGTTACATAATTTTAGAAAGGCTTTTCTAGAAAACAAAACTATTCTGGAAATGCTTTTCTGGAATGAGATGTTTGCGATGCAAATCTAAAACGTTGTGTGTTTGCGATGATGTCGTTTCGTGGTTATGGTGTTGATGATTGTGTGATGTTGGGTGATTGCAGCGGTGGTGTTGGGTGGTTGCAATGGTGGTGTTTGGGTCGGTGGTGGGGCTGCTTGGGAGAAGTATGGGTATTTTTGTCATTTGGGGTCTTTTTGGGCTGCTTGAACATTACTTTTGACCCCATGTTGTTCAAAAAAGTAGGGGTGTCTGTGTAATATAAGTAAAACTCAGGGGGGGTCCGTGTAATATAAGTAAAACTCAGGGGGGTCTGTGTAATTTAGAACCAACAAATAGGGGGTTTTTTTGTATGGTTCAAAAAAGCAGGGGTGTCAGTGTAATATAAGTAAAACTCAGGGGGGGTCCGTGTAATTTACTCTAAATAATTTTTTATTGATAGGCCTAAAGCTTGAGCTTTAGTTGTTTTATCCTTGGGCCAACCTGCTTTTACTTTTTCATCTTAACCACCATTCTTCTCTAAATTTTTAACTTTTTCACTTCTTAATCCTAATTGTTCTCGAAACTCTTACTTTTTCAATCTTAACCCCATTTTAATTTGTTTGCATGTTTACCTTTCATGTCATATTTACTTTTCTTAAAATTTATTGGTCTTTGTTATTTACAACGTGTAAATTTTGATTTTAATTGATGAATTTGGACAATCTTGTGATAATCGAAATAATGATCACAATTTCAATAAGTGTTTGTTGGTAACCGAATTTTGCAATTTCGGTAGCCTGGGCTTAGTGCCGAATTTGGTAAAGATCAATAGCTAGTATAAGCTGAAGGTGAACAAATTTTTGTTGATTTAGGAGCCAAATTAAGCGCAAGATGTTCATGGCTTATGAAAAGCTACTAAGTTAAGCTAATGAATTCTGTTAATTCAAAGATCAGCTGAAAAGAAGTTGGTATTTTTGCAGAACTTGGCTATTTTGCATAAATCAGCAAATGTATAATCTAGCTGCTGAGAATTCAATAGGATTGCTGCCGATTAATATGGAAATCGGCTGATTTTAGTGCTAGTCAATTGAGGATAAGGCCAGTCCAGTTGAATGCGCGAATGACTATTTTTCAATATTAGTCGAATAAAAAGGCTAACTGAATGAGGATAAGATCAAATCAGCTGCTTACAATGTTTGCCGAAATGACAGAAATTGGCTGACTGGTAGTATCAGAAAATCAGCTGAATTAAGTTAGATTTAATTTAATAAATATAAGATAATGTTCTCCACGATTTTCTGATATTTAAATGACCTGTGGTAGCTAAAACTTATTAAAGATGGTGCTCCTTTAAAAATATATAGGAAGTGGTTTCAAGTTTGTATGAGATTTGAAATGCAGAATTGTGGGTTTGTGGAAGAGGAGAATGTGCCTAGAATATAGGAGTAGTTATCAGAAGGTGGATCCGTTACAATCTGCACCAGTAAGCCAAATTTCAGCAGCTGCCAACCGATAATTAGCATCCAGAATCAGCTGATTGAGTGTAAAATCAGCCGAGTGACTCCAAAGCCATGTTCTAGGTAGTTAGTAAGTGGAGAAAAGCGTGGTTTAGTAGAGGATATGAGTTTTTAGCCTATAAATAGGCCTTGTACTTCAAATTTAAGAAGACAATCAATACAAATCAAGCCTATTTTATCCTGCAATTAATTTCTTTACTGCATTTCTTTACAGTTTTCATTTATTACTTTCATTTACAGCCTGCTTTCAATTACAACCTTTCATTTACAGCTTTCAACCTTTTATTTTTACACTACTCTTCTTCTCCTTCCTTTTCTTCTTCTTTGTTCACCTAATTAAGCACTCTTTGGAGTAGCTTAGGAACCCATATTCAACAAGCAGATTCCCCTTCTTTGAACAAATCGTTTGATCATTATTTGGGATCGTGTTGAAGCAGTTAGCCGATCCAAATGACTAATTTTTACGCGACAACAGTGTTTAAGTTACATATTTGTTGAAAACCTTACTTGTTGATTGTTCTAATAAAAAGAACTCATAGAGAATTTATATATTCTAAGTTCAAATTTGTTCCATCAACATGAGTGTACATATACAGATTGGATGGAAGAATAAATTAAGATTTATGAACATTCCAATGCTACTTTAGAGGAAGAGAGAGAAGTATAGGTATGATAGGTGATATAATTTGATAGGAAGAGAGAAATAAGAGAAAAAAAATGGTATTAAACAGGTGTTAATGATATATGAATGTCCATATATCATTAGTCTTGGATGGAAATATATAAGGAGTGTACTTTAATTTGAGCATGTGCATGGTGATGTGAGTCAGTGGCGACATCGTTCTTCATTCTCGCAGCCTCTTCTCCATCGATTGGCTCTGGGTAGTTTGCAATTTGTAGGATGCCTTTTGCTGCATCCAATGATAGTGTTACGTCTAATTACCCCATAATCAATTCGACGCGCTTCTGAATGTTGAATGAAAACTGAGAACACCAGAAGAGTGGTAACCAACAAAACCAACATTCCCTTTGAGTTTGACATTGCTATTGTTATTAATTTACTTTGTTTGATGAAGAATTGTGGAGAAGCTAGCTGGTTAATCAACCAATTACTTGATTTGCTTTCTGGGGATGAATGCGTTTAAATAAATATATAGTAGTACCTTTTCTTTCTACATTAATTAGATGCCATGCATGGATTCACTATTCAGTTAGCAACGTTAAAAAATAGAGAGCAAGGTTAGCGTTGACAACCTCTTTTTGTATGGATAACAAATTATGGGAGGTCTTGGCCAACCTTGTCCTAAACGACCAATGTAATTGCTAAGAGATCTAGAAAGATTTATGCCTAAATAAGGATTTTACCCAAACAAGAATAATTAGTTGTTGCGGTTTGTGCAGTTAAGTTAGGATTTTTTTTTCTTTAGATGAAAATGACTTTTACATAGGAGGAATGTTAGCAACACTTTCAATAATACTCTCTCGGTGATGGATTGAAATTTGTTGGAAGTCACAATTTTGGTAAGTCACACTTATCATGATTATCTCTCCTAATCTAGAAGTGAAACATACTAGGTGATTTTTAACAAATTTTAACAATCACATAAAAGTGTTAGCAAGAAAGTATCATATAGAGTGTCACTAGCATTCCTCTTAATTTACATAATATTTGGTGAGAGGGGGAGTAACATTATTGGTAATTGATAAAGTTAGGTATCGGCCGTATAAATACTCGTATTGAAATTCATTATTACTTACAGTTAAATAGAAGTATTTCATATTTTAATTATAAAAACATAATAAATAATGATAAATTTAACTAAATTTAAATCTAAAATAATGAATTAATATATAAAACGCAATATATGTCTAATATTTGTGACAAGTAAAATAACTTAAATAAATTTAAATTTAACATGACAAAGTTAAAAAATAATTAACTTATAAACTTAAGTCTCATGTTTTCATTCCTTAAGATATATATCAAAATAACAAATAGGAAGTGAGGGGAAAAATTGAAAAGGGAAAGGGGAAGGGAGTGAAGGAACGGGAAGAGATTGAAGGAAGAAGATATTTTAAAAAATAATAAAGGAGAAGAAGGAAGCAGGAGTGGCATTTAATTTTCGTATTTAGATGAAATGTTAGTGTTGGCTAAGTCGACGCTAGTGCCAACGTTGATGAACATCGACCTAATTGACTCCAATAGTAAAATATATTTAATTTTAAAAATTATTAAATAGGGTTAATAACGTTGATACTAATAAGTCTTTTTTAAAATATTAGTAGTGTCAGCAACGACTGACACATGCTAAAAAAGTAAAAAATATTTTAGTGGTGGTTTAGAGTCACTGACTAACACTATTTAGCATCATCGGCTAGTTTAATGCTAACTGGCTTATGCTTATTTGAACTTATCTCGTAGTGTAAGTAATTATTTGTGTAATATTATTTAAAATAAAACAATAGATTAGTGATTTGTATAAGCCATTTTTATTTTAAATTTAATATTTTAAAGTACATGTAGATACAAAATTAAATACATATCCCTCCCTAACCCTTTTTTTTAACCAAATAGTGCATTACTAAAATTTGTAAGTGCAAAAAATATACTTATGGATAAATTCTCGCTACCTAGCTTCCACCTCTTGGGTGAAAAGAATATATAAATTGAATTGATCATGGAGAGGCTATATTTAGCAAAACTAACAATAAAATAACTATATATAGAAAATGTTTTCACACAGTTATGTTATTTTTTATTAAGTAATTTATATAATATATAAAATTTATTCTACTAAAATTTTTACATGACATATTCTTCAATTTTTAATCTTTTAAACTCATTTAAACTATAAATTTATTTTTTTAAAACTTTTTATTTCCTTCTTTTGCATCCTTCTTGAATTTTCATATTTTTCAACCATTCAAATTCTATAGATTATTTTTTTTTTACTTTTTTCAAAATAAATGAAAATCAAAGTGCATTGATTTTTCATAAATTAGAAGAAATATATAATAACAAAATGTTCTTAAATTTTTATTCTTTTATTTATTTATAACAATATAATTTTTATGTCTTTTCTCACAAGAGAAATGCTAGCAACACTCTACACTTTCTTTCTAATACTTTCTGTAATTGGTTGAAATTTGTTGAAAATCACTAATTTTGGTGGGTCACATTTCTCATTTAATGATTCTCTCTCCTAATCTAGAATTAGGATCCATCAAAATTAGTGATTTCCAACAAATTTCAACCAATCACCAAGAGAGTGTTAGAGATAGTGCCGCTAGCATTCCTCTTCTCACAATGTTAAACAAAAAGGTAGTTTTCTTTCAACAAAAAAAATCAAAAAGGTGGTTTATCTAATTTGATTAAATTTTATATGTTTCATTAATGATATATTTTAATTTCATTTATATTATTCATATTAGTAAAATACATCTCTCTCTCTCTCTCTCTCTCTCTCTCTTTATATATATATATATATATATATATATATATATATATATATATATATATATATATATATAATTTATTGATAACATCATATACCTTTTTATTTTAGTAATGACATCATTTTAACCACCGCAAAATTAAATTTCATTTCACTAACCGTGTGTTTAGGTAGAGTATTTAAATAGGGTAATATAATTTTTTATGGTATTTAAATTGCGACTCAGGAAAATACTCTCTTTGGATATATAATTTTAAAATTTTAAAAATTCTCCGAATTTTTAGTCCTTTTGTAAAATGAGGAATTTACAATTCCACTTAAGACAAGTTCTAGGCTGGACCATTTTGATAGGTGGTCCACCATGCATCACTTTTTGTAGCCAATAGATTAATCTCTTCCTCATAGATATACAGTACAGTCTCTGTATCAGATTTGAGCCATTCCAACAACCTTCACCAACAACCTCCATGCGCCGCCGCCGGAGGTGATTTTCGGCAGCGGCGTTCCAATTTTTCCCACCTTTCTTTTCTTCTCCTTTTAAGATTCATTGCTTTTTTTTCGCTCATGCAAGATTATTTGCGGTCCCGATTTCCTTGAAGTGGCGTCGGGTCCAGCATGACAGCGTGTTCTCCGCTTCCAACGATGGTGTCTACCATCCAAAGGCTCTCCAATGCATTATCCAGCACCAACTTGGCGGCCAACAGCTCAAGATTGTCACCGTTGTCGCCTACGAGATCCTCACCATGCCCGAAATCGACGTCGTCATTATTGTGTTCAGCCGCTCACACACACTCATAAAAAATCATTTCCTTTTTTAGACTACTTTCCGACCCATATCTCCTCCGATCTCTGACCACTCTTCGCCCATAAACCCACTTCCCAAATCCACCAAATGTGCTAACTTTGCCACTTTTATTTGACGTTGTTTGGTCAAATTTGGTCCATAGTAGTGTTCTTTTGGAGGTTTGAAGAGGACCTTTTTTAGTTTGGAGATGACGTCGGGGACGACACTACCCATGTGGCCAATTTTGGTCTAATTTTTTTTCTCCTAAACAGGAATTCCAGTCTTGATGGCGACGAGGGGCACTGTTATGGTGTTGTTGCTGCTGAGTTTGGGGAAAATGAGGATGATGAAGAGGAGAGTGGTTTGGATAACTAGAATGAGAGAGGGGAAGGAAAGAGGGGGAGAAAAAAAAACTGAAACGTCGCCATCGAAAAATGCCTCCGACGGCGCACGGAGGTCGTCGATGAAGGTTGTTGGAATGGCTCAAATTTGATACAGAGAGTGTACCATATATTTGTGAGGAAGAGATTAATCTATTGGCTACAAAAAGTAGTGCATGGTGGACCATCTATCATGGTGGTCCACCCTAGACATCGCCTCCACTGAAATAGGTGAAATTTCAAATTCTTCCATCGTCTCTATGACTTTGTCACACTCGTACCCTAGCCACACACCCCAACCACACACATGCTCCTTTTCTCTCGATTCCTTGCCTATTGTCGACAAAACCATATTGCTCCACGAGACCAGATTTCTAACGTTGCAATGGTTAGAATTCTAGACTGTCGCTGCTACAGATCGTCAAAATAGTAATTCACCATTGCTGGAGAGGTTTTTCAGGTGGAAGAATACAGTGGAAAACAAATTAGTTTTGAAAGGGATGGCTGGAGCGGATATTAACAAAACAATCCAAATTAATAACCCAAACAAGTTATTTTGCAATTCAATAAAATTTTATTACCTTCATTTGAATTACTTTGCATTTTAAATTCTCTGGTATTTTAAAACCTTTTATCCAAATACAGGGTAAAGCAATTTTAAACCTCCCATAACACTGCATCTGAAAAACACACAAAACATCCATCTAAATTTGCCCCAATCATCATGTTCCTATTGCTCCGCCTCTGCCAACACAGAGAAAAGCGAAAAAAACAATAAAAAGAGACAAAAAAGCACAAAACAGAAATAGAAAGAAAACAAAGATTTGAAATCCCTTATTTCCGCACTAGCAATCCATTGTTGTCATATGAGTGACCTTTGCCGCTCTTCTCTTGATGGGACGCGAAGCCCCTTTCCTCGCCTCGTGTTGCAAATTAAGTGAATGAGACCCTCTCTTGTAAAAGGGGCAAGGAACAACTTCTAGAGGGTTTTAAGTTAGGGGTGTTCATGGATTGGATTTTTGAAAATCCAATCCATATCCAATCCAAATCCAATTAAATGGATTGGATTTAAATCCACATCCATTTAATTGGATAAAAATTGGATTGGATGTTTTTGAAATCGGTTAAAAGCAGTTTTAAAACCAGTTTATAGTTCAAAACCAATTTGGTTCTAAATCTAGTTTTAAACCATAAATTTGATTTCGTCTGACCTTGGTTGGAGTTATTTTTTGTCAACTTTAATCAGGGTTGTTTTTGATCGACCTCGCCTAGGGTTATTTTCCACCGAGACAGTTTTCGGCCGACCTTGATCAAGGCTAGGGTATTTTCCATCGAGATAGGGAAGTTTTCAGCCAACGTCGGCCAAGGCAATTTTTGGCCGACCTCGGTCAGGACTTTTTTCAGTCGACCTCGGCTAGGATTATTTTTTGCCGATGTCGGTTAGGGTTATTTTTGGCCGACTTGGCCAAGATAATTTTCGACCGACTTCGATCAAGGCTATTTATGGCCGATCTAGGCTAGGGTATTTTCGGCCAACCTCGGCCGGGGAAGTTTTTGGCTGACATCGGTTACGGTTATTTTTGACCGATGTCGGCTAGGGTTATTTTTGGCCGATGTCGGCCGAGACAATTTTCGGCCGACGTTGGCTACGGTTATTTTTGACCAATGTCGGCTAGGTTAATTTTGGCCGACATCGGCCAAACAGTTTTGACTAACCTCGATCAAGGTTGTTTATGGCCGATCTCAGCTACGGTATTTTCGGCCAACCTCGGCCGGGGAAGTTTTTGGTTGACGCTGGCTAGGGTTATTTTCGGCCGACGTCGTCCAAGACAATTTTCGGCCAGTCTCGATTAAGATATGATGAGAATCATGGG
Source organism: Pueraria montana var. lobata (assembly GCA_026413185.1). NCBI lineage: Eukaryota > Viridiplantae > Streptophyta > Magnoliopsida > Fabales > Fabaceae > Pueraria > Pueraria montana. The sequence goes on from CM048654.1 coordinate 59,871,513, forward strand.
CTGGAACAAGAACATTCAAGCACTTTAAGAGATCCTTTGCAATTTCCAAGTGGGCCTATTACAAGAGCAGTGGCTGAGAGATTCAAGGAAGCACTAAATGGACTTGTTCAAGACAGTTGGCCCAAACAAAATTCTATCCAATCTAAATCTGAGCATAATCATGTTTTAACAGTAATTTGGGCTAAAGATGGAGCTGTAGAAGGAAATTTGGGCCAAAACCATTGAAATTAAGGAGCTTGGGCCATCAACTATACATGGGCTGGTTGTATTTATGCTCAATTATGTTCTTTTAGGATGAAAGAGTGTTTTTATGGCCAGCTGATGTATTTGGACGAATTTTAAGTTTTCTTTCATTTACTTTGGTTTAATAAGAGTCTTTTCAACTTGGGGATAATAAATGTATTCAGCTGTTACATATTAAACAAGTTGATTGATGTGGGTCTAATTGGGACTTTTCTTTTGTCTAGTTAATGTGTTGTTACATAGGGATTTAATGTTTAATAATTACCTAGGTTAGCACTTACTCTATAAATAGGCAAAGCTTATTATATCCAGAACCAAGTTGAATGAAAGCAATTATGAAAATTCATATTAGTGAGAGATTTTTTCTCTTTGGTTCTTTTTAGAACTTTTCTGACTTATCAAGGCTTGATCATCCTTGTGGCGTCTTAAACACTTTGGGTTCTTGTGTCTTGTACTCAAGGGTTCAAGTGGATCATCAAATCCGATTCTTAGTTTCTTGGGGTGGGTGTAATTCAAGTGACTTGTGGGTTCAAAGGTTTCAAACCTTCTTGGGTTCACTTCAAGATATTTTTGGGCGACATCGATTAGGAAAGTTTTCGACCGACATCGGCCAGGGTAGTTTTCGGCCGATGTCAGCCAAGGCCATTTTTGGCTGACTTCAGCCAAGGGCTATTTTCAACCGATGTCGACTAGGGTTTTTTCGACTGACCTTGGCGACCTCGGCCGAGGTTGTTTTTGGATGACCTCAGCCAGTACTATTTTCGGAAGAATGCTATATCATTCGAAAAATGCTTGTGGTGTGCATGGGTTTTGGATGTAAAAATCCAAACAAATATCCAATCCATATCCAAATTAATTGGATTGGATTTGGATATTAAAACAATCCATCAAAATGGATTTAAAGTGGTTTGAATTAGGTTGGTTATGGATTTGTTTTATATAATTGGATTTTTTGAACAACCCTAGTTTTAACCCCGACCAACAAAGGTGTTTGGAGGTTTCTAATTTTAACGTATGTTGGGAGTGCTAGTAAAATTTTCTAAGTATGGGAGTCTTTGTGTTACTTTCAATTATAGATGACATTTGATTTTCAAAATGTGATACATAAAGTACGAGACAGAAAATTCACTAAGTGTTATAAAGATAATAAGGTACTTTTGATTTAGAATTTGAAAAGGAATTGAGAAGTATTTTGTTGAATGTATAACCGAAGAAGGAAAGTGAATGAAATTTGAAGTAGAGTTGAAGGTTATAACTTAGGAAAATTTCTAAGTGTTGGAAAGTAATAAAGACTCTGACTTACAGAAGCCCTTTAATTGCTAAAAGTGTTTGAGGACTATGGCAAATTCAAACTAAGACACGTGGATGCTGGAGATCGCATACGAAGACAGTTGTTAACAATTCTCAGACAGAACCAACATGGAAGCCAGATGTCAACATCTTAGTTAGTCTAGATTGAATGGTTTTACACATGTAATCATCTTGTAAATCGACAGTCATATCAATAAACCTATAAGGGCAAAATATGTTTTTAGTCCCTTAACTATTCAACATTTTTGTTTTTAGTCCCTAAACTTATATTTGACTAGTCTTGGTCCCTCATCTATTTTCCTGTTTGATTTTTTGTCCCCGTCGTCAAGTGTCTCTGTTAAACAATGATGTGATACTTAATTTTAAATTATTTTAAAATATTTGTGACGATTTTTTTTTACGACTAAAAACCACCAGAAATTGTTACACTTCATTGTTAATCACGATTAAGCAATCTACTCCTTCTGGAACAAAAAAAAAACTACAATGAATCCCCCTCAAATCAAAATGCAACTCCATTTCAAATCAAAATTAAATAAATTAACAAATCAATCAAATATAAGAAATGCATTAACACAATTAACTTTGAACAATTGTATTTTTGTAAGTGCCAAGACCTTCCCACCTTCGACACCATTTTCCCCCTCCATCTGCATGCTCTATTTTGTCCAAATCCATATCCAAAACCACCACCATTGCTCTTCTCCTTCGTGCTTCCACTAAATCTAAATCTCAATCCACTAAATCTCTATTGCTACAATTTTTTTTTTCAGATGCAATGTTTTTGTGTGTGTGCATTGATGGAAGTGGATGAGAAAGAAGGATGTAGATGTTCTTTAGTGAAATGAATTTTAATTGTGGCGGTTAAAAGCCACTAATAAATTTTAACTTTTTAACCATATTATTAATCTAAATGTTAGGGATTTTAAATTGTCACAAATCATATCACTGTTAAGTTGTGTTAACGAACGAAGGACTTAAAATCAACGTTTTCAAAAGGAAGGACTAAAAATGTACGTGACCAACTCATAAAAAATGTATATGACCATATTTAGAGGGACTAAAAAGATATTTGACCCTATTTATTATTATTTTTTTATTAATATTAAATTTAAGTAACTTTTTTCCTTTGTCCATTTTAGTAATTTTATTAAATAAAAGCACTAATACAATTGCAACCAAATGGCGAACATGCCACTTATCACTTATGAATCACTTAAGTGTACATCCAAACACAAAATGACTTATTTAAAGTAGCTTTTGACTTTACCACTTTTCCAAGAAGCTCTATCTTTTAAGTACTTTATGAAAAACTCACTCATCTGGAACTTGCTCTTAATTCAGCAAACTTATTGACCTTGAGAGCTATAAACACATAAAGCCAGTCTTCAATATGGCCCAGCATCCGAAAATATTTGTGTCTCCATGCTCTATTGAGGAACAAAGAACCCCACACTCCCCATAAGCCAACAACAAATCCAACTCCCATCCCAAGAAAAAGCGACTCATTTTGAGACTTGTTTGCTCCACCTTGCTTTGCCTTGTCATGAGTGCCTTCTTCCTTAGAGCAATTCTTTGGTAAAGGAAGTCCACAAAGTTTGGGATTCCCAACATAGCTCCATGCATCAAAAGTCAGAAGTTGAGTCCCCAATGGGATTTTTCCAGTGAAATCATTGTATGACAGATTGAGATAACTTAGGAAAGACAAATTAGTGATGGTTTCAGGAATTTCCCCTGAAAGGTGATTATTGGAGAGATCAAGGGACTCCAAAATTTTCATGCCACCAATCTTGCTTGGTATTTTTCCCGTGAAGTGATTTTTGGACAAGTTCAAGAACTGCAATTGAGTGAGGCCAAAAAGTTCAGCTGGGATTTCTCCAGATAGGTTGTTTGTTGAAAGATCGAGATTTCTCAATAGCCCAGTGTCTTCATACTCTAACTCTCGACCTTTCCAAAACAAATCGAAACTGAACTGAAAATGTTGCACTCTTCTTGCACCATCCATGGGAATAATGTTGAAGACACATGGAGGAATAGACCCAGAAAGTTTATTTTGTGGAAGATCAAGTTGTATTAGAGAAGGGAGGTTGCATAGTTGTGGTGGAATATTGCCACTAAATTGATTGGATCTCAATATCATCGCTTGAATACTTTCTGGCATCTTCGTTGGTACAACTCCAGAAAAATTATTTTCTCCAAGGTTAATGAATACCAACGATTTCATGTTTGACAAGTCTAGTGAAAACTTCCCAGACAAGTTGTTCTTGTGAAAATCCATGGCAATGATTTCATTTAACAAACCAATTGATGGAGGAATTTCACCACCTAGCCTATTGTTGTCAATGAATAGTAAAGTTAAACCTCTCCAATTTTGCCAACAATCAAGAATTACTCCGGTCAAAAAATTATAGGACACATCCAAGTAACCCAATTTATTTTCCCTACCCAATTTATGGCACAAAAAAGGGGAAATGGGTCCAGACAAGGAATTGTTAGCTACAATGAAAGCGAAGACATTTGTTGTTATACGTGGGAGCCTTCCTGTGAAATTATTGCTAGCCAAAATTACATGTTCAGAATTTAGAGTGACATTTGATAAGTCAGCTCTGATTGCGTTGAACGACAAGTTAATTGTTCTAATTTTGGCTACAAAGCTCCAAAACTTGTCTGCATCTATGAATGAAAGTCCTGAGTAAGAAGTATCTAGAGCTTCTAGTGTCCTTTGTGTGTATAGCCATTCTGGAAAAGTAGGACCCAGATTTGTGTTTCTCAAGCTAATTTCATGAAGTTGAAAAGGAGGAATCCATTTGGGATCTATGTCAAAAGAGAAAGCTGAATTCAAAACAAGTGTTTCTAAATTGAAGAGTTTGGAGAAGTGCTTTTCAGATAGAACACCAGACAATGAACCTCCAATGAATAAAGTCCTCAAGTTAAAGAGTTGGCCAATGGTGTTTGGAAGATTACCACTCAAGAAATTGGAGCTAACACCTAATTCAGTTAAGTATGAAAGATTTCCAAGACTTGAAGGAAAGGAACCATTGAACAAGTTCTCAGAAAGAGCAAGATTTTGCAGATGTTCATGTTCCCCTAACCAATCTGGAATGGGTCCAGTAAGTTCATTATTAACCAATCTTAAAGATTTAAGATTTCGAAGATTTAACAAGCTCTTAGGTATTTGACCCTGCAAATTATTGAAGCTAAGGTCAATATGGGAAATGTCACTGCTAATATTAAACAACCAATAAGGCAACTCAGAGTCAAAGTAATTCCCAGACAGGTCAAGAGTCACAAGTGAAGTAAAATTCACAAACTTGACAGAAGGGCTAATGTTGACTAAATGACAACTTGCCAATCTCAACTCTAATAGAGAAGAATGCATGGCCATGGTTTGAAGCCAGTTTGTTTCATTTTCAAGATTAATCTCACTGAGATTGACACATTTCAATGAAGAAAGTTGAGAAAGCCATTGAAGATTATCCAAATGAAGATCTTCATTAAAGGATAAGTCCAAGTACTCAAGGTTAGACAAGTTATTAGAAGGTGTGACTAGTGATTGGTTGAGGATAGGTGGAAGAGTTAAACCTGTAAAGGCATTCAAGCTCAAGTCCAAGTAGGTCAAAAATTCAATTTGAAGCAGAGATAGGTTGATTTCACCTTCCAAGTATTGTTGGTTTAGATCAAGTCTTGTGACTCTGCCTGTCATGTTATCACACTGGACTCCTTTCCACGCACAACAATCTTCTCCATTGGACCAAGAGGAGAGTCTGTTGGAACGGTCTTTGACACCATGTTTGAAGAGTAGCAATGCAGATCGATCTTTTCCATTGCAACTAAGCTTCATATTTGTACCATAGATGCCTTTGTGGAACGTCACTGCAAACAGCAAAAGTAGCAAAACAGAAATTTGTGATGTGAAGCAAACCATGGTAATGGTTGATTGATTAACTTGGGAAATAAGAACTCAATGTGGTGTCTTTTCTATGGGTTGCTTGCTGGTGACTCTCACTACGTATATTGGCACCTATATTATATATAAAGTTCAGCCTAACGTACTTAAGCTGCTAAATATAAAATATTTAATTCAATGACGTGTGTTTTGTGTTAATTATTCTACACATAAAACACATTCTAGCATGTTAAATACTTATTACTTTCCAGTTTCCACTGATGTTATAAAAATTGACTTGGGTAGTTAATCAAGTTTGACTAAGAGCCGGTGATATAACCCATCCAAATTAATTTTTGAGGTTAATATGATTATTTGAATTTTTTATAAATTATTTAAATTTAATATATAGTAGTTCATATAATTCAATTAATACCACCAAGCGCGTGGATCAACTGACGTGGGGTTGTTTCAGCTTAACCAATGATCTCGTATTCGAAGTCCTAGATATACTGTTGCTTTAAATATTTGGAGGGAGAACTTTGTCGCTCATAGTGGTCCTACCCTGCTCGAACATATTTGCCTCCAATGAAAGATACATGTGGTCTAGAAAAAAAATATGATTCAATCAGTAGTTTAATAGCTCAATGGCATGATCGAGATGATAAATAATCCAAGTCTAATAATACTGTACCGTAACCGAGTCGATAGCTAGTCTCACTACTTTACAAGTTCAAGATTTTTCCTTGTGTACATATCAATTGGTGTGAAATGGATATGAACATTAGCAATTTTCTAAGTGTAAACTGCAAGTCTACAATTTGTATCAATGGATACATATTCGGTTGAGCCTTTCACATGGATACAATGAACCATATCATGCATGAACCATACAATTTGTAGTTGTGACTTGCAGTGGATTTTAAAAATCTGCGAAAGAGCATGTATCATACAATTACTACCATGAATCATCAGATCTCATGGATTATATCCATTCCACCCGTCCAACCACCACAACTCCAACAACTAGCACTACCCGTCTAACCACAACCTCCTCAACCAGCACCACCTACCCAAGCACCACCAGAACAACACCACCAGCACCACAAGAACCACCTTCACAGCCATAGGTGACCATGATGGTCAAGTCATTTTTCCATCTTTCAAACCCATTTTTGTTAATGACAAAGGGGGAGAAATTGGAATTTTGATGTCATAGAGTCATTTTACACTCTGTGAATATTTTGGCTATTTTATCAATACGTCTTTAATACATGAGGTGTTTATATCACATATTCCGCATCCATATCCTTGATATGTTTTTACACTCTGATATCTGTTATATCTGATATTTTTTTGCTGTTTATTATACACTGTTATCAGATGCATAAGAAATGTTGAACTCAGGGGGAGTACTTCATTTCACATATATTAACCATGTCAACATACACTGGAATAACATAATAATCTCTTATATAATTTATTGTATTCATATATGATTATGTGCCTGTTAACATCAAAATTTAACATTATTTGTCATCATCAAAAAGGGGGAGATTCTTAAGTTCTAAGACTTTGGACGATGTCCAACCCCTCAAATTTCGGTTTTGATGATAACAAATAAAGGATAAATTTTGGAGTATCTAATGGTCTTGTTTGAGTGTTATAGGATCTACGTCGTCCAATGCCGCAATGGTATTGCATCTCTCAAACTTAAATTTTATATTTCTATAACCAAAGCGTCCAAATATGTTTTGTAAAGTACAACATCCAGCGTCCAATGTTTCTGTAAAGCAAGCATCCAATGCCTACATAACTTACACTCTATTTTCTATCTTAAAATTTATATAATGCGACAATACGTTTTCGATGATGATTCTCTGGAATGTTCAATTACTCCTTCTCATTCTAACATAACATTTCATTTGAGTTTTCAGAAAGTATTGTACAGGGACAAAAAAGCATTTCTCTGCAGAAAAGTACAAGTAGAGTAGGCGCTGCATGTACTGTTGTCTCCTCTATCTCTCCACCCCAAGCCGACACGTGACAACGATCACATACTTGGGAGACAGCCGTTATTGGCAAAGGTACAGATCCCACAACAGATACTTTACACCAAGCTGCCTATAAATAGAGGAACAAGATCATGCATCAAAAGACACGAAGATTGATTAAGAGCCGAAACTCTGTAAAAACGATTGGACGATTCACACTTGAACGAAAAAGAGCTTTCTACTTAGCTTTGCTAAGCGATTCTGTGTATTCAATTTTTATTGTAATATCCTCTCTGTGAGAGTTATTCTTTCTTTCTATACTCAAATAATTTCTGTTTGGAAAGCCAGGAGTGGCTTAGTGTTAAAGAATACTTGGGTTTGCTTTAATCTCAGGGGAGATTAAAGGTGTGCCAGGAGTGGCCTAGAGAATACTTATAGCCAAAAGTGGAAGGTTAAAATACTTGTTTGTAATCAGATTCTGATTAGTAGAACCCTTCAAAAGTTTTTGAAGGAGAACTGGACGTAGCTCAGTTTGAGTGAACGAGTATAAATCTAGGTGTTCTACTCTTTCGCTTTCTAGCTTACTCGTAAATCTCTTAAGTTATCTCTTCACATACCACGAAAGAGTTTCTTTTCACATTTTATTTACGAAAATATTTTACGTGTGTTCAGATGAAAAACGCAGTTTCATTGAACTGTTGTATTTGAACCACTGGACGATAGCATAGTCTTCTGTTTCACAAGGTTCTTGTAAAACTTAAGATACACTATCTTCATATTTGCGAAAGGATTTCAAAGAAAATATAAACACACTATTCAACCCCCCCTTCTAGTGTGTTTCTCTGTATTTCAACATTTGCATGAATTGAGGGTTTTTAAGCAAGTTTGACCAGGAAGTCTGCACAATCCTGAATCAATTCAAAGATTTCATGGGCAATTTTGACAAAATAATTAGTGAAACATCCTTAGGTATGTAGATGTTGTTGTTAATGACCTTTTTCTTCTTCTTTGTGGCTGCTGCCATTTTGTAAGTATAACTGTGTAACCTTACGCTTTGGAATTATAAAAAATTGGCTCAATGCAAGTTTAGATGTAACACCCTCACTTTTATGTAACCAATTGTTTTTCTATTTACTCTGTATTTATTTTTTGACAACTGAGCGAGAATCTCAAAGTTTTGATATACGCAATTCAACTTAGAATAGTGAGTGCTATTCAATTGTGATTGTTAATAAATTTTTTGGAACAGAGCTCAGGAAATGATAAATTGACCATTATGTCCCTAGAAACAGTAATAACAAGATAAATAGTAAAAAAAAGACAAGAGTGTTTAAAATCCATTTTTAAGTTAAAAACTTGTTCAAAATAAAAATAATTTTAAATTTTTTTGAGAATTATTTGAAATATTCTGTGTGAAATGACCAAAATACTTGGGTTGACTATAGGGGGCAATCAAAGATATTTTAGCTTAGAAAATATTTGAGAATTTTTTAATGGCTATAATAATTTTAAAAATTTTATTTAAAATTGAAAATGTGAAAATTTCATAAAATCCCTATTTATTTGGCACTAAATTAATTTATTAGGCAATTATTTAGCATTTTAAATCAAAATAATTATAAATAATTTGATATTCAATTAAAATATTGTGAAAGTTTATATAAAAACTTAATTTGTATTGGGCTGGATGTGCCACTCTTGCAGAGGCCCAAAATCACTTTTTTAGCCAAAATTTAATGATTTAAAATAATTTTTTTATTATATTAATATCCACCTCATTTATTTAAAGAACATGAGCAAAATTTTTATTCCTTGCCAACTTTGATCTCTTGGGAGCCACGTTTCACAATTGGATAAAAGCAAACCATTTTTAATTGAATTTCTTTTTCTTTTTCTTTTTTTTATATCTAAAACTGATAATAAAAAGCCATTTTTTTTATCTTTCACTAAACCAGTGTTATTAGACTCGGATCGAACCGGCTGGTTCAACCGATTGAATCGGCAGTCATATATATATATATATATATATATATATATATATATATTACATACACTATGATTTATCACAATGATTATATATAAAAGTTTGATTTTTTTTTATAATTTTTTAAAGTATAAAAGTTTACAAGTTATAAATTATTTAGAATTTTTTTAATATGGACCAAGTCATGCGGGTCAACTAGTGACTCACTGGGTCGACCTTTGACCCAGTGATCCAGTACCTCAACCGAGTCGATGACTGGTTCAAATCTGATAACATTGCACTAAACACTAATCTTCAGTGAGGGATCAGGTGGTTACATTTGTTGGTGATAGGGTGCGTAGTTTGCTTAATAAAGTATCATGTGTGCAAAGTTTTCTTGATTTGAGTTAGGTGGGCCAAACTGAAAATGATGAAGGTTAGAAGGTGGGGTCGACAAAGCAAAACGTGGATGTTGAAGGATTGATTGGGCTTATGCAAAAAGAGGCCCATGGTGCTGCTGAAATATGTAACGCTGGGGGAAAGGTGGATTCATGTGATGTGATTGAAGATGGGCCTAATAATGGGCCAAATTGTATTGATAATAGCACTATTTTATTTGAAAGAAATAAAGACAAGGCTATGTTGGTAGGTATGGAGGTCCCACATAAGGATTCTGTTGGGGACATAATTCCTACGAATTCAATGTCTTCAAATAATGATATTATTGGGGTTGAGACTCCAAAAGAAGTTACGGCACACTTAGAGGTCAATTGTGATGTTGAAAAGATGTTATCGTAAGAATATGATATGGTCGAAAGAAGTATGGATGATGAAGTAATAAGGATTGGCTCTTGAATATGGAGGACTTGGTTAATGTGTAGGTTTATGAGGATTATTGGTTGAGGGAGGAGCATATTAATATTAACAAAACTAGTAGGAAAGGTGGAAGGAAAAAAGGAGGGAGGAAAAGAGTGGGGTTCCTTAAAGGTGCTAAGAAGAAGACAAAAGTGAGATTGTCATCTAGTCTACCTACTGAGAGCCACTTTCAAGGAAGTTCTCAATATTTGAATAAAAGTGTGGAAGAAACGGCGAGGGAGGTATAGGAATTTGTAAAAGAGTTTGGAATACAAAGTGTAGGGAGAGAAGACAATCTGATGGAGAAGTTGGTGAGTATGGAGAAAAGAGATAGAAAGGTAGTGGGGAAACAAGAGGAAGGCATGGGGTAGGGAGGAGTTGTAACAGTTGAAAAATGAAGATTATTTCTTTTAATGTGAGGGGGTTGGGGGAGAGGGTGAAGAAAAGTGAGGTAAAGAAGATGGTTATTGAAGAAAATCCAGATATGGTGTGTTTGCAAGAAACGAAAATGGGGGAAGTGGATAAGAAGCTTTGTGTTAATTTGTGGGGGTAGTGAGGATGTGGATTGGATATTTAAAGCATCTAGCGGGAGTGCAAGGGGGTGATTGATTATGTGGAATAGATTTAAATTTTATGTCAGAGTAGTGATAGAAGGGGTGGACTTTTTGGGGGTAGAGGGCTGGTGGGGAAGGAAAAAATCAAAGTGGGTATTATAAATGTTCAAGCCCTATGCAAAGTTGCTGGCAGGTGATTAGTAATGTTATGGAGGCAAAAGGGGGAGACAAGTGGTGTGTGTTGGGTGATTTTAATTCTATAAAATCACCACAAGAAAGAAAAGGTGTTATGACAAATGATAGGGTGGAGGAAATGGAGGTGCTTAATGATTTTATTCAAGATGCAAGGTTTATTGATCTACCACTAGTTGGTAGAAGATACACTTGGTATAAAGCAGATGGCACATCCATGAGTAAGCTGGATAGGTTCTTGGTGATAGAAGATTGGTTTAAGGCATGGCAGCAGTTAACACAGTGGGGTTTGAAGAGGAGTGTATCTGATCATTGTCCAGTAATGTTGAAGGAGAAGGTGGTAAATTGGGGGCCAAAACCTTTCAGAATTCAAAATTTCTGGAGGGAATAGAAGGGGTATGCATATTTGGTCAAAGAAGAGTGGCCACAGTTTTGTGTGAATGGAAAAAAGGTGTATGTTCTAAAAGATAAGTTGAAAGTTATCAAGTTGTGTCTGAAGGAATGGAATTCTCTGAATTTTGGAGAAATTGATAGCAATATAAAAGAGGCTAAGGAGGAGTTGCATTAGTTATATCTCAAGGGAGAAGGTTCTAGGTTGGATGATAGGGAGGTTAAAAAAAGGAGAGAATTGATGGAAAAGGTAAAAAATGATGTTTGTATTAAGTGTAGTTTGAACTGGCAGAAGTCTAGAATGAGGTGGTTGAAAGAGGGAGATGCAAACTCTAAGTACTTTCATAAGTGTCTTTTATAGAGGAGAAGAAATAATGAAATTCCGAGTTTGGAATTTGAAGGGGTTCAGGTGGAGGGGGTGGAGGCTTTGAGGAGCAATATAAAGGACTATTTCCAGGGACATTTTTCTTCTTATTCTTGGGAGAGGCCAAATTTCCAAGGTATCCATGTTCCTTAAATATCATAGGCTTCTAATCTAATGCTTGTGGCGCCACTTACAGAGGAAGAAATTAAACAGGTAGTTTTGGATTGTGATAGCCTCAAGAGCCTAGGAACGGATGGTATAAATTTTTTCTTCATCAAGGATTTTTGGGAAATGATAAAAAGTGATTTTTGTGGATTTATGGAGGAGTTTCATTCATATGGGAGGTTGTTCAAAGGCTCAAATAGCTCTTTTATCACTTTGGTGCCTAAGAAAGATAACCCTATAAAATTAAGGGATTACAGGGCAATATCACTGATAGGTTGTGTGTATAAGCTGTTATAAAAAATATTGGCAAACAGGTTGAGTAAGGTGATAGCAAGAGTAATATCTGAGAATCAATATGCTTTTGTTAAAAGGAGACAACTTCTAGATGGAGTACTTATAGCAAATGAGGTGGTGGATGAAGCCAAAAAAGTGGAAAATGAATTGTTATGTTTTAAGGTGGATTTTGAAAAGGCATATGACTCCGTAAGTTGGGAGTACTTGCAATATATAATGGAGAGGATAGGATTTGATATTAAATGGAGAGGGTGGATTGCAGAATGCCTGTCATCTGCTAGGATCTCTGTTCTGGTAAATGGGAGCCCAATAGAGGAATTTGGGATGGGTAGGGGACTTAGACAAGGAGATTCGTTAGCTCTATTTCTTTTTTTGATAGCAGCTGAAGGTCTCAGCTTACTAATGAAGAAGGCAGTTAGTCAAGATCTATTTAGACGATATTCTGTTAGGGAGAAGAGCCTAGCTTGTATCTTTCTTCTACAATTTGCAGATGATACCCTTTTCATAGGGAAGGCCTCTTGGGAAAATGTTTAGGCTATTAAAGCTATTTTACAATTGTTTGAGTTGGTGGTAGGGTTAAAGGTGAATTTTCATAAGAGCCAACTAGTTGGGGTGAATATTGATTATCAATGGATGGTGTAGGCAGCTAGTATTCTCAATTGCTAGGTTGGATACATGGTGATCGGTGGTAAAAGTGGTAAGAAAGCACTTATCCTCATAGGAAAGTAAACACATATCGCCAGCAGGTAGAATGGTCCTTATTAAGTCAGTCTTATCATCTCTCACAGTATACTTTCTTTCTTCCGAGCACTAACAGGTATCATTTCTAAACTTGAATCTCTCTTTAAGAATTTTCTATGGGGGGAAATGAGGGGAAGCAGAAAGTTCATTGGGTGGCTTGGGAAGAACTGTGTAAAGGAAAAGAGGAAGGGGGTCTGGGGATAAAAAAAACCTTAGGGAGTTTAACTTGGCTTTATTAGGAAAATGGTGTTGGCATTTGAAAAATGAGCAAAATGCAATGTGGTATTAGGTTCTTAGGGGGAAGTATGATAAGAGAGGTCGGGAGTGGGATTGGGAAGGAAGATTGTGTTCAAATTGGTGGAAAACCATAAATACTTTGGAGGAATTTTTCGTTTCTCAATATAAGTGGTTTACACATTCTTTGGAAAAGAAGGTGGGGGAGGGAGTAATACTTTTTTCTGGTATCACCAATGGGTAGGGCGTTTCACATTGAGGGATAAGTATCAAAGGCTTTTTAATAAAACTGTGGATAGAGAAGAAAAAGTGGCAAATATATGTTCTTGGCATAATGATCAATGTCATTTTTCACGGAAGTGGTGGAGATCACTTTTCCAATGGGAACAAGATATGTTACATCTTTAGAAGAAGAGGTGTGTGGAGTAAGGAGGGTGGTCAGTGGAGAAGATAGGTTGGTGTGGAGTGTGGATAATATAGGAGAATATTTAGTGAAGTCAACATACAACGTTATTTTGTCTTATAGAGGTCAGGTTAAGGAGGAATTTTGTAAAAGATTGTGGGTAAAAGGCATACCACCTAAGATTTTGTTCTTTGTGTGGAAATTAGCCCAAAATAGGTTGCCCATGATGGAATATTTAGTAAGGCGAAGCATATTGTCAGAAGGGGAGTTGGTATGAAAAATATGTGGTCAAGAGAATGAAAATGAAGAGCATATAATGTTTGGGTGTGTTATTGCAAAAGAAACTTGGAATGGTGTGTTAAAGTGGTGGGAGTTACAAACAACTTTACATAGTATAGTGAAGTCAAATTTTCTGCAGTTTTCAGGGCTCTTGGGGAGTGGAAGGTTTATTTGGAAAGGTTGGATGTTTGTGTAGTTTGCTATAGTATGGGTTTATGGCTTGTGAGGAATGATATGATATTCTTAAACAGAAAAAGGAAGAGGATGGAATTTTGGAATTGATAAAGTTTTATTCTTGGCAGTGGAATAAGGTGCAGGGTGGGTTTTCCTATTTTTTGTCAAATTGGCCTTTGAATCCAAGAGCATGTATTGGTGTGTCATAATTTAGAGGAAAGGTGTTCGGGCTGACAGTGTGTGTTTTAATGGAGAAGTATGGTGGGTTCTAAAGGAACTGTTGTTTATAAAAGGGGAGTATGGATTTTCAGTAACCACTACTGTGTTTAAGTGTTGGGTTATGGCTGTTTTCAGTAAGAAGGAAGATTTTCGGCTGAAAAGAAAAGGCTGGTTTAAAAGTCAAGAATTTGATTTGAATAGTTTATTATTTTTGTGTGATGAAAGCAAGTGTTAAAGTGGTTTCTATAAAATGTATTGTTCGAAGATATGGATGGATGGATTGCATGGGCATTCTGTCGAACACTTGGAGGGTGTTTCGTTGTGCATCGTGCAATGGTGTATGTGGAATAGTGGATCTCACCATATAACAAACATAAACAAATCATCAAGAATTGCCTAGGCAAGTTATATTTGCAAAGTAGGTGGATTTTGGTGTTATTTATATGTTTAGGCTGGTATTTTGAACGGCATTGCTGCTGGTTTTCTTGTTAAATTATGCATACCCATTTTTGTTAGTAGCTTTGGTAAAGTTTTATTTGCTAGTCATTGCTGCTGGTTTTTCTATTAAATCTTGTAAGCATCCTTGTTCTGTTGTTTTTTGTGATCACTATCAGCTTATGCACATATTGTGCTATGAGTTGACATTAATAATACTTAATTTTGGCCTTAAAAAAAGTTAATATTATGCATTGACATGTAGATTAACACGTACCACTTCTTAATTTTCATAGTTGCTTTATTTTAATTTGTTTAACACATAGTACTACTTATTTTTCATAGTTGCTTTATTTTAACTTGCTATACAAACTATTTTTAATTTGTTGGCTAAATGTCACTTTTGATCATTTATGTTTTAGTTATTTTTTCGTTTTGGTACATAACATTTTAAAAGTTTTGTTCTGGTCCTTTATGTTTTTGAAATGTATCATTTTAGTTCTTTCTTCAACTTTCCGTTTAAAACGTTAGTGTTCCGTTAACATTTTAATTTTAAAATAATTAATTTAACATAGTGGCGGCTAAAAACCACCACTATCTTTATTTTATTTTAAAAATTATAAATCACTAAATAATACCCAAATGTACAAGCCCTTTATGGCTAAATGCCCCAAAACGACACCCACTCTCACCAAAACCGTGAAACCACCGTCACCACCTCCCACCCCCTTCACCCCTGTTCTAACCCTCCACCTCCATGACCCAACAACAACAATGACCTCCACCACCTCCACCGACCTCCTCCCCTCCTCTGACACCACCGATGCCTCTTGGTAATAGGCCCACCTCAAGCCCATTCTCGTCCCCCACCCTGACACCAGCCTCCCCAAATCTGTCAAGCTCAAATGTTCCCTCTGCGACTCCCTCATCTTCGCCTCCAACCCCTAACGCACCTTGAGGAGGGCGCGCGGATCTGGCTCCTGCGATGTCAAGGGTGGTCATGGCGTCGTGCGGCGCAATAGATCTAGGTTCGTGGGGAGGTTTTGGGGCGGTGGAGGTCACGCGAAGATGAAGGGTCCAAGGAGATGTGTTGGTTTAGAGGAGATGAAGTATCCGGGAGGTGAAGTTTTGGCATTGTTGAATCACAGTGAAGTTTCCTAATTTTTACAATAAAATAAAGATAGTGGCAAATTTTAGTTGCCACTATGTTAAATTAATTATTTCAAAATTTAAATGTTAATGGAACACTAATGTTTTAAACAAAAAATTGAAGAAAGGACCAAAACAATACCTTTTAAAAACATAAAGGACCAGAACGAAACTCTTAAAACGTTATGTACCAAAATGAAAAAACACTTAAACATAAAAGATCAACAATAACATTTAGCCTAATTTGTTTGGTGTTAAGTATGATTTTTTTTAGTTATATGCTACAATATTACATGATTGATTAATATTATAGAAATATTTTGAAGTTAAAATATTTTTTAGTTTTTCATACAAAACATATTTTTAATTCCTTATAATAACATGTTAAATAAAAAGTAAAAGTGTTCGAGACTTATTAACTAATATATTACAATGTAAAAAAAAAATTGATTATGAAGACAATATCTAAAAAAAAATGAGAATTCATAGAATTACTTAAAATCCAAAAAATAATCTATATTTAAAGTTTTAACTCAAATGAATAAATTTTAGTTTGAGCGTAATATTGATTCCTCTATACTATTAGAATAGTGAAACATTATTATATATCTGTCTCTCCACATTTTTTCAATTTTTTTTCCAAATAAATTATTAAATCTAGTTTGATATATCATAGCAATGTTTCTTATTAATTTATTTTCTGTTAAAGCTTCTCAGTTTGCATTTTAAATTTTTAAGTAAGATAAAATATTTTTATCATCACATTAAATATCCTATTTCACTTTCAGTCACATCCCTCATAAAGCAACTAATTGAGTACAAGAAGAATAAATGGTGAATGGAAAACATAATATGTTGTACCCTTGAAATTAATCGTGACTTGGGATCCTACGCTACTCTTTTGTTGTTTGCTAGTAGCAAAACTTTATCATTTTTTTCAACTTTTTAAATTCAATGAAGAGTGGTTGTAATTGCGACCAAAATTAGTCAATGAAAATATTAATTGAAGAATTACATTTGGTTGAGTAATGATTTCATGTTTTACATTACTGGGTTAATCTTAAACTCAGAGTTAATCCCAATATATCTTGTAAGTAATTAAAGTATTGATTCAGCCAATTTTTGTGTTTTTAAGTGCAACTTGGAATTCGAAGTAGATTACAAACTAAGGATATAATATCCATTATTCATGTCTAGTACACCATTTATCAAAGCATGACAAATTTCCACAAATCATCAAATCCAATCCATCATACTCATCAAGTCATCATGCATGAGCTATTATATTATGACATTCATACATGAAAAAAAATTTTGTCATCTCATAAATCATTCGTTGAATGTTTATCTTAAATCATAGCTGATCCTAATAACACCTGGCCAAAATAGCACAATGATGATCATTTTAGTGAAAGTAACCAAGAACCAAGCCACCTATATTCCTTTTAATCGCCTCCACATGATCTTGAATCAGCCCTCTTATTTCAAGAACTTCTCAGTATACCTAAGGAATAATTTGGCTCCACCCTAAGGCACATGGGTGCATACAAAAATCCAAGTAACATAAAATAAAACATTTGATTAGTTTAAAAATACCTAAAGATAAAATACTGACAAATATTCTTCCAGTAGAAATCAATATGCCTTCCCTTTTTGAAGCATAATTCACTCCACTATGTGTGGTTTTCCCCATTGCATTTGGTGCTAAAAATGGCACAACATAATCTGGTAGTCCCATTTTATCTCCTTGAAACATATTTTTTATAAACAACAAAACTTATGATAATGGAATTTTATAGTCGATCAGTCCTTTTCACAGAAATAAATCGACGGGTTTAGCCTGGACCTTGGGGGTTTCTAAGACCTAGTGTGGAAGTTCCATTGGCTCATACTGATCATATGAGTTAGAACCTAGTTGTAAGGCTGGGTAACCTTGACAAGTCACTGGGTGGATATTGACATCGATGACACTTCTTATAGGTAGACATGTGCTCCTAGACTATTTCATGAGTTAGAGTTGGCACAACATGGCATATGAAGTAGAGTCAAGAGGTTGTTAATCACATAATTGCATATGCATTAAGTGGCTTCGTTAATTTGTTGTATGATCTATATGTGAATGAATTGCCAGTGTTACATCTATTATATTTATTGCTTATGCTAAGTTTATATAATGTTGATTGCGAGAATGATTCTCATTCGTTTTCTTTGTTGTTATTCTTGTTGTGTGTTTGGTCTGATTGCCATTTGTAGGTGAGGATTATCTAGGTGTTGAGCATGATGCCATAGGAAAGGCTTAGCCACATGTGTTTGCTTTATGTTTTCAGTATTAGGACATGTGCTCTGATAGTTGTGACATCAGAGCATGATTATATGTTTTATGTTTATTTCATTGTCATGTTAGATATTTTATGACATATGGCCTTTGGAGTGCCAATCCTTATGTTTTTATCTTTTTACACATTATATGCATGATTGATTTTGAGATTTAAGAATGTGAACCATTTACTCACAAAATTTTTGAAAAGTTGATACTTTTGCATGTGTGTTTTACTATTTTTTGCAACCTTATTAAAATAAAGCTTTTAGGGTAAAGGGTTCTTTATGTAATTATCTACAAAGACTTTTGTAGTTATTAATGTCATCTTATTTATATCTTATCCCATTTCCAAATTCGATATTTTATAAGTCTTGAAATGACGCGAATAATTTACTCACATTTTCATAATAATTAAAATGAATAAATGAATCATTATGAGTTGTCTCTAATGTAACAATGTATTGCAAAAATATCATCAACTTATAATAATGCTACAGTCAAATATTGCAGACGCAATTTATTTGATATTAAAAAAGATTAATAAAGGAATTCAAAATGGAGCTTCCAATTAGTCTTAACCTGATCAACGCTACTAGTGTTGAGGCCAACGCTAATCCATGAACTCTAATTCGAGCATTTCTTGTCGTATTGAATATGTTATTTCACCAAATTCTATATAATTTCTGTGAACTATTTATTTGTCCAAGATTTTGGCATAACACTTCAGAAAAAAAATTTAGAAAAATTTAAACAAGTTAACATCAGCCACACACTCTAAGGCCAAGGCGAACACTAAGTTGTTTAAATTAATTTAAATATCAAAACAAAAAAAGTTAATATCGAAGAAAATCTTTTAAAAATTATAACAAAAATTAGGAATGTAATATAGATTTTCTATTAAATTTAGAAAGAAAAAAGTACTAACAAAAATGAACAAAAGCTAATAGAAATATAAAATCTTTTAATAAACATTGTTACTAATAATTATGATATCTATGTTTAGATATTAAATCAATCATTTAGAAATCTAATCAAGATGATGTAGGACTCAATTATATTATAGGAAACAATGTCTTAGTTTTACAATCTCTATTTTGAAATAATCATTGAAGCAATCTAGCAATTCAAATGAAGAAATTGAAGGAAACAATGGTAGGAACAAAAGCATAAATAAATGTAATACACTTGATGTTTTAGCATTAAATGTCAGTCAAAATAATCTATGAATTCTTTCAATTAGTCAGGTTATTATTGTTAAGGTTGGAATAATTTGATGCTTTCATTGACTATAAAACTATAAAATATAATACATAAATACATAATTCACTTTTAAATTGAGAATAAAAAAATTTATTGAAGAATTAAGTCAATATAAAATAAAAAAAACAAAAAGATATGACATAAATAGATTACAAATACATTTAAAAATAACATTTTTAAAAATATATTGATATTAAAAAAATAAGGCATTTAAAAATGTAAGAAAAATTAGGAAATACGAATCCAATTATAAAAAAAAATAAGAAGAAATGATTCTAATTAGAACATATAAAACCTGAAAAAGGGTAAAATCTTTAACTAAGAGAATAATTAATTTTGGTTTCTAAACTTGTATTGAACCAATATTTTGTAAATACAATGTCTTCAACACATTTTCAAGAAGATAAACATGGCATTGACTTCGGAGAAAAAGGAGAAGATTTAAATAATTTCGACATCTTTATTAATTCCCTAAATAGAAAAACACACAAAATTAATAAACATAAAAATTTAATTTGGAATTATAAATAAATATTAGGAAAGAATATTAAAAGTAAAATTAAGTTATGAAATATTCAAATTTTGTTGATGAATTATAAAAATACTTAAGAGAAAAGATAAATTAACAAACACAAATAATAAAAGAAATAAAATATAATAATAGTAAATACATAATTCAGTTTTGAATTATTATTAAAATATTAAAAAAGAGTGCTTACAAAATAATTTGAGTTATGGAAATTTTAATTTTTTTTTATCAGTATGGAAAATTTAAATATTATTGATGAATTAAGGTAATACAAAATAGAAAAATGAATAAAAGGATAAAATATTAAGAAATTGGTTGATAAATATGAAAGACATTTAGTAAATTGGACATGTATATATTACAAATACATAAGAAAAGAAAGGAGAAGGAAAACAATAATGTAATTAAAAAAATATTGATATTGAGAAAGAAGACATTTATAATTAAATGTAAGAAAAATAGGAAATACCAAATCTAATTATAAAGTAGATTTTCTTTTTGTTGAAATAAGAAGTCATAATTCTAATAAGTAGATGTAAAATCTGAAAAGGTATAAAATCTTTTAATTGAATGAATAATTAATTATTTCTAAACTTTCATTAAGCCAATTTTTAATATAATTTATATATTAAAAACATTTATTTATTATAATTTTGCTTATCTAAAATAAATATTATCTAATGCATTGCACATGCTATAGTACTAGTCATATAAAAATAAAAATACTAAATATATATTTAATAAATTTAAATTAAATAACATTTTACATTATTATCATCTAATAATAAATTGTAATGTTGTTAGACTTTTGCATTAATTATTTTAAAGTTATACTTACAATAATTTGTAACTGATTATTATTCTAAAAATCTTTATCCTAACTATATATGAAAATCAACTATGTTAAATACTTATGATATTTGCACTTAACACTTTCTATTTGTTGTAAAGTCCCATTTGCATTCTAATATAGTAAACACTAAATCTAAAGTGGTCATTAGTCAATGAATGTCATTGATTGATTTGAATTTCATGAATGGTAATAATAATTTTAGTGGGCAAAAATTTAATCAAAGATATATATATCTCAAAATTTTAAAATTGTAATACATAAATTAAGAAACATATTAAAATTAGCATTCTTATTTATATCAATACTATTTTTAACTTTTGATATTAATTGCATTTATTATTTTTCTCACATTTACAGTAAATATGTAAACCATTTAGAAATAATGCAAAGACCAAAACATATTAATTGAAAATAATAAATAAATTACTTTATAAAAATGACTGATATGGATCCAGTAAAAAAAAAAAAAGACTGATATGGAACTCATTCATACAGTAATAATCCATGGACAAATTGGTGGAATGAGAAATGTTGCCTATAAATTGCCACCCCCAAGGTGAATCCTGACCTCAACAGTCTCAACTGACCATTATTTGTCCACTGTCTTGTCCCTCCCTACCTATCATACTAAACATAAACACTCATTCATTACTAGGTTCTCTCATCTCCCTCCTCATCTGCATCTCATTCTCTTTCCTTCACCCTTTCTCTATCCTAAAACACACAAAAATTCTCCTTGATAAATAAATTCAAATTCATTTTAGAATTGCATTGAGCCAATTTTCTATACATCCAAACCACTCAAATACATTTTGAGTAGAAGCAACATTACACAGTTATATATACTTACAAAACGGCAGCATCCACAAAGAACGAAATGGTCATTAATAACAACACCTACATGCCTAATGATGCCTAATGATGTTGCACTGATTATTTTGTCAAAATTGCCCATAAAGTCTTTGAATCGATTCAGGATTGTGCAGAAATCCTGGTTAAATTTGCTTGAAAACCCTCGATTCAAGCAAATGTATATGCAAAACTACTTATTCAAAGATGAAGACGGTTCATCGCTACTTGTACAACAACCTTGGGAAGGTCTCCTAAATCCTCTTTTGCTTTCCGGTGAGAGGTTTGAAAAAAAACGTCGAATTAGATTTGCCATCTCCTTGTCATGAGGAGGATGTCATAAGCATCAATTTTCTCGACTCTTGTGTCAACGGTACGATTGGTACGATTGGTATCGTTCGATACAAACGCCAACATGAAGATAACGATGTTATGTTATGGAACCCTGCAACTAAGGAATTCAAGATTATTCCTTCTGCTCAAGTGTTGGGTACTGCCTTTTGAGTCCACATTCATGGTTTTCGGTATGATAATGTGAATGATGATTTTAAGTTGCTTCAGTATGTAACTTGCTTTGTAGATCATTCACAGCATATAGAGGAGATTTGGCATATTTGTTCACAGGATATAGAGGAGATTTGGCTGATTTATAGCTTGAAACGAAACTCATGGGAAAAACTTGATCTTAATATGACTTATGCTTCTATTAGATGGAAATCATATTTTGGGTCTGCAGTGAACTTGAATGGGTCATTGCATTGGTGGGGCACCAACCGCTATGACATGAGCAATGAGGTGTTCCACACAACACCAATAGGTTGGCGTACTAATTTTGAATATGTGAATAGATACTTGGCAGTGTTCAATGGCTCCATTGCAATGATTTCAAACTCTCTCGGGAGTAATTACCTTGATATATCAATTTTGGGGGAGTTTGGTGTCAGGGAATCATGGACCAAACTTTTCACCATTGGACCCTTAACTTCTTTTGGGAGGCCAATTGGTGTGGGAAAGTATTGTTCGTAAAAGATCAAGAGGATAGTGAGCTTGGCTACTTTGATTTAAGTACTCAAATGTCTAAGGAGATTAGTATTAGAAGACTAAATTATAATTCTAAAATTGTATTTTACAAGGAAAGCTTTCTTCATTTTGGAGAAATAAATTAGCAATTCACTTGTTAGTTTAGGTAGAAAGTTTTTTCTTCATCTATTTATTGTATGCTAATCCTTGAAATTAGGGCTATAGCCCCGTGAAAAATTGTATTTTTCTTATGCACCACTTTCTCTTATGCACGTTTATTAGATTATGGATTATCTATGTGTAATTAACACTTTCTTCAAAGTGCTAAGTGTTGAGTATAACTGGTGTTATCGTTATATGTGTTGCAAGAAAGGCTTGGCTAAAGAATCCAATTGATACTACTTTTGTTAAAAGTATGTTTTATAAGAAATGTGGGTTATGGGCCTAACTCAACCCTACAAAACTGGCTTGTAAGGTGACGGTTGCCCCTACTTATATACACTAATTACCCGATAGTAGGTGGCATAATAGGCCCAACAACAAATCGCTAGGATTGGATTTAATACGATATTATAAATGTGGGTTATAGGCCTAACTCAACCCTACAAAACTGACTTGTAAGGTGAGGGTTGCTCTCCCACTTATATACACTAATTTGGCCTTATCACTAGTCGATGTGGGATCTACAACACGTTTTAAAAATCAACTATTATCATTATATTTCGTAATGTTATTCTAAACTGGTATAACTTTTTTGTTGTTTTAAATTTTAATTAATGTCATTTCATTGTTAACAAGTTTGATTATTCCTTATTTCTTAGAAGTACTATTTTCATAGATTGTGTTACTTTTGTGTGTATGTTTGCAAGTCCAAGTAATTAATGCCCATGGCATTGGAGTTTGTGATGTTCTTTAGTGCATGTGGGGTTTAGTTACTAATTCATACAAGATATTGATTACAAAGAATTAGTTATGCAATCTGGTATAGGAAAATGGGGCAATGTTCCTACTCTAGGATTTGATTGTGAACCCACTACATTCATTTAAGGAAAAAACTTTAGATACAGTACCTCCGTACTATGGGTACCGTTGGTGTTGTTCTCTAATCAAATTTTGAGTTTCACCTTGATAATACGTGACAACATTTAATGAATTTCTTTGTTTCGCATATTACTGAAGTGAAACTCCAAATCTGATTGGAGAACAGCACCGACAATACCTATGGTACTATATCTAAGTTTTGTCCTTCATTTAATTAAGATTTTGCATATGCCATTATTGAGACTCTTCCATATGTTGGTGTCATGGCAATTTCAAATCTCAAAGCATGGCAGCTACTCTTTTCAGTTCCTATTAGTGTATGTTCCCGTGCATTGCTCGGGATAAATTATGTTTGAAGAGCGATATTTTTATAATTTTAATAAATAAATTATTTTTGAAGCATAAAATTGACGACAAAGTAAAAATATTAATAATTTAATATTTTCAATATGATTAAAGCAAAGATATAAAAAATAACATTTATATATACATTCAGTTATATAAATATATTGTTGAGTATGCCTATTTATAATCACATAGAAGTATAAATTTTAAATTTATAAAGTGTTATGTAAATTGCTAAAGAGTTTTCATAGGCAATCACATAGAAGTATAAATTTTAAATTTATTCATATCCAAATTTGGTTTTATCCCTCAATAAATTTAAATTTATAGGAATAAATTTATATGCAAAAAATCTCACAATTTGGTTAAAAAATAATAAAAAATTCTAAGCATGTTTTTTAATAAAATGTATGCAAATTGATGACCCACAAATGAATAAATTTTTCCCTTTTAATGTCATTGTAATATTCTATAAAAAAAACTTGATACAATTTATAACCACACTAAATTAACATCTTATTAGATAAGGGTAAATTATGTGTGAGAGTAACATGTTTATTTTGTTACAATTGAAGCATAAAATATAGAAAAATTAACACCTTTTCATATATTCAACAATATAGATTAATAGTTAAATTATTTTATTTTACTTTTATGAGATATAATTATACAAAATAAATAATATTTGTAAAGTGGATAATGGTGGCAACATACATATACACAAAATTGATAATGATTGTCATGTGCATAAAATTTTTTCTAAAATTTTATGCACACGCTATACAATAAATATACAAAATTATATATTAGAATATTTGAAATTTTTCCACCAAAAAAATATTGAAAATTTCACCCAAAAATAATAATAATAACAAGGTTACAGTGTATACCATTAAGGAGCTGCATACTTGTTTCTTGAGAAAATGATGATGTTGGTACCTTTGTGAGGGGTTATACGAACTCCCAATCACTCCCCAAGTTTTCTTGATGATTGAGGATAATCATTAGAGATGGGTATGGATCCATATGTATGGTAAAGGTATGTGGTCGAGTTGCGATGACTTAGGTCAGAACCTAGGTTCCCTTGCATTTGATTGATTGATACTTGTATTTTTGGAGTTTTAAAACCTATTGAAAAAATGAAAAAGGCTTGTGAAACCTCGCTCTTTGTTTCCTTTCTTTTTGTATGTATAAATATGTATGGTACGATGTTGGATTTGGCAGTAGATACAATCAAGAAGATGTCCTTATTAAAGATACTAAGGATGGAAAGGACACAGATCTAGGAAGACACTTCCAAGACATTCGTGGCTGCTTATTTACAATAAGTAAGAAAAATGTATTAGTTAGTAATGTCACTGCTTTTGATTTAGGGAGTAAATGTGTTATGTAGGGAAGATCTTAATATACTCACTATGTAAATGTAATTATAAATAGAAAGCTAAAAATACACTTTTAGTCCTTTATGTTTTCAATTATCTTCAATTTGGTCCCTTATCTTTTAAAAGGTTTTATGTTTTGAAAGTGAGTCAAAATTGTTCTTTAAAACAATGACCGTTTTCAATTTCAGGACAAAATTTTGAACTCTTCTTTGGCTAATTCGTGATGTGAAACTTGTTTTTGGACACAATTTTGCATATTTGATTCACTTAAATGAAAATTATGGAACCCAATTGATGTTCAAACCAAAAAGAGCCATAAACATGATGAAAAATTAGTCTCACGAGCAACCAGAAAAGAATGATATTAGATTTTAAAATTTTCTGGCTACTCATTGAATTCACTTTTCATGCAATTTTCAGCATGTTTATGACCCTTTTTGGTTCGAACATCAGTTGGGCTTTATAATTTTGATGTAGTGAGTTTAATGTGATAAGTTTAACATCTTGAATTAGTCAAAAAGGGTTCAAAATGGTCCAAAATCTAACGATCATTGTTTCGAAAGGACCATTTTGACTAACGTTAAAGACATAAAGGACTAAATTGAACTTTTAAAAACATAAAGGACTAAAAGTATATTTTAGCCTAAATAGAATTTGTATACCTGAACGATCTATTTAGCAGAAGAACCCATGCTTGATTCTCTTCGTGTACACGTGCAAAATTCCCTTGGGCCAGCGGCAGCCACGCACCACAAGCGGGATTAGTCTCTGACCCAATGGGTTGGGGAACCCCTGTAGTCTTTGACCCAGGACCAGAAAAAAATTTACATAGCAAAAATAATTTTTAATCATGATATGTTACCTTTTTAACTTTCTTATCTCTTTTGCTAAATGAATTTGCATTCTATGTATGCCATATCTGCTAGTCTTTTCTATTTATATCCCTTCTCTTTATATTTTCTTTTATTTTTATTCTATAATACCTTAATTCATCAATAACATTTAAAATTGCCATAGCTGAGATTATTTTTTAACTACTCTTTTTAAATATTTTTTCATAATTCATATGTGAATTATGCACTTATTATTGCTATTATTATTCTATTTTATAGTTTAAATAATCAACCAAAGCATAATTCACTTTTGAATTATCAATAAAATACTTATTCATTATTTATAAGTTAATTATGTATTTATTACTATTAGATAATTAATTGATTATTTAACTATAAAATATAATCATCATCATCATCATCATCATCATCATCATAATAATAATAATAATAATAATAATAATAATAATAATAATAATAATAATAATAATAATAATAATAATAATAATAATAATAGTAATAATACTAATAAATACTCAATTCTATTCTAATAAATATTTATTTAATATTTTTATTTTACTTTATAGTTTAAAAGATCAATAAAAGCAAAATTCTCTTTGGAATAATAAGTAAATTGCATATTGATTATTCAAAAGTAATTTATGTATTTATTATTAAATAATTCATTTATTATTCAAACTATAAAATAGAACAATAATAATTAATACATAAGTCACTTTTGAATTATGAATAAAATATTAAGAAATGTATTTGCAAAGTTATTTGAGTTATAGCAGTTTTAATTATTATTGATAAATTAAGGTTAATAAAAGGATAAAATTTTCAGAGAAGGGTTGATATGCAAAAAGGACGTTTAGTAGATAGGCATATATATAGATTACAAATGCATATAATAGAACAGATTGGAAAAGGGGGAAAATAGCACAATTAAAAAGATATATTGATATGTAAAAAAGAAGACATATAGAAATGTAAGAAAAAATAGGAAATACAAAATCCAATCACGAAAATAGATGTTTATTAAAACAAGAAGAATATATGATTCTAATAAAAAAAATACATAAAGTTTAAAAAGAATAAAATCTTTTAATTAAGAAGATAATTAATGATTTCTAAACTTGCATTGAACCAATCTTCTATAAACCCAAACCACTAAAATACATTCTATTTAGAAGCAAGGGTACAATTTGTCATCCTTGTATTGAAACAGTTATACTTACAAATGGCCTCAACCACAATGAAGCAAAAAAGGGTTATTAACAACAACATCAATATTTCTCATGAAGTTGAACTAGATATACTGTCGAAATTGTTCGTGAAAACTATGAATCAATTCAGGTTTGTGCACTCTTCTTGGTCAAATTTTCTATCAAACCTCAATTCATGAGTGTATTTACAAAACTTCTTGTCCAAAGATGATGATGGTTCATCTCTCCTCTTAAAGAAACAAGCCTCAAAAGGTATTCCATATTTGTTTTGGTGTTGGTTGAGAGGTTTCATTTAGATTGTCATTTCCTTGTCAAGACAAGAATGTCATAAATATTAAAATTATGGATTATTGTGTCAATAGTATAATTGGTCTCATTCAATACAAATGTGACTATGGCAATCAAGATGTTATGTTGTCGCTATATATAAGCGAGACTTGGGGAAGACCAGAAGGAATAACCCTGAATTCCTTAGTTATAAGGTTCCAAAACATAAAATCTTGATCACCATAGCCGCATTTGTATCGAACAACACAAATTGTACCATTGACACAAGAATCAAGAATATTAATGTTTATGACATCCTCCTCTTGATAAGGAGCCAGAAAATCTAATTTGACATTTTTCTCAGACCTCTCACTGGAAACCAAAAGCAAATTTGGAAGACCTTCAGAGGCTTGTTGTTATACGAGGAGCGATGTTTAGAAATTATTAGGATCTATACTAGGATTTAGAACACCTAAATTATCATTAGATACAATACTCATAAATTGTGTACCTCTTAAAGACATACTCGATCTTGCGGAAGTGTGTACACAAGTGTATATGTCAGGAGAAGGAACTTCCTCTTGATCTCCCCTCTCTTACAGACCATTGGATGGAGCAACCAAATATTCAACCCTTGTTTAAATAGATAGGTAACATAATATCCAACCATCATAGATATTAGGCCTATTAGGTCTTACACATAAACTCAGCACACTTGTCTATTGGGCTTGACCTAATAAACATATAAACACATGGTGATTCCCAAAGCCCAAATTGGATCACTTAATTAAACATTGGGGTCACAGGGAAAAATATATTAGGTCATATATTCAACCCATATTTTAATAAAACAAAATACACCAATCAATAGAAGACCAAATAAAGAAAATTCTAACATTCTCCCACTTGGGCAATATTGATTGGGAAAATATATCAGGTCATACGTTCAACCTATATTTTGAAATTCATTTTGAAAATGACTCATGAGTTGAATAACTATGGCCACATAAACATGCTAAACATAATCACCACAAAACATGACCAATACAACTAACAAAATCGCTAGCTAAGGGCCATAAGCAAAGATAAACTAATCCAAGTTTAGTTCACCAATGACCACATAACCAACAACTTTATTAGCATGATCATAACATAAGTGTGCTGGTGCAGGTACACATCATAGCATGGCATGTGATCCCTTTCATACTATGGTGTATGGATCCTACATTGCATTTTTTTTCAAGAAAACACAACCAATCTCACAAAGAGATAATATTCATGCTTCTTATGAAACACCATTCCAAAAAAAACCAAAACATGCACATAATAATCTCTTAAAGAGATCATATCCATGTTTCTCATGAAACATCATTCCAAAGAGGAACCAAAACATACGTGCATAACAATCTCTCAAAGAGATCATATCCATGTTTCTCACGAACCATCATTCCAAAGCGGAACCAAAAAATATGTGCATAACAATCTCTCAAAGAGATTATATTTATGTTTCTCATGAAACACTAATCAAAAGCGGAACTGAAACATGCACATAACAATCTTTCAAAGAGATCATATTCATTTCCACAAAAGGAAACTAAAACATCTCAAGAGAAAAGAAAAAAAATACTTAACAATTATTCTTAATAATCAACATGTGCATGACATTATTGAATAAAAGATTGCATAAGTCCAATGTAATAAAAGTAGCACAAAATAATAACAACTCCCACTAACCAACTACATCAAAAGGACCTTACAATACCCATATTCTTAACATGTTTCATAAACACTATAGGTCTAAGTCCTTTAATCAGAGGGGCAACAAACATCTTCTTTGTACTAAGTCCCTTAGTTATGGGAACCCCAATTGCACAAGACACATACAATCTCAAAACTCTTATCAACTTTCATTGATCAACCACATTAAAACACATAAACTACCAAAGTTTAAACAATGATTAGATAACAATGTGATCAAGTTGCTATACCATCAATCACCAGAACATAATTCAGTTACTTGTAATATTTAACCATAAAAGATATTAAAAAACATATATACAACTCAAAACTAACAATCAATTGCCACAAAATGATTAAGCATCATTAGTAGAATGAATGATAAACATGTATTTTAATCATCCCAAGCGGGACTATACACATCAACGCGACAATCATCTTGTCACTTCTCACACGTCTCTTTAATAAGCCCTAAGAGAAAAATTAATGCAAGGACAATAAACCTTTTAAACCAAATACTTTATTCAAAGTATAGATAAATTATGTCATTTGTAAAGGCAAAAATCACAAGAAGGGTGGTTGAATTGTGTTTTATAAAAATTTTCGTAAACTTTTATAAAAACACGTGATTCGTCTGTTACGGGTTTAAAAACAAGGAGTTTCGGAGAAAACGTTAACAGACGATAACAATAGATGAAACTTTTTAAGAAAACAAGATAAATCACAAGACAAAGTCAGTTCAAACAGTTATAAGAAATATAGAGTAGGAAAGACAACACAAGAATTTATACTAGTTTGTCTCACCCCGAGACTACGTCTAGTTCTTGGCAAACCACCAAGTTCTACTAACTTTAACAAGTTACAAGTATTGTTCACTGCCACTTCTAGCTCAACCCAAGCATTCTTTCTTACTAAGCCACTTTTGGCTCTACAACAAATCAGTAGATTTGTTGAGTTAGGGGCACACAGACTTTGATTATCGTCTTACAGACGGATATACAAGATTAAGAATACAGTTTTTTCCTCTCAGGATACTCAAGGTGTTTTGAGAGCTTTTTACAACTTAGATAATTTTACAAGAGAAAGAATGAAGGCTTGAAAGAATGTTTGCGAGTTAAAGTTCTATTTTCAGCACTTCAAATCTTCTGCTATATATAGACTTACTGAGGAAGTGATCATTGTCTCTAAACGGTCTTCTTATTTGCGTCTGACTAGCGTCTGAAGGAAAGTGGTTGTTGGGGCATATAATGCAAGCATTAAATGCTTGTCACCAACTAGTCACTTTGAGCTGATAAAGCACTATGCTTATCTTCCTTGAGATACACTCCATATCCTTCTACTGCATTGTTCACATCGCTTGCTCAGACAAGTACTCATTGATAGCTGTAGTGCGTCTTTTGAGGCGAGGGGAACTTTTGCTACTTTGACTCTTCTTTCTATTTCCCTTTATGCACTTCAACAGATCCTAGGAGGATGTTCCATGAACATTCCCTGCAATACAAATTACAAAATGATAGTACATTTACTATGCCTTTAAATGCTTCTTCAAACTTAAGCGTCTGTTTGCGTATCATCTGTAACTTATAGATGTAGATGCAACGATTTTGTCTGTTGGCATTATAAGACACAATCTTTTTACTTAATATTTGTTTTGCATTGAATCAAAATTATTGAGAGTCCTCATTCGTCTTATGATCAACATCATTCAAGTATAATATATACTGTCATCTGTTTTGAGAGTTTAGAATAAATTTCAATGACAAAGGCTCAAAACCATATATCAATAAAAAAAAATTTTGAGTAACACTCATATTTTCATATCTTTCTCAAAAGAAAACAATACAATATAAGCCCAACTTATATTAATAATGCAATCTAATGTCCCAAAATAATTTATTTTAAAAAAGTCAAAAGTTTGACTTATACAGGACATAGATAAAAAAAAAGCGATTAATAATTCAAGAAGCATATATTTATGACTAATAAATTATGCTCCCACATTTCCTTCAAAACAATGTATCTTGTAATTCTCTTAATTATCAATTGAAAAAAATCAAAGGAAAATAAGCACAAGATACATTAATAATAAACATTAATCACCTATAAAATTTGCCAAAGTTTTAAAACTTATTAATAAACACAAGATATACTTATCAAATAGGAAACAACGTGTCCAAATCAAACAAATTGATTTTCACATTTTTTTTTTTTTGGATAAAAGACTAGGAATGTTCAAGCATCAGAATAGATCCAAAAATCCCAACTAGGTTGGCACCTTAGAAACTATAAATCATTTGCCAAAAACAATCCCAAATATTATTAAAAACAAATTAAAAGAAACATAACATCAGTAGGAACATAGTCCCTATATTACAACCAGAATAGCAACCAGATTAGCAAAATATATAAGAGGGTAAACCTATTCTATTTCTATAGAAGTCATATCTAATAGACTCAGGCATTACATCCCAACCAGAATAGCAATCAATGATTTTCACCTAGTTTTCATGCCATTGAATTTATTGCATAATTTTTTTTCTTCTTATAAGTCACAAGAATATGATCCAATGATATTTAACTAGGCACAATCATATTCTTACTAAAAGTATAATATGCTTGTACAATCACTCACGAGCAAAAAGAATTTTTCATATTATAGCTCCCACTAATGATTAGCATTTTCTTCTAAACAAAGTAACTCTCTGGAGCTTGTACCTAAGCATGTTTTCATGAACAAATAAACATATTCATCTTGACAAAAAAAAATGTCAATATCATATTATATATATATTTATATGTTTCCATCCTTTATAAAAATTTTAATCCAAAATTAAAACATTATAATTTATTTAATTTGTCAAGGAAAGTCATGATATGAAGTTGAAAATAAATACAAATAAATCATTGATTAATTAAAAGGACAATACTTAATGATAATTGCCACACTAATTTGGGATATAAACCATATGAGTATAAACTCCTCTATGGTTGGAGAATATACCATACACAACAGTTTCGAAAAATTCAAAAAAACTTGTAGCTAGAATTTTCATTGTCACATAATCCTAAATTTACATGTTACATGAATCAACTTATGCAATAGATTTCTTCTCGGTAAACTTATGCACTAAGTGATTTAAGTAACACAATCATCCAAAAAAAATGGCAAGCACTTCCATTAATATTCATGAATAAGTCACTGTGGTGACAAACATCCATTTCCATTAACAGTGCTCGTAAAACAAGGATGAAATTACAATTAAGAAAAATACTCAACTTCATACATAAATTTTCTCAAACCATGTTTCCCAAGAAACACATTAGAAATTATTTTCTTCATATAAAATCACATCATGCACCTAAGTGATGAATAACATCAATTTGTACAAAGATTAAATGTCAAGAATACAATGTACAAATCACATAAACCATTTAACATAATTTCAAAGAACACATGGACAAACAAATTGAATTAAAAATGATTAATGTGAGAACACTCAAAGAATTTCATAAGTTTATTCCATTAGTTAAGTATTTGGCAACTATGGTATTCACATTATACTAAACTAATAAATTCATTCGTCAAAATAATGATTTATACATGTTCTCGAAATTATATTATACAAAATGCATAATGAAAAAAAACCTTTCCAGATACACTTAACAAATAACAAGTGTAACGACCCAACTTCGTTACAGATATGTTATACTAAACTCTCTATTTAATTATTAGCATGTGAAAGAACATATAAATTTTTCACATTTAAAATACATACATATGTGCTTATATAAAACGTTCATCACCGCGTCGTCCAAATGTAATATGCCGATTTACACCTTAAAATACGAGGATGCATATAACATCAGAAAGAAGATTCCCTTGTAGAGAACGTTCACACTAATCTTTATATTTATACAAAATCCTAAGTTGGTCCCCCTAAAATGTACATATATACTAGAACAAAGTTAGCAAAACAGGAGGATCGTCCAATCTTAGGATCGTCCAATCTTAGGATCGTCCAATCTTAGGATCGCCCAATCAACATAGTAGGAGAATCGTCCAATCTTCAATCATGACTAGCATGAGAGCCAGCACCATCACTGCTACCTGCTCCCGTGTTAACCACACGATCATTGCAGTAAAACAATACAAACACAAATTGCAAGGGTAAGCTTACTTAAAAAGAAATGATATAATACGCACAATTTCAATCACATCATTCAGTTTACTTCAGGTATCATTCCATACATCAATGTCATCATGCAACATTATGCTGACTCGACTCCATGGAGATTTCAACAACTTTCGGGCAGTCCTCATAGGCCCCATCCCCTACCATTAGTCTCGCCTTAGACCATTCAGGGAGTCCCTTGAGCCACCATGTGGAGGAAGTGTGAATTTAATCCAATATAGACAAGTGTTGGTATTGGCTTACCTCTGTCAGGTTTGCAAAACCTTCCATCTTTAGGAATTCGCCCACTTGTCTATTCTATATGCCCACCATTGGCCATCACAAAATCCTCCAGCACTAGGTTGAGAGCCCACCTAGCACCCTCAACTTACGTGCCTACCCTTATGCAATATCATGCACAACTCAACAACTCTGATTGCCACACATTCTCTCTATGTTATGAATTCACCATTTTCTCAAATCAAGCTTATGAACCCATCCAGCAGTTCAATAAGCACCAGTAAGGCATTCTCACACCTCGAATCCTTACCCACAACACAACACTAAATTTCACTAAGGGTGAATTTCCTAACATAGTTCTAGAACCAAAGTGGTGGCAGATCCAACATCCTCGTTCGTAACAAGACTAGGTTCTGATTCTCTGTTAAACACACCCTCAAAATTTCACAACCACCATCGTTGGACGTCAGACTTTACTGAATATAAGACACCACTGGACGCGGATCATTATACACTGAATCATTGGACATTGGTCTCTAGACACTGGGTCATTGGATGCTGGTCTTTAGGCACTGGGTCATTGGACGCTGGTCTTTAGTATTCATTGGACGTTGCTTTTAGTTGTATTATAGATAGATGGACGATGGTTTTCTTTGGACGAGTGGTTTTCTGCAGAGTCCAGAACCTTTCAAAACCCATTACGAACACATGCTTCAAAGATTTTGAAACCATTTTCCAACACTTACAATATCGTTCCAAAACACAACAACATATTATCACAACAAACTCAGCTCAGATCATCAAAACATCAAAAGAGCAGAAATCATCACATCATCACAACAGATCTTTAAAGCATCCAAACAGAAACAGAATTCCAAACATATCACCACCAGATCAGACAAACAAGTTTAAAGCTTCCCTTACCTATAGCTCTTGACTCAAACCGTGAAGGAGAAAAAGCTAGAGAGGATAACTTTGAGGTCCTCAAGTGATTTGCCCTCCAGTCTTTTTGTTACAGAATCAACTAAGAGACACCAACTTAAAATCAGCTAAGAACTCTCTAGGAAAGAAGAAATAAATCTTCAAGTTCAGGTAGAAAAAATAGCTCTCTCACTCACGGTAAGGAAACTTATAGAAAAAGAAAGATAAGAATGAAGGAGAATGGAAGAAACAGGAAGCTTGACACGTTCACTTAAGAGATTTGCATGAAGTTTTGCTAGTAACACCCCTATTTCCTCTAAAAGCACCCCCTTTTCTTATTTTTTTCTTCTTCTACAACTTACGAAATTTACGTAATTTCCTAACAACAACCTTATAACACATAACAAAACAATCTATTTATTAATTCTTTTGTACATATTATAGCTTTAAATTTAATTTCCTCTTGCATTATCAATCAAACACTTAATCATAAAATTATGAAACTACAACGTCACAATTCTCCCCAACAAGAAAATTTTCGTCCTCGAAAATTCGCTTACCTGGAAAGAGATAAGGGTATTGTTCACGCATTTCATCTTCAAGTTCCCATGTAGCATCACCCGTAGTATCACTCCATATAACTTTAACCAAACTAATAGCTTTGCTCCTAAGTTGTTTAGTCTCTTGATCCTCAATCCTGACTGGACGAGTCTCAAGCGTCCAGTCCTCTCGTACTTGTATCATATCCAGCTCAATGATATGAGTAGGATCAGAAACATATTTCCTCAATTGAGACACATGTAATACATTGTGCAAGTTGGCTAAAGTAGGTGGTAAAGCTATTTCATAAGCCACTGGACCTATGCATCTAAGGATTTGATAGGGTCCAATGAACTTAGGTGTAAGCTTCTTCGACTTAATTGATCGTCCAATACCCGTAGTTGGTGTAACCTTTAGAAACACATGATTACCCGCTTCAAACTCAAGTGGCCTTCTACGTTTGTCCGCATAAGATTTCTGTCTACTTTGTGAGGCCTTCATCCTTTCTTGAATTAACTTAATCTTTTCTGTAGTCTGTTGTAACATCTCTGGCCCTACTACCATATTCGTTCCATCTTGGTACCAACAAAGAGGTGTTCTACACCTTCTACCATACAAAGCTTCAAATGGTGCCATACCAATACTAGCATGAAAACTGTTGTTATAGGTGAATTCTACCAAAGATAAAACTTCATCCCAACTTCCAAGATGATCCAAAACACATGCCCGCAACAGATCCTCTAGTGATTGGATCGTTCTCTCAGATTGTCCATCGGTCTGTGGGTGATAAGAAGAACTAAATCTCAACTTAGTTCCTAAGGCTTTTTGCAAACTTTGCCAAAATCTTGAAGTAAATCTTGGGTCTCTGTCCGAAATGATACTAGACGGCACTCCATGCAATCTTACTATCTCTCTGATATACAATTGAGTGAACTTCTCCAAAGAATACTTCATGTTAACAGGTAAGAAATGAGCACACTTTGTTAATCTGTCAACTATCACCCATATAGCATCACAACCTTTAGTTGTCCTAGGCAAACTGGATACAAAGTCCATGGTAATACTGTCCCATTTCCACTCTGGAATTTCCATTGCTTGCAACAAACCACCGGGCCTCTGATGTTCTACTTTAGCCTTCTGACAAGTTAAACATGTTGCTACATATTGTACCACATCTCTCTTCATACCAGACCACCAAAACATCTTATTCAAATCTTGATACATCTTAGTCATACCGGGATGCAAACTAAGTTTACTTTTATGACCTTCGTCCAATATGAGTCTTTTTAACTCAACGTCTTGTGGTATACAAATTCTACCTTTGAATCTCAAAATTCCATCATCACCCAAACTAAAGTCTATTGCTTTATCCGTACCCAACAACTCCATTGTTCTACTCAAGCTAGGATCCAATAACTGTTTCTCCTTAATCATTCTCAGAAAATTATTAGTCACAGTTAACATACCACAACTAAGGTGATTGTAGGTCACTTCAACATACAAGTTCAAATCTCTAAACTTGTCCACCAATTCTAACTCTTTCACCATCAAAGTGGACATCTGGACGGTCCTTCTGCTAAGGGCATCAGCTACCACGTTAGCTTTACCCGGATGGTACATCAATTGAAAATCATAATCCTTCAAAAACTCCATCCATCGCCTTTGTCTCATATTGAGCTCCTTCTGATCAAACAAATATTTTAAACTCTTGTGATCACTAAATACATCGAATTTAGCTCCATAAAGATAATGTCTCCATATTTTCAAGGCAAACACCACTGCTGCTAACTCCAAATCATGTGTGGGATAGTTCCTCTCATGAGTCTTCAACTGTCTTGAGGCATAAGCCACAACTTTCCTTCTTTGCATCAACACACAACCCAATCCTTGATGAGATGCATCACAATAAACTTCAAAATGTTCACTAGTATCAGGTATTACAAGGACAGGAGAAGAAGTCAACCTTTGCTTCAATTCTAGAAAACTCTGTTCACAAGCTTCAGTCCATGCAAATGTTTGGTCCTTGCGAGTAAGTTGGGTCAATGGTGTTACTATCTTAGAGAATCCTTCTATGAATCTCTGATAGTATCCCGCTAATCCAACAAAACTTCTAATCTCTGTGGCTGTCTTTGGACGTTCCCATTGCAAAACTGCTTCTACTTTTGAAGGATCCACTGCAATTCCTTCAGCTGAGATTACATGACCCAAGAACTTCACTTCTTCTAGCCAAAACTCACACTTGGAGAGTCTTGCATACAATTTCTTTTCTCTCAAAATCTCCAATACAACTCTTAAATGGTCTTCATGCTCTTCATGAGTACTGGAATAGATAAGAATGTCGTCGATGAACACCACAACAAACTTATCCAAGAATGGACGAAAGATTCTATTCATGTAATCCATGAATATAGCAGGAGCATTCGTCACTCCAAAAGGCATGACCACATATTCATAATGTCCGTACCGAGTCCGAAAAGCTGTTTTCGGTATGTCCTCATCTTTCACCCTTATCTGATGATACCCCGACTTCAAATCAATTTTCGAGAAAATCTTTGCTCCACGCAACTGGTCCATCAAATCATCTATCCTTGGCAATGGATATTTATTCTTGATAGTGAGCTTATTCAATTGACGATAGTCAACACATAGTCTAGAACCACCATCTTTCTTCTTGACCAGTAACACAGGTGCTCCCCAAGGAGAAACACTAGGTCT